>JAGMWT010000005.1:0-1200000 GCA_020744415.1 Dendryphion nanum | reverse complement strand
GCAGAGAGGGTCTTTGACTAAGCCAGCATGAGATGATATGTCGTTGATTGGATGGAATGGGGGAGATAGATCCGCCGATGCCGGCTTGATAGATGGCTGATTGGTCGCTTGTTGTAGGTTGAGATGGAATACCATCAGCGAGCAGTGGACAAGACAATAGATCTAGGTAATATTACTGCTTTCTACGTTGACCCTAGCAGCTGGAACACAAGGACTTCACGTGATATGTTTTTGATGCATGTAAAGTCCACGGGTGGAATCTTGGAACCGTGAAACGTCGTCCAGAGTCTATCTCGGCGGCGGTCTCACCCTCCGTCAGGCTGCACAACCTCTCCCATCTCTCGCACTCTCCCACTCGCCCACCGTCTTTTCTGACAGCTTTGGTTGCTTTTTGGGAACTATTTGGTCTGACCCACGCCGTCTTATTCCAGAGCGGGGGTTGTCGCAATCGTTGTCCATGGTCACAGTTGCGCTGTCGTCGGAATAAGGCCTGTAAGACGAATCCATAAAGGTACCTATCCTCTGTACCGCACCGCACACTGCCGTTGTAGGTAAGAAAGGGACCCATCTTCCGAGCACTCTCCACTCCGCTCCGCCCCGTTGCAAGTCTTGGGAGAGCCCAACCCACCCCGTGGACCAGTCCGCAGTCCCGCCGACTGCACGCGTGCGCGCGGTCTCTGCCCTTCCATGTCTGCCAATGTCAACGTCCATGTCCTCACGACCTTGATTCTTCAATGCCGCTGAGCAGCTCTGGAGGAGAGGCAGCAGACGGCGGCAGCGGAGGAGCATCGGCAGCAGCAGCTGTAGCAGCCATAGCAGCGGACCGCCCTTTGGCTTTGTCTCGGCCGTCTTCATTGTTGTCGTCCCCTTCGCGGGCCATGCCTTCTGACCAGCAGCCAGGAACGCAGCGTTCGTCGGCCGTCTCATCGCACAACAGAGCCACCACCACCACTGCTACCCGCAGCTCTACCACCAACAGCTCTCTCAGCAGCAACAGCAACACCCAACACCACCACCGTAGCAGCAGTAGCAGCAACAATCCCAACAACAGCCACGACACACATAACGGCGCCTCGTCCTCTTTCATTCCTGCTCCCCCTTCCGCCGCGCCCCCTCCCACTGCCCACCCCTCCGTCCTCGCATCTCCGCCCTCGACGCCCTCCCGCCGCTCCAATTCGCACACACATGCGCGCGCCAGTGTGGGTTCCGCCGCCTCGACTCTCGATTCGTATTCCGAGTTGACATCGCCCTCATCGTCGTCGCGGGACTCGATCCAGAAGCTGCCGAGGACACCCAGACGTCCCAAACACCAACATCAGCAGCAACAGCCGCAACAACATCATAACAACAACCACAGCACCAACCTCCACCACCACCCTACAAACCACAGTAGTAACAGTAATAGCAGCCACAGTAACAAATCGCAGGCCCGATGGAATAGCAAGAGCGCTCCTTCGTCGGATGCTACCTCGTCGCCGCAACCACGCTCGTCCAAGTCGGCATCCTCTCCCGCCGCAGGAGCTGTCCCACCTCTGGGACCGACCCAGCATTCACCTCGTCCCAACTGGCCACCGAACCACCGGCCGCATTCGCACACCGGGTTACCCGCAAATACCTCCGCTTCCGCAGGGGTGCTTAAGGGGCAGCAATTAATGGCAGCAAACTTTGGGAGCTCCTCGGGTGATGCTAGGCGCGGGGTGTCGTCTCCCAGACCAAAGGGTCGCGGTATGAAAGCATTGGTCCCCTATACCCAGCGCATTGCAGTTCTAACTTTCTCGTCGCAGAAGCCAAAAATACCTTCTGCCGTAATGTCACCATATATGGGCATTGCAGGTACGAAAACAGTGAGTTGTCCCTCTCACCCGGCCCCGCGCCATCTATCCCGATACGGTTCTGACTTGTCCCACCCTCTCAGCCTGTCCTTATATCCACGATCCCTCCAAGTTGAATCAGAGCGAGAACGTCAAGAAACGTTTCAATGTCGACTCACCATCGTTCACGCCTCTCCAACCCAACACCAATGGATCACTGACACCCTCATCCCGAAGTGCCGCCATATCCCCCAAAGCAGCCAATGCCGCAGTTTTCACCCCAAAATCACAACGGTCGAGTAAGTTTTGTGCACTGAAACTATCGTCATAGCCTCCTATCTGACCATTCACGATAGCCACGAGCACTCCCAGTCTCCACACAAAAGAACCTGTTACGGAATGGCACCCGGCGCAAGACTTCACTGAATTTGTGCCAGGACAGGGCTTCGAAAGTCAGTTGGTATGTTCCAATTTTCATTTCTCCGGCGAAACAACCATCGTTGTGTTACCTTTGGTGGTGTTTGCCATGCGTGTAGTGCCGGACTGAACACATCCAGGTCGATCCCACTGCCTCTGCACAAGCACTCGGTTACGACCCTTTCAATACCTCAGGAGCAATGTCATCCTTATCAGGCGCTGCACACCAGGCGGCTGCTATCAATCCTTATGCTCAGGATCCGACCGGTCTCTCCGGGACTGCGTTTTATCAAGGAACCAATACATTTCAAACGTCACCTCTCTACCATCTCTACTGGCCAATTGGGCCTCAACCAACCAACCTGTTAGCATATCAGCGGACGGCACACGACTTCTTCATCTCAGATGTTCAACGGGAAGATTTGCAAAAGAAGGCAGAGGTTGCCCGACAAGTACTCCCCAATTCCTCGTTGCCACCCATTGAACAGTATCATTCGCTTGTTTGCCTCGACACCTCCCAACACAAAAACCAAACTCTCTTTGGCTATCCGAGTTGGGTATACAAGGCCATCTCTAGCAAAGATGGCAACACTTATGCCTTGCGCCGACTCGAGAATTTCCGTTTGACTAACGAGAGCGCCATCCGGTCGGTCCAGTCTTGGAAACGGGTTCTCAATGGGAGCGTTGTCACGGTTCATGACGCATTCACTACTCGAGCGTTTGGTGACAGCTCGCTTATTGTGGTCATGGACTACCACCCTTGCTCGAAATCGCTCGCTGAAGAGCATTTCAAAGCGTCTCCGATGACGAGTCGTTTTCATGGACGACAACCTACAACGAATCATGTGCACGAGCAGGTGCTCTGGGGATATCTCGTGCAAATCGCTTCAGCTCTCAAGGCTATCCATGCGGTGGGACTAGCTGCACGCCTTATCACACCCTCCAAAATCTTGCTCACGTCTAAGAACCGTGTGCGACTCAATGCATGCTCTATTCTGGATGTCGTCCATTTTGACAATACCCGTTCTCTTGCCGAACTCCAAGCTGATGACCTGGTGCAGCTTGGGCGGCTCATCTTGTGTATCGCCAATAATAGCGCCACTGCGCACCTCAACATGCAGAAATCCATGGAATACATCACACGTAGCTACACTGCACGCCTCAAGGAATGCATTCAGTGGCTACTCAATCCGCAACCCAATCCTGGGACACCTACCTCACCTACTGGAACGCCGGCCGGTCAGAAAGACATAGATGCCTTGTTAACGGGCATTTGTGACCAATTCACATCTGTTTTTGACAGTACCCTCCACGCATCGGATGCGCTTACCAACACTCTTGGTCGCGAGCTTGAATCTTCCCGTCTTGTACGTCTTCTTATCAAGCTCAACATGATCAATGAGCGTCCGGAACTCGATGCGTCTATACCGATACCAAGCGGCAGTACGACTAATCCGTCAGCATCGTGGGCTGAAACGGGCGAGCGATACTACCTCAAACTCTTCAGGGACTATGTTTTCCACCAGGTAGACGCCAATGGCCACCCTGTCACAAATCTGGCGCACGTGTTAGATTGCCTGAATAAGCTAGACGCAGGCAGCGAAGAGAAGATTGCACTGATCAGCAGAGATGAACAGAATGTGTTGGTAGTGAGCTACCGTGAACTAAAGCGAGGAGTCGAGTCGGCATTCCAGGATCTAATCAAGGCCGGACGAGGTGCTGGAAGATAGGATGGAAACCACTCCACTGGCAGAGGGGGGGATGTCAGCGGACATGGGATCAAGCGAAAGCGCGGAAGCTCAGATATACGGTGGGAAAGATTCAGCTATTAGAGAAGGAGCAGAGAATATTTTGGCAAGCAGAAGCGTACAAGCGTACAAACTCGAGTGTTGGGTGAGTTTGAAAGTGATTCTCCGATTTTGGGGATATTTGGGATAGTTACCCAAGCATCGACGCGTCGCTTGAATTGAAAGGTTGATGAAGGGAAACAGCAACAAGATCTGTAGTGACACATGGTTGGGCACTGGGTTACGAACAATGAGAAATCCAAAAACATTCACTGATATCAAGTCCCGTCTTTCGTACGCTACACGTGTTCGGTGTAGACTTGTGATGATCGGATTGGGGGGCATGTGCAATCGAGGGCTCTCATGATGTCGGGTGAGCGCAGACCATGTTACCTCCACGTCGATGTAATAGATACAACCCCGCATGATACCTACTACTCGCCAGTGTTACGCACAACTCCCTTCTCGAACCCGATCGTTTGAACAGTTCACCATGGCAACTCTACGAGCCTTTACCTCTTCGTTCCAATCAGGACTGACTCGGCTCCGCTTGCCGGTTTCTGTTGGACGCCCGCACGGGCCACGGATGCCCCTCGTAGGTGCTCAATTTCAGTTCTGCCCCACATCCGCAACAACATCTTCCTTCACTACAATAACCTCCCAACACCGACGACGAACAAGACGAATACACACCATGGCTTCAGAAGGAAACTATGAACTCCTTGCTCTAGAGAACCCCCTTCTCGACATCCAGGGCGTTGGGTCAGTCTCCAATTCCATTTCAATCACCATTCCCCCAGACCTTGGGAGCGGTGAAGGATAGCTTCCTCATTAACACAGTCTACCAGTGATGAGAAACTCCTCGAAAAATATGGTTTGAAGGCCAACGATGCTATCCTCGCCGAAGAGAAGCACCTCGGACTCTACGACGACCTAATCCAGAATTACGACGCTAAACTCATCGCCGGCGGTGCAGCACAGAACACTGCTCGCGGCGCCCAATACATCCTCCCTCCCAAATCCACGGTCTACATTGGCTGCATTGGCAAAGACAAATATGGACAGATGCTTGAGGAGATCACAGCTAAGGCGGGAGTCCGAACTGAGTACCGGTACGATGAGACCGCGCCGACAGGACGCTGCGGTGTCGTCATCACAGGCCACAACCGCTCGCTGTGTACCGATCTTGCGGCGGCGAACTTGTACAAGATTGAACATCTAAAACAGCCGGAAATCTGGAAGTTGGTCGAGAACGCGAAGTTTTTCTACGTTGGTGGATATCATCTTACCGTTTCCGTACCGGCCATCCTAGCATTGGCCGAGGAGGCTGCGGCGAAGAACAAGGTTTGTAGGAGCTCGTATATGTTAAAATTAAATTACGATATGATAGTAACTAACCCAATGCCTAGACTTTCATTCTCAACCTCTCTGCACCTTTTATCGCACAGTTCTTCAAGGACGGTCTTGATCAAGTCCTGCCTTACGTCGACATTCTCATTGGCAACGAATCCGAAGCCGCTGCTTATGCTGAATCGCACGACCTCAAGACTACCGATGTGAAGGAGATCGCGAAATCGATCGCTAAGCTGCCAAAGAAGAACGACAAGAAACAGCGTACCGTAATCTTTACCCAAGGCACTGACCCCACCATCTCTGCAGTGGCAAAGGGCGGCGATGAGGTTGAGGTCAAGGAGCAGGTAGTGCATGCGATTGAGAAGGAGAAGATCAACGACACCAATGGCGCCGGTGATGCATTCGCTGGCGGTTTTGTTGCTGGTGTAGTCCAGGGCAAGAGCCTCGAGACTTCGATTGATATCGGACAATGGCTCGCCAAACTCAGCATCCAAGAATTGGGGCCATCGTAAGTTACACAAAATTTCCGGAATCCCTGGGCTTTCTCATTCGATGTCATGTAGGGTTTAATGACTAACCAAAGCTGCAGATACCCTTCCCCTGTACAGACATACTCGGGCAGCAGCTAAGCGCTCCACGTGAAACGTGAGCGAACAAGCTCGTCTGTATTTCAACAATCTACGAGGAGCGAGCTCGACCGAGTCGAGTCGGCTTGCGATGGCCAAGGGGCGACATAGTCCCAGCCAAAGTACTAGGGGTCCAGGAGAATGGAGTGAATTTTAGCGTGGAATGTGGAAGCAGGGGGCCATTCAACAATTGGCAAATGCGAATGCATCTGATATTGCAATGATATGTATGAATCAAAGTACAGGCCGAGCAAGGGGGGCCTCGGAAGAGAAACTCGTTTTCTCCAGTTTCTTGTTTTTATGCAGTTCGTGAAATTTGTGACTGTGCGTTTGTGATACATGCATGTACTACGCTTAGCCCACAGTTTCGTAATTTTCGTCCTTTCGTCTCTCTATCATCATTTCCTCGTATATCACGTGTTCTAATGCCTACTCTCATGCGCCACCGCCAACTCCTCTCGCCGCCCCTCGTCCCCTAGCAAGCCTTACAGCATGAGGAACGAATCGCAAAGCAGACATTCGCGACGCGAGACCGTCCATGGGATCGCTAGACCCATCAATCTTCGCTTTGACAGATTTAGGCGGTGCAACAGATGTCGCTGATGGTGCAATCACGGCATTTGAGATAGCAGTACCGCGGCCTCGGCCTCTGCCCCAGGCTCTTCCGTGGCTGAAGCCGCCGCGGCCGCGAAGCTTGATAGGAGTACGGGAGGGGGAGGTGGGAGTTGAGTTTTGGTCTGAGTCTTCTTCTTCGATACCTTGGTCGCTGTCGTCGTCGTCGTCGTCGTCGTCGTCGTCATCATCATCTTCTTCGGATTCTTCTTCATCTTGGACGATTTGCATGGCATCCTTTCCCTGCTCTTCCGTCATGCTACCCCCTAGATTTGATTTCATCGTACTCGAGCGTCTTCTTTGGCCCTTCTCCTCCCCCTGCCCAGTCCCCATCTCTTTCTCTCCTCCTCCTCCTCCTCCCTCCTCCTTACCATTCACACCCATAGTAGAAACAATCGAATTCATGGTACTCGATCTCCGTCTCCGTTCCTGGCGTAACATACTTCGCCTCCCATCGATGCCGTCCTTGAGAATAAAGAAATCGTAGTTCTTGGGGAAATGGTGTTTGTCGATGCAGTGGAGGCGCCGTTTTGGAGCCGAGGAGCAGAGGCGGTCGCATGTGGGGAGAAGGCAAGCGTAGGTTCTGGGGGGGCGGTTGGCGATGTTAGGGGATTTTGATGTTTCTGGGTGGGGATTTGAGAGAAAAAGGGGGTTTTATTTTTTTGGATTTGGAGGAACGGTGGGCCGGTTTTGAGATTGAAATGATGGAAACTATATGGAACTTACTTGTCCCCACGATCCCTTCTCGCGGCCGTAAAAGGATCATGGTTTTCTGAAATGTGTAGATGCAGGAAGTGATCCGAGGGAAAGTTGCGGGCGCAGGTTAGACAACGATGGGTGTGGGTGGCGTGGTAGTGATTTTCATATGCGGAGAGAGTTGGAAAGGTGAGCGGGGCGTGGGGTGGGAGGGAGCAGGTCATTGACATTGTGGCTTGGGAAGATGGGGCTACGGACGTTGGATCGCTGGTTGCCGTGGAGAAGTGATGGTGGTCCAGGTGGATTATTTTTGTGGATGAGGAGGGGGAAAGTTGGGGGTTGGAGGAGGAGGAGGAGTCTGAGGTGGACACGGAGGTTGTGCGTGAGCGTTTGTGTGTCATTATTTTTTTTCGGGGGGGTTTTGGTGGATTGTATTTTTGGGTCGTTGGTGATTTGTGTTTGGGGTTGGATGAAGGAGAGACGGAGCAAAAAACTTGGTTTGGGGTGTGAAGTGTGAGGTTGAGGTGTGGTGTGGAAGCGGTGTTAGGCGGTGAAGATGGGAGAAAGAAACAGTATGTGTGTGTGTACCTTTGAGCGGCCCGCGGGGAGGCGAATCGTGATGCCTGGCGGTGCGTGGATGTCTTTTGATGTACTGACAATGCGTGACTTGCTTCAATTGATCTTGGAGATCCGAGAGGTTTGTTTTTCGACCCGTCTTTCTTAGTGAAGATTTGACATGGTGTTGTAGGTCGGTGTGCAGGTGTGGATTTGGAGATGCGTTGTCTATCGTTTGGGGGAACGTGGACGAGCCAATGAGAGCCGTGCAGCGAGACTTGGTGGAATCTGGTTGGGCACGCCGTCCCTGCTCTGCCCGGGACTGCCCAGGTCAACTGGGCATTCACTCACGGCACGTGATCAAGCAACGCCGCCACAGCTGCGTCCCCACCAGCCACGCCCGGCGTCGGGGCTCTCTCAGAAAGTCTAGTCCGGTACTTGCTCTCTCTCTCTTTTTCTTCTCTGCCTTCTCTATTCCTCTATCTGCAGGGATCGCACATCTCGCACACGCTACTCCCCCCCCACCCTCCTCTTCTCTCTTCTCTCTTCTCTCTTGTCGTGCTTGTCTTATCCCTGTGTGTGTGGGTGTGTGCGCTCATCCCTCATCCAATCACAATCCTTTTTCTTTCCTCTTCGTTCTCTCCCGCGCCAACCCTCCCAACATCACTCATCTCTCCACAACCACAACCTTCACCTCTCTACCACCTTCACCACCGCCACCCGCTCACTCCTGACTCTTCACCCTTTGGCCCCCCCAAACCTCAGACAGCCAGTGAGACAGCGTCTTGCGTGCAGTTTGCTGTCTCTGCTGCTCTACACCGCACGCTCCCCTCCTCCTATCCCCCCCGCGCTCGCTCCTTCGCCGCCGCTTGCCCTCCGGCCGGCCCAGGGCTACTTATACCGACATCCATGGAGTACACCAGCCACAGCATCCGCCCATTGCTCCGTGCCTTCGTCTGACCTTCCCGCCGACCGTGGGGTCACACATGAATTCGAGAGTCCTTCCGTCCCATTGCCCATTGTGCCAGTGAGAGGCATGGCTCAAGCCAACTCCGAACAGCTCGTCAGGTACGATCACGGCATGCGCCGTTGACTGCCAGACTTGCTCCGAAACTAATCGCGTGCAGACGAGCCCAGGAAATAGAGCGCGACATATCCACCCGCGCCGCCTCCGCCGATGCCACTGGCACTGAGCTGGCTGCTCTTCTGCAAGGGTAAGAATAAATTCTTATGTTTCCCTAAAATTCAACGTCCTATTGTCCTATATTCCTACACAGTCTTGCAATATCCGGTGCCGCCAACTATTTGCTTCGACTAAACCCATTGTCTGTCTAGGTACCGCGAGGCTTGCGAAAGCATCATTTCGGCCGACTTCCAGTATGCCTCCGATCAGGCCGTCGAGACTCAGTTGTGGAACGCCCACCTGCGAATAAATTCGGTATTCCGCAATCAACTCAAGCATGTGCGTCATCTCTCCATACCTAGACGCTAAACCACCTAGCTAGCCTATACTTCTCACACGAGGGACGTTGGCTGACATCCACCCCCAGGCCCGCCGCGATGCCAAACAGCACCCCGTTGAGTTTAGAAAGCTCCGTAAGGAATACCTCCATTTCATCAAGGCCAGCCAGCGATTCTACCGCCAGCATATTCTGAACCTTGACACCCAATTCGACGGTATTCCTGAATTACACAAGATCGCGCAGAAGTGGAAGGAAGATGGTCAGTTTGCTAGCTTGTCCGGTATGCCATCTTATACTCACAATGTTGTATAGCGTCTAAACTCGCCGCCCGCAGGCGTATTCCCTCGTCGCTGAAACAGCAGGTCTTCCACTCGTGCCACCAGACGCTCATACAGCTTGGCGATCTTTCCAGGTATCGCGCAATGGAACTTGACAACGAGAAAGAGCGGAATTGGGGTCCAGCCAAGGGCTACTATGACCTCGCCTGTGAAATCGATCCTTCCTCCGGACAGTCCTTCAATCAGCTCGCAGTCATGGCCCGCGAAGATGGTGATCATTTCCGATCCACTTATTACCTATACCGGTCCCTCGCCACAAGACACCCTCACCCACTATCTAAATCTAATCTCGAACTTGGCCTCAATAAAATCATGAAGGCGTGGTCCAAGGGCGAACTGGTCAGCAATTACAAGGCTCCCGACGGAAACACATCTGGAAGGGCTTTGATAGCTTGGTTTGTGAGACTTCACAGCAAATGCTACAAGGGCCAGGAATTCCCGCAACACGATGAATTGGAAAACGAAGTCCTCAGTCACTTGGCTATTGAACTCAAGGAGCGCTCGTTGGATCACATACTTCTAAAAATCATTCTGACTAACTTGGCCGCCGAATACCAAGCAACTGTCCAGATGCAATGTATGTCACAGTTTCCTGCAGCGATCATCGCAGTACTGATCAGATAGCAGCACCTACCCCACCCGATAACATCATGCAAACATACTTCTACTTCCTCCGACTTAATGTAAAGACTTTTTTCACCCTCCTGCAAACCCTACAGCCCGAGCTGGAGCGCCTTTCAGAGGGTGATGACGTTACCAAGAATGGCGACCAACCCCCTCGTCTGTCCGATAAGATTACAGCTGTTGCCCGTCGTGTACTCCCGGGTCTTCGTCTATATAGCACATGGTTCCGCCGATACTGGAATGTGCTCAATGCGAATATCGCCGTTACCTTGACCAATGTTGAAGTGCAAGAGCTGTGGAAAGCATACGCTGCGACTCTTAGCTTGCTAGCATCGAGTTTTCCTGTCCCTGATCTTCCAAGTGACCAGTATCTGCTCGAGGAGGACGTCGATACCATTGGGTTTGAGCCGCTTGTCTCTCCAATCACCATGAGGCTCTGGTACAACGACAATGTTCTCAAGCCTAAGTGGAGTGATCTTGAACGAAACCACCCCAACATTGAGATGCTCATGCGCGTGCGCGACCTACTTGTCGACGGTTTGCTCTTAATACAAGATCCGGAGGCCCCATTGGACCTGGACGGACATCGATTCTTCTATCGAGAGGAAGGTCTACCATCCGAGCTATTGGCTAGCCCGAATAACAGGCCTGATGGTTCTCCGTCCATCATCCACGAACCAATGGATATTCCATTGTTTCCACAAGAGGCGCCGATCCCGGAAGACCAGAAGTCGTTTAGCGTCACAGCAGCCTCGGAGTCTGCTTCCACCACGTTGGCGAAAGATAACGCCATGAATCGTATGGTTGATGATTTGGTTGGCGCTGATGACGGATTGGATCCCCTTCCAGAAGAAGACGAAAATATTCCTCCTACTCCACCCGAACAGACCTTCGAGGATACCGCATTGGTCACTGACACATCTTATGGTATAAACACATTCAATATCAACGATATCGTGAACTCGGTCCGAAATTACAAGCCACTGGCGACATCACCGGGTCCAATGACGCCGTTGCTCTCAACTCCTATGAATAGAGTTGCTTCAACATCATCAATACGCCAGCCTGCTCATTTACCATCCCTCCCAGATGCTCACTATAATGGCGGTTCTATTTGGAATCCGAGCCACGGTACGCCAGGACCATCATCGCCCTTACTCCCCAATGGAAATGAGTATCGCGGCACTCCTTTGAGTGCGACACGCGGCCCAGGCATGTCCGGGCATGTGCGAGTTGGCTCTGCTACATCCGTCCGTAGCAATGAGTGGAATACTATCCCTAGCTCTGTCACACCAGCTCAGCGACTATCTGGGACTGTTGACAATGGTGCTGCATGGGGAAACCCTGGAGTGTCAGCCAATGGCTCTATTTACGGGAATGGCTATAATACCTACCCCACCGCTAGTGTTACTGACATCAATATGGGGAGCCCGTTGCTTTTTGGGAAGAATAGTTCCTGGAACGCCTACGGCGATGTGCAAAACTCCTATCGACATACTCCCCCCAACGGGCAAGGCGGTTGATTCAAGATTCTCAGCCGCTGAAGGCTGATCACGCCATACATTTGTCTTCCCCACGACATTGTCGATTTATCAACCGAAAAACTCCATACGGACTGTGATATTCCGCTACACTTCTGCGGGTTGAGCGTCGAGTAATCTCGGTTCTTCGGTCATCGGTATCGGCAGTTGGTCTGTAGGTTGCAATTGCGACGTCCTCATACCGGATCGAATCCCACGCTTCGGTCTAGTTCGACCGACCCTGGGTTTGTGCGCATGAGGGATGATATGACTTTAAATTCTTGTTCGCCAGTCACCCATCAATCGAAGGGCGCATGACTATTTGAGCAAGCAGACAGGTCATCTGCGAGTTTGCTAGACAGTTTGACTTCCTTTTCGTGCTTTCCGGTGATTAGTTTTGCTTTTTTTACTTCAATTGTCAGGCTGGAGAGATGGCGAGCTGATAAAGAGAATGCAAAGTGGGATGCCATGCTGACGAAGGGCATCATTCAGAAACCACAAGTATCATTGATAAACTTCTCGTCAATCTTATATCTTACGACGTCGCCAGTTTCCCTGAGCGACATGTTTAGGAGATGCGAGACTGGTTACGGAAGGAATCATTGTACTGGATTGAAGTATGTATTTTCTCGATTCTAGCAATGGCGTTTGTTATGCGTATAATGTCTTCCTGGTGATCATGTGAAGATGGGTGAACACCGAGTGACACTATCGGTTCTTCTTGTGGCCGGTAAGTGCTTTGAGGCATTCGTTATCTTCGCTTCGTTTGTCTCATGATATCGTCCATTGTCCACCTCTGACCCCAATTCCAACACCCTCACAATCCGGAACACCAACTCAAATCCACCCCTCCTCTATATACCTCTACTCCATCACACCCCCACGCCCCCCATCGCCTCTCACCCTTACCCGCTCCATCTCCATCCTCCTAGCCTCAGATGCATATTCCACTGCCCCTGCGGCAAACATATCGATTCTCTCTCTATTCTCCCACACGTCTCCCCTCGTCCCTTCCATTCCAAATCGCCGATCCGTAATCAAATGCTCGATTTCCCTGCGCCTGGAAGCATGGCGGCGTCGATGGAGGTACAGGATGATAGCGGCGATACAGGCGAGGGGAAAGACGATGGCGGGGACGAGGATTAGGGCTATGGGAGGGGAGGAAGGATTTGTGTTGAAAGTAGAGGGGGGAGAGGAGGAGGTTGAAGTGAGGAAGGGAGATGACGGAAGGGTAGGGGCAGAGGACGAGGACAAGGAAGAGGAAGAAGTTGATGTTGATGTTGACGTTTGATTGAGTAAAGAAGACGAAAACGAAGGGGAAAGAGAAGGAGCAGCGGTTATTCTGGATGTGTCTTGAATCGCGGGGATCGCTATGTCGATGGTCAGATATATCATAAGATAAAGAGAGAGAATTGGGAATACAAACTCACTTTCAGAATGCTCAGTGTTCTCTGCACAATACCCGCGAAATACATCCGAAGCACCAGTTATCTGCACCTCCACGGAAATGCCACTCAAAGAAGTAGCCTGAGCCAATAGAGAAGAAAAAGAAGAAGAAGTAGCTCTGCCCCTCCGTCCCTCCGTCCTCCTCGCCACTATAGTCGTCGTGGCCGTCATCTGCGTTTGCGACATTCGTGTAGCACCGCAGTTCACCTTCACAGCCGTAGAAATCATACGTGCAAACTGCGTACTGGATTCGATACAGAGACACGTAGCGCTATCCAAGTTGCTCACACCGCGACATCCATATACTCGCGCGAGGAGAATGGCGTTCAATCGATCCTTTGCACAGGGTGCGAGCGAGACGAAGACTGGATTTTGTGCAAAGCACAGGTCTGGGGATGCGGGTGTGGTTGCGGATAAGGGGGGGAGTGAGAGAGAGATGGACGTGAGGGATCTGTTATGGAAGGAGGAGGAGGAGGAGGAGGAGGAGGAGAGGGTGGTTGAGAGGGTTGTCATGATTGAGGCGTGGGGAGATGGTGATGGGCATTACGGATTGGGATTTTCGGATTTGGGGTTTGGGACGGGGGAATGTGGAGAGGGATGTGAGTGAGTACATGTACAAGTATAGATTCAGGCCTTCCGTAACAATATCATGCAAGCCCCCTAGCCTAGATCCCCTCCTCTCCCCTCTTCTTCACATACAACAGTACTATCAAGGTACACCAGACGCGTTGGACTAATGTCGTATGCGAGATATCATTCTTACATGTGCAAATCACTCATGATCCGCGTATCGGCGCCATTCCAGTGCATAACATTGCTCTTCGCGAAATCTACGCAATGCAGTAGTGAGAGATGGTCTTTTTAGAGACTCGAGGATATCAAGGGATCTCGAGGAGCGTCTCCCAGATCCAGTGCAGTGGAGCCGGTCCCGGGGGGTTGGATGCGTGCGTAGATGTGTGTTTGGTGGTACGGCTGTTCGTGGTAGCCGTGGTACGCTTGGGGGGGATTTTGTGTACGGAGCGTTTCGTTATTTCGCCCCTGGCTTGTTATTGGCTGTTGGTGCTGGGCTTCAGAGCAATACATTCTAGACACAGAAAGCTGGAGGTAGAGATAATAATAGATTTTTGAAAGGAGGAAGGAAAATGGGTATCGTAATGTAATGGAATAACAAGATTCAGAATCACCATGTGTAAGCAATGTACACTAGGACAACGTTTTGACAAGGCATCTTAAGATACGGTCGTCGTCGGCTTCGCCCTCCTACGCTCCTCTTCTTGCCTAGCCTCCACACCAGCCAAGAAATCCATCCGCCCAAGGTAGGCTTCTTTAGTCTTGCCATGCACTTGAAGTTCTTCGGCGATGCCCTCCTTGTCCACGAAGCCTGTCCAGTCGAGGCGCGATTTGTCCACGACATTGAGCTTCTGGGCCTTGTCTGGCCGTGCGATTTTGTGGGCTTCGGGTGCAGGCACGTTCTGCTGGCCATTGGTGGGCGCAGTAACCTTGCGCGGCCAGGTGAGCTGGTGCTCAGGAAGCAGACCGCGTACGAAGCCCGTTGGATTGGGGTCAAAGCGGGAGGGCCTGCGAGGAGGTCGCCGGATCGAGCGCTGTACCTTGGATTGCGAGACCTCCTGTCCATCTTGTGTTTGCTTGCGACTTTGACTGTCCCCCTCGTTATCGCCAGCGCTGCCTTTCTCCTGCATAGAGGGAGAGGGGCCAGCTGCCGTTGCCGCCACTTGTTTCCAGCCCTCGGCGAGTTGTCCTTTGAGAATCGAGCGAGGCACATGTTTCTCTTCCGTTGTGCGCTGCCCTGCAAATGTGTACGTCTTGCGCACCAAGACCGTATCCGTCTCGTTGTGCGCTGCCTCTTCTTCCTGGGCTGAAGCCCCGGCGCCTCCCCCTATAGTATTGGAATCGTTGGCTAGACTAGCATCGTGTCCGGTTTCAACGTTTTTGGGGTCTACAACAACAGGATGTAATGGTGCAGCAGACATGGCTGCCCATAGTGCTTCGACATCCACCGTGGCGCCGTCTGTCCTCGCCAGCGGCCGCTTTTCCTTTGGCTCCACCCGTCGCTGCGCCCTCGTCCTGATCAGCCCTCCCTCACCACCCTCGTCGTCCGACCATAGCAGGCCGTTGTCCCCGCTGTCGTCATCATCCTCGCTATCACCACCTAGTTGATTGGCCTTCCGCTGCTTCTTCGCTTTCCGCTGGTTTGCCGCCTCTATTGTTGCCTCATCGCCAGAGTCGAGCTCGTCGGTCGCGGGTGCTTTGCGTTTGCGTTTATTGTTTAACTTGCCGTTGCTAGGTTTTCCTCTGCTCTTTCCTTTGTTCTTTTTTGAGGTAGCCTGTTCGGCATTGTCTTTGTCCTCATCTTCGTTTTCGTTTGAGGATGCGGAGGATTCATCGGCTGGGGCGGCGGTAGGGTTGAAGTCTTCATCGGATGACTCGTGGTAGGTTTTCTCGTCCTCTTCCATGTCATCAAACGGGTCGTGAGGCGCCATACTGAATTCACGCGACGTGCGAAACAGCTTCGGGAGTGAGAGATAGAATTACTCGAATGTGTGGTCGTGTTTGGAGAATATGCGAAGCTCGGGCTTCACATGCGATGAAGTAGACATTGTTTGCCAAGATTATGTAAGCGACGAACCATATCTTTATCCTCCCTCCCCCCACCATCTTGCATTTATATACAACTCCGTCCTGCCACTCCGCCAGTCCTATTTCCACGCGTGCTCTCAGATACGCTACAACCTGTAAATCGAATTTTGACTACAAGGTAGCGATTGACGAAGCGTGAAGATGCGCAACCTCGTGCTAGCCCCGCCGCACTGTCCATGCTCGTGGCACTTGGATTGAGGCTCCGCGAAATATGTTCGCAAACTCACAGCAGGCATAAGGTCATGAACACCATCATGGATTTTTTCGTGGAAAACAAAGCAAACAATCACCTCGAAGCGCTGTCTAAATGGTCAATGAACAAAGATATATCTGTGAACAGACAAAGACCACACTCTATTAGAACTTATGATCTGCGAACGGAATCATGGATGTTGCGCAACACCAAATGATGTTTTGGATTTCTTTGATACAATTTCATGATCTAAAGGTTCAGTTCAAAGCCAGTAGAATCTCTTGAATGTTGTATCAAGCACTCCAATCGGTCCAGTCCAGTCCCCTTCTACGCCACGAACAGTACATATAGCATCCCACTCCTTAAAACATCATCCATGTCCCCTGTCGACGGCCCCAACAGGAAAGTAGTATACTGGTTTTGGCTGTTTCCCTTTGGGTCAGGATACACATCACACTGATATTACCGATCTCACCCAAACCCTGGTGCGTCTGCGCAAAGATAAAACGCTGCATGCAGTGTTGCCCGATATCCTCGCGCAAATACGCAAAGACCTAGCTCCGCTTGAACAAGCTTAGACATTCTTAGAACCAATTCGGACAGATTCGTAGACGTCACCCAAGGAGCGCATTCCTGTAACATAGCGAAGTCATATCCAGGTACACATTTCCTGTTTTCCAGATGTGGTAGAGACGCGGAGAATGCTTAACATAAAGTTAGTGATCGCAATCTACCCGCGTGCGCGCCATGCAGCCGCGCTATCTAACCGCGGTGATCTTCATGCGCAGATCTTCTCCAATGGTGTGATGACATGGCGCAGCATTGTTGTGTGTACCAAGAGCAATCTGTATGGGAGTGGGATGCCCGAAGACTTGGCTCGCGTAATGACCGAATCCTTTGATCTGCGGTGCCTTCCCAACTGGCCTGGTGGATTTCGGGCTCTCATTTGAGTTAGCATAATCTTCTCAACGAAGGAATTCTTGCACATCAAGGTCGGAGACTCTATCGTCCATCTTCCTACGATCCAATCATACACACAAGAAACTGTTAACATGGGGGAAGCTCAGCCTCCTCCAGTAACCATCACGACGCTGTATATAACCAGTCATCGGCACCGCCAACTCTGCAAATCCGATAACATCACAAGCACTCTTGATTCCGCATTACCAGTTACCTGATTGTCCATCTTCGAAACAACAGTACTACCCATCTACGAACCGTATAAGCCCAGCCCCGCATTCACCACAAGGCCCACAATACTACCAAATCTCCCTTCTCGTACACATTTATACCATGAATCAAAGTGGTGTCGATTTCTTTCCTTCTTGTACGAATGCAAACACCACAAATTACCCCCCTCGTCCAACGGGAAGACTTCAGCGTCCAGTCATAATTCCTCAGCGACGACCGAACTACCGCGAACGAGGCTTCATTCAAGCCTATGCTCCCGACTTGATGAACTGTGGAATCGACCAAGAAACCTTCATGTCTTTTCTAGATGGCTTCGGACTTCCGACAGCCGAATCAGCAGCAATAGATGCAGTCAACGTCACTGTGGGCGCAGTAGATATATTCCTAGCACCATTCGCGCCTGGAGTCGGATTTGCAATAGAAGGTGCGGTGGAATCTTATCAAGATATGAGAAGTCGCATGAGGTGAGTTTCCAGGGATCGCACTGAACCAGCCAACACGACTCACTTATATCCCCGCAGTCAAAACGCATACTTGTCGAAGATGAACAAACAACTATTCGCACCACGCGGGTTACAATGTCTTATATTCGCATACGATCCCAACCTGAAGAAAAGCTTCCAGGAAACAAGCACCAGCGACAGCTACATGCCACGTTTCCGAAACGATGACGGTGTAATGGGAGGCATAGAACTGCCACCATGTGCACAGTTGATCTACCCTGGGTTCCACGAGAATACAGAGAACAAAAAGACTAGTGGAAGCTCCATAGGAAATAAACTCTCACAATCCTTAACACAAGAAAGCATCAAGGAAGACCATAAAGCACAGGTGAAATATGTATGTTGCCATGGAATCTGAATGTACATCAACAACTGACCCGTTACAGCTCAGGGACAATCCTAATAGTGTATTGAAACACTTGATGGATCCAAAAGTCGTGCTGACGGAGAAGGACATCGAGAAACAGGAAAAGAAGCGGGAGAAAATAGAAAAGAAGCTCGAGAAGGAGGAGAGAAAACTTGAGAAGTGGAAAAAGGAGCATCCAAACAAGGAACCCAAGGAGCCAGAAAAGCCGAAGATCAAAAAGGTTCGTTAGCTCATTCGTATTGCGGAAGCGTTATGTCTGTTTTGTATTCTAATTTACTTAGGGAATTCTTTACTTAATGATCGCCAACGTACCGTCAAAAAGAGGAAACGTATAGCCTGTTCAATAAACTTTCAACGCTCCAGCGCTGGATCTAACGCTAGGTCCAACGCTCTAGTGTTCGCTAAACTCTAAAGCGCGCTGCATAATCTGCCCTCTGTTAGAGTATTTTAAAAATATAAAATACTTGCTTTTTGCACCTATTAGAGATGAAGATGGAGAGGGAGGTGGATGGACTAATAGTCTATGGTGGGGACCTGAGCTGTGTTTTCTATCTAATCTTTTCATGTAATTAATCTGACGCTACTACATAGACTTTGGCAAACGGGTTAGACAAAACATGTGAGCGTTAGATGATTTATAAGCAAAACTAAGGCACAGAAAAGGAATGTCCAGCGCCAGGTTCATCATCCAGCGCATTGGAAGTTTATCGAACAGGCTAGTAGGGTGCTATAGCACGAATCCCTTTTGGAATAAGGAAGGCGACGGTACTTCAGCGAACAAACAACACTGCCACCCCCGGTATTCATCGCCGCTAAGTGATTGAGTGCCAGAATTTGCGGTGGATAGTTGATACCAATAGAAAGACGTAGGTTATGTACAGAGCCTTTTCGTAATCATGTAATTTATTTATTAGAACAATGTACCCACGGATACATCGAGACCTATTTAGGTTATGAGTTTGTGCTAATCCCCTCCTCCACTATCACTGACAAAATGCCGATCAAGAATCAAATAGGACTGAGATTACTATACAGAACAGCTTATCGAGTCTTCCATTATATCCGAGCAATTCTACATCGACGATATTTTATACCATCCGCAAAACGCCAGCTAAGCAAAGCAGCTTTTCGGCGATAATATGAACTATTTGTGACATTGGTACCGTGTTGGGTAATTCTTTTAGAAGTGCCCTAGCAACCTAGCACCCAGGGAATTTTTATTTGGTAGGCCATAACACAAGTCGTCCATGTTTGCCATGGATTACATAGTACCTCGGGTCTGAGTAGAGCATTTCGGATTAGTTTGCTTACAAGTCACGGCACTTACTTGTAATAGCCTAGGACGATTTATCCGTCACTTTCTAGCTCTCTGATTGCTAGGACAATCCCATTCCTAGTATTCGAGAACGTTGACGGGATATTGAAGTGCTAGCATCAATTACTAATGCTTACGAGAGTTTGGGTATCAGGTACGGCCCGCACGCGGATGAGTAATTTGAGTAGCTGAGTTAGGAAAGATTAGTCTTAATAACGTCCCTTTAGACGCAGCGCTATCCCTGGAATAGCTAGCGATTAATTTCAGCTGCGGAACTAAAACTGAACATTCCTCGACATATCAATTCAACTTCTTCCTAAGACAAATTCTACCCATGATAACGTTCCTATGTGGATAAACAGAATTTGGAATATCTTGCTACTTGCTGCTAGGATATACTTTCTTATGATGACATGCATTCAATTGTTCGATGCGGCTAGAGCAAACATGCCGCGATTCTATGTACCTATCGCGCACATTATTTGATATCCACAACATGTAAATACAGGCTTTCTAGAAAGAAAAATTATGTATATAAATGCCCAAAGAATTGGCAAAGATCTAAGGTACATCAAATTCACTGGGTTCATTTCTCAATTCTCTCAAAATGGTCGGCCACATCTCCGCAGTCCTCTCCTTACTTTTCACAGTCGGTCTTTGTACGCCTACGCCTCAATCTGAAGCATACAAGTATGGTTCCAAGCTACCCCTTCTAGCCGAGACTACAGTCCAGGCCAGCACTGTCGGTGTATGGCTCGAGAACATCGCAGTCCGCAAGAATGGAGACCTGGTGATTACGCAACTTCGACCAGCTATTCTCCACACGGTCAGAGACCCAACAGCAAAGAAAGTCGCGTTGACACCAATCTATACGTGGAATGTTGAAAACGTTACCGATCTACTTGGCATCACTGAGACTTTTCCCGACACTTTCAACGTGATTGCAGGTAATGCAACCGCAGACGCGCAGGGCTACCCGGGAACATTTTCATCGTGGGAAGTTAAGTTTGATTCTTCTTCGTCGACGCCCAAGGTTCGCAAGATCGCCAATATCCCTGAAGCGAAATTACTCAACGGCAATGTGGCCGTACCTAGCAATCCAAAAATCGTCCTCATTGCCGATTCACAATTTGGTCTCTTGTTCCGCCTCGATACAGTGACCGGAAAATACGAGATCATTGCTGATCGACCAGAGCTGAAACCTCGACCTGAGATTCACAACGACCCCGTAGGTTTTGGCATCAATGGTATCAAGATCAGGGGCAACTATCTGTACTTCAGTAGCTCGAATTTGGTCTCAATCTACCGTGTAAAAATCACCTCCGATGGATACATCGCACACGACGGCAAGGCTCCGATCGAGAAGTACGCCGATCTGAATGACCTTGCTACTTTCATCGACGATTTTGCTATTGGCGATGACGGCACAATCTGGGCTATTACCAATTTCGACAATAATGTTATCGCAATCTCGCCCAAGGGCAAGAAAGAAGTGGTGGTCGGTTCAAAAGGCTCATTGACTGTTGCTGGTGGTACCGCGGCTGCATTTGGCAGAACCAAGAAAGACAAGGACATTCTTTATGTGACTACATCGGGAGCTTTGGCGAATCCAGTCAATGGAACAATCACTGAGCCGGGAAAGGTTGTAGCTATTGACACGACGGGGTACAAGAACTGAACATCAAATAACAAATCTTTCGAATGTATAATACCAGAATTATCTATAATAAGCAATAAAAGATCTTCCTTTATAATCTGACTCTCTCTTCCAGGAAAAGTTCAGTTACATTGATAATGTTTCACTCTATTATGACTGATTTAACGAATGTAGCCATTAAGCGTAGATGCCAACTTAAGACCATCTGAAATGAGTTCTGGCTAACAGGAGATACCGATAGCCTGTTCGATAAACTTCCAACGCGCTGGATTTTGGACCCTGGCGCCGGACATTCCTTTTCTGTGCCTTAGCTATGCTTATAAATCACCTAACGCTTACAAGTTTTAACTAACGCGTTTGCTAAGTCTATATAGTAGCGTTAAATAGAAATCACAGCTCAGGTCCCCACCATAGACTATTAGTTCGCCTATTTCTCTCTCTCCATCTCTTTCTCTATCTTCCTGAGTAGTCTCCCTGTGGAAATGGAGATGGAGAGAGAGAGAGAGAGATGCTGTTCCATCTCCTAGAGCTCATCCTCGAGGCGCTCGAATAGGTGGTCTAAATCATCCAACGTTCTCAGATCCCATCTGAATTCTTCTTAGAGAACATTGTCCAACAGTCTAGCGCGTTATAATTTTTTCGAATAAGCTATAATAGAGGGAAACAATTGGAATTATATAGACTATTCATTGCGGTAGACCCTCCTTTGTTGCTCCGACAGTTGCATTGACAGGTCATGAATAGCCGAGCCAAGCGCTATGTTCAAAGCATTGTAGCAAGTTGGAATGCTTTAGAGAATAGATATGTACACCTACATAGTAGTACTTTATTCATCAATTGTAAACTCTTGATATGTTTGCCAAAATAATGGAAGAGCTCTTGGAGCGTAAACTATCTCGAGAGGACCGCAAAGTATATACCGTCCTCTGTTTCGACTGTGAATAGTTCTGGTTCCAATTAGAAGATCTCGGCAACTATAGAGCACTCCTGTAAACCGAATGAACACAAATCAGACAGCCATGCTTTCACCCCACCTGATGAATCCTACGAACAACCAAACGAACAACCAAACAAGTTCAACTAACATCAAAATGTGTAGTGGCTCTGCATCGTGAGTAGAGACTATTTGAAAACTGTTGCATTTGATTCATACCAACTCAAGGGCCTCGAATCCGATCTTCTAGATGTCGACCTACAAATCAAGGCTGTCAATAAGACGAAGGAGCTTGTCGGACCAGAACTGCTCCCCGGGGATCTCAATGCCCATTTCATACGAGGCTTTTCATGAATAATGATATTATGGATGGTTATCCATGGAGTGACTATACAAGGAGTCGTTACCGTCTATGGATGGTTTTTCGATTCAAAATTATTCCTATTAGCTAGAAAGCTAGATTGAGTAAGACATAGCTATGATTTTCAGTGTGGGGGTGTGGGGACAAGCTTTATATAATTAATAAATGGCTAGTTAACAGCTAAGACAAAGGTTCTAACTAAAGAATGGGGTTATGTCCCATCTCTAAGGGTGTCCACGAATAAAAACGATGGATAACCATAGTTTCGATTGTCATCCACCTGAAACATTGAGCTCATAAATTAGGATCGGCTGTAGCATCGGCATTTAGATAGTGGTCATTAACACCATGAGATATACAGCAATAGCTGCCTCTTGACATGCGAGCTCTCAAAAGATATCATCTCAACAGTCATCCTACTAACTAGTGAAGAACTTCGAAGAAGTTATCTCTACTCCTTCTGTCCTTTCCTCTCCATTTCCCTCAGTGCCTCCCCAAATAGATCTCTCTCCGGCTTCTCAAACGTCCGAACATGCTCCTCCACAATCTAAACCACCCCAACTCATTAGCAAAAAAACCCCACTCCACATCACCTCGAACAATCACATACCTTCCCCTCTCTCAAAACCTCCCAATCATACCCCACCGTCATCCTCAACCTCCCCACATCAATAAACGCCTCCTCATCAGGCTTAATCTTCTCTAAATACTCCGGATCCGTGAACGCTTCCTCCCACGTCTTCCAATCCCGCACATACGCATCCGTCATGCCATCGTACTCCATTAGCGGGCGCCCCGATTGCTCCGCCATGCCTGCGGCGAAGGACTTTGTGGCAGCGGTCGTGTGGAATTGTTTATATTCGATCACGCCGTGGCGGAGCATGAAGGAGTGGACGAGGGGGCCGTGGACTTGGGTCCAGTAGCGGTAGAAGTCGTCGGCAGAGATGGTGGATTTGCGGTGGATGAAGGAGGTTATGCGGATTAGGGGCTCAGTGGTCATTTTGGACATGGGGGGTGGGGAGGGAGGGTCGAAGGGTTGGATTTGGAGGAGAAGATAACCGTGGTTGTATTTATGTTTGGTCTCTGGAGAATGGGGAGTTGGAGTAGTGGGGGAGGGCTAATGAATCATTAGTGGAAGTGCTAAGATGGGGATCCGCAGCGGGCTGTGGGGTTGAGTTATGCCTGTTAAGTTTCTGGATATGTAGTAGAGCATTGTGACGAGGGGATTGAAGACGTGCGAGTATTGAATGCCACAGTGCTTCTATTAGTATTAAAAAGATGGCCATAGTAATATCACAGGACCATTTTGAACGCTGGATCCCTATCATCTCCACACCCTTCGAACTCGGCATACTTCCCATTTGCCTTGTCTCTATTGATTTTCCAGCACCACGCTACGTTCGCCGCAATTCTGTATACACGATCAGTACAAAATCTTCATTCAAATAGGGAGAACGAGACTTACAGCAACCACGCTGCACACAGCAGCCCTAAGATAATGCTATGACTCTTTTCAAAGCTTGGAGCTTCTCTCTTTGGGTAAATGAAGCTCGCAACAAAACCTCCAGCGTTTGCAATGCCCAATTGCAAAGCTCCAGTTGTGGCTCTCTTGTAGTGTCCTGCCGAGTTTCCGCTATTCCATGATAGAATACAGGGCACGCTTGCGTACATTCCAGTTGCCATGAGGAAAGTCATACCATATTGGATCTTGGGATTGGTTGTCTGGCTGATTACGCCGTAGCCGATAATCGCGATAGGAAGAGTTGCCAGCATGATGGGTCCACGTAGGGATAGACGGTCGGAAAGGAGGGAGATCACGACCGTCACAATAGCGGCGACGGCATATGGGGGGACGGTGTACAGTTGGGCTTCATTAGGAGAAGATGCGAAACCTGCATTTATGATCGTGGGCAGGAAAAGGCCAAACGAGTAAAGACCACATAGAATGGCGAAGTACGCGAGAGCTGATAACCAGACTTGGAGATTGAAAATGCCGCGCAGGACTTCGGACCACCGAAATGATTCGTCAGATTCGGTGGAGTCGGACAGACGAGATAGGGCGTGGTCCTTTTGGGTTGAGGTGAGGAACCGCGCGGTGGAAATAGAGTTTGGGAGGAAGAAGTAGGAGAGGGAACCAATTACAAAGGTCAATAGACCCTCGATAATAAAGATCCATCGGAAGCCTTCGAGGCCGCCAGCAGGACCAATAGCGTTGAGACCGCGAGCAAGGAGTCCACCAAAGGCGCCAGACAGAGAGGCGGCAGTGTAGAAGAGGCCGATGCGGAAGGCCAGCTCTGAGCGGCGGTAAAAGTGAGAGAGATATAGAACCTGGACAAAGTCAACAATCGATTCTAAAGTAAGGCAAAACGTAACTTACCATTCCCGGAAGTAGTCCACCTTCTGCTACACCAAGAAGGGCGCGAACAGTTACGAAAGAGCCGAAACTTCGTACAAATCCAAGACACATGGTAAGAATGCCCCATACCGCAGTCAGGAGGGGCAGCCAGACTTTGGGTGACATACGCTTCAAGAGCAGATTGCTCGGAAGTTCACTAGTGTGCGTAAGTTTAAGCTCATTTGACCTAGACTTCGCTGAACTGACCTTGCAATATACGTTGCATAAAATGAACACAGTCCGATTGCGTATTGATGATCGTTCATGCCGAGACTCTTTTCGAGTCCTAAAATCTTCGCATTTCCAACATTCGTTCGGTCGATAAACGAGCAGAGAAACAAAAGAGCGAGAACGGGTAAGATCCTAAACTAGATTAGAGTTGATGATTACTTACAAAATACCGGTACATACCTAGAGTCCATTTTCCAAAGTACCTGTCTTTCCAAGAGAGCCGCATCCCTCGAATCCACCACATCCCCAACACCATGTTCAATCTTCTCATCACCCATCTTAATATCCTCAACACTCATCCTCGAAAAGCAAGTCAGTATCGCCGAGTATCAAAGTCAAAGGGTGAGAAATCTACTCGTAAACACTGAAAGCGCTTTCCCTTCCGTCACAACAGCAGCTCCCCTCCTCTTTATCCCTAATTCCTCAACAACCTGCCCCACTACGTAACCTCACGCTCACTGCTCACTTTCCCCGTGGGGACCCCTCGCGCACACGCCAACGGAAACTATTGGCAAAAAGGCTTAGCGATCAACAAGCTTACTGGCGCGATCCAGCCGAGTACTCCGCAAACCTTGTCGAGCCTATATCCGTCATTGTTAGCGGCATGTCGGTGACAGATTTAAGACCGAGTTTTGTTTAGACATTTCCAAATACATCTCTTTCTGCAAGGATTAGTAAGGGGCGATAGGACCGATTAGAAATAATGCGGGGATTGGAGATGTTACGGAGGCACTTGAAGGACCGAAAACGTTGTGACCAGGCCGTTGGGTGAGGGATTGGAGAGAAAGAAGTGCTAAGCAATGGACGAAGCTTTCCAAGATTGTGCCGCACTCGGCCGTTAGGCCTGCCAGTGTGCCGGCTGTTCAGTCGGATAGCTCATCACCTGCCCGTCTATCCCGTCTGGATCTGGGGTAAAACCATTCCGCGGGCACATTGACTGCTTGTCGGGTGTGCGGGCGACATCCAACAATGTCTATAGTGGGCTAGATGAGGTTAAATATCGTCACAATGCGACTGGTGGGTAATCGAATAATTTTGAAATGAGGCAGCACGTGCCAAAAATGTATACACAATCATCTATGCACACAGAGAATATATCGCAAAGTCGCTAAACCCAAAGAAATGCTAACCTATTCCATAGTCACGAGTTTTCTCGCAACCTGAAAATCTGCATCAGTCTTCGCCCTGACATCTTCTACGGTTACACCAGGCGCAACCTCCGTAAGAGTCAAGAAGCCCCGCTTCCGGTCCACCTGGAAAACACACATATCTGTTATGATTGTAGCTACGCACCTTGCCCCAGTCAAAGGGAGTGCGCAATCTTGTACGATTTTTGAGCTACCATCCTTGGCGACGTGCTCCGTCGCAACGACAACCTTTGTGGCGTCTGGGTTGCCAACAAGATCCATAGCTCCGCCCATACCCTTGAAAACCTTGCCAGGTACCATGTA
Source organism: Dendryphion nanum (assembly GCA_020744415.1). Lineage (NCBI taxonomy): Eukaryota > Fungi > Ascomycota > Dothideomycetes > Pleosporales > Torulaceae > Dendryphion > Dendryphion nanum. Next base: position 1,173,496 of record JAGMWT010000005.1, on the reverse strand, counting down.
GTTTGCAAGATCGCCTGAGGCAGATACTTGCAATGCGCCGAGAATGCTGACATCGACATGACCGCCACGGATCATACCGAACGATTCGGCAGAGTCGAAAGTAGAAGCACCAGGGAGAAGGGTCACTGTCTCCTTGCCAGCGTTCACGATATCGGGGTCAACCTCGTCCTTGGTTGGGTGAGGACCCATGCCCAAGATGCCGTTCTCACTTTGTAGCCAGACCTGAGTGCCCTTTGGCACAAAGCTTGCTGCCATTGTGGGAATACCAACACCGAGATTGACATAATATCCATGCTTCAGTTCTTTTGCCGCACGTCGAGCGATGCGATTTCGGCGTGCTGCGGCTGGAGTTTCTTCGGATATCTTGCCGTCCTCGTTTAGATCCCGTAGCTTCTCAATCTCTACCTTCTTCTCGGCGGTCGCAGGGACGATACGGTCGACGAATATGCCGGGTAGATCGATATCGTTAGCGTCTAGAGAACCAGTAGGGACAATGTTTTCAGCTTCGACAATAGTGAGTCGAGCGGCTTTGGCCATAATAGTGGCGAAGGCTTTGGTCGTATATCTACGCGCACAGTTAGTAACAGCTAAATTCCTTTATAGCGTTACCTTACCTGAATATGCAATTGCCCGCTTCGTCTGCTTTCCATGCACGGATGATTGCAACGTCCCCGGAGAGTGCAGTCTCCATAAGAAACTTGCGGCCACCGAACTCTCTGACTTCGCGTGGAGACCCATATTCGATAACGTTTCCATTGCTGTCGAATTTGGCGGGTATCTTTCCATCCTGAACAAGAGTGTTCACGGCTGTCGGCGTATAAAAAGCGGGTATCCCAGCACCAGCAGCGCGAATCCTTTCGGCTAATGTACCTTGAGGGCAAAGCTCAATGGTGATATTTCCAGTAAGATATTTCTTTTCCAATGCCTTGTTGTTGCCCAAAAAGCTAATGATTAGCTTATTGACCTGGCCAGTCTTGGTGATTAATGCTAAGCCGCCGACCCCCTCAATGCCAGCATTGTTGGATACTGCGGTCAAGGAGTGCAGCGATTCGGGGCCGCGATCCCGCAGAGCCCGGATTAGTGTCTCTGCGACTCCACAAAGACCAAATCCAGCGCTTAGAACAGTAGAGCCAGATTGGATATCCGCGACCGCCTCGTCGGCTGATTTGAGCACCTTTGATTTGGAACGGTCAATCACCGGCGCGCGTTCCACAGGTTGGCTGTAGAATCTCCTCTGTCGTGGAACTCTACTTTGTTGTGGCAGGTTAATCAGGCGCGCGGCTCGCAACCGTGGGGGAATTGCATGGTATGTGCGAAGTCGAGAGAAAAGGGAGGAGGCCACCAGGCGTGAAGCTGTAGCAATGGGATCCATGGTGTGAAGAATAAGCGATGCGGCTAGAGTATAAAATATAACGGGAATTGCAGGGAGTTTAAGAAGAAATTGCTTCTGTCTTCACATCGGGCTGGTCGGGAATTGTAGGATGGATGGAAAAAGCCAGCATCGGAGCTGTGAAAGCTCCCTCGGTAGATGACGTGCGGGTAGCGTACGAGTGACCAATAGGCAATCGGCTTCGGATTCAAAAGTAGCTCCGACGCGGGGCGCATCACTATCCCCTCCATGAGCCCAAACATGGAAAAGCTCCGAGCGATCTCACTACCAACGCTTGGAAGTTCCTTGGGGCTGTAAATGGTATCCCTAATTATACAATTCTGGGGTTCGGCGTCAGTTCAATGCCCGATTTCCAAGGTGATCCTTGAAGGGCATAGCCCCGTGACAGTTGATCCGTGAATGTAGTTCCGAGTGGTCCCTCATATTGCGGATAGGTAAATGTAGGAGGTTGGTCCTCTACTTGACATCCCAAGGAACTATTATCTTTGTAAGGAAAGTTGTGATTGACCATGGCTGCACCTGCTATACCACGAGTAAGCGTATCCACGCGGACAACGATGAAGTCCAAGGAACCTTTCTGGCTCGGGTAAGTAGAGCAATTCTGGATAACACCGACATTGACTAATACGAACAGAGGTGCGGCGGCTTCCATGGCAGCTTGCTTTACCCATCCTCTAGATCAGACGAAGTATCGCATGCAGGTTATATCCTCGCGCATCTCTCTGGTTCGAGCAGTACATGCCTTCGCTGTACGGGACGGCATACCCTCTCTCTGGACAGGGATATCAGCATCCATACTCCGACAATCGACATATAGCACGACACGGTTCGCGCTGTATGGCTACTTCTCAGAACAGCTTGCTCGAATTTCCGGTTCATCTAAAGCTTCGTTGTCCCCTGCTTTGAATGTTGCGAGTGCTGGACTCGCAGGAGGAGTCGCTGGCCTAGTCGGAAACCCAGCTGAAGTCGTCCTGGTCCGCATGTGTGCGGACGGAGCCAAACCCCTATCCGAACGATTCGGCTACCGGAACCCAATCGATGCACTCATTCGAATAGGTCGCGAGGATGGCGTTGGTGCATACTTCCGAGGATTGGGCCCCAACATCGTACGAAGCGTTTTAATGAATGTCTCTCAAATTGCAACATATGCAGAGGCCAAGAGACAACTACAAGCACGGTTTCAAATGTCTGATGGAATCGGGACACATATATGTGCAAGTTTCGTGGCAGGAACGGTGGCAACCACCATGTGTGCTCCAGCGGATGTTTTGAAGAGTCGCTTCCAGAATGCTTCCAGCACAGAAGGACAGAAGGTATCGGTGATTAGGTACGTGGCAGACACAGCGAGGAGAGAAGGGCCGGGTTTCTTGATGAAGGGCTGGACACCAGCATGGTTGAGATTGGCACCCAATACAGTGCTCACATTCGTCTTCCTGGAGAAGCTCAAAGCGTTTTTTGTTTAGTAATTAAAGGATTCCCGGTTGGTATTTTGTTTTCGTCTAGCTGCTCTTCTCCTAAATCTACAGTTCCGATAATGTTGAAACGGCCATGGAAGCCGATGCGTTCGATCACAAAAACTTGGTCCACTTCCCAGTTCAGAGCCAGCGAACTTGAAATGCCCTTCTGGTCAGAGTTCTCCGATAGAAACGCTCTGATACTATCCTTCATCTCTTCAACTAATGCAAGTGCCCCCTTGTCGCTGCTCGCCTGTCCGACAGAGAGGTGGGGTCTAAACGGCCGAACATCAGCGTCACACTCGGCAAACTCGGCCTGAAGAGCTGCCTGGAGCTGGCTCAACGCGTCAAGCTCAGGTTCCGGATCCAGCCATACTGTCTTGCTTTTCTTGCTGTGAGAAAACACGTTGGAAGGATCGGTCCTGAGATTGACTTTGAACGGTGGGTGTTGTCTAATTACTTTCTGGATGCGACGTTGCGTCTCTGACTTCAGACTCCTTTGGGTTTTTCCTATATTCCCATCAATATGCTCGGATAACGAGGCATCCGATGGGGACGCAAGGAAAGGATAGATTAAATTGACATGTGGTGGCCACCGGGCAAAGTGTTTGTCGTATATTCGACGAACAGATTCGATTGGCGGTGCGATAGAGGAGGGGGGAAGCAGCACCAAAGCACACTTATGAGAGAGGTGCGAGGCGGTTTTTAGACGAGACATGGGTGGAAGCGGGAGTGTGAAATGAAGTGAACTCAAGATGGCTGCGCAGGGAGGGACGCGTCCAGAGCACCCATGGCTGGTGTGGTGAGGATGCTATGGCGTTCATGCCAAGACGCTAATGTTGAAACAGGTACCGAGCTCAAAGGGCGACTGCGACTGCGTGAACACGACAACCTTCCGTCACCAACAACACCCTCTAGAACACCACCGCCAAACCACGTCGCCCATCCCGTCCGTTTCATCGCCGTCATCAGGTCGCGTCGTCATGAAGTCTCGCTGAACATAAACTCAACTTACCTCAAAATCCTCTTTACCCTCACCGCGTGCTCCGTTCGACGCCGAGATACGTGCCTGTCCCTTCGACGTGCACTTTCTGGCATCAAAGCTGCAGCCCAACCATTCCTCCCACAACCACTTCCCCGGGCGCAACATAATGGAAGGTCAAAAAAAGCAGCAATGGGGCGTCACCAAACCTATATTAGAGGCTCACCCAACCGAAGCTGATCTTAAGCTCAACGATCAGCTTGTCGAGACTCTGAAGCGCGAGAACAACTTCGAGACCCCAGAGGGCTCAGAAAATAGGTTTGACACTACCAAGATCTTCTCTGGCAGGTTTTGCTGACTCATAGTAGAACTCGAGTTCTCAATCTTCTACAGGAAGCCGGTTATAAATTTGTCCGCCACGTGGCGACCGAGAAAAAGCTGCCTCCTTCTACTGTCGAGAACTGCGGATGCAAAATCTTCACCTTTGGCAGCTACGCATTGGGCGCGTATGGTCCAACCTCCGATATCGATACCCTGCTCGTCGGACCTAAACATATCACCCTGGACGATTACTTCAAGTACTTCCCCGACATTCTCCGCGGCATGGTCCCTGCGTCCGACATCACCGAGTTTACACCCGTTCCGGGCGCATATGTGCCAATCATTAAAATGGAACTTATGGGCATCGCTATCGACTTGATATATGCGTCCATAGTGAGCAAGTCGACAATAGAGAAGGACTTCGATCTCGGTGAAAAAGGCATACTCCGGGGACTGGATGATACAGCAATGCGTACCGTGAATGGAACTCGTGTCACCAAGGAACTTCTACAGGCAGTGCCCCAGGTCAAGTCGTTTCGGCTTGCATTGAGGGCGGTCAAGCTATGGTCAACCCGTAAGTTATTCCATAGTTATCCATAAGTTCACCATTTCTAACATCTCGTAGAACGCGCGATCTATGGTGCAGTTTTTGGGTACCCTGGTGGCGTAGCCTGGGCCATCATGGTCGCACGTATCTGCCAGCTCTATCCATTCGCATGCGGCGCAACGATCCTGTCCAAGTTCTTTAATCTTATGTTCAAGTGGTCCTGGCCAAAACCTGTGATGCTAAAACTCATTGAGGAAGGAACCATGAATCTCCGCGTATGGAACCCGGCGATAAGTCATGGTGACAGGTCGCATCTGATGCCCATCATTACACCTGCCTTCCCATCCATGTGCGCCACGCATACAGTCATGCAATTCACCAAGTCCATAATGATGGAAGAATTTGAGCGTGCCGACAAAGTTCTTGCTGCCATACATTCAGGAAAAAAGACATGGATCGACCTGTTTGAACGCCATACTTTCTTCACCAAAGACCACAAGTATTATTTGAGCGTAATTGCTGCGAGTCGTACGAAAGCCGCCGACGATGTTTTTGCCGGTTTGGTCCAGTCCAAATTCAGACTGTTAGTGAAAGGCATCGAGGACGGGGATGCTGGTGTTGAAAGGGCGCGTCCGTATATGAAAGGCATTGATCGGGTTCATCGGTGCGAAAACGAAGACCAGATCGAGCGGGTGGTGCAAGGCAACCTGGATTACCAAGTCAAGAAGGGCGACCTTACCACCACGAACGGAACATCGAACGACGACAAAGAATACCACACCATTTATACGACGACGTTTTATGTCGGTCTGACGCTTCCAGAGGGTACCTGATCCAGCCTCAACATTGCACTGTGCACGGCTAATTTTCTGCAGGTGCAACTCGGTCTCTTGACATCTCTTTCCCTGTCGCTGATTTCAAGCGCCTCATCACCTCTTCGGATATCTATGATGAAGATCTTATGTCTGTCCGTGTTGTTCACACGAGGAAGTAAGTATCAGCCTTGTTAGACCAATATACCGACAATATGCTTACGGATTAGTTATCAATTGCCGGATGATCTCTTTCTCCCAGGTGAGCAGAAGCCCATCAGGGAAAAGAAGAAGAAATCCTCCGGTAGGACCGAGAAGAGGAAATTTACAGAATCGGGGCTCGAGGTTCGTTCTCTGCAACATAACACTCTCTACTTACTAGATTTGTTCTGCGATCCAGGCGGACGACACGGCCAAATGCTGACGAAATTTGCTAATCTAGGACAGCCAACCTTTACCAAGCAAGCGCCTACAGTCCGCACAACCCAACGGAGTGCCTACAGCTACACCAGCATAGACAGAGAGATGGACTGTCTTGCCGTTCGCCCCCCTTGTTCCTCTCTTGTCATTGAAATTTGGACTTCTGACATGACCTTCAACCCAGTCACGATTGCGTTTTTCGACAACGGCGCCGAGAATCGGCTTTCATACAGGGTACCCCCCTTAGGGATACAATTTGACAGCCGCGACACCCGTTTTTACTCCTCGCCCGAGATCCGAGAGGTGCAATCCGAATCGAACCTGCACCCGGTTCGTATTACCGCTCAGCCTTTCGAGGCATTAACAACAGAAACCCAAAAAAACGTAGAAAATCATCAAAGGTTTGTACGAAAAAGATACCAGCATGACCGCCGCCTTATTTCGCGACCCCAGTCTGCGCAGTGTGAGTCCAGACTTCTTTTCTTTTCTCTCAATCACCATCATCTGGCAGCGACAGGCGTTTATCGGTGTTTCGTCACTTCGGCACACATTGCAAGTGCTTTCAGCCCCTCGATCACACCCATTGAGGTTGGTAAAATAACTTTGGGCACATGGAGAGATTGTTCGACTTACTTTCCTTCGCCTCAACGAAACAGGCATTGCCACAATGGGGTTGAAATGGGAATAATGCCACAGCATGTCCCAGTTGGCAGGCTTCGTGTACATAATACTCGCACTAATTTACTACATTTGTGGAGCCTACAGCGCTTCAACTTTCCATTTCGTATATTTTCCATTGTGAACGATGATCGCCGTCCGTACTGCATCCCATAGTCGATCAATGGTGCATTTTCGGCCACGTCGGGGTATCATTTTCTTGACATTGATAACTATTCACCATCGTTTCATAGCTTCAGAGAGAACACCATTATTGCCGGAAATATCACCACCCACGCTGCACTTCCATGCAACGCAACTGGATTGGAAGCCGCATTCGGAGAAGCGATCACAGTTTCCCTCACAGTCGTTACAGCCTGGGACGTTGCACTAGGCGCACATCTTCCGTTCGACTCACACCTAAACCCTCGATCGCAGCACACAGATCCACAACATTTGCTACCTCCTTTGCAGCAAATGTTCCCACAACATTCCTCTGAGTACATGTCGCAACAGCCACCATTCTTACAACATTGACTGAGGCCAGCGCATGCTCTGCCGACCTCTGTACAACATACTCCCCCTGATCCAAGGTCAGTCCAGACACTACACAGTTTGGTTCGCCTTGAACTTACACACACAGGTTGTACCTCCACAGGTTATGTATCCTTTGTCGACGGGACAGCATGTTTGCACGCCATTGGCCATCACACACTAGAAAGGAAAGGTCAATTGCGATGGTGAGATCACCAGAAGGAATACTCACAGGCTGTGTAGAGTTGCAACATCCGGGCACAGGCATTCCATTACACTGACCACCTCAGTTACATCCATATCCCGAACAACATCAAAAACTTACACAGTTCTGCCCTGCCGCACAAGGATAATTCTGACTAGACGAAGTAAAACACTCAACTGCGACACCCTGTTAGCACACTTTGTCTCGATACTCGGAGGTACATTACTGACTATTCTGTCTTCCAAAAAGTCCACCCTCTCCCGAATTCGGCGAAAACCCAAGCGACGGCACCTGTGCAAAGATAGCTGGTTCCGCATAAGGTTTCCTGGGCGTCCAATTATGTGTTTCTACACTGCCCTCAGCGGAAGGCGTCGCAATCGTACCAGTTCCAGGCTCCTCAGCGCACCAAACAACTGCAGCAAAACCCAAGCTCAGCAGAGCAAATCTAATCATTTTAGTCATTCGGAGAAAAAGGATGCGAACAAATGTGGAGAAGTCTAGATTTTGTATAAGAACCTGGAAACGAGTGGAGGATCTCAGCCTTATCTTTGCTAAAATCCGGCGAGGCCTGAGATCTTCGTTCTCTCGATGCTACGGTGGGAATCGAGCTTGGCGGGTATTAGAAGGCGTGTCATGGGGTTTCGGGGCTAATGGGAATGCGAGGAATGCGAGAGTGTGTGCCAAGAAGCGGGTGGGTGCTCGTACTCTGAAACTCAGCGATTATGGGCATTGGGGGATTGGATGTGGAGGTTTGCTATGGACTTTTGGGGGCTAGGTTTGGAAGCCATTGGCGTCATTGGAACGGTCGGATGGTCCTGGTATGTTTTGGGGGATGAATTATTATGTACTGTGATTAGTTCAATGGCCATAATTGATGGGATAGGCGGTAGCGTTGTAAATTTGGAATTTAATTGCATAGATAGAATGTTGCCATTGGTCGAAGACTGGACTTCAATTTTGAGGAGTTTCTTCTAAGTGTGATGCGCTCAACACGTACAACTTGGTTGGGCACTAAATTGGTTATGTAAATCGTCTGTAGATAAAGAGCGAGTGATAATTTACAATGTTGAGTTTATAAAATAGCATTGTTTAGATTGGGTTTAGATTGGTGATCATATTTTGCGACATGTACTAGCCTCAAATAACGATATATTTATGCCAAACAGTCTTACAATCGAACTCTTATGCCCTTGTTACAACAAACACCCAATATTGTAGGATTCTTTACCAATCTTCTACTTTCGATACCACATCCTAGTCACCTTCGTCTTTCTCATTTTCTTCTGCAATTGAAAGATGCCATACATCAAAGCTTCGGCAGTTGGTGGACAACCTGGGACATATATATCAACCGGAATAATTCTGTCAACTCCCCTCACCACACTGTAACTGTAGTGGTAGTACCCCCCACCGTTTGCGCAGCTCCCCATGCTTATCACCCACTTCGGATCAGGCATTTGATCGTAGCACAATCTCACTGCGCTAGCAATCTTGTTGGTCACTGTGCCAGCAACAATCATAACATCTGCCTGACGAGGCGATGCACGGAAAATGATTCCTAGTCGATCTTGGTCATAACGTGGCATAGAAAGATGCATCATCTCGATTGCACAACATGCTAAACCAAAACTGAGGGGCCAGAGTGAACTTTGGCGAGCCCAATTAACGAGTTTATCCGATGTTGTCCTGCAGGCTTCTTAGTTTTCTTTCCTTTGTATCCGGCGAATCTCTCTTACAGAACATGTTCGACGACACTCGAATTCTGGCGGGCAGTCGAAGGGAGGAGGGATCCAGGTCGTCGCTGAGGTAAGGGACGTCTTGGTGACTGGTTTTCGCTGACAATAGTTTGATGGGTGGTACAATTGGTGAAAAATCGCAATTGAAGAATGGTAGAGGGCAGTCGTGGCAACAAATCATGTCGTTGTATGAGACCTGATGGAGTGTATCAGCGTTGAGATCCATGACAGGAGGGATATGGCCGAAAATGTCACCTTTTATGAGCATGCGGCCTTTGAACATTTTGGAATGAAGACTGTTTTAATCAAGCATTTGAAATGGAAGAAACCTAAGAGATTTCTAGAAAACGAGAAATCGAGAAAACGCTCAGGTGGGGACTCCATCACGTGGTTCGTCCCATTTGGGAAAAGGTGGTCGGGAAAAGCCCATACCGGAAAAAACCCACAGTACTCGCTCGACAATGAATTGTCATCCTCTTCCAACTATTTATCCATGAGACGGTCTCTTAGAAGGCGCAGTAAGGGTTCGTATCTTACCCTTTGCAATAAGCTACTTGTTAACTTTTGTATATCCAGATCAAGCCCCAGCCGCTTCCGCGAGGGCAAAAAGTCATGATCGCGCCGTCGAGCATTCCGTGTCCAAGTTTTCCTCCCAGTCCGCCCGGGAGCCCGAACCTGCATCTGAACGTGTAGTTCAAAATCAATGTTCAGCTTGCAGCAAATGTTTCTCATCGAATAGCCATTTGCGGCGTCATCAACTGTCTCGTAAGTAATGTTTCCTAGACGACCTGCCAACCATCCATTTATAGTTAGTAGACTCCCGCCATCGACAATACAGGTGTCCATTTTGCAATCGTGAATTTCTTCGCCCGTAAGCTATCAAACTAGTGATCTCGTAATAGATGTTGCTGAAACTGAACGCAGGGATGCACTCAGAAGGCATTGCAAAACGTGTACACAAAATGATCAAGATGAGCGTATACCTGAATTCACGAGGGGAAGAAGACTTCGGGCATGCGATTCATGTCGCCGTAAGAAAGTAACGTGCGACGGCAAGGATCCTTGCAGCGGCTGTTCCTCAAAGCAAATTGAATGCTCCTATGACCATGTTACTAATATCAATGTTTCGTCTTATGAGACAGGATCTACAGCTGGTCGAATCCCGGTTCGCTTCCTGCTCAGTTATACCGATCCATCTGTTGAGTCAATTGCAGACGTGTTTGCTGCCACAGGGTCACAACCACAGGTACTAGTCGAACATCCAGTGCATCCTGCCCCAATAATTGATTCCGTCAGCCAACTCTATGGGGAAGATATGGAAGGAATCTTCTCTAATATCTTCCCCGATTTGTTTATGGAACACGATTTTAGTCACAACAACTTGACATCGGTTGAAATTCCAACACCTGACCATTCAGCGCTACAGTTCCGTATCGAGGAACTGCTCTCTCAACTTGCTTTGCAGCATCATAAGAGTTTCAAGATGATGGAATTGACGATGGATCAAGTCCCAATTTCTCTTCTCAAGTCTGTATTCACACCAACTAATTTCACAAATTATATTGGGACCTTTTTCACATACGCACATCCTCACTTTCCGATCATTCATCAAGCAACGTTCAACATAAAAACAATTCCATTACCACTGTTACTTGCCGTTTTTCTTGGCGGAGCTGTTCATGCAGCTCCTCAGGACGTTGCATTGTCATCACTACAGTTTTCTGATCTTAGCGAAGAGTACATATTTGAGGTGTTGCGCAAAACAATCATCAACGACGGCGTGAAAAATGTGGAGGGGATACAAATAATCCATGCTGCACTTCTCATCTGTGCAGTACAAACGATTTCCAATAATGCAATCGTCATTCTCCAACGATTGCGGGTGACCAGGTACCCAGTTATCGTTGATGCAATTCGATCCATGGGTTTGATCGGAACAGTGCGTAGTACGCGGATCGATGCCATGGAGTGGGACCAGTTCATTACCGAAGAATCTAGAATCAGGTATGCGCTCTTTTCAACATACAAAGTTTGACTATCACTGACTTGGAGAGGCTGGTGACTTGGATGTTCTTGTCTGATTGCATGAACACCCTTTTTTTCAAAAGTCCTCCGCAGATCAGTATTTCGGAGATGACCGGGGACCTTCCTTGTGCGGATACTTTGTTTGAAGCCTCCACCGCCACTGAATTTACTCGATTAGCCAGATCAGCGCCCTCATCTTCCTCCCGGGGACCTAGTTTGGAGAGCTGGATCTCATCTCTCATGGCCGAGACTTGGCTGGGGCCTGAGGATCCGTCTTTGAATTGGCTTGAGCCATACCATTTGATGATGGCTATTTTTGGTATGTTTCAATTCTTGTAGCATCAAATAATCGTAACCAACCAAAAGTAACCTTTCACAGCTTTCCATTCCATTATCTTTACCTCACGTACCAATCTGCTTGCATCATCTTCGTATCTGATTCTCCTTCGCGCAACAAACCGCTGGAGAGAAGTATGGGAGAAAGTGAAGTCAAGACAAACACGAGAACAACTTCCGCCATTTGGTTTTACAAAGTATGGATTGGAGCTATGGTGGCTAGCTCAAAAGATACTCGAACTTGCACAGTCAAACGATTCAGAGAGCAAATACATGAGTGGAGCCCCTACAAATTCTCTGCAAGAATTACATGAGTTTATTAGGCTCCATGGGGAAATTTGAGGAGTTCTCGGGTTATCAGGAGCTGAAACTTTGAATTGTACAAAATCGCTTATGGCGCAAATAAAACATCCAAGTAACGAGCACTTGACATGATATGCAGACAGACAATCGCAATTTTGTGAATCCATCTATCGCTGTGCATCTCTCACGTTGCAACTCCGATCAGATAGCATCAAACTTACAGGGCTATTCAATTTGTTGTCGCAGATCACATATGCCGACGTACAAGACTGAGCATAGAGACCAATGTTCTGATGGCGAAACCCAGAACCGTATCATACAGAAAACACAAATATCATTGGGGGAAGGGGCACTGATGGACCGGTCTTGTCAAGCTGATTGGCCAAAATATCGTGAGATGAGACGCCTTACGACCCGGTTGGCTGTGGCACAGGTAGTAAGGCATGTCTGGCAATAATCAGCCCTGTAGGCGTAATTTTTGAGGTGGATTGGTATTGAACAATATCGGGTTCCTACCAAACGCATTTTCGGAGGAGGATCATGAGATTCCTCCTCAGTTTGTTACCAAGCGTCACTCCGATCACGTTGTTTCGGAGAACTTGCACAAACGGCGCCGATTTGTTCTGGCACGAACCTGATCGATGCAGGGTTAAGACAACTTAAGAACCATCCTTCCACACACGGATCCCTATGTCCAACCCCAAGTAGTTGCATTCTCCAATTATAGTATTAAAATCTCCACACGTTTTAAATGGTGCTGGACTCGAATGATGTAGGCGCAGTGATTGCGTATACGGTGCAGGTATGTCTTGATGCATGGAGCATTAAGGTGTTTTTGATGGAAAGGCAACATGTGTTGCGGTGGTTCTTCCGTAAGGTATGAGTTAAGCGTACAGAAAGGTGGGCACAAATTGCTGTCTGAAGGGTTCTATCCCTATAAGTATTATGCCGGACATAATTGGCACGTTTTTGGTATTAGAAATTTGAAATGAAATGTATAGAATTAACCAGCATATGTGAACGTGTAACTATGCAAGTGTAAAGATCATGTAAACCAGTTTTTGAAAATCATTTTTGAGGGATCTTTCGAAGCCTTCTCAAGTACTTTGGTATTGACCATTCTTTCAGATAAACCTTGTTGGCTATCAATACGAATGGGCACGCCTCCGTGACGGCCAAATTCAACCACACCAAAGCTACAAAGCCAAGTGGAGGAATCAGACCGGACATATCAGAGAGCATCGATGAACTGCCACAATGGTAGGTCGTCAAACTCAAGAGTCCGCAAATGTGACGTGTCGATGAGATCCCCTCTCGTACCCGTTGCCAGTCACATCATGGCTGACATCATCGCCCCCAGGTGATACCATCTCAAAATCTTCATCTTCACCAACCTCAAAAGCGCGTGACAACGACTCCCCGAAGACATCACCATCATCAACCTGTTCTGACTCAGGAAAGACCGACTGCACCGGGCCACCCTCATCACTGACCTGTGATCCATCATTCTCATCGTCCACAATACCGTTCGCCTGATTGTTTGCAATCTCGCGATAGCACCGCTTCCCCCTCTTTCCATGCTCATGATAGCGATCACACCACGCAGACGGGTGTCTCTCTTCGATCTTCAATGTGCGTTTTGCCCTTACAAGCCGCATGCACGTTCGCATGACATTCCACATGAGTTCCGGATGCCAGCCTTCTGGACCCGCACCCATACCCAGTCCTCCTCCCATACCCATACGATATTTCTCTGTACCATCAAGACGCGCCTCCAACTTTCCACCACAGAGCGCAATGGCATCGGCCCAAAGGGCCCGTGCGCCGCAATCGCTCGCAGTGTTGTCATACAGCTCACGCAAACGCAAGGATTCAAAGGTAGTGACTTTGGGATCTAAACTTACATCGCCATTATCTGATTCAGGGATTGGATAGAGATCCGGATCGATCCAGGGCTCTTTGTTCGTCTTCCAGATGCGTGTTGCGCGTAGATCGTGCACCCGGTGGAATTCGCGGATCCAGGTGTCGACAACGAGGTCACAGATGTTGTGTTTACCGTCGGCGTAAGCGAGAATGTAGAGGTGGAATAGATGCTCGGAATTGTATTGCATAATCACGGTTTTTTTCTTGGGCATGGATTGTTTCTGCTTGGAGGAATCAGTGTTTGCGAGCTCTTCTTCACCTACGTGGATGTCGGTTTCGATCTGGGGGAGCTCCATTTGAATCTCGGTGAGATCTGGATTGGTGAGAGTCTCGTAAATAGCCTTCACGTCTTTGTGTATAGCAGTAGCGATGAATTCTTCCTTAGACTCAAAAATGGCGTATGGGGCTATTGGAGCAGCGAAGTCGACAGGGTCGACAATTTCGGAAATCGGGGTATCGAACTTACGACGACCTGTTACGCGATGACCTACGTTTATGTCAGTTTAGAATTCAAATTAGATCATAATTTGAATGCTTACGTGAAATCGGAGGGCTACTGGCTATGTATTCGCCATCTGGAGATGAAGATGTCCCGTTCCATAGCTCGGAAGTAGGTAGGTCGTTCGCGTAGATGATATCGTCCATCTCTTTCTTCGCTTTCTTATATTTAGGCAGTTTCTTGGGGATATTGAACATTCTTGTTCCACCGTGGAGCCTCCTCTTGCGTCCAGTCAACACAACCTTCTGTGCCTGCTCTGCAGGAAGCCTGTTGGGTGCGGCAGTGAGATTCAGATCCATTGCTTGCATAGTCGTGTTGTAAAGCAGCTTCTACTTGCTTGTAGACGCGCCTGCTATTTTTTGATGTTGGTAGCGTGAGAAGTTGGTTGAGGTCGTGAGGGTGGGAGAGGCAGCAGCAGGTTTGCAGTGGACTTCGTGAGTGTGGAGAACACGTCTAGATGATTGGAAGACGGGTCCATGCGCAATAGTGCAGCTGAACACCATGTATTGAAATGTAGTGAAAGAGGGTAGCGCTGGCGCAAATCTCCACGGCAACAGTGATATGACTTACTCCAAAGTTTCTCGATTTTTGGTTACGCCATACTATTTCGAGCGCATATTTTGGACCACACCGAGTATTGAGTAAAAAGAAACAGGTGTAGGGGTAGCTGGAAAGTGATCACGGAGAGCGGTGAAATTACTCGTTGCGTGACTCACCAGTCTCAGTGATAGTTATGGTGAAGACAATAGTGGTGATTATGGTGTTCACTATCATCACCACCATCGCTCTCAAATGTTGACTATGAGTTACGATGCGTGGAGGCAAGAGTGAGAGACATATCTCTCGGCCGTTTTGCTGTTAATTATCAACATTAAGATTGCATAAGGCGGTGAATGGGAGATTTCTAGCGTAGAAAGGCGAATTTCAAGTCTAAAAGCTCTCACTGAAAAGGAAGAAGAAAGTGATTAATATCAAGGGGTGGGAGAATAGTATTGTATATGAGGAAGAAATATATCTAGCTTGGGGAAAGAGGAGAGAATAATATGCAGCCAGGGTCTCTCAAACTAAGAAGCTATTTCAGACTTACCTTCCACGTCCCCATTGACACAGTCCAAAATCAATACTAGGGCTACCGACTAGAGAATTTTTGTCAAATTTACAGGTCACTCAAAATCGTTGTTGTCCATCAGCCGTGGGAGGTACCTTGCAATACGCATAATTTTAGGGTTTCCCAGCTGCCGGAATCTCTTATCCACGGCAAGATATAATTGCTCCACAACAAAGGAATCTGTGACACGCTTAATTTGATTCCAGGTTTTGTCTCGTCCATCATCGAAGCTATCCAGTACTTCATCCATTTCATTTTCGCTGAGTTCCTGTGCGAAGACTTCAAGTATAGCCGTGAAGCGATGAAGTTCTGACGCCCTGATACGTGTACGCCATTCAGTATCCAGGCATCGCATCATGAAGTAATTCAAGAGCTTGGAGCGTATAGCCGATCTCTCTGATGTCGACCACGTGTGCAGCTTATCAATACGGATAATTGAAACCGGGTGTTGTGCAAGCCAGAAGCAGAACTCGATATAGTGTTCAATCTCTGGTGTTTGGAACGGCACGAAGCAACAGTTATAGCGAAACCACTCACTGGCACTGTTGGCATGAATTTCTCTCCTGAAGTATGGAACTTCGTCCGTTGCGAGCATATGTATCATGACTCCCAGTGCCCAAATGTCTGTTTCAGGACCGAAAGTTCTAGTAGACTCCGGAGGATTGAATTTCCACGTTCCTACGTGAGCACGTGGAATATTGCGATCAGGATGGTGCTGGGCAGTACCGAAATCAGCAATCTTCAATACGGGGTCTCGCGAGCCTGGGTATGGGGGAATGACGAGTATGTTTAGAGGTTTTAGATCGCCGTGAACAACGCCTTTGCGATGTATCTCACGGAGAGCGTTGCTTACTTGTTGGAAAACATTCCATAAAAACATTTCTGGGATTGCACTATCAAAAGTCTGCGCGTAATCCCATAGATCACCCATACTGCAGTACTCAAAAACAATCTTTTGGGAAGTTGGATCGAGTGGATCATTATAGAACATATGGCATTCCACAATGTTTTTGTGCGGACCGAGGAATCGGAGTGTTTGAAATTCTGGCGGGGTGGGCTGGGTATCGTTGCGGTGAACAGTCTTGATGGCAACGAGCTCGCAGCGGTCGCGACAGTTGAGGTTGATTGCTAGATCAACGGTTCCATTTCCTCCTTTCGCTAATCTTGTGATCTCTTGGTACGGTGGCGAGTGATATGCTGTATTAAATGTGGCAGAGAGTTGATTGCGAATGTCGGATAGAAAACTAAGGCCGGATTCGCTAGTTGCACGTTTATTTTTTCTCATTGTACCCAAGATCCAGCCTTTCAGTTTGAGGCCTTGCTGTTTGAAAATAGTGCTGGTTCGTTTAATAATGGATTGCGATGGTATTTTATCCATCACTGAAGATGGCGGATGATTGTTGTCCCAAGACAGTTGTACTTTGATAGTAGAATGTATAAAGCGTCTTCTTCACGGTTGAGCAAACAGTGTTGGCTATTCATTTGATGGCGTTGAAGAAGTGCGATACACAAAGCGGCAGGTTATGGAACTGTGTTTACATTGCCACATGATCGTGAGCTTTTCCATTCACTATAAATGCAAACGCCTGGACTAGACCAAAAAAGGATATATACGTAAAATTCGTGACGTTGCCATAGAAACACTGCAGGATTTGAGGCGACAACAGCCTACCGACACAATCACTTCCTTTGAGTGAATAAAAGAGGGAGCGGCTGGAGATGCATTACGAAACAGTCTGCCTGTTCTTGCTCGTACCGCTGAATGTCGGTTTCCTTCCCAGCTGGTATGGAGATGTCGTACCGTTGCAGAATCATAGCTGTTAATAAGCGAAGTTGAAGATATGCAAAAGGTCTGCCGGTGCAGTTGTAAGGACCGTATCCGAAAGGCAAAAATGAGTCTTTTCGAAGTATTAATTCCGGTTTTGAGAACCATCGTTCCGGAATGAGCTCTTTGGGGCGCAGAAACGCCCTTTCATCTATGTGGTGTTAGCTATCATGTATATACCAAGAGGTTCAAGACACCTACCTCTGTGCAATGAGTAAGTTGGGATAACAACATTTATGTTCCCTGGTACAAATCGACCAGCGATTGTCGCTCCTTCTGGTGGCGTAAGACGTTGGAGACCAGAGGGGATAGCAGGCCAGAATCTTAAAACTTCATTGATAAAACCTCCCAAAAATTGGTTGGCTGCCAGTTCTTGATCTGATATCTTGTCTTGGGCGTTGGAAGAATCTGTGAAACCCAGTTCTGCCCGAAGCTTTGTTTGCCACTCTGGACGAGTGGCGAAAACATACATTATATTTGTCATCGTGAACGATACAGTATCGGATCCAGCTATGATAGCTAACTGGGCGTCGAATGGTCCGTCTTTGTCAAAGTTGTCGGCTCGTGATAAGTGGGTATAGAAGTCCGCCGATATTGATGTCATCTAGAAGGATCAGCATGTCGACGGATGTGGGGGTTTAGAATCACCCACTTTACCGCGTTTCTCCAGAGATTTGGAGTATTCATTTACCCAATGGAAGATTCGTTCCTCAATCCCTGGGAGGATTTTGAATGAATGAAATATCCAGTTTAACATAAGAACGTATCCAACAGTTTTCTTATAGTCAATGAATTCCTTGAGAACAGGTGCAACTTCTCCCGTTCCAAGCATATTCCACGATTCGCCAAATGTTAAATCTGAACTAATATCAAAACCAAGGCCCTCAAGGAGATGTTGGATGTTCACTGGCGTCCGAGCTTCGCTATGCTCAGTGAGGATGTGAAAAAACTTCTGATAATGTTCCAAAACACGCGGCTCGTATTCTTGAAGTGCCTTCATGCTGAATGCTTTGTCCCAGATTCGCCGCTTGTCTCTGTGAATTACAGGATCACGAGTCATTTGAAGTGTGTGATATGGATATTGCTGGTCGTAGAATTCGCCCTTTCGAACCTTGGACCTCGGACCATGAATGTCTATAACCGCATCTGGATGGCAGATTGACAGCTCACGTGGTCCTGTAAATTCAGATCAGTGTATCCCTGAGCTACTGGGGAATTTTCTTACTGGTGCGTACGAAATCGCCATACTTTTCGTGTAGCTTTGGAACCTTTCGGTAAAACGTCAAGCCAGGAATGTTCTGCTTCAGGATCCAAAGAGCAGATACGCGAGCGCCTAGTGGGCCGGGGAACGAGCGAAGTGGATGGAAAAAGAGTCGGTATGCGATCATAGACCCATAAAGTCCGATCAAGTAAGATATGGTAAGCCCTGCGACTTGGAAGACTGATGTAACGACTGATGTCCCAGAAGCGACCAGCAGACCCACTGAAGCTAATTGTATTGCTAGGTACGTTCGGGCGATTTTGGCGGATCTTATGTCCCATTCTCCTCTGCAGAATATCAATGCCTCGCTGAGGATGCCTCCCACGCAAGCAATGACTTGGAAGCGACTGCCTGCCATGACAAAAGTAAATCGAATGAAACGATGGACTTCTCTGCGCGACAGACTTCTTCTTGAATATAATGCGTCGCTGAAGATGCTTTATTGCGTATGAAACCTTTCAGCTGACTTGGCTTCGGCTTTTGAATGGCTCTGTTCCTGCTGCGCCGCAATGCCGTGTCTGGGTAGCTAGGCCTACTCTCGATCCGAGCTGCGCATATACATCATGTAGCCAACAACGTCCCCTGAGTGATTAGATTAGGGACTAGATGGAGAATTAGACAGATTTAATTGAATGAGGGATGTTGGTGAGTACTATTCAAAAGAGGCGGGGGCTGAGGCTGGGAAAAGTAAGCATCGTTGACGATTCTAGAACCGATCGAGTATCTATGTGGGGAGACGTGTTGTACGTTATCAAAACTTGTTCCTAATGTAGGTTGTAGCCATGAAACAGTCTCTGCAGGCTGTACCGATATGTTTGGCGTCATTTGATATAGATAGGGTCTGATAAATCCCCAGATTTGAGTGCGCCTCCAGTCTTACGAAGCAGGTGTGAGAACCCTATTGCCTTGCAACTACCCCGCCACCCCGCGTGCCCGCTTACACCCAACTAGGCACTACTGATTGATACATCCACGCAGTGAGTTCCGGCTTCGAACTTCGCACCTCAGAATATTATGGCACATAACGCGCCGATCACGAAACGACTCGGAAAGACTAGGATCATGCATATCCACCCGCAGTGCTACCATACCACGAAAACCGCCCTTGGGGGCCTAACTAGCTAGGCGCCCGCCAGCGGCCCGAAAGCTCGTTGTCCACCCCTCCAACGATAGTAACACAACTTTCTCAGTGTCACGAACAATACCGAAGTCTACAGCCATGGATCTTCTCAGTACGTCCCTCGAGGTCATTCATCTCATCTACACCACTACAGTCTTCATTCGCGACGTAACCTCCGACATCAAGGACTATGGTGATGCCAAGCGCGACATCTCCGAGAAACTCGAGCACGAACTTGTCTTCGTCGAGACCTTCTCCGACGTTTGTCTCGACCCTGAGCGTGGATTTCTTCGTGACAACAAGGTCCGCGACTCCATCAAACGCGATGTGAAGCACTGCCTTGAAGCGCTTAACAAAGCGCTCGCGGCTTATCGCGCCGAGGCTTGGAAGTTCGCTGGAGTCACGCCGACGATGGGCGAGGCTGACGACAACCTGACCCAAAATCTGAAGAATCTAGATTTGAAAGAGGAAAAGAAGAGATGGAGAGATGGCGTTAAATCACGGTATCAGGTATGGAGGAAGAAAGCAGCACCTTTAGAATGGGCGTTATTCGGCAAGGAAGAGATGGAAGCATTGCTGCTAGTTTATAAAGAATGGACGGATCGACTTCGACAGACATTATCAATCATCTTGTTGCTAGTCGGAACACCGACCTCAGGATTCGCTACGAGCGAGCAGGCCAAAGATCTGGGTGTGAGAGAAGTCTCAGAGCGTCAAACTCGTGTCAATTCAAAGCCCCCAGACTCCTACGATGTTCTCACAGGCTCCCTTCAAAATCCTCTACCCACGAACCAAATAAACAGAATCATTCAGGCAATCTACGAGGATGAAATGGGCTTTGACAGTATCTCGGTCCTGGTGGAAACACGGCCCTACGATGAGCCCCTCGCCCTCGCTACCAGCGAACGCAACCACGACCTTATCCAAACCCTCCAGGACCCACTACGTCAACTGACCTGGCTTCTCCAATCCCCTCTCGACTCCAATCTCTCCAAGCAGGATGCCGCAGAAGGCTATCGCATGCACACACTCCCCTGTCTCGGTTTCCTCGACGAGCCCGCCCAGAACCGTTCACTCATACTCTACCGTTCCCCTGTCGCCCTCCCACCAGCATCTCCCATCCCCTCCCTGCACGCCTCTATCTCAAACGGCAGCAAACTCCCCTTAGGCTCCCGTTTTCTCACAGCCCGCGCCCTAGCCGCCACCCTCCTTACCATCCACACCTCGGGCTGGGTCCACAAAAACATCACCTCCCGCGGTATTCTCTTGCTCCCCTCCTCCACCACAGACCCATCTCCGCTTCCCTACCTCGTAGGCTGGGACGTGGCACGCCCGCTCGAAGCCGGAACCTCGCTTCACGCCCTCTTCGAACTCGAACCGAATCTCTATCGCCACGAACAGCGCTTCGGGCAACCAACCGCGAAATTCGCGAACGAGCACGACATCTACGCTCTAGGTGTTGTATTATTGGAGATTGGGCTTTGGAAGACAATGAGTGCGGTTTTTGCACGGCCGTTAGAGAAGAATCCCCGGATTGAGACGAGTCAGCAGGCGGTGCTGTTCAAGAGGGTGGGGGGTTGATAAGGGATTTGGCGGGGAGTGAGGAGTTGAAGAGGGAGATGGGGGAGGGGTATGCGGAGGTTGTGGGGAGGTGTTTGGGGTGGAGGGATGAAGGAGAGGAGGCGGGAATCTTGTTTAGGAAGGATGTGGTAGATCGGCTGAGGTTGGGGTGTAAACTTTGAGCTATAAGATTTAGAGCTAGATTAAAGAGGGTGTGTTCAATTGATGGGTTTGGTGAATGGTTCTATGTACGACTTATATAGTCTACACTATCCCATTCACGTTGACTCACATCATCTCACATCCTTCCCCAACATCCTGCCTCTCGCATCTCTAACACCTAACACTCCCTCATCCCCTACCTGCACCTCAACTTTCCTCCCATCCCTCATCACCGCCTTCCACCAACCCTCTTTTCCTCTTTCCTCCCCAAGCACTTCCCTAACCCTCGGCCACCTCTCAAAAACCATGACTGGAACATCAATGTCCGGTTTCCCACCCTCATCCTCATCATACTCGTCATTCCCTAACCCCACAGCCTCTCCCCACTCCTCCTTGAACATGTCCCACGCATCATCCTCCCATCCTGGCTTCAATTCTTCACACTCGTACAGAACACTCCAGTGCTCTCGATGAGGTTGCGTCGCACAATTGAGATGCAAAATAGGGAGCGAGACGGCATCTGTCCATGATGGACCGCTTTGTAAGGTTTGTGCGATGCGTTTCGCACCATGTGAGAGTAATAGACGTATAATAGCTGGAAACGCCCAGTATGCCTCGCGGGCGCGAGCGGGCGATGGCCCGCCGTAGGTTAATCGGATATAGGCGTTGGTGGTGTAGAGCGTGGGTTCTATGTCGGGTGATGGCACCGCGTTAGTTGCAAGGGATGAGAAATGGGTGATGTAGGTAAGCCGGGCGCTGTCCGCGGCGAAGATAGTGGCATCCAAGATTGTCATCTCAGTGTTGTTCTGGGTTACGGGGGTGTTGATGAACTTTGTGAAACCGATGCTTAGGAGGTAGGACAGTGTTTCCAAGCGGCCTGATGTAGCGGCTGAGACGAATGCTGAGAGATCGATTGTGGCGATGAAAGAGGAGAGAACAGTCGGGGTGAATGTTTTCTGTGATATAAGAAATTTCATTGCCGAGAGCGAGTCAGCATCCATAAGTGTGTAATTGGAAACCAGGCGTAAAATGAAGTTTTCTTGATAGTCGTTCGCAATATCTGGTTTCGCACCGGCATCGAGAAGGAATTTGAGTTTTTCGAGCATGCCATCAGGGCTAGTAAGACATAACTTTATCAGTGCGGTATCACCATCGCGATCTGTGGCGTTTACATCCGCACGGTGCGAAGGGTCGTCTAACAGAATGCGTATTGCTGAAAGCCATTGTTCGGTCGGAACATCCTTTTGTACAACCTCATGGAGTGGTGGTCCATCGAGGGAGCCGCCTTTTTGTTCCAGATCGTTTGTACGAGCAACAATCTCTTTGAAAATCTGTTCGTACACGTGAGGATATTGTAGTGTCTCAGGAGACACTCGACACCATTTATACAAGAGCGATACGTCATCATCGCTCACAGTAGTTGCATTGACATCGGCGCCTTCTTGGATCAGAGCAAGAACAACGTACTCTTTACGGAATCCACCCGACGCCGCTGCAAGTAATGGGGTGTGTTTCCCGTATGTTGTAGCTCGAGCTTCCATATCCACGCCGGCATCAACAAGCAATCGAATTATCTCTCGTGTCGCTTCAACTCGGTTATGGAATGCCCCATGGCGGACCCAGCTATCGAATTTGCGTCCTGCTATTGTATCATCGTTACCACCTCCGATAGTCATGATATGTAGAAGGTTTTCGTCTTGTTTGGTTTTGAAGCGCGCGTCCGCTCCTTTTGATAACAGATATTTCACCACTGGAACATCACCTGTGAATACAGCAAGGGCAAGAGGAGTAGTTGCGTAACTTCCATCATCGTATGTGGCATTAATGTCAGCCCCTGTCGATAGCAACACATCCATGGCGACTTTGTTGCGGGCAAAAGATGCCCAATGAAGAGCGGTTCCGTGAGGCCATTCGAAAGGGTAATGTTTCATTGGGGAGCGCTGGGAGCGATGAGACTGGCGCTGTGGTTTAATAACAGTGTTCACCTCAGCACCGGCTTTTATCAAAGCACCAGTGATGGATTCTGTATCGTTTCTTGGAAACATGAAGAGCCAATGTAACGGCGAAGGGGATCTAGGATTTGAGGTGGTGGTGCTGTGACCCTTTCCTAGCAAAAACACTACTGCGTTCGTGTGTCCGGCTTGACATCCTTTATAAAGGGGAGTTTCGCCCTTTTCGTTCACAGGTTCTAGCGAAGACTGTGACAGGAGAAGCTCGAGAGAAGTAACCTGGCCTAAAGCAGCGCATACATGCATAATCGTATTGCCAACGGAATCGACAACAGTATTTACATCATTGGTTTCCAGCCACTTTTTGAGACGACTGGTATCATTCGCTACGCGGAGTAGCTGTTGTTGGTCCAAAAATGGGTCTTCCGCATGTCCGCCATTCGATCGAAATTGGTAACGTTCCTGTGAAAAAGGATTCGGAATCATGAAGCCGTGATAATTGAAAAGATATCCGTCTTTCACGGCCTCACGATTCCATATCTGTATTGTAGGCTCATCCACATCTAGTTGAACATCCAAGGCCTCATATACTTTCCCACAAATGGCCCTTGCGGGAACAAATCCTTTCTTTGCCGATGCGAGGATATACTTCAACACTAACGTATTTCGGTTGGCAATAGGTTGCTGAGAAGATGCTTCTGCCATTCCAAACAAAGTTTCTCCGGTGAATCGGCTATCTTTCCTAGCCTTCTCGCGTTTACAATACTCCTGATGCAGCGATTGGAGAACATTCATGTCTAGCCCAAACCAATACGAGTGACTTCCTCTCGCAACAGTTTTGTCAAGTTGTGCTGCGCTCGCGCTAACCTCATACCAATCATGGCATGCATCGAGATCTGTTTGTAGGATTATCGGGGACGGTAGAGGTCTTTCACCAGGCTTAATTGCCAAAAGTCTCTTTGTCAGTTGCTTCAGTAGCGTGATTATTTCTGCCGGACACCCTCTCTTTTTCTCGAGAATTTCTTCTATCTCCATGAATAGACCAAAGGACCGTTCCATCCCAGGCTCTTTTGTGATCTCTGGCACTTCGCCATATGTACCGAATATCGCAAGTAGTAACAGCCCATAGCTGTACGAATCGAACTTCTTCAACATCTCGGATTCGAATTTTCCATGAACGTCATCTTTCCATTGTCCAACTCCAACCTCACTTCCCGTCCATGCATCGGTACCCAAATAGGACTCTGGTGTAATTTCTTTACCATTCCTTCTCATATCAATGCAAACCCCGAAATCGCTCAGTTTCCCCACAAAAGGTGCTTTCTCGTCTTTGCCTCGAAACACAAGTACGTTGTCTGGCTTCACATCCCCATGCACGATGCCTAGTCTGTGAATCGCTTCTAGACCGGCCGCCGTATCCAACGCCAGATGATACTTCACATCCCAGGATATTCTGCCAAGACCAGCAAGACGGTTTTCATCATTGTCGCTCTTTTCCGCTTGCAGAAACTCTGTCAAAGGAATCAGCGCCGCCTCCATGAACAACACCGGCACTGGCGTAATCCGGTCTTCATAATCGTATCCCCAGCCTGTCAGCTTTACAATATTTCTATGCTTTAAGAGCCCCAAACTCAGCACTTCCAGCTCAAGTTGCCGAAGTCGCTGCCGATATTGGTCATTCTCGGACAAATCTTTCTGCGCGTCTAGCGCTGCTTGCGAGATGCGCACTCGCTTCACTACTATCCCCTGACCTGGGACGATCTTGCCCGATCCATCTTCTGCTTCTGCGGACAAACGATCAAGGAAAGCAGTGAATTGTGTCCCTTGGCCGATCTTTATGGCTGTGTCTTTGAGGCCGTATAGAAGATGCTGGGGGCCACGGATGTCGAGATTAGAGAGAATGGTGGTAAATGTTGAGAGAGATGTGCTGAGGGAGTTTGTTCGAGTTGCAGTTTTCCAGCCCTCGAAAAGGGAGGATGCCGCCGTAGATGCGTCTGGCACACTTGTTTCCGGAGCAGGGATTGGTGTCGATGGTTCTGATTCAAATCCCCATTTTGCAAGGAGATCGGCCGCATCGTTCTTGGTTGTTGGCGGCGCGCTATCACCAGTAGGAAAGCCCCATTCGTCTTCGTTAAGAGGAGCTTTGTTGACCTTGGGTGCTGCATCCTTCGTGAGGCCTGTCGTGCTAAATCCCCACTCATCTTCATCGTCTTCCCCGCCCGAAGGTTTTGTTACTGCCGTTGTTGTCGGCGCTATCTGCGATGTTGAGAGTGAGGTTACCGGGAATCCCCAATCATCTTCTTCATCCCCTCCAGCAATTGGCGCAGGCTCGGTGTTGCTTGGGGCAATGGGGAATCCCCAATCATCTTCATCTGCCATACTTCTACGACAGGGCTTGATTTTTGAAGTGTCAAATGGTCTAATTGACAGGAGACGGAAAATTCATGCAGTTGTGTAGGAGAATAAGTCCAATGGATTAGACAAGAAATACCCAATGCTAGCGTGAAACCGAACCCCGCGTTGCTATTTTTGGCGCCTGGGACGCCTGATCCTAGATGAGAAAACTTCAAGTCATCCAAAAACCAACAAGTGCCTTCGTGACAGATATTTATATTAATCTAGCCATATACAGCTAATTGTCCTTTGGGTATCGCGTATTTTTCAATGCGGCACGCCCATTAGTAACCATGACTTAGAGCAAAGTGGTTTTTACTGGCCCTGAAACTACAAAGCATTCATAGATAACCAAATCTTGCAGAACATGTACGATTTTCCCATATCATCCTATGTAAAATAGAGAGGACAAAATGAGTTGGTGAAGTCGTAACATGCGCCATGCATGTTCTACATGGCAGTCTTTGTCGAATCCGATTGGAAACCTCCGTTTCCCTTCTGCTGGACACATACCAAGTGTTTATCAACAGACCGTTCACCAAAACCAATTCCCACTCATCCCCTCTCTTTATTCCTCGGTTTCCTTATCATAGCATTGAAGGTATAAGCATAACCCACATCCCTCCCAACCTCTTTAATGGGATCAAACGTTACTGTCCTCACAATCTCAAATCCCAACCGCGCATACATCGGCGTTCCTGTCATCGAAGCCTCAATATATGCCTCTACCCCCAACCGATCCGCCTGCTCGCATCCCCACTTTGCCAGCTCACTCCCAGCGCCCCTGCGCTCGTGTTCCGGATCCGTAACCAAGAGATCAAGAATCCAGTACGGGCGTGTCCCCATGATTTCCCTTGTTGTGCCGTTAAGAATGGCGTAGAATCTGTCCCACGTATCCTGGGGGCACTCAAGCCATTTCGGTGGTGTTGCAAGTTCTTTGTCGACTTCCGCCGGTGTGATGGGTAAAACGGTGTCGTCAGGTTGCTTATGTCCTACAAGGCGCCATTTTGCGGCTGCGATAATGGCTGTTGTGGTTGTGTCTTGAATAACGAAACAGTGGCATCCGTCGTCGACGAAGGTTTTGTAGTACGCTTTCATACCAGCGATGGTGTCAGGGGATGGACCACCGGGAGAGAAGAAGATCTTGTTAAGCGTTTCTTTAAACCCGACTACGCGGAGTCGGGCATAATCTATAGTGGTGTTATTACAGCGGAGATGAACGCAGGAATGTGTTTATCTGTACCTTCAACTGTGTCATAGGTGAGCGGGATCAGCTTGAGTTTTGGGTCAAGTGGCATTTTCAAAACTGGAGTTTTTGTTTCGTAATGTGAATGATATTTCTTGTAATTGCAGGTAAATTTGAGAACTGGTTCCCTGCAACAAGACCGTGATGAATTTATATTCGAGCGTGGAGGAACAAAACACATTTGATCATTGAAACCCTTCGTCGCCTCGCGCGGCTGGGAATTATTCGAAAGATTACGTGTCGTAAGCATCGGCTGTAGTCTTATGGCCGCGAGATTACCGCATTAGTCTAGGGCGAATTCCTCTATGCAGCATCAGATGCATGCGCTATGATAACCCCGCATTCGAACCTCCTAGTTCGCAGTTGCTATGCACGTCACTAGATATGGGGCCCCCCATGGCTCTTCTAGACCCTGTTTTCTCGCTCTGCCCTTTTTTCCGTGGCGTCATGAGATGCCGGAATCTCATCAATCTGCATCTGTGCTGCTTTCTCGCCCGCAGTGTCCAAAACTTCCGCCATTCCTCCATGACCACGAGTGAGCTCTGCACCCTTGCGACCAATCAAGTGCCACGGTAGAGCAAACATTTCATCCATAGCCTCAAGACTCTTGCCTGCTGTCTCTGGGACCATAAAGTAGACATACGCAAGTCCGATAGCAGTGACAACGCTGAAGAACATCATAGTGCCACCATGAGTCATAGATAGGAACATTAGAGGAACAGCCTTGAACAGAGTTAGTAACCTGAAACACTATAATGGCCTTCAAAATACATACCTTTGAGTTTCCGTATTGGTTAACGAAGTGGAAAGTCATGGCAAAGCTTCCACCCAGAGCTCGTAGCCTTAGGGGATAGATTTCGGAGTTGATCAAATATTGGACGCTGTTCCATCCTAGTGCCCATCCAAATCCGGAGAAGTAGATCATAACGATGGCACCCATAGCAGCGTGCTTCTGGCTTGGAGATTGTGGTGCACCCTTAGTGCTGACGCCTTTGTCGATAAATAGAAAGATCGCCATGTAAAGCATGGAAACGAATTGCAAGATTATGCCAGAGGAGAGAGCACGTTTGCGGCCGATCCAATCGATGAGGAAGAATGCACAAAGCATTGATGAAATGAACTTTACAAGCCCGAAGATGGCAGTAGCGAAAAGCTTCTCTGATTGGCCGGTGGTACCCATCATTGCAAAGTACTGAGGGGCATAAATTGTCACGCTGTTGGCGCCGCTCCACTGAGATAGTAGTTGCGTCATGATGCTTAGTTGAATGCGATATAGGTTCGCCTTGCTGGAGAAAAGCTCACGAACGGGACCAAGCCACGTGGTACCCATGGTAGCCTCGCGCTCCCTTTCCAGTTGCATGTTGATATCGAGAACTTCGCTCACCACATACGGGTGATCGGAGGGCAATTGTCGAAGGAGAGAAAGGTTGTCAAGAGCTTGCTCGTGGCGACCAACCTTGATAAGCCAACGGGGTGATTCGCGGGCGAAAAAAGACAGCGCGAATATGATACCGGCGAACATGAGATGCATGCTGTTTGGTACAAGCCATTGGGCGTCCGTCTTGGAGGATATGTGTATTGAGGAACCCCAGGAGGCAAAGTATGCAAGCATGATGCCGACATAGACAGATCCAGCAAACGCACAGACGCAAAGTCCACGAATGGCCCTGGGTGCTACCTCAGCAAGATAAGTGGGTGCAACGACGGTGGTTTGTCCAATCCCAATACCAGCAATGAATCGACCGGCATATACCATACCGATACTTCCAGTACTGGCAGATGCCAGGAATATGGAAATACCAGTAGCCCAGACAATACAAAGCAAGCGTGTTGCCCAAAGACGGCCAATCTTGTCTGTGAGGAAGAAAGCGACCAAAGCTCCAAGAATGCTGCCCATCTGTACAATGGAGGTAATGTTGGACAATAACTCGGCTATCTCATGTTTTGACTTATTAGGGTTGTCAAGTCCGAACTTCCGTTGGAAAGGGTAGAGTTCAGCAGTTGTGCCAATGAGACCCTCATCGATACCTCGGGCGGCACCCATAAGACCAAACACTGGAAAAGATTAGAGAGAAACGAGCGACAAGCGCAATGAGTGACAACTTACCAAATACACCATACCAAAGTCTCCAGTTAAGTGACTCCTTGGGAGTGTCCTTGAGGTTCTCACGCCACGGATTCCACATGGTGAAAAGAGTAATGAACAAATGCGACCTGACCAAGGTGATAGCGAGCGCACAAAGTGTTATTATGGGCGGACAGTCAACAGGGAAAGACGGGGCTTGTAGCAGTCGGACAGGTTGGCGAATTTTTTCGAGTGACGGGTCACTCGTTTTATACTTCAATGTCCACCAAATACACTACCCGACAGGAGGGGTGATGAGCGGTTTACTTTCTTTAGTTGTCAGCCTTAGGCGACGACGATGCAACTCCATGTCCCCGCTCCCCAAACCCCAGCTGACCCCAGCTTATCAGGCTTCTCCACGGCACAAAATCTAGGTAAGAAGCGGCGATATCTGGTAAGAAGCGACCACACGCGGGCGGACTAGCGCCATCCTGCCTCGCATCGACGTTGCAATGCCCAGGCGGGCGGCGCAAAAGCTTTGCATGCTTCGGGGTGGGGAAAGCTTTTGCAGGGCACGCTCTGAGTGGAGCTTGGCGGGAGACAAGGGTATCAAGCAACGCTCAATAGAGCTTGACCCCGGAGGAGGCGAGAGCTGATCATCCTATGGCCTGAACGAACACAAAGTAGTGCGTCCTTAGCTGTCGGGATCGGACATTCATTGTGCTGTCAAAAGTGGTGAGTGGTCGCTGAGGCCGAAGAGAAGCCGCGGAGGTGTGAGATTTGCACCGAGATCAAGCTTGATTCCATCGGGAATGAGAAGACCGAAATGTGACCGTTGCCCAGCATGTACGACGCTGATATGGCAAGAATTATCTCAACTTGCGGGAGGTTTCGGAGAGGATCGTCTTCCCCAGACAACAACCTCACAATCGGCCGTGGAGAGCCTGGTTTTTGTGGGCAGTGAACGTGGAGGACTTGCGGGGAACCTAGCCATCCAACTCCCTCGCAACGGATGAAACCGGTCTGACAAGAATTGGTGGGAGCATGTCTGCTCGGGATAGTCCGCGCAGCGGAAGAGTCCGCGATAGAGGGTCCGTTGTGGCCGCAGGGCTTACATAGTACAAGGTTTATTCCAAGCTACGCGATGCTCTCTCTCCCGAGTGAAAGCCAGCCAAGCTTTCTAGAGCTCCAAAGTCAGAAAGGTGTTCCAGTTCGCATGACGGCACTTAAAATGGCGGCAGCATCACGGAGACCATGATGGAGCTACTGTGTGCTTCCGTCTTGCTAGCTATCGGAAAAGCACCAGGAAGCGGAGGCGGGTAACTGACTCTTAACATGCAAGATTGTGTCGAACTGGATGGATGGGGGCGGCGAGTCGGTGGATCAATTGAATGGTTGGTGAAAATAGTTCCAAGGCCACGTTGAATAAGAGACCGATAAACGGGCGGTTTATGGTGAAGACAAGGACAATGTGGTATGGTGGGTGGAGGGTGGGAGAGAGAAAGGCCTGAAGGTATGAAGCCTGGGATGCAGCTGGTATGCGCCATCTTGGCAGAGCTTGACATGTTCTTGCCCTGCCATGCCCGGAGGCTTGAGTCAAGTGCAAGTGTCGAGCGCAAGCGCCCCACGAGTGCCCAGCCCAGACCTCAACCACCTTTCTGGCCTCCTCTGTCCTGAACCAACCACCACTTCTCAGGCACAACGCGCTCTCCACAATCTCCACACTCTAAACGCGCCAGCAGGCCTTGCACATACATATTATACAATAGTGTAAATACATCCTTCGCATGCATGCGGTCTACAGAATCATCTCCACAGGCTGTCAGCTGTTGTGCCAGAGCCGCCAGCCATGGACAAATGACAAGGACCGCAATGCTCACCCCATCGAGCAACACCACGCAAAGCTGCTCCAGCTCCCTGCCGAGATCAGGCTTCTAATTTACGACATTCTCTTTCCGCCGTTTGATCTTGGCGATATACATTCTCCCACCGTCTCTCTTACACCGCTACTAATATGCAAATTGATCTACCTTGAGACCTTTTCGCTCGCTTTCTCCCGCGCTTGTTTCGTCCTCAAGGTCCATCACCCGACCGGGCCCCACTGGAACCCGAAAATTTTAGTTCTTCCCTCGCATAAGCTGGTTCTGGTCCAGAACATCACGGTAAAGTGGGATAGTCCGGTTGTGCGCGCTCAACACCTCGACATCTTCTTCCAAGAGCTGGCTCGCCAATCGCTCCGCCTCAAACATCTATCGTTCGTCGTAACCCACAAGTATGCGTGTGCGCCCTTTGCCTCCAAATCCGCCCTTGCACTACACTCTGTGCATGCATATGCGAAATACTTCATGGAGGCGCTGCCACTGCTCGACAATGTCGATAAGATCGTCATACCAAATCCTGGCCTGGTCAACAAATACCTCTTCCGTGCTCTGTTTGACTCCGATGCTGCAGAAGATCATCGTGATGGAATCATTACAAACAATCTGGTTGCGACCAATGATAGGATGAAGTGGTCGAGAGACCGGAAATGCAAGGCTGTGGTGCAAGGCAATGACCTCAACACATGGAGATTGGAAATAACTCACCCAGATGGTTAACCAAATCTGTCCTCGGGAGCAGAGCCCTTGTGGAGTTTTGAAATCTGCCCAGCTGTATTTGCAATTTGATAGGTGTATTTGACGTTGGCTCTAGACGATGTAAGTAAACAATATTTCTTTTGTGATCAAAACTAAATCTTCTTCGTTAGTCCTGTGCAGTTCCTCTCAGTAAACCGATCCGGAAATCAAAGTCCTGCAAGAGGCGCCTCCATTACTCTGCCATTACTACTACAACAGTTACCTACAAATACTGTCTATTCCATCTACGCTAGATGGTTTGGAAAGGTACTTCCATGTATCTGCATTCGCTCTCTGTGTGCTTCAGCCTTCCAGCTTTTGCGCATATCTGAACACTTTGCACCTACATTTGCGAAATCATGTTACGTACGACAAACTCACCTCTTCATCTCTTGACATCCTCTGAAGAACCATTATGTCGCTGAACACTGTCCGTTGTGATATCAAGCTCCACAACTTGACTTTGAAAATCTCCATCGCTGTCGACCTTCGCGATTTCCTAGACGCAACACAGTATAGGGGAAAGGCGGTTCTGTTTAGAACAATCTCACATTGCTATTTTGGACACGATCCACATCGCCAGCTCTTTCCCTCTCACAACTCAAAGCGATAATGTACCACAACCAACAGCTTCCGGTTGATCTGCGCTTCAGCTCTGTGAACTTGAGGACCGGGACGGCAAGTCAGGCTTTTCCCGTTCTAAATATCGTACTGTGAAGCTTGCGGCTTTGCCTTCTGTCTGCGAAAGGTGGAGTTGTGAACATATGCTTGCATGGACCATTACTATAATCGGTTTCGGTATGGAAAAACATCATGTAGCATAGTTGGGACGGCCACTATATCGATGAGGGATTCAGTGTTGGTAATGTCACTTTTCCGTGGCCAGATCAAACTGATAATGCGTTATGGACGGCGGACTGGCAAGAGCATCTCTTTCGGCCAGTGGCGGTTCGTTTTCACGAGTGGCACCCAATCAAATGCAAAGCACACAGCATTAATACATGATAGGCTCTGACCGATCCAACATCACGACCAGCTACTGCGGGATAAGCAAATATTCGCGAAAAACACGTTATAGGTCTCCAGGTGCACGGATGGGGAAATACAGTGGAAGTGGCAGCAAGCGAATCGAACAAAGCCGACCTGGAGTAGCTGCGTTCACATTTAAAGTTAGCGGCGCTGGTCTGATCGCAACCAACAGCGGACGCGCTTTGGCCTTTCTGTTACGTACCCACAATAAAGGAAAACCCAACCACATGACATAGTAGTTTTAGTCACCATTCTGTGGCAATGATGTCAGTCCCCAATGGAAGGCTCTCTTCTCTCTCTCAGCGTTTCGGGCTTGTGACGAGTGGTCGCTGTCATTGCTCGCAGCTTACGCATCCTTGGATATCGACCTGTTGTTCACATTCAAGGCATCCACTATCACGACGCAGAATGGAATCATGCATAAATCACACGGGAGCCTTATTACAGTGACTGATTCGGCCCAAGGTTACCAAGAGGATTTGCTATCGTTTCTGTGAATATCGAAGGCACACACGGGTATTTGCTCTTGACCTTGGCAGTCAGACTTTTAAACGCTCATATTGCATGAATAGGGGACTTTCATACATCAACAATTCTTTAACCACCTGATTACCGCTTCTATTTGCGTGAAAATACAAATTCATCCTACAGTCGGCACAATAGTTGAACGACCTGGCTATCAATATGGACGACGAGCAACAAAAACAGAACCCTTCGGTCGGAACCTCATCCGAAGCGCTGGAACAAAATCGTTCAACTTCCGAGCATGAATCTACACAAAATCTCCATGTTGACACGGAACAGAACATGCATGCCCATGCAACATCAGTATCTCACGCAGACAACGCCATCATCGACTGGAGCGGACCTTCGGACCCAGAGAACCCTTTCAATTGGTCTTACCGCAAAAAATGGAGAGTTACGCTATTGGCTTGTTTCATGACATTTGCTGTTCAGATCAACGGAACATCCATGACTTCTGCCGCCGAACAAATCGATGAGAGCTTCCATGTCAGTGATGTGCACTTCCCTCACTCATACTGGCCTGTGCTTTCCTGGAACCTTGGTGGAGCGGCGGCGCCCTTGATTGCCTTACCCTTGATGGAGAATTTTGGGATCAGGTGTAGTTATATCTCGATATATGTATGCCTCATCATTTTTCTTATTCCGCAAGTGGTCGCGCAAAACTTCACGACCCTGATTGTTACCCGGATCATCACCGGTGGATGTTCGGGGGTGCTTGCGAACATCACCAGTAGTATAGTAAACGATATCTGGCGCGAGGGGAAGAGTAAGAGCTTCAGCATATCTCTATGGATCTGGGGATTACTGGCTGGTTTAAGTATTGGTCCTGTTCTTGGATCAGCAACACTACTCTACACTACATGGAGATGGTAAGCCCTACACTTCTCCAAATCGCGTTTGTGTACTGATACCATGTTCAGGATATTCCTCTCCGAAATAATATTTTACACCGCACTAATCCCCCTGCTTCTAATATCTCTTCCTGAAATTCGACACTCCGTTCTCCTCACTCGTCGAGCTCGACTTCTGCGCAGCACAACCTCCAAACCCCTCTACGCCCGCGCCGAGCTAGCAAATACATTACTCCGCTCTACGCTTGCAGAAACTGTAGTCCGACCTTCGCGTATGCTCGCTACCGAACCTGTCGTCCTTTCATTTGGCCTCTGGTCCGCATTCTGCGTCGGCACCGCCTTCATGTTCACTCAGTCCATTGTCCAAGTCTATGGCGAGATATACTCCTGGTCGTACTTCGGTACAGGCATCGTACAATTCGCAGTAGTCATCGGCGAACTACTCGGCCTCGTAGCAAGTATCTTTCAAGACGATGTCTACTTCCGCTCCGCGCAACGTAATGCACAAGATTCAACAGACAATACTCCCATTCCAGAGGCCCGCCTATATCTCAGTGTGTTCGGCTCCTTCTTTGGCCTTACAGCAGGCCTGTTTGTCTACGCATGGACCAGCAAGTCTGAGTATCACTGGGTACTCCCCACCGTCGGCCTCGCACTCGTCGGATTCGGCATGTTCACCGTCGTGTCAGCCGTGTCGTCTTACATCCTTGATTGCTACGGTAACTACGCTGCCAGCGCTGTAGCAGGCGTTGCGTTTCTCGAGAATGCTTTTGCGGCGTTTTTGCCGCTCGCGACGCAGAGTATGTATCGAAGCCTAGGGTTTGGGTGGGCGAGTAGTTTGTTGGGGTTTCTGGCGCTGGGGTTGAGTGGCATTCCTGTTGTTTTGATAATTTGGGGGGACAGGGTGAGGGAGAAGAGTCGGTTTATGAACGAGAGGGAATGTGGGTATGGAGGAGGGCATGCTAAAAGGAAGGCGGACCAGGGAGACGTGTAAGTGGGCGATGTATTAATCATCATTTTCTTTTTTTTAATTCGAGAACGAGCGAAAGATATTTATTGTTAATCGTTTCTATCAACTGAATTATTTTTTCTTTCCTCGTTACTCCTTCATCCTTTCATTTCAATTCATTTCAATTCATTTCAATTCATTTCAATTCATTTCAATTCATAGCCCCTCCCAACCTCCCAACCAACTCCTCAAACGCAATCCTCCCCTCCCAACTCCTGAACCCCAACCTCACTGTACCTGGAAACCGCACCCTCTTCATCGATTCCCCAACCCTCGGCCCTAAAACTGAACCGGGAAGCTCTAGCGGCGAAATGCTTCGTTCTCTCTCCCGCATCTCAACAACTCGGCCTAACCCATCATTCCTGCATGGTCTGGAGAATTGATGCGCCTGCCAAATCCGACAAGACTTACACGATTCCTCGAGACATGGCGCTGCGAGTGTGATGGCGTTTCGTTCTTTTCCGTTCAGAGCGCGGTGTCGGGTTCCGGGGCAGAAGGAGTAGCGGGGTGTCTTGCAGTTTGTGGCTTTCTTGTGTTTCAGTGCATATGCTGATTTGTGGTGGAGTTCGGATGGAGAAGAAAGAGGATGGGAGATTGGTTGAGGTGGTTGTTGGAGAGGAGGGAGAGTGGGGATGCGGAGTTTGAGGAAGAGTTTTGGGGTGGGTTTACGCTTTGAGATGCGGTAGCGGTGGATGATTTGGGGTTTTGTGGGCGGAGATGGAGGAAGAGAGAGGTTCCAGAGGGAGGGTGGGATGCGGAGATAGATTTTGCCGTTTCGGGTTGAGGTTGTGATGCGAGGGTAGGTCCGCGGGTGGGTTAGTGGTTCGGGCATAGTTGAGGTAGTGGTGAAGAAGAGCGACTTACTCACAAACGAAAATTTGGATTAGATATTCTTGCGGGTCTCTTGGTCTTTGAGAGAGTGTTTGTTAGGGGAGAGTTTGTTGGTTGCAATGTGATGCGAATGGGTGCTTGATGTCTTGGATTGTGGAGAGTGATTGTGGTATAGCTGTGATAATTAGGGGCATGAAAATGTCTTGCGTTTTACAGATAATACTATTGTTAAACTCTTTTCTGAATATTGATTTCTTTGAGGTGTTTCTTTGTTCGTGTATGTGCAGGCAGACATAATGAGAAATTGCTCAATATGCTCATCGATGTAACAATGTCGTATCGGCTACCTCCACATAGCGACTTATCCTACTGCCCTCATCGCACGAGTCACTTGACTTCAGTTGTGGTGAATTGCACAGCACGTAATGAGGCTGCAATGGAGTACGTGGGTTCCCAGTCGCTTTCTTACTTGTTCACTTTTCTACTTTGGATGCCAAGTTCAGACCGACGATATTTGATGGTATTTTGAATGGTCATGCCGCCCACACCGACTTCTGCAATTGCTCATGTATTTTCCCCGCAACTTGGTTAGGTAGGCGCCGTGGACCAGCCACCAATGTTGGAAATCCTCCTCGGAGCCCGCGGTCTGGGCGCGTCGCTCCGTGTATTCCTCACGCTTGGAACAACACTTCTCTTTGTGCCCCATAACCACCCATCATCCATCCGTTCCCAAACCACCTGAAATGTCATTTTCTTTGTTAACCACGTTTTTATTCCAGTTCCAGTCCTGCATTATCCATAAACCGCGCTGTCAGCTACGGATCCCATCGTACCGTACCCTGGATACAATCCCGTCTGTGGCGCATGGCGTGCTTTTGTGCTCGCCAAGGAACTGCACTCTGTTCTCGGCCAACTCCTCTAAGGATTATGGCTGATCTCACGCGCATTCACAAGGCCTGAGCGTGTCTCTTATCTGCTCGCTTCGGCACACTCTTAGGTGCATATGTTATGGTGTTGTCCTTCAACCCTTTCTTCGACAACCTCAATTGAACCGGTCTGTCTTCCCCTCCCCGTACGAGGACTATCACTTCATTAAGTCTTTACTATTGCTCTCCGCCCGCCATGTCGTCTGTCATGACGACTAGAGCTGCTGCCAGCGCCACGGCTGCTGCCGTTAGTAAGGCGCCTGCTCAGGCTGGGATCTTCGAGGGTCTGAATCCCGCAAAGTACAATCCTAGCGACCCGATTGTGCTATTCACCATCCAGGCAGCTATTGTTATTGCTTTGACACGTCTACTCTATTGGCCGCTTGGAAAGATTCGGCAGCCGCCTGTGATTGCAGAAGTTATCACAGTACGTTGAGGCCCTCAAACATAGAGTCAGGATGAAATTGCGCATATCGCTAACCGTATTAGGGCATCATTCTTGGCCCTTCCCTTATGGGACGAATCGATGGATTCACAAATACAATCTTTCCTCCAGCATCAATGCCAGTCTTCAGTCTGGCGGCAAATATCGGACTTGTCTTCTACCTGTTTCTTGTTGGTTTGGAAATCGATTTGCGATTCCTCATCAGCAACTGGAGAACCGCTACCACCGTTGCATCTCTCGATATGGCCGTGCCGTTCGGTATGGGATATGCAATTGCATATGGCATCTACTACGAATTTCGTGGTGAGCCTAATATTGTGCAAATTCCCTTCGCCACTTTCGGCCTCTTTGTTGCAATTGCCATCGCCATTACTGCATTCCCAGTGCTCTGTCGTATCTTGACATCCCTGAACCTCCTGAACGCAAACGTCGGTGTCATCACTCTGACATCTGGCATTGCAAACGATGTCGTTGGTTGGGTTCTGCTTGCTCTATGCGTCACACTTGTCAACGCCGGTAACGGGATCACCGCGCTTTACGTTCTTCTCGTCTCTGCCGGATATGCCCTTTTCTTGGCCTTTGTGGTCCGACCAGCCTTTATGTGGGTCTTACGCAAAACCCATAGTCTGGAAAATGGCCCAACCCAAGGAGTTGTCGCTTTGACTGTCTTCATGGTCCTGATATCCGCATGGTTCACTTCGATCATTGGTGCCCACTCCGTGTTCGGTGCATTTATGATCGGATTAGTTTGTCCACATGAGGGCGGCTTTGCTATCAAGCTAACCGAAAAGTTGGAGGACCTGATTGCCACATTGTTCTTACCTCTTTTCTTCGCTCGATCTGGCCTGTCCACCAATCTTGGATTGCTTGATAGCGGCATTACCTGGGCTTATGTTATCGGTATCATTGC
This sequence comes from Dendryphion nanum, assembly GCA_020744415.1. Taxonomy (NCBI): domain Eukaryota; kingdom Fungi; phylum Ascomycota; class Dothideomycetes; order Pleosporales; family Torulaceae; genus Dendryphion; species Dendryphion nanum. The sequence goes on along the minus strand of JAGMWT010000005.1, from coordinate 1,135,521 downwards.
CGTGGCATTTGCGTCAAAGATTTTTGGCGGGACCATGGGCGCACGTCTCAATGGCCTTGTATGGCGCGAATCACTTACTATTGGTGTTTTGATGTCATGCAAGGGGCTTGTCGAACTCATTGTCTTAAATATCGGTCTCCAGGCTAAAATTCTCTCCACTCGAACATTTACCATGTTCGTCGTCATGGCTCTCGTGACAACCTTCGCCACGACTCCTTTGGTCAGTCTCTTATACCCACCCTCATACCAACGCAAATTGGAGCTCTGGAAACAGGGCAAGATTGACTGGGACGGCAATCCACTTCATCAAGATGATGAAAGCGAGTTCAATGTCAGCAAAGAGATCAATGTCGCCAATCCAATTCTCGTATATCTTCGCGCAGATGGGTTGTCTTCCCTATTCTCAATCGTGAGCCTGTTCACCAGTGCTTCCCCCCGTATCGCACAGTCCGAAGAACCAATTGCTACTGAACCCGAGAAGGGTGGTTTCCATACCACACTCCGCGGATCCATCGATCGCCGAGCATCTGTTGATCACCATCACCAAAAGCAACGCCTGCGAATTCACTCAGTTCGTCTCACCGAACTCAGCGAACGTAACTCCTCCGTGATGAAAGTATCTGAACAATACGACGAGCACGCAGGCAACGATCCCATCACGAAAGCCTTTGGTTCTCTTGCACACAACTCTTCCGCTAACGATGTTATGATTTCCGGTGAACTTGCTATCGTACCCGGCGAATCTTTTGCCGAAACCCTTGCCAACAAAGCGCACAGTAGCAAAAGCGGCTTGATTCTGATTCCTTGGAGCGAAACTGGCACTATATCTGAGCTTCCAAGCTACCTCGCTGGCAGCGCCCAGCGCGATCCACTCGCAAATAAGGACTTCTCACGCCTCGCTGAAGATGTGTTTGCAACATCTCGAACCATCTCAAATGTCGGCGTTTTCATTGACAAGACGTTACTGAAAGTTTCCACACTTTCTTCCCATGGAATCTCGCCCGCAGACGCTAGCCATTCCACCACTGTCACATTTTCTTCTACCGACACCGGCCGAACCCACATTCATGTTCTCTACGCCGGATCGAACGACGATATCTTCGCTGTCAAGCTTGCTCTCCATCTCGCCCAAAACAACGCAGTGACACTGACTATCACCGAGCTAACTCCTTCCTCTACACTCTCCGCCGATTCCATACACATAAACCAGACAACTTTCAACGATCTCAAGTCCCATGCTTCTGTCCTGAGCGCTCACCCTGTGACGTTCAACTCCGCCAACGCTGCGTTCCCAACCGAAGACAACCTGGCATCTTCATCTTCGACACCCGCAGGTACCATCTTCTTGCTTGGACGTTCGACTAATACCTCTACGGCTGAACTCACAAGGACAAGATCTAGTGATACGAGCAGAACCCTTGGAAGTACAGCTGCTGAATTGATTGGTAAGATTAGGAATGGAAGCGTCAGTGGGAGCGTTCTTGTTGTGCAAGCGAGGGGGGACGCCGCATAGATTGGCGTTGCGAATTAGGCTCCTAAGTCATACCATATCTCTCGGCAAATTAACTCACAGTTTGAAACTGGACAATACTCTCTTGTCTTCTTTGCCTCTAACTACGTCCACTGTAGATATTGTAGTATTGGGGTTTTCATCATCAGGTGTATTGACGTGCAGTGTTCAAGAATAGCAATGTAAAATTTGAGAACCAATTGTCTAAGAGCAGTCATTGATGCTATACTAATCAGTGACACTATGACTCAATTAAGCTATACTCCAAACTCCGATCCTACATTTCCATTACCAACTCCTGCTATATTGCCGACGTCGGCACCCCGGATGCCGGTGATCGGCATTGAAGATCAGCACCTTATATCCGGGCTCCTATAATTGGCTCCCATTGCGTCCTAATGCCGAGACCCGGGGAGAGCTCGGGGCCCATCGCTGATAATTCTAGTTGCGAAATCATCAAGTTTCCCGTCCTGCCATTTCTCCGACGGCTCTGAGGCATGACTCCTCTCTCTTCTTCCAACCTCATAGGAATGCATATGAGTCTCATGAATCCATAGCTTTTCAGATTTTCAGCTAGTGTATTCTTATCTCGATGTCAAGCATCGAACCTTGACCCTCCTATGTCACACATCAATCCCGACCATGCGACGTTACAACCCGAGAACAATGTAGAGGATAAGAAATCGCAAACTCGAGATATCCCGTTGAATCCAACTGTCAGCAATGCACCATCCATCCCGCTGCCACCAGCTCCCAATGGCGGATTCCGCGCTTGGACGCAGCCTGTCGCGGCCCATCTCGTCATCATCAATTGCTGGGGATATATTTCATCGTTCGGTTTCTTCCAAAGCTACTATACGGCTACCTTCTCCGTTGCGCCTTCGGAGATTAGTTGGATAGGATCTGTTCAGATCCTGCTTATCTACTTCATTGGGACCTTTTCGGGGCGGGCACTTGATGCTGGCTATTTTCGTGCTGTAGTCGGTGCAGGGTTTACTCTTCAGGTTTTGGGTGTATTCGCAACGAGCTTTGCGTCGCAGTATTGGCAGCTTTTCCTTGCGCAGGGAATATGTAAAGGACTGGGCGATGGGTTGGTTTTCTGTCCCACAGTTGCTCTTGTGGCAACGTAAGTTGAAATTCTATAATCTTTCTTCTAATTGTAATCACGATACTAAATCATGATACAGATACTTCACGACCAAGCGCTCTCTTGCAATTGGAGTAATGGCGACGGGTGGCGCAACAGGAGGCATCATCTTCCCTCTTATCGCCCAGCAACTCCTTCCACGCATCGGCTTCGGTTGGACCATCCGAGTAATGGGCTTCGTGATCCTCTTCAACGCAATCGTATTCCTCTCAGTCGCCCGGGTCCGACTCCCGCCTCGACGAACAGGCTCGATAGTCGAATGGAGTGCGTTCCGAGACCCGGCTTTCAGTCTATTCTGTTGCGGAAATTTCCTCAATCTATGGGCTCTTTTCTTCGCCTACTTTTACATCAGCTCTTTTGGTCGCGACATCATACAAGTGTCGCCTTCGACTTCGCTCACTCTGCTGCTCGTCCTGAATGCTATTGGTGTCCCGGCACGTCTACTCTGCAATCTTACTGCTGATCGTCTCGGACCCGTCAACACCCTCATTCCCGCTGTCTTCGCAGCAGGTGTATTGATGCTTTGTTGGGCTGCTATACGTTCCCTCGGCTCTCTCTATGTCTTTTGCGTCATCTATGGTTTTTTCGGCGGCGGCATACAGAGCTTGTTCCCGGCAGCCTGCGCTAGCCTCACAACCGACCTGAAAAAGATGGGAGTTCGAACGGGCATGTGTTTCTCCGTCGTGTCGATTGCTTGTTTAACGGGTCCACCCATTGCGGGTGCACTGATTCAGCTTAAAGGTGGGGACTATTTGTATGCTCAAATATTCGGCGGCGTCGCTTTAATGGGTGGGACTCTCACACTAATGGGCGCTAAGATGGCACGAAGCGGCCGAGATTGGAAGGCGAGAATGTAAACATAAAGAGGAGCATGTTTGATTGGCTATTATGAATCTAGGGATCCGAAAACTAAATGGACGAATATCCTCCATTTCTTCTACAGATTGCTGCCTGGACGGGATGCTTGCGAAGGGCGTGATGTCGCGAGCAGGGCGTACCCGGCGACTGGGGTAAAGCGGTTAGTTATGGAGCGGCATTAACAGTTGATCCCAAGTCCGAGCTCCGCAGGAACATCAATAATATAAATACCTATCGTAAGGCATCAAAATTGAACATCAGATACAACAGCACGATATCTTTATTGATTCATCCGACCGCCCAACCCCACCAGCCGATCCCGCCAAACTCACACCAAAAATGGAATCCACCATCTTCACCCCGCGACTAAAACTAACACTCGTCACCAAAGCAGGCAGAGGAAGCCAAGAACTGGAATGGCTCCACGAACTACGCAGTGACGAAAAAGCTACATTCTGGAGGTAAACAAAAAGATGAAAAAAACATCGAATCCATTCAGAGCCACAACGCTAATCACAACCAATGTTCCAAAAACAGCATAATTCCCCGCTCCAAAACCATCGAAGATACAGCCAAAATCATGACCTCTCTCCTGCCTAATCCCAACGACATTCCAAAATCATACAAAGTCGCCTACCTAATTCACCGTATCCTCGAAAGCGAGTCAAACACCAAAGAGCCAGCGAACCAACCCACAGAATTGATCGGCATAGTCCGCATCCACTCCCTCGACAACAACCATCTCCCACTCCCGGAAAATCTCACACTCCCCGCCTCCGAACTCCCCACCACGCTCCCCACAGAAATCGCATACATGTTTCTCCCCAAATCCTGGGGGAAAGGGTACGCGACGGAAGCCGTTCACGCGGTCCTCGCCGAATGCAGCACAGTCAAGGACTTCTGGGCGCCGTACGAGAAGGTATATGTGCGCGCTCTTGTGAACGATGGGAACCCGGCGAGCCAGCGTGTTATGAAGAAGGCGGGTATGGAGTTGAGGGGTATTTATGAGTGGACGGGGAAGGCGATTTTCATTGCGGGGGAGTGGAGAGAAAAGGATACGTTGTGGATTTTTGGGAAGTATTTGTTCAAGTAGGAGGGGTTTTTGGGGAAGAGACAAGAGAGAGGGAGAAGGAGGTTATTTGAAGATGGGGCGGGAAGTTGGATAATATATGGTTTTATTCACCAGTTTCATACCTAATCTTGGCACCTATACGGGTGTTGTAATACTGGTCCCTTGTTCCCTATATCTTATCTCTAATCTTTCCAATTTCCAGTATTCCAACCCCACGTCTAGCAATGAAACCCCTTTCTACTCATCAAAATCCTCGCTCTCCTCTCCTGACATTTCACCATTCTCATCACTTTCCTCGTCACTCACTACTTTCTCAAACACCCCTTGCATGTCTTTGCTCCATCTTAAATTCTGTTTCATCCCCGTCCTTCGAGTCTCTCTCGTCCCTTGTCCCACTTTCGGCACCACTACTTTCTTCGAGACCGCTCCTTTCTTCGAGACAGCCTTTCTCTTCACCTTCACGTTCCTCCCCGCTCTCTTCCTCGACGCCTTGTTTGAAACCACACTGACACGCTTCCTCGGCACAGGAATAAATTTCTTCTCCGGCCGATTCGGATTGAGGTCTCCGGCCCAGCAATCTCCCCGTTTTATAGCCGTGCGAGATAGACCAACCCACTATTGCGGATCTACTCCATGGTTGATGGGATCGTGCTTCATCGGAGGGGTGCCGATTTCGTAGCACTCGGAGTCGGGGCCGCTAAAGATGAGCTGTGCGAGTCCGTCATCCTGGGCCTTGCGGAGGAGTTGGAGTTCGCGGGATTGCTTTCGCGATGAGACGGGTATAACGATTTGGTTACAGACGAGAGGGGTTAGGCCTTTGGCACGCTGCGATCGAGTGTAGTTGATGCCAGCTAAAATCTGTTGATATAATTCTGAGACTGTTGGGGGTGACTGAACTGAGCCGTCCTCAGAAATTAGTCTGGAAATCGATACTGAGGCTTCAAGCGGGTTTGTCTGTTCACCGGGTGTCTCTTCCGAATCCTCGTGTTTTAACAATATTGTGGAAAGCGAATCGTTGATCTCGGGGAGGTTGGATAAGTTGTCATTATCCAAAGTTTGGTGTTCGACATTTTGTCCAGATTCAAAATCGGGAAATGATTTGTTTATCATGTCTTCATCTTGCGTTCCCGGTTCCGATGAATGTAATTCGGGGACTTTGGAGTCAACTATATCCGTATCTTCGTCCTCGTCGTCAAAGAAATACATACGTAATCTATGTCTAAATCAATATGTGATGGGCCAAGAGCTATGAAACGCGATAAGCTGGGATCATCGATTACTTCATTCAATTCGGAAATTGGGTGAGCAGGTCGCAGAGTATGAGATATCCTAATAATTGATGCTTCAGTGTTTGGGTCCTCCACATCAAGAGAGAGGAGTCATGGAAGAAGATGGGAGTAACATCCCCTCCACCTGTGGCAGGTGCCGAGGGTGAAGCTTCTTGCAGGATAGGTTTTTCTAGAGTTTGACTTAACAAACTTATACTTGACAAACTTATACATCGGCCAACTGACTATAACAGCACACTTTTGTTTCAGTTATTGTGAATTATGTCTACGAATCTTATGCAAATCAACAATCGAGGTTTCTCAAACGTAGATAAACTTTTCCATGATGATGCATCAGATACATCCTCTATTTTACAAAGCATTGATCCCAATGCCCCCCACTACGTGCAAAGCTCTGACTGTCCACAAAGCCACTTAGCTTACACTTGTGATCTTCATCTGCATCACAAAATTCTAACGGCATGACACGGTCGTTGATAATGACACGCACGAATTCTTCGTTGTCGTCTTCACAAGCCAGCTTCTCTACGTACATTCTGGCTGCGAAAGGTACTGTCCATGCGGCAGAGAAACCATTTGTCTTGTCGGTACCTTCGACTGTTGAATTTGACAGTGGCTTGGTGTTGTTATAAAGTCCAAGGGCGGCAAATATTGCACTCATATCGTTGTCGTGGCTGAAATCGGCATAGACCTTACGATCGACGGGGAACGTCTTCGGATCTGAATCTAGAGTACGATTGGTGTTTGTGTGGTCCTCGACAGGCTTCTCTGTGAGACGCGCAAGGAGCTCGTTGACGTAGCCAACACCTTGTGTAGGTCCGAGCGGGTTCCCGGCTCCATAACCGTACCACTTACCCAGCGACTGATAGTAATCGTATTGGTGCCATTCATCTACCGTAAATAGATGACAGAAATCGGAGACTTTGGCAGTGGGGGAAGTCAGAGTGTCAAATGGACACATATCCATGAGGTAGATGATGTTAGATACAGAAAGGTTGGTTCCTAATTTTGTATTCGTCCGTGCCTGGATGGGTGGAACAAACTTGGCTGTCCATATCGCCTGCGCGCTGTCTCCGAGATCACCCAAGGGTCCGTCCTCGAACGCGGTGCAGATCTCGTGAGATAGCGTGTTGTTCATCCCTGGGCCTTCAGGTATTGTCACATCGATGGTTGCGGGCGACTTCTGCTTGGCAGCCTGAGAGAAACCCTCCAACCACTTGTTGGCCGACTCAACAACGCGCGCCTGCCCCGAGGAGCGCACGAACGGAGCGTTCCTCTTCAATATATCCGAATAACGACGGTGGAAATGAGCACCCGAATTGACCATCTCCTGTCTCCCCGCGTCGGTCAACTGATCAGCGCCCAACGCGTATTTGTAGTCCTTGAGAAAAGCATACTCCCCAGGATACTGCTTGCTGGTATTCTGTATCTGGACGATGAGCATGCTGTAGGCTAGGGACTTGCCCAGGGTGGGGTCACGGCCGCCATGGCGGGACAGCACCGAGGCGAAAGTGACGGAACAGCCGTGGGGAGGTGCAACGTTCACTTCGGAGGGCACGGAGAACCACAGGGCGTACTGGCCCCAGAAGTGAGTCGTCTCTGGACTGCAGCGGTAGCCTTCATCGATGGAGTCGCACGACTTGTTGGTGGAATGGTGGTCATCGGTCGGGGCAGCGCCAACAAAGAGTCTTGTGGATGTTGTCAATACAGACGACAACAGAAAAGCCGCAATGAGGCGGGAGAATGTACCTAAAAACTTCATAGACGCCAAATAATGCGCCAATTGCGATGAGAGCGGCAGCCAATGTACGGAAACGGCTATGAGCTGTGGATGAGCGGTATTTGGATGGTGACGATGGCTCCTTTTCGCTCAGTGGAAGACGCTCGTACTGGGGCGACCTGCGCCCTTTTATTCGATTCCATGTACGGGCCATGGCTGTGTCTCTTTCTGGGTGTTCTCGTGTGGGGGACTAATCATGTACTGTGTATGGTCGGCAATTAGATTACGGGGGGGCATCCGCCATAACGACCAGGCGGGGGTGCTTTGCGGTGGGAGGGGGAAAAGGGTAGCAAGTCCGGCGTTTTCGGAGAGGGAGACCACTTCACATCTAGGAGTAACCCTGGAGGAAGAGGCTCTGCCTTTAGAAATGGAGTGTGCGTTAAGGATAAAGAGAGTGACAATGTGACGATGACGGAGAGGACCTTGTTGGAGAGTTGCCTGCGATTGATTGCTGGCGTTGGCGGGTGCCGAGGTAGCCAAGCCACACCCGAAAGCTTAACCTTGCCAACCCTGTGGAGGCGCGATATCGTCATTTCCATCTCAACTTCCCTCAGACAGGAGTCCCTGCCTGACCACCGCGTGGAGTAATCATATCTATGGAGTGCAGGCATCTTATTCAATCTTACATCATATCATGACAATGCGTCGCCAGAAGGTCGTCAGTTATATCCGTATCCCTGCCGATGAACCACGCACCAACGCCAGCGCCAGCCGTATCTCGCCGCTATCACCAGGTGCAAGCTCCGATGGCGGCGAGGTCGATGAGAGGGGAAGAATGCTTGACGGGGACAAGTCGGTATCCAGGCGCTGTTCGGTGAGCCTCAATCTCCTCATGATCTCGTCTCTTCGTGCCTTTGTGGTGTCGTCTCCTCGATTTCTACACTGATATCGGCATGTACGCGTCGAAACGCCTGAGACGCCTTCGCACTGCATGTACTATCTTCATACCATTGGCAGGATTCTCGCCCGCCGAATTTGGTTCCCTTTTCCCCTCCGACGGCGCGTGGGGTAGACCTTCCTTTGCAGGCTAATCGTAATTTCTCACCAATGGCGCACCTCCTTTCCGTCCCCTCTGTAGTCTTCTAAGATGACGTTGGCTGCGTTCTTCGACTATCACCGCTCCACAGACTCCATCTTTCATCCGCTCTGGGCCACTTCTCCTCTTCTCTTCTCCACTTGCATAATGCTCTTACCCAAATAACCATCAGCATTAGTAAACGTATCCCTAGAACAATCCCTCACCCTATAAACCAAGCAACGCCCAATTCCTCTTCAATCTTGACTCCGTATCAGTGTTCATTTGTACAGCACGCGCCTCTACATCATTTCTTCCGTTCTTCCAAGGCTCTTGCTCCGGCAACCAGCCCACCTCTTTTTCTTTGCATGTCTATCAATAACCTCCTTGTCCATTTCTGATCATGTCTCCCAATACACAGACCACCGATGATGATCAACAATTGGCAGCACTCGGTCACAAGGGAGAGCTGAAGCGCAACTTCTCGCCGTTGGCCATGCTAGGATTGAGTTTTGCCATTCTTAATAGCTGGACCGCACTCTCCGCATCTCTATCACTAGCTTTGCCAAGTGGGGGCTCTACCAGTGTCGTCTGGGGCCTCGTGACAGCCGGTCTCTGCAATCTCTGCCTTGCTGCTTCACTCGCCGAATTCCTGTCTGCCTATCCTACAGCCGGCGGTCAGTATCACTGGGTGGCTGTTATTTCGCCCGAAAGATGGGCGCCTCTACTCTCTTGGATTACTGGATGGATCAATGTCTCAGGCTGGATTGCCTTGTAAGTCGACCTACCAGCAGTAACTCGTGATGAGGATCGTGTATTAACCAGCTTCACTACAGGGTTGCCTCTGGAGGTCTGCTTGGCTCACAACTCATTGTCGGAGTCATTTCATTGTATCACCCGAATTATACCGCTGAACGTTGGCACCAATTCCTCATCTACATTGCTTACAACGTCATCGCCTTCCTTATCAACGCCTTCATGAACTCCCTCTTACCATATGTCAACAAAATCGCTATAACGTGGTCCATCGCTGGCTTTGTAATCATCTCCATCACCGTGCTAGCCTGCGCCTCGCCAAACTATGCTTCTGCCCGTTTCGTCTTCGCCGACTTCATTAACGAAACAGGTTGGCCCGACGGTATCGCCTGGTTGCTAGGCCTTTTGCAGGGAGGATTGGCCGTGACTGGATTCGATGCCGTTGCTCATATGATCGAGGAAATTCCAAATGCCTCCGTTGAGGGTCCAAAAATCATGGTCTATTGTGTTTGCATTGGCACCTTTACTGGCTTTGTCTTTCTCATGGTCTTACTCTTCGTCTCCGGGGGTGATATCCAAAGTATCATTTCGTCAACGGCTGGACCCTTGTTGCAAATCTTGTATAACGCCACTGAGAATCGCGCTGGAGCCGTTTGTCTGTTAATATTTCCGCTTATTTGTCTGCTCTTCGCAACTACCTCGATTATGACAACTTCGTCACGAATGGCCTACGCTTTTGCTCGAGATGGTGGGCTACCAGCCTCACCGTTCTTTGCCAAAGTCCACGAGAGCCTTGGATTGCCCTTGAACTCACTATGTCTTACGACGATCATTGTTATCATCTTTGGATGCATCTTCCTTGGCTCTACTAGTGCCTTCAACGCAATTCTTTCTGCTTCTGTTGTTGCGCTTGGTGTAAGCTAGTAAGTAGAATTTAGACCTGTTATTTGAGAAGAAGCAAATTGCTAACACAATTGCAACCATAGTGCCATTCCTATTGCCGTCCACTGTGCGCAAGGAAGGCGGAAACTTCCGCCCCGATCGTTTGTAATGCCAAACATGATCGCATGGTTCGCAAATATTTTAGGGATTGTATATGTGGTCATCACGACCGTACTATTCTTGTTTCCACCAGTACTTCCCGTATCTGGAAGCAACATGAGTAAGTAACCTTACAAATGACCATTTAGGGCATTTCTAATTTCGTTCTAGACTACTGCATCGTCGCATTTGCCATTATAATTGTTATCAGCACCGTTCAGTGGTTTGTGGATGGGCGTAAAAACTTCACAGGACCACGGACAGACATGGGTCTCGAGGTTTTAGAGGCCGTCAAGTCTCAGCAAACTAGCCCTGATGGATTAGATCCAAAGCTGGCTCTCGAGACTAATAATTCGTACCCAAAATGAATACTCCTCCACGTTCGGAGACCATTTCCTACCACCTTCCACCAGTTTCCACGACGCCGTTGATACATTTTGATCGATATTTAGATTGAACTTATTACTAATTAATTCTGCAAACATTAAGATTGTGCGATCGAGGCTTGGTCAATAAGCTTATAAAATAAGCGCCTTTCCCCGACGACATACACGCTTGTACAAGTTTCATAGAGCTAAAATATATATGTGAAATAATCAATCGTATTATATCCATGCTCATTGTCAATCTGAATAATAGACGAGCAAGCAGAGTATTATTATGAACTATAGCAGAGAACTTATCTCCAATTACATCATTACTATCAACAATCTATTATCATCTTCACTGCTCTTTCACTCGGCCAATTTCTCAGAGCTTCTTCTGATCAATCCTCTCCTCAACAAAACAACCATTCTACGCACTTTATCCGTCACTGTATGCTCTTCAGCACCTACAGATTCCTTCTTGTCACGCACTACTCTATTCGCAAAACGCGACTGTACCGGAAAAAACCACTTCACCATGTGGTACAACCTGTTTTCGATCCTCAAGAGCATCTATCATGCGGCACGAATCTCAAGTACTGCTCAAGCTCCTTCTCACGGTGGCAGCGGCAATCCCCAACAGAGCCCTAAGAGGCGCAAGCTAGATGACACTGCCTTTGGGAATCAAGGAACGCCTAAATATAATCATAAAAGGCCTAAGTTCGCCCATAGTACCTTTGGAGGTGAAGAATTGCCCAAACACGCCGTTTTTGCCACCTCATCTCGTCAAACCAGCACTCCCGTCTCGAACCAGTTTCCTAACAAGTCAAGTCATCCTGCTTCTGTTAGAAATGGCATACCAAAGGCGAAAAGGGTCTCACAAGACTCTGCGGGGCTATCAATTGTCCTGGGATTCTCTGTCGCGTCATCAGTGAGCAATGGAAACAATTGTTCCTTACCCATGGGCAATATCCCAGCCCCGAGAGTGCGTATATTTGACGAGACCGACGACAATCATCACCAGTCGAATTCGTTTCACCCAACCACTCCTCCGCTTACCGAGTCACCAGGATCACCACCCAAACACTTCTCTGATCCCTTTATTCCATTACAAGAGCCACATCCTATAATCGATGAGGATGATGAAGAAGGCTATGCCGGGACAATTGAAGGCATCCGCTTCTACACACTCAAGCAGAATCCATGGAAATGCGGAGAGAGCGGCTTCCACCATCTCTCCTGTGGCCACTTCATTCTAGGCATCACGCGTAAACCGTGCGGACTCAATTGCACGGTACCTTCTCTTACCTCGATGCCATACAAATCCCCAACATGCAACAAACTGATACGGGAAGCCTTCCGAGACAGTCTCACCGATGCAGAGAAGACGAAACTTCAGTGGGTAAAGGAACTCAACATTGAGAGCTTGGTCAGAAGCTACATGACAGAGTTTGCGTGCAAGTACATCAAGCTTCCCGGTAATGTCACGGAGACTGTCAGGGCGATCGTGTATCGAGGCGCGTTTGGTTGGGCATGTGATGCGGCGACGGAGCCAGAGCCGATCGCATATGTGTCGGTTGAGGAGATGGGGAGGAGGATTCTGGAAGCCCTGGAGGGCGGCAGGTTTACCTGAGTTTGGTGAGAGGCAATCAGAGAAGCGCAGCTGTGAACAGATAATGAATCCTCCGGATTCATGTACACCGCGCAAGAAGAGGAGGTTCACCTGACAGTGGCTGTCAACGGGTCCACGAGTGAGAGTATATGTCACCCGATGGTACTTTCGATGTATTATAGTGTCTTCCCTCTCGTACACATAGCCCTGGTGGTTCTTCGCAGATTTTTTCCATTCAGTTCTTGTCAATTCTCTACTTTCATACGGTTATATTCCTTTGAGATTACCCTAGTCCAAGAGAACCGTGCTACTTTATCTTAAACACATTTTCTCCTCGTACATTATCTGTATACTTACCATTTAATCCACTATTTCTGGCTTTGAACATGGGCGCTCAATGCCCAAATGATTTGTTAGACATCGACCTGGTAGTGGTGTTTCCAATAGCATTGGAGTTCTTGACATGAGCAAGACTGTTAATATGAAAGGATTTTCCTTAATATTGGATATGATGTTCATTTGTCTGCATCCTGGGTAGACTCAGGAATCAGCTCCATAGAACCGCTCGGTCCGCATCCGAACGGAGAACTTTTTCGCATTCGTTTTGACTTATCGAGTAACATCTCGCGGCCGTGGTCATATCCAGCCGTATTTGAATCTTCTTCCGCTTCACGAGTTGGCGTTGAATGTATTTTGAATGAGCTTTTAGCTAAATCTGCTCATTGAGAACCTAGGCTTAGCCCCTAGATTAATTGATTGAGAAATAGTTGCGTGATTTTCATAGTGCTATCCTTCCTCAGTAACTGCACCGCCCTGGAGGTACGGCTGTCCGGACGACAAAGGCGAAGTTCACAATGAAGACAGTGATTACATGCGAGAAAGTGCACTGGTGAATTTTTGGATATTATAGTATCATAGATTCGAGATAGATCATCTATCCAACTTAAAACTGCATTAACTTGTAGTCCGCTAACAAATCCCCATTATGTCAGTCCCGAAAGAACTAGACTTTCGATATTAGACTAGCGTGGATCAGCAAACGATTGGTCTATGCACACACTCTTGATATTCTCTGTACACTCACGAGGGACAGCGTTCCCTCGTCATTGCTGCAAAATGTAAGTCCCCCCGACCTCCCTCCGAACGGTGACAAAGCTGAGCAACCACGATTGGGACCGCAACGCTGCCAGAAGGACAACCGAACGCCTAGGAGCCAAAATCGAATGGAATACGAAGAATCTGAAGAAGTTTTACACTTAACTAACCCTTGCCAAAGAGGAGTTACTCCAAATGTCTGACTTATGCTTTGCGCTACTTATGACTTTGAAGTGACAAGTTTGATACATGTGACTTGCTATTGGCAACAATCAGCGTGTTGAACAGAATCGAAACGCAACATCCCAACTAAAAATCGTAAGTCGTTCACTACGTATCTCATGCCTACCGCTTTGTTAGGCAGTTCAGCCATTCTACATACATCTTGACGAAAAATTTCATTAGCTCGAGAAAAATTATAGAGATGCTTATTAAGATGCTTAATCGAATGCTTATCATTTGTGAACATGTCCGTCATGTGCCTTGATTGCTTTCTCATAAAGATACCCATATATAGAATAGCCTGTTCACTCTCTCGTATATATTCCTGGTACCCCCTGGCACAATATACTTCAGTTCTCCTCAATTCGCTACTTCCTCGCATCATTCATCACATTTATATCACATTATTCACTATTCCATTAAGGAATTTGCTTTGGGAGATGTATGGAGGAGCATAGTAGAGATACACTGGCAAGTTTGTGGCTGAATAAGTCGTCAACGCAAATGATGTCCAATGATAGATAGACCTATCAACGCTAGGTAATATAAAAAGAGATGCTCTAGCAAGAAGCTCTATCCACCTAAGCGTGACTGCTGCCGAAAAAAATTCTCCAGACGGTCATGAGACTTGCAAACAGCATCGTATGTATCTCGAGTATTAGACAAAGTATTTCCGACCATCCTAAATCCAACAGTCGACAACTTCGAGTTTCCCCTTCCTCTTTGCTCCAGGTATCTTGGAACATGAAACGGCCCTTCAACACTCAGATAAGACTTCTTGTTTAAGAAAAACCTTGCCCCGATATTATAGCTTGCAATACTACACTCCACCCCCAGAATAGACCTGTAATGGAGAACTATGCCATTTCTTCAATTGTCATAGTAGGGGTGCATTTCTTTTTTGTTTAAATACTCTTCAGTACAAGGTAAGATCTAGGTCGTAAATTCTCCAAATATTCCGATTCTCCCATACCTAGGTATTGTGTGCCCGTTCTTTATCTATACAGCCCGAGGTTCCTTATACAGAAGATGAGTATCTAGGATGAGACGAATCAGATCTATTACAGAGTATAATTTTGGAAGGGGACTCAGCATGCCATTGAAGCACAGCTATGACATTTGACTGGGTAGAGATATGACCCAGAAGCGATTGGTGCGGCAGTTGCGATGTTCCCCGGCAATCTACTGAGCACTATATTGCCTACGTCGTCAGACCATGCCATCGATGTAAAATTAGAGGGGAGCTCAGGTGGTATGGGGTAATGTCTGTTTATGTTGGGGTAGCAGCGTCCCTCTTCGTGTTGGGGTAAAGTCGCTTGCAAACAATCTCACTAGTTGATAGGTGGACATTTAGCGAATGAACGTCAATCGCCAAGGGTTTAATACCTTCAAATTGCTTCTGTATTCACCACTGTCTTAGTGTGGCTCGGCAGTTGTGCGGGGACAGGCGCGAAGTAAAAACGCTGGTCCCCCAACGACAAAGTCCGTATCGCATCGGCGTTGTAACGGCGACCTTGGCTTTGTTCTATCAGCTCCCAAGAATTTTTCATGCGGCAGTTATGGGAAAGAATGGGATGCACTTCGGGATCTCCATCGTAGGTGCTATATGAGCCAGCCTGGGCCTCATGTCCCCTCCGCTACCCCAACAACTTGGAATCGAAAACTCCGCAATCGAAGTCAAATCTCCATCATGCTCTGGGTTTCTCTTTTCCTTGCTGGCCTTGCGGAGGCTCAAAATCTCAATGGCCTTAATCACTTGCGATTTGGATGCTCTCAAATTACTATTGAGCGGCTCGACCCTCTAGTCAATCCCGGGCAAGCTCCAACTCCTCATATGCATCAAATTGTTGGGGGAAATGCTTTCAATGCTTCTATGCCATCAGCCGACATATCCAAGCTAGCAACCTGTACCACTTGTGGAGTATGTTCGTTTCTACACATTTGTGACCAAGGCTAACCAAATTTACAGCCGTAAGCAGTTCGAACCCGAAACAACCCAACATTTTCGCTGATATAACTGTGACAGACCAGAAGATCGATCTAACTATTGGACTGCAAACTTGTTCTTCAAAGCTCGCAATGGAACTTACAAGCGCGTGCCTCAAGTACCAAACAGGTATGTCGTATATCAGTCCCTCTACTTCAGTCATGTTTCCAAAGTAAAACAAATAAGCGGGTAAACAATTTGAGTTCTCATGAGCCGGCTAATAATGGTATGTGACTACCTAGATTCTTGTTCAATGATAGATTCACCACCCAGACCAACGGTGGCATCACCGTATACTACATCGCCCCGAAAAAGGCAACCGTCACAGCCTTCAAGCCAGTAGGCGTAAACTAAAATCTGGCTAAGACTATCCGCTTATACCAATCCAGGGCTTCCGTATGCTTGTCGGCGATCCAATGAACCGTCAGAAAAAGTTCAAATCGCAAAGTTGCTTCCGCTGCTACTCAGGCCCGAACTTTGGCGGCGACGACATGGCCCCATGCTCCGATAGCAAACGAGATTTCGAGGGTTTCCCACCTCAACCTTGCCCAGGTGGTATTCGATCTAACGTTCTGTATCCAACGTAAGTTGATTCGGGTTTCATGGAAAAATACAAGGCATTCGAATCACTGACATCGATATCTCTTCAGATGCTGGGACGGTAAGAATCTCGATTCTCCCAACCATCAAGACCACGTCGCATATCCCACAGCCGGACCTTCCAACTTCCTATCCACCGGCAACTGCCCTGCGAGCCATCCTATCAAGATCCCACAACTCATGCTCGAGGTATAAACCATACTTTACCGAATAAAATAATCAAATTTACTGATACGCGCCATAGATTGTCTGGGACACCACCTCATTCAACAACAAAGCCGACTGGCCATCAGATGGCTCGCAGCCTTTCTACCTTAGCACGGGAGACAACACTGGTTATGGCCAGCATGGTGATTATGTTTTTGGATGGGAGAATGATTCTCTGCAAAAGGCCATGGATGCAAATGGTTGCTTCAGGTTCGTAAAACCTGTCTTCGGAGTAATAGTATAGAGTTCAGACTGACCAGTCTTAGTGCTACCTGCGGTGGTCTTAAGACACAGGATATTGGCACTGCCAACAAGTGTGTTATTAAGAAGACTGTGAAAGAAGACACAGAGGGCTGTAAGTCTATGATATGTTCCAGATATACAGCCAACTCCTCTAACTTATAATATAGGGTTGACAGTTCTTCCCGGCGTTATGTAAACATGCAGTCATGGGTAGCTATTGCATGTTGGCTTTTAGTCCTTCGCATTCTGTGCAGAGAAGACACGCACCAAGTTGACTGGCGAGAACATTATGGATAACTTGTATTTCAAAATGGACAGTACTTGATATATAACAATGTTCGCATCGTATCAATCGCATAAAGCACTTATGCAATCATATTATAACTCTGATCGTCCTTTTCTTCTCAGTGTAAAGAAAACAGAAGGATCCAACCATGGTCTATTTGGTAACTTATGTGGTCCAAAAACGTCCGAATAACTCACTATCTGCCAACCATCGTGAACCAAAACCTCAATCCTGTCTAAGAATCTTCTTTTGGTATCTCCGCCTTCCCAAAGTACGTCCACCCTCTCTTCTTGCTTATCTGGAAGCGCGGTAAAGCGTTTTCGCATTAACTCAACATGGCGGGGTATTTCTCCACCCCAGCCCACCCGGTATGGACTAACAGGGTCCTCAGGAAATATCTGGAAATCGAGAATAAGGCTCAACCGAAGTTTCGGTCCTTTTTTTCCTAGAATACGAAATACAGCCTCGATGGCTGGAGATATGTCGTCGTATCGGGATCCATCGTACTCAGGACCGTTTTTGCGAGTATATGTGTCTCTTGAGTGGACCTTTTTTAACCACCATGAATCTCTCATGTACGAGGATACTGTACCATGCTCATCCTTCGTAACTAACTGAGGACGCGAGATGTCCATTTCAATCTTGCGGAGACGGTTGCGATTTCGGGATCCGATACAGCTAAGAAAAGAATAGAGCGCATCCCAGTAGTCAAATCCACCGGGGAAAGGATTATAAAGAGATGCTGATCGATAGCGATCACCGAACTGGAAAGTGTTGTGATAATAAAAGAGCGATGCGGATTCCATAGCTATTTCTCGATTGACGCGAAGGAGTCCGAGCGTGAGATGAGACGTTCTGGGACGGAATTTGTAGTTCTGGGGTATCTCATAGTTGTTATCCGCATTGGTTGGAACCGAATAGACTAGTATTGGGTTCGTGTCTATCAAGATGTATTCGTAGATCATGTCTCGTACTTCGCGAGGGAGGTCCAGAAACGACATTGCGGGGTAGATACACAGACCAAGTGGCTGGCCAGGACGATGACTTATTCGGCATACCATTGAAGGCATTTTAAGGTATTTCGACAATTTTGATATGGGATTGAGTACAGAGAGCGTGAGCCAAAGTCGATGTGTACCTAGGTAGGTAGGTAGAATTATCTTTTCGTACGTGCGCCTCTTAGCGTACAAGCCTATGGCATCAATTTCCAATCTGGCACAGATACACAGAAAGTTTTCACTGTTTGGCTAAAGTAACAAGTTCGAGAACGTTCGTTATTGGTCTTTCATTTGGTCGTAATGGTGGTAAAACAGCGAAGGCTGAAGATATTTAAAATCTCTTGTGGAACGTGCTCAGTGTCACTAACCGAAACTGTACACGTGGCGTCACATGTCTTGGGATGCATAGAAATGAGCAGGAACAATCAATCAGTTGTCGCTGTGAGTACTAAGAACATACGGAGTTCGATAAAATAACGGTAGGCCAAGGAGAGTAGAGCGCCATTAGAAACAAAAGTTCTTCCAAAATCAAACAGGAACAATCATAATCGTTCCGAATTGATTGAAGTTCATCAACCCGCCTTTCTGGTTTCACCTTCTCCACAGTTCGGATGATGATGGATATGTATAATCTCGTAGCTGTGGACCCTTGGGAATTCTCATTCGTACCTCTCGGTACCTGTTGTCATTCTACTTTCCATTTACAGTTATCGTATGCACGTACTTTACTTTTCCGTCAATAACTCTGATTTCATGTGTATCTGGATAATTTCCCAAGCTGTCAAAACTGCAAAGGACATCCACACTCCCAATTGTCTCGTCAATGACGTATCGTCTGTTTCCGTTGTTCTTCGTGCTTCCACCCCGGGGCAAGCTTTTCCCACATGGCCGAGTATATTGACTACCCTCTACGCGCTCGCAGTCTGTGCCCCAAGGAATGCTATCGGCAGCCTTCGCGTCTGTCCACATATCGAGGTAACCGTCGCCAACCTTCTTTAGTAATTCGCGCGAGGGGCGGGATGCGACATTTGGGATCGTAGTCCAGTCCTCTGCTTTGATGTAGTCGAGAGTCTTCTTGGCATTGAAGAACAGATCCCCAGTGGTTGCTGCAATCGTATCAACTTTCGTTATCTCCTCCGTATTATTATTGGCATGTCGGATCTGGGTCCCGACCACGTATGGCTTGCTACCGGTCGTAGAGATCCACATTGTGTAAGAGGCGCATGCGATCGTATCGGCAGTAGATCGATTGAGGTCAAATTTGAAGGATTGGGTCAAAAGGCCTTTTTTAATGTCTGCTGCTTTGTTGTTTTCCTGGTATGTGAAGTTGGAAGTCGACAGCTTCAGGCCATCGATTTTGCCAGTCGATTGCGCTATGAGGTAGCTCTGGGCTGCAGCCAATAAGCCTTCCCGAGTGCAATCCGCCGCGACAGCGCATTTGAGCACACCAATCGCAAGGACCGTGAGTATGTGTTTGCGAAACATATCTTCCGAGGTTATTGGTGTTTGTGGCACAAATTTCAAATTATACCAGAGTCAAAGAAGGCGAAATAGTCCAGAATTATATAATTTGATGTTGCCGCAAGTTGTGAATTAGGGTGGACATGCCGGGTTGCTACCAATATGAATGTGTGGGGCCCATAAACCGGTAAAAGAAGCACCCCTCAACGTGTACTTATATTAAAGCTTGTCATCGAATAAGAAAATCAAGCCTAATGAAGCTTTCCTGCACGATTGAGCCGGGCAATAGAAATTGATCAGAAATATATCAATATTCTAGAGATATTCAGAGCCTGCGACAGTGAGCCTTTGAAATACGATGCTAGCAAGGAAAATTATTGCGGTACTTAAAAGTCTGTAGGCGGCGTTAGTGTCTGAATGAAAGAAAAGGCGAAATGAGGAGCTATAGAAACGTTGACGGATTTCCAAACCTATGAGAATGTATGATCCGTGCCGCGTCTCTAGTAGGACGAAAGGAAAAATATAGTGTTGACGCTTTGAGTAAGAAGATGAACTCGGCATGATTAGACTCCAGTATCCTTCACCATAAATGTCGGGAGTGTGTTTGATTTCAGAAACTCGAATTTGGGTATGGACCATCATGCTGAAATAACGTTCCGGGTCAGGGCAGCTGCCTACCATACCAACCATTTGTAAGGAAATTCAAATCCATAATTTTGCAGACTACTTCCCTCTACTTATTTGAAGTCTTGAGTAACAGGTGTAAGCATCATTCTGTGTATCTCGTAAGACGGCTTGTGCCGGCAAATTTTCGGACTTCTAAAGCCCCACGAGAGTCTGGTCAGAAGTTCGAGTAAGTTTGTGGCTTAAAATTATTGACACGATGCGATGAATTTTATTAATAACCTCTGTGTGTACCAGAAAAAGAAAATTCTCATAATCTGCGGAACTTTACTTACATCTTCTATGTGCAGTAGTATATTCTATTTCTAAAATGGAAATTGAGTTATTATGGTTCATTTGCACATCTGAATCCATATAATGCTATGCAAGGATATTCACCTTTTTCTATTAGTAGCGGTTGAGAGTGGGCTTATTATTTGGATACATATGAAACGATACAGTCTTATGCCATCATCCTGACACTGTGTGTTCACCATTCTTACTCCGCATAGAACTCATTCAAATCTCCGGGTTACTTTGGCTCGACACACTTGTCCCCTATAAGGCTTGCAAACACACTCGGACTACCAAGTCACCAACACCAACCGGAAGCGCTTCCGCCACATCGACTCGCCCTACCGATCCAGTCATTCCGTGCCAATAGGCTAACTTTCCGACTCCTTCAACCAACGCACGTCACAGGGTAACTTTTTTTCCTTGGAAAAGCTTTCTCCATACGAATGCTTCCAGACTTGAACCATCGCGGACATTTGCGCAGGTACGATAGTTTGGGAAAGGCATGAATACTTGGTCGAACTTTGCTTTCAAGTAAAGTTTTGGTCTTTGAGCTTGTTCCTGCATTCTTGGCGATGTATTTCAGCTGGAGAAGAAACTGTTGACGACAGCATGAAAGGTCAGGGGAAATTTGATATCGGACACCCACAAAGAAGATTGCTGAGCAAAGACACATATAAGACAGTAGATTGGACGTGAGCTGCTTGAGGGGCCATCCATTCCTTTGATACCCAACTTCTAACATCATTCATTAACAATACTGCAATATGCACTTTCAGAATTTACTTACCCTTTTTTCTTTTGCGATCATCGCATCAGCACAGTTGACATTCAACATTACGCAAGCCCTCGCTCCAGGAAATTTCCAGAAATACCGGTGCCTGTAAGTAGTGAACTTATGTGATTTTGAGTCCCTACTAATTCTCAGATAGGACTACCGAAATGTGGAACTCGCGAATCCCGAAATGTCTACACCAATGTCAAATTGAAGCAAGTAAGAAGGATTGTTGTGCCTTCGATGATTTCGCCTGCCGGTGTGCGAACACGCAAGTCTTTTCAGATGTAAGTATTTTTGAAGGATGCTTTTCTGGTTAGACCGCATGCTTGACCAAGCAGAGAAGAAATTGAATATTCTGCTTACAGTTGTGGGCAGTTCATCGAGCCTTGTGCATTTCCCCCGGCCATGGGCGGTTCTGGAACCTGTACAATTCCTGAGCTGCTTCAGGTTCGACCAATGGTAACGGACTTGTGTAACTTTTTCAATGCTACATTGTATGCCGCATATACTGGTTGTCCGCAACCTCTGAGTAAGAAGAAGACTTACGGTATCGTTGCAAGCGAGGAGGTTATCATAACACATTAAGACGCATACCACAATTTCTCGAGGTAATTGGTAGAGAAGAAAGTCAGGCAATCATTTCAGGGAACTTGGGGCTCAAACTTGTGTGCTATAAGGTCAATACAAAGTTCTAAGTCCCGCAGTTCGAGTATTAAATCCTTCTCTTGGACTTACTTGATATCCGCACCCTTCACTATAGTGGCGAAGACATCAGCCAGTTCAGCCAGTACAACTCGTGTAACCTCCTCTCCTTTCACACCGGGAATATCCCGATCGCCAATTCCGTCCTCAACCACAAGAACGTCGTAACCCCTCTGAGCTGCTTGTCTAGCTGTGGTACTAACGCAGACATGTGCCATGTATCCTGTCAACACAAGCTTCTTGATGCCCCAGCCTTTCAAAACATCCTCGAGTTGTGTTTCCGCGAACGAGCCGGGATGCAGTTTCCAGACAATCTCCTCTCCATCCTTAGCCTTGAGACTTGGAAACTCTTCGGCTAGCTCAGTCCCAGGGGTGAAGATGGGTGCGCCGTCAGGAGTCTTATGCAAAATGTGAACAATCTTGCCATTGGCCGAACGATACCGCTCAAGTAGATCGGCTATCACTTTGCCACTTGGCTCGGCATTGGTGACGGCAAGTTTTCCAGATGCGTATTCGTTCTGCGCGTCGATGATGAGAAGAGCAGAATCAGATGGAGATGCGGTCGATGGCGGAACGCCGAGGAGCTCTCGGAATGTAGAGACCATGGTGGAGAATGATTGATTGGGGGTTGAAAAGATCGTTTTTGTTTGTATTTTAGTCTTTCTTCAAAATCAGACTCAGGGAGGGGTGAATTTATAGTTATAATGGCAGCTCGATGGGCGTAGGGAGGAGAATTTTGGATTGCAAAGGCGGATTAGCAAGAATTGGAAATCTCATCTGGATCTGGAGCACGAGTTACCCCGCCTAAGAGTCTGCATTGGGTACAAGCTTGGGTCTAGCCAATGATACCATCCATTGTTGGCCTCGGCATGCGTTGCAACTAGCTGTGGTTGGCATCTGTACCCGCCAAGAATACAAGTCGTACATGTGGGTCACACATTCTAGGAAGAATCTGGCCATCTCGGAGAAGAGGAGGACGCTCAAGCTTTGGTAAAGACGATTAGTCGGTAATCGTGCACACAAGTTTGCAATGATAGTACCATTGTGAATCTAATCGCTCGTATGACAATTGAGTGCTGCATCTCTTTCATGTGCAGTACTACATCTGACAGCATAAAAGTCTCGTATACTGCTTTGTCATGCGTCTGCATTCTACCATGGAAATTTGGAAAGGAAGCAATGAAATGGGGCCAACTGAATTACTGGATATGGATAATGCCGAGCGAACCCAGGTAGGTAGTAAGAATACTGGTAGATAATGGAGGAGCGTACTTACGTAGGGAGATGGGCATTTTACTATTGGAATTGCCGCGATGATGATGAGGAGACTGATGAGAATGATGTGATGTCAGGATATGACCAGACCTCGGGTAAACATTGTCCTAAGAGAAAGAGTGGGACACGCTTGCGCGGGGCAGCCCCATGGCGCTAACTTGACACGGCTAGCGCGTCTTGGACTGATCGATCCCGCCATATCCCCTTCACGCATCCTTTGTCTTCCATCTGGAAGTCACGATTTAGCATCATTTGCGGACTCAAAATAAACCAGCTTGGATGACCATATGAAATTTGTTCATTTCTACTAGATGCGTAGTACTCGTGCCTACCTGCAGCCGAATACGCCGAAACTCCCCTGACCCCGTTTGGGTAAAGGCCCCCTTTCTAACTGATTCCAAAGCAGCAGTATCAAACAATCTGACCATCCTACGACCATCTACGGTTTCCACAATATGTTCTTCCTATCTTTGGCGTTTACCCAAACATACTCAGCGCATCGTGGATTGCTTTTCCCCTGACCTAAGGTTACAGCGAGTAGATTAATCTCCAGCCATGCTGGCCGCATACCCATTTTTTCCAATCGTTCCCACCACTTTCCGAACCGTTCGAAGTCGACACCAGTAGGACCACCGTTCAGATGTAGCTCTATCATGACTTGGCCTATTGGCAGAATCCCATCGCCTTCTCCTTCGAAAGCGTCCATCATAGCGTCCAAGGCGACGTATTCGGAGCCCTCCACGTCGATCTTTAGAATGTCGATGTATTTGTGGTTGTTTTGCGCCATGAGAGAAGGCAATGTAAAAAATGGTGGCGATCGTTCAGTGTCATCCTCCGACCCAAGTCCGATTTTCTTGAAAAATGTGCGGTGTTTCGCCGAGGGTGGGATTTGTGCACCCCATCCATCAACGGAGAAATCGTAGCCCCAGATCCGTGCGCTGGGCACTCTTTCCAGGAATTCCGCTTCGAAACTGGACTCGCCATTGATACCAAAGCTATACACAACAGTTCCGTCCTCCGGATCGGTCAGGTCTGAGCCTGATAGACGCTCGTACCTGCTCATACCACATACCCACTTGCCGCCATCCCCGAGTCTTCCTATTCTTTGTATGTCATGCGGGCAAGTGTACGTGGGAGGAAAGAAGTCCCATAGCGTGTAGGGGTATTTCCCGAAATCGTTCAGTGTTTGTGCCGGAAAGAAGGGGATTTGTGGATTCTGGGGATGTGCAGTGGCCATTGTATGGCGTAGCTCCACACTTCGCTTCCATGACTTTTCGGAGAGGCTCATCCGGTTTGCGATATCTTCAGGGGTTGCGATTTGCTCCCGAGAAGAGCTAGATATGGGGAGATCGTAGAGGAACGATGAGTATGATGATGGTCCATTGGGGAGTAGAACGACGATAAACACAATGGCGATTAGGATGCCGAATATTCGTCCTTAAACAATAAGATTGGTTGGTCCCAGAGAGTTTGATGACCGTTACGTACCTTGTGAGCTTCTGAATACCATGGTTGAAATGGTCAAGTTGTGATACTGCAGCTTTCTTGGGCACTCACAGGTTTAAGTGTCACGAATAAGGCAGACATGCGCGATAAAGGGGATGATGTAATGTGAGAACTAGGTTGTGATCTTCAAACCTGGGTCCGAGGACGTCGCGTTACAGATTCCAGTTGATGGACGGGACAGATTCCACTAAGAGCACGTCTTTCGGCTTTGCAGATGTCTGCTGTTATGTTGTCCCAGTCTTGCCTCGTTTCATGTTGCCGGTCCAAGCCAGCGAACCCAACTAGTCTGAGCACTATCTTAGGGTACTTTCAACAGTAACGGCTATGGGGTTCAGAATACCTGGCTGAGATTGAAGACATCGAACGCGAAGGCGAAGGTTGTCGGACCGTCAAAGACAGCGGGACAGGTCCGCCATGATACATCTGAAACATTCGGCGTATTACAGGGAACCATTCACTAATATTATACGGTATCAGTAATAGTGAGCCTGGGGAAACATCAAGTGGATTTACTGAGACGCGTCAGATGTATACTCGTACCCACAAATGCGCCCAGCTGCTCAGAGTCCGTCAAGGCGATCATTATTCTGGGCATTTGAAAAGCACAAATGGTTGGTTCGGGGCATTTCAGTCTGCGAGTTGGCAATGGAAGTTCGTCGGCGCGACCCAGAAAATCGGGGCACCGGTGTTGCGGACTTGTGGGGTTATGACGATCTAATGTATCGGATTGCGCGGGTCATGATGCGGGACGGGCACCGCATTTGATTTCCTAACAGATCAGATGCTCGAATAAGGTCGGCATTCTCTATTGTTCTCTTGCTGGCTACCTGTATTTCTCTCGTTATTCCAGGAATTATTTGCCAAAAAGTCATTTTATTTCTCTGACATTTTTCAACCTCCTGCGAGTCACTTCGAAGAGAGGATTTGGACAGTTAGTAGGAATTGTCGACACTTGAGATACGTGGAATAGTCAAGACCATGGACCTATACCGGTGCACTTTCGCAGGTTCGTTATTACTGAACAGCATCATCCTTTACAGGTCTTACCGAGGCCGCGCATTCGCATCAAAGGGAATCGAAGAGAAATCAGAACACCGAGGGCGATTAGATGATGAAAATACACTACGCTCGTTCAAATGGCGGTTCTTTGCAATTTTCCTTTTGGTGAATGGTGCAGACTGGCTGCAAGGACCATACATTTATCCCATCTACAAAGGTACGCTCCAACTATCATCTAGATTAACATCTGCTAAATTTCTGTCATAGATGAAAAGAAGCTTCCCGAAGAGCGCGTAGCGACCTTGTTTCTTGTTGGATTTCTCTCTGGAGGAATATCTGCTTCGTTTGTTGGGGGATTAGCCGACCGGTGCGGCCGTCGCACCGCATGTCTCGCCTACTGCATCGTATACTCATTATCGTGTCTCACGCTCCTATCTGACAACATCTTCGTCTTGTTCTTCGGCCGGATACTGGGAGGAATGAGTGGAACGATGCTCTATAGTGTCTTCGAAAGCTGGATGGTCGCAGAATTCCATGCACAGCTGCCAGACGAACCTAGCTCGACACTCAGCGACATATTCTCAACTATGACGACTTCGAACAGTCTGGTGGCAATAATAGCAGGTATTGTCGCTGAATGGTTAGTGAGTAAAACCGGAACAGCGAAGACACCATTCATGGCCTCGATTGGCTGCCTGTCATTGGCCTTTGTACTCATACTACAATACTGGGTAAGCCGGAACCTCTACAGCATTCAAAATTGTTAGGTCGACTAACCAAGTCCTCAGGGTGAAAACTATGGGGCTTCCAAAACCAGCCAGCCTCATACTGGATCTCTTCTCGAAGAACAAACTGAACCCGAAATAACATCGAAATCGGCTTTACAAACGGTGCTACAAGACAAGAAGATTCTTGTTCTCGCGCTCACTTCATGCTTTTTCGAGGGTTCACTGTTCCTCTTCATATTTTTCAAGTTTCCTGCTCTCGCACTGTCGCATCAACTGGCAGGCTCCAAGAGTGGTAAGTTACTGCCACCCATTTGTGTGTTGAAACAAATGGACTAACATGATTACCCGGTAGAACTCCCATTTGGCTTGATTTTCGCAATTTTGATGGGTTCGATGATGCTCGGTTCTATGCTGTTCAACAACATGACTGCCGTGTCGTCTGTATTACCCATCAACCGACTTCTTGTTGTCACACTCATCGTCGCATCTCTATGTTTCTTTGTGCCAGCTCATGTGCGTGATGAGCGTGTCACTCTGTGGTGTTTCTGCATTTTCGAAGTGTGTTGCGGCGTGTATTATCCGCTCATGGCGCATTTGAAAGGGAAATTGATCGACGATGGAGCTCGTGCGAGCGTGTATGGAATACTGAGAGTTCCGTTGAATGCATTTGTCGTTCTTGCGTTGAGTACAACAAGAGAAGGTATGTTCCATGGAAATTGCTTGATACTCTGCCTAGCTGTTGCTAACATCGAAATAGGTGAGCATCATCGAGATTTAGTGTTCACCACCTCTAGTGCATTATTGGTGGTCACAGCACTCGTCGTACATAGATTTCTGTAGGAAATGGGAACGGATTTGGACAATCTGTCATCGATAGAACGTCGTAGACATCTTGGTTTCCAGAAATACATTATGTTTCATTGTCATTGACCCGAGACTACAATCTTAAAAATCACTACTGAATCACGATTCAAAAAAGAGTGATACTAGGCACGTGCTAGGGTAATCTAGGCCATGATCCTTTGTTTGAGGCAGTGAGGCTAGAAATTCCGCCAACCAAGCTAGAAGTGACATTCGAACGTCGTGCAGCAGTTCGTGTGTTCCAAAAGTGGGGCAACCGCAACTCATGCCCTCCAAAGCTGAAACTTCGAGCGGAAGGGAAAGACGAACCGGCAATGATCGCCAAGGTGAAATGAACGTTTCAAGCTTGAAGCGCAACGGCTCATGTTACACGAATTCAACTAGCTGTTAAGCAACTACCTTTGTTCAGTGACTCAACATCCTACTCATATAGGGAGGAATAGAAGTGTGCTGTACTTGACAAGGAAATTTGTGGAAGATACGAGGCCTTCAATCTCGGAATGTTCCTTTTAGCGCTAGTTGAAATATGTATTTTGATATTTCCTGAAGGGGGCCGAGTTCTTTTTTAGAAATTTCTCCCAAGATCTCAAGAATTCGCATGGAACACATGGCTCAACTGAGATAGCGCTGTATCTTCCTAATATTTTCTGTGTCGATATCGGACAATCATTTCGTATGTAGCTGGAGGCCCGATGAACGCGCTGAATACGTATTTCACATGATTTTCGGGGAAGTAGAAAAAAAGGACCACTACAGAGGTAGAGATTGAAAGCAATGCAACGCACCAGTGGAGGCCCATCGAGCGGAGAAAAGAGTGATGGAGGGCAACACGTAAATGGGACGAAAAGATGTGATTACACAGTATCAATGATATGAACAAAAAGGTCAGTCCGAGAAAAGGATCGAAAGCTTAACAGTCAAGGAGTGAATGCCAACCCAAATATAGGTCATAGGATAACGTCCATTCTTGCGTACCAATACAAAATCTTCGTAATAGTACACACAGTCAAATGTCCCCTCGCAGTTCATTCTCAGGAATAATAGCAGCCTAAATCGACTAACTTGATTATACGGTGTCGAAGAATGATCAGTTGATGAGGATGGACATGCTGGTTATAGAGCGCCTTTACGCGAGCACGAAAGACAGTATACAAGACTACAGCGTGAATAGGGCTTATTCTAGACTATACTGAATAGTTCATTTAGGAGGCCGCGGCAACTTTTAATCTCTATCGTTATTGGGGGTCGAGAATGCTTGGAGGATCTAAGAGTTTATCGGCTGTTCATGTCGCAGCCTTTTGTTAGGTATTTCTCTCGTCCTCCCTTCTAACGGCTTCGAACGTAGAAAGTGGCTGCGACAAGGGAAACTACAGTTACCTGTGAGAGCTGAAGATTCGACGATCAAATTGTTTATCGAATCGTTAATCCAATGTGTCAGTCGATCTGAAAATGTCTCTCGCAGTTGTCATGAATAGACGACTCATTAGTCGCGGGATAGTCGTGATTCCTGCATCTCGAAAAAAATACTTGAATTGCGAAAATGTCGACGAAATTTAGCGCCGCAATGCAATGTCTTATACATTCTTCTCATCTCTTCACGATTCGAAGGATCTACACCAGGATCAATAAATGGTGCAAGGTAACCCCAATTGACTATTCCGGAAATTTAGCGAGTGCCATACCAAAGGATATGGTAGTAACGAGAACATATTCATAACTTTACAATGTTTTATCAGCCTTGCTGCTTAGCATCAACATGCTGACTGCGCATGCTTGTGAAGATAAGCAAGTCGTCAGAGAACGTTCAAACCCAAAATAGTTGTGGGAGGATTTAAGATGACGACAAACTGGGCGGAGTCCGCCGCACTCGGCAAAGCGTCCAGCTAGCGTGGTTAGCACTTCGTATCTTGAAACGTAGCTGAACGGCTCAGTAGCAACCAAAACCCCACGTCACACCTCAACTTCTTTCGCGGCCAAGCGATCACCTCTGCCACTGCCGTTTCCTTGTCAATTTCTTTTTTCTATACTCTCGTTTGCAATTGCCTGCGTCTCTCGTTGACTCTGTTGATCGTCTCCGGTGCGAAGGCGTTAGCCACGGATCGCCACCAATATGCATCGATCCGGCACTGTCTACTCGTTTCGAAAGCCGCAAAAGCCTGACCTTCAACAGCCTCATCCACAGACCACTCTTGCGTACCATTGCTCAAAAAGACGACTTTCAAAGCCTCCAAAAGTACAAGTTAGCCAAACCCGAGCTTCCCGCAACAGGTTGCGCAAGGGAATCTCAGCACCAACGAATGACGTTCTGCCGCCAGCTCTCTATGTACTGTACTACGAACCGTACCCATACAATAGCCAGCCCGGAACTATTCTCGGCGTCTTCTCGAACTTGAACACTGTAACTACTGCGGCAATCAATCATGGAGCATACACGTTCTCTAGAGCAGGAATGCTCGATGGGAGCGAGTACCTGAGCCCGACTGGCCGTATCAAAATCCTATTCCAAAGGTTGCATCGCCACGGCATTGAAATCCCACTACCCCTTCGACATGAAAATCGACATCGGGTACAGGTTCCTTCATCTAATGCCAATATAAGACGGAGTCGCAGTCGCATTACCGGAGCTCCTGAGGGGCAAGAAAATGAAGTTTTTCTTACCCTGCATCAAACCCCCTCTTCAGTTGCTGGCATTGGCCTGTTTATCGGCAAGAGAAGGGCTTGGGGAGCATGCTTGAAGGCACAATCGATATATGGGCAATCGTACTTGCTGCAAAATGAGATGAGATGGATCGACGAAGATAACATGCCACGGACAAGAGCTCGCGTTCCAGGAATTGGTTATCATGAGTGGTTTGTAATCAAATGCAGGGTCGACGATGTCCGAAGAACTTCTTACCTGTGGCGGTAGTTCACCACGCTAGCCATGCAAGCAGTGGAAACCACAGAAGCTGGCACTCTATCGCCGAAAATTGTCGGTCATCGGAATACTCTGCAGCCCACCAGCATGAACTGACAATGCGGACGAATTTTACACCTGGTATCCAACTATTAACGAACTAATGAGCGCATTGATGATTTTATTCCGCAGGTGATGGTTCTGGCGAAACTTGAAAAATTGCGTTCAATGATGGCGCTTGTTTGACATTCAACGTCGATATATCTGATCTTCAGTATTTTAGTGTTTATCAGAGTTATGTTTCGGTTGTTCTTTTCATTCAGTGGTGCTCAACTCAATACCTTCGTTCAAACCCCCACAAAAAACGACCTAGTACAGCCTTGGCATAGAAACATAACACTGTACAGCACATTCCTCCGACCTGTCGCCTGCATATCGGAACGGCTCATCCATATCTATCCACTAGAATCGATGCGAGTGCTCTGATGCAGAAGGATCTACGCCCACTTGCACTTGCGATTGGGCAAATCTCTGTACTGTGTGGACGGATACGATTCCGGTCCTGTGTAACGACACGGCATCATGGGTTGCACCGCAGCCTATCTTCCAATCACGATAGGGTCCCTTAGAACAGGATCAACACGGCTGCTTCCATCAAAACGGATTCGCCCGCAAAGCCATTATCTTTCAGACCCTCTTTACCACTTTCCACTTACCCGCTCTTACCAGTAGACGTACTTCATGCATCACGATCAATCATCATGGACCCATCCTACCATGCCTACCCCAAGCCTCTTGAATTGACCCCTCTACCAATTTCACTCCCAACCCACCATCTGTGTAACATCTACCTCATCCAGTTCGAGCCCAAAATCGGCCGAGAGGAATCCGCCTCTATCCTCGGCGTCTTCTCCTCGTACAGCACCGCCTTCACCTCACTTCAAACCTGGAAAAAATTCCTCACTCTCGGCATCAGCCCAAGCTGTACCTCAACCTGGAGCAACGGCCACGGCCTCATCAAGATCGTTCCCACGACATTCCACAAACAAACAACATCCAAACACGCAGTTCCACCCAAAGCAACCACACTTCGTCCATCTTCAGCCGCACTTCCTTCGCGCACCATATTCTTGGCGATTGAATCGACCTCGCTAATTCTGCACGTGGAGGTGTATGAGGAGAAGAGAGATGCGTTTACGGCTTGTGGTCGGTTTCTGCAGAAGAGGACAGAGTTGATGAAGTTGTGTGAGGGGCGGAAGTGGATGGATGAAGATGGATTGGGGCATATTAAGGGGAGGTCTGGGGGCGTGTTTATGAAGACGGATTGGCATCATTGGTATGTTGCGAGGTTTCAAATGGATGAGATGAGATGATAGGATTTGAGATGGGGGGTTGGTTTGGTATAGGATTTATGATAGACATGAATATTTCGGTGTGACTGGGCGTTCGCAAAAAAATGTTTGCGGGATTTGGAAACGAAGGAGGGGTTTTCGCTCACTGTTTCTTTTTCCTTCCCCGCGCTGTTACCAAACGACAAATGATGTAGATGATCAGGATGGATGTGGGCAATTTTAACAAACATTTATAAAAAATCAAGCATGCAACTACAACCACTCTACACCTCAGCACTTTAATGTCAAACTAGGCAAATCATAAATTAGCATGTCACATTAAATCGCTAATTTCGTTCTCACAATCACCCTTCCACTGGCTCGAAGAGATGCTAAAGCTTCCACGCCTATGAAGTGATAAATCTCTGGTATTCAACCGATGTACATAAACAGGTTGTAGATAAAAGCACCTAAAGCCACCCAAGCCGAGTCAGTGATGAAATGATGAAAGAAGAAGCCGAAGCCGTGCGCAAAACCCTCGAATCCAAATAACTCCTTGTAGGTGGTCCACCAAACCTTTGCCGTATCCGTTCTCGAGAAATATCATCATCTCTTGTGGATTGCTTCTCGTGATATCCGCTCACCCACCAAATTCGTTGCATATCGTAGCTTTCCGTATCCAAAGACAGATGCATGCCCCTTAAAAGTAGTAACTAGCTCCACTCTTACTAATAATGAAAGTGCAACCGAGTCCCTTTCCTTGCTCCGCCAGTCCCTTTTCAGCCTCTTGCAGTTCCCGCAGGATTGTTTCGCCGACTAGTGGTCCGTCCGACAGTGTATCCTTGACGTGAATCACGACAACCTTCAGCCCTTTGAGAGGTGCATCAAAGGCCGCGGCAAGCATTGCTTTGCTGTGTTCCGCTGATATGGTGCCGAGATTCAGGGCAGCAGGAGCTGATGGATGAGGCTCTGTGCGTAGAGGGGTGTGAGTGCCCGTGGCGCCGCGACCGCCGGGCCCGGGAGTGGGAGATGGTGCGTAGTCTGTCATCATTTCATCGTCCGTCTCGGCTTTCGGGTGGTCGAGCTCTTTCACTGTTATCGGACGTGATTTGCTGCTCTTATGTGTGTGTTCGAGTCCAACGGCGCTGTCTAGACCAGACAGAAGACTATTGCTTGCGCGCTTCCGCTTCCGACCTTTTCGTAGTTCCTCTTTCTCCCTAGCGAACTCTTTCCTAGCTTCTTTTACCATCTCGGCCAGGTTCTGTAACTCGGCAATCAAATGTCGTGGCGCGAGATGACCGTACAAAACTGCGTCACCCTGCGTATTCGTGTAGCTGCATTCGATGAAAATGCCGGCAAGAGTGCCTGCTGCAATCTTAGGTGCTGCTTCGGCCCATACGTGAGCGGTGCGAGGAGATAGAGATAGAGAGTCAGGCTCGACATCACCAAAGATGAGAACCTCCTTTGTTGGCGTATGAGCTGTAGACTCTGTGCGAATGAAGTATGCTGTAGAATCTATAACACACTGATCGGATTGATTTGCAGCGCCGGCATTTGAAGTTCGAAGACCCTCCGGAGCAGCACCTGTGTAAAGGGGCGTTCCCGGAGCACTCTGAACCGGTAGAGAAAAACTCAAAGATCGGCCCTCACGAACCTCTGCCGTTGTTCCGTGGAGCGGATGTGTTGAAGAGTGTTGGATTCCAGGAGTTTCTGGCGGCATGTTTGCATTTGAGCCCCGGTGGATATGACCCGGTCCTCGCATGCAATGCCCGTGACTCACTTTGAATCCTCGGACACCAAGGCCATCACAGATCTCGATGTACCCTCTTCCACCGCCTTCACCAAGGGCGATATTACCACCCTCAGCGAGTCTCTGGAAGGTTACGAGCCCAACCCCCCCGTCCTCATCTGTAAGATTTGGCCAGAGGATGTTATTAAATATATGAGTTTTTATGGCGTTCACGGTGAATGGAAGAGCTGCCAGTCTCTTTGGTCGGGAGGTATTGTGAAAAGCCGCTGTATTGATCACAAATCCTGAAACATGATCCAAATGGGGATGAGTAATAAGATAAGTCGACACGTGTTCCCGGACCACATGAAGAGCATTGGCTCTAGCGGAAGCATGTGGAAATGGCAGACCCGCGAAGGCACCAGTCTCAAGGGTTGTGATTACTGGGGGGTTGTCATCGATCGAGGCTGGCGTTGCAATATCTGACTCTTCTTCGGGCGACGATGGATTCGCTGTTCCTGGAGATGGTGATTCCTGGTCTCGTGAAATGCTACCTTCGTCCCCAACTCGAGGTTTTGGCGGATATCTCAATTCAAGGTTCTCTGAGACAAGAGGGAAATGATCTTCGAGAATGCGGGTGATGGCTGCGAGATGGGACCCTGCGTCTACAGCAAGAACTGAGTTTTTGGACCATTGAGTGGCCGTGGACCGCACAAGAAACCCAGTCACATTGTCTTCGCTGGGTCCACCTCCAGCTCCCTGGCAAATGTTAGTTATTTTATAGCAAATCATATAGGAGCTGGGGAAACACACCAAACAGACAACTTGGATAGCAGGTTCAGCAGTTTGCCCTGATGTCCGCCTGGTCTTCTCCATACCTTCACCCTCCTTCATGCTATCACTACCGCTGTGATTCTCACAATCAGTCGTGTCAGCCCAAATACTGCGTGTAAGAAATATTTGCAAAAGCCACGCGAGATGTCTCAGCCCCCTCGATGTCAAGTCAAACACACAAAGACGTCTATTGGGAAGTCGTGGATTTTCGATTTTTCTGGCCTCGTGGAATTTTTTGCTCTAGTAACTCAAGACGAAGACGCGATTTGGGGAGGTTTTTGGACGAAACGTAGAGAGTGATCGAAGATATCAATGAAGGTTATTCGCGCGAGGCACTCCGGTTTTGATGCGTATTGAAGAATGCAAATTGCCACTGATACAACTGCAGCACTCGAGCAAGGGATGAGTCCTTATCAATACTGAATACTGATGAAGTCGGCTTGTCTTGAACGACTCAACCCCGGAGCAGAGGCAAGAATTTGGGCTCACCCGTCAACTCCGTTGGAGGTTGCACAGGACAGGTTGGTCGCAATGATGGCCGCTGTGATGCACGCAGCCGTTCGAGTCCGATCCCAGCACCCTTTTGCTGACCGGCGCAAACCTAATTGGCGTTTGACAGATGTCTCTCCCCAGATTTCGGGCGATTAAATGGGGTACCAAACAAGCTTAGATATGTGCAAATGTGCTGCAGCGCACAAGGGGTCTGACACTCTTCGCAGTCCTCAAATGCTGTCGCCGCTAATCCACGCACCTGACAGCCTAGGTGCACTGAAAGGATGACAGTCACGAAAGCAGTCGGACCGTGCTCTTCTCTTGTCAGCTCCCGAGGTCGAAATTCACGAGCGGAGGAACACGCACGCGCGCTTCCTGTGTTTCTGCGCCCGTCTATCTCTGGAGCGTAGTCAGTAAATGAGCACGCCAGCGTAAGAGCGAAAGTGAGAGGCGCGAGCGGGTGACGTTGGTGAAAGAATGGAGGCCCTGGGCCCAGGACTCGAGGTTGAACGGCGTCGGGAGGCTCGACTTTCATGGCACCGCCGGCTGGAGGGAGAAACAACCAATCAGAATGCAGCAACGGCACCAGCCACGCCCGCCAGCACACAACCCCAGCCCATTACCAAGGCGAAATGCACTCCACAAGAGAATACGCTGGCGCAAATCTGGGGCAGCCTCGAGACGCACACCTGGCCTGGCCCGACTTCACGTCGTAGTAATGCCATTATCCTTCTGTCAACGGACTCTCACCGTTCGGACTTATGGCGTGTTCAAGGCTCCCAAGCATAAAACCAACAAGACCAAGCTTCCCTGCGCAGTTCAGGCATAATGATCAGACCGTGTCCCGACAACTCCATAATGCATTCCGTGGCTCTCATGTTCCTTTACATGCATTTCACATCACGTCAAATTGGGCACTCGATGATAAAGTAGTCTGCAATCAATCAGATTTGACATACTTTTTCAGTCCGATTGTTCAGACCGTGGATATATTGTGTGTATCGGAACCCAACCATGCCCATCCACCAGCCGTCATCATACCCATCCATAGGCATCTGAGTCGTAAAGCATCATCCATCGTTAAAAAGCATACCGCAAACCGTCTGCTGTGCGAGACAACAGCGCTTACTTGAACACCTTACCGTCGGCCCACTCGTAAGTCTTGCCGTTAACGGTGATGGGCTTGTCCCATGCCCACTGGTCGTTGACAAACTCGCGGTCTTCAGCCTTCTCGGGGTCGAGCTTGGTAAACTCGTAGCTCTCGAAGTCAGGAGCGACGTCAAAAGCCGGGAGAGCCTCCTGGCCTCGGATGAAGAAAGCTCCCTTTATGATAGAGTCGTTGGCAACACCGTATACTGATGCAGCGCCGAAGATGTACTTGCGGCTAGCCTCAAGACGGGCGAAGAAACCACCTGGATGGATTAGTTAGCAAAGCGTTGGAAAAAAGATAAAACCACTCACCAATCAAGTTGGAGGTCATGAACGTTTGGGTAAGCTCCTCGTTGTACTTGTAGTCGACTTGCCACAGGGAGTACTCGCTGAAGTTGGCGTTCTTCCAGAACCAAGGAAGGGCAACCTCACGAGTCTCCTCGTTCGAGTACTGGCGCTTCCACTCGTCCAAGACGAAGGTTGGGCGGTCGAGGGCCTCAAGCGGGTGCTTGGGCTTAGGAGCAGGCTTGTCCTCCTCCTCCTCGTCGGCCTTGGGCTCGGCCTTGGGTTTGGGGGCAGCCTTAGCCTGCTCCTTCTTGGGAGCGGCCTCCTTCTTCGGGGGAGTGTACTTGATGGCCTCGTCGATGAAGGACAGCTTGTCAGCAACAGCAGAGTAGCTGGACTGGTTGTAGACGGTCTCGTACCAACGAGTGACGTTGGGGTTCTCGGCGCGCCATGCCTTGTCAAAAAAGTATTGGAATCCACGGGCGATGATGCTGGTGACGAAGATATCAGCCAGGGTCAGGCGCTCGCCGACAAGGTAGGTGTGGGTGATGAGGTGTTCCTCAATAGTATGGACAGCCTTGAGGGCGGCCTTCTGTGAGTCCTCGACGTTCTTCTTGTTGTAGGGGTCACGGCCGAGGATGGGACGAAACCAACCACCAAGACGTGAGAGGACCTCAGTGTTGGCGAAGGACAACCAACGAAGGATGGAAGCATAGTCCTGCTTGGTCTTACCCAAGAGGGTTGTCTTCTCGTTCTGGGAGGTCACTGTTGAAGTCGCAGTCAGTTTCTGAGTCATGCAACAAGGATCGTAAATTGCGCGAAGAAAGAATGCCACCCAAAAAAAAATCAGAGTCGAAAATTCTCAACAACTTGTGTTCAGACAGGGATAACTGTATATTATAATATGCCTCATCCTGTAGCACTTCCGTAGAATGGTGTGATAGAGAGAGAAATAACTTACGGTACACAGCGATGGCGATGCACTCGCTGAGGACAAAGCCATCGGCACCTTCGAAGGTAGGGACCTTGCCCAACTTGTTGAGCTTCAGGTAATCCTCAGAGACACCGCTGGCGGGCTCAGTGTGGACGAACTCGATATCGAGACCATTCTCCTTCGCAACAGCGAGAAGAGAAGTGGTGCGCGGGTTGCCCTTTATAACACATGTCAGATTTGGCTCAATTGAGGGGGCGGGGGTGGCTGGGAAATTGGCTGGGAAATTAGCATCGACTCACCGGATAGCTGTAGAGTTTGCCAAAAGACATGATTGCAATGCTACGATGTGGTATACAGCACAATCAAGAATTTTTCTGCGCAAGTTGGCGGGCGATGGAGGGGAAAGGAGAAAGGGCAGTTGTTATGGGATCAAGTGGCCAACAGTGGGGTTCATTTTGTAGGAAGTTTTCGTGCTCTTAGCGTCCCTTGGCGACACGCTAGACCTAAATTGTTTGCTCCGGCCGTGCATTGGCGTGCGAGAGCCTCACAACACCAAAGGAATTTGTCGACAGAGCAACAGCAACAGCCATCACCAACGCCGCGGGCAGCTGCGACCACGCCACACGCCTCCCTCGATACCAGATTGGTCGCAAATGGCTCGAGTAGAACTCAGACACGGCCTACGGTGGGCATTGGAGTCGCTCGGAAGTCCCCTACGGCCACAATGCCACGACCGAACGATATCACTTTCTCGAATACGCCTTCGGCCATCCACATCACGATACCTTTCGACTACACCGGTCCAATCCGCAGAGTCTAGCACTGAAATCTCCGGGTTGGAAAAGTTGGAAAAGTTTACTGCCGCTCCACGATTCAAGTTCGATAGAGAAGACTCTACAGACAAAGCAAGAGACACAGACAATGCAGACAAAGACTCTAATTTTCTACGGAAACTGCGCGTCGTGCCAGCATCACCATCCTACTTCAGCGCAAAACCGACCTTCCATGATGACATTATCAGCCTGACAACTCTGCTCCGCAAAGTCGTAACCTTACCCACGATCCCGCCCAGCGAAGCCCCCAAAGTGGCCTGGAAGACCATTGATCAATACCGCATCATGACGAACGAGCCAGTCAAGACCCAGAGATTTCACAGAATGCTGCATATTCTTCGGAGGCTCAATTGCATACATCCTTCGTTGATGCCACAGGAGGTGGTGGACGCTATGCTCCGGTACAAGAAAGACAGCCAGCCCGGGGATATAAAGCCGAAGCCAGGGGTGATTGATGAGCTAGGCCGTGCGAAGGGCGTCGGACGACGAAAAACGTCTTCAGCCACGGCGTGGATTGTTGAAGGTGAGGGCGAGGTGCTGGTCAACGGCAAGTCCCTCGCACACTACTTCGGTCGGCTTCACGACCGAGAGAGCGCCGTCTGGGCACTGAAAGCATCTCAACGGCTTGACAAATACAACATCTTTGCGCTCACCTCAGGAGGAGGTGTAACAGGGCAGGCAGAGGCTTTGACATTAGCAGTTGCGAAGGCGCTGCTTGTGCACGAACCGGCGTTGAAACCTGTTCTGCGACAAGGTGAGTCAGACATACCAGTTCCATAATTTTCCATGTTCTTCACGTCGTGAATTTTACCCTTTGGCTTCGGGTGTTCCGTTCCCCTTTGATAAACTGAACACGCATGGGGTTTCTGGATGATCGTTGGAATGGTTTTGTTTGTCTTTAGAACATTTCATTGACAGTCACTAATCATACTCACAGCTGGCTGTGTGACCCGGGATCCGAGGAAGGTCGAGAGGAAAAAGCCGGGACACGTTAAGGCGCGCAAGATGCCTGCTTGGGTCAAGCGATGATATTGTCGTTTCCCTGTATATTATCTTGTACGTGTCGTATACCAATCCGCCATATTTCCATATAGTCTCCTTGCGTGTAGTATGTACGCCGTGCCCAATGAAGACTTTGCAGGCGTTCAGTGTGAAGGCGTTCGATCCGCTATAAGGAACTTTCCGTCTTTTTTTTCCTTCGCATAGCCATCAATCCCGCACCTACCCTTGGGTTGCAATTAGTGGTTGGAATCATATGTTCCATGAAGCTCGTTGTGGGAATTCTTATGAAGTCGAAGACGTGGCATGAAGGCGAAGGTTCAAACTCTACTGACCGGAAATTCGGTAGAGAGAGTTTCAGACGTACCAGATATGTGTAAACTCTGCAACACTATTGACCTTCTCAAGCAGTTCTGCTATGCTTCAACTCATGGCCTATCGTCTTATACGGAGTTGTTTGCAGGGTTTCGTTCCACGAGGTGCGACATTGTTGGATGGTGGATTGCGGCTGTCGATGGATCAGTTATGCCTCGGTGAACGATTCTGTAAATGCTTCACATCTGACCAAGCGGTTCCCGCGCAAAGGAACCAGAGAAACACTCACGGCATGGTTCATTCCCGAACCCTGCCTACTCTAGTCATGCATTGAATGCGAAACCCCAAAAGACGACATTGCAATTGGGTCCTGGATGCTACGGCCATGCTGACTGCGTTCCTCGGGCGTTCTGTGCTCTGCAGGCGACACGATGTGGCGCTAAAGATGAAGTTGACCTCTCGTATGTACCGTACCATTGTACCGTAAAGGTGTGCGTCATCACCTCGTCGACCAAAACCTACTCCTGCACCATGCTGCGGCAGGAGGGTCGAAATCGGTATGTTTAAAGCGAGAAGGCAATGGTTAGTCGACTACGACCCCTGCGTCCATT
Organism: Dendryphion nanum; assembly: GCA_020744415.1. Taxonomy (NCBI): domain Eukaryota; kingdom Fungi; phylum Ascomycota; class Dothideomycetes; order Pleosporales; family Torulaceae; genus Dendryphion; species Dendryphion nanum. The sequence goes on along the minus strand of JAGMWT010000005.1, from coordinate 1,095,763 downwards.
TCCGGAGAAGTCATTGCTCAGATGATTAATTGCAGGCGCACAGCGAGGATCAACTTGACTAACAGCATTGCTGCAGCATGGCTAATATCTCGCCAGATGCTAGGCGGGTAGAACAGATGCAAAAGAACCTTGCCAGAACGCAGCCATGGTGTGTGTCGAATCCTGAATAGTCTAGGGAAAAGGGCAGGAATTGATCCAATTGGGGAGAAGTCGAGCATATTAATAGTCCAATCAGCATACTCGCCCTACTGTGTATGTGCTCTGCATCGACGTTCGCCATTTGCTCGCCGTTAATTCGCTTCGCACACTTCCCGATGCCGGCAATTCAGACAATTGCCAGCCTCAACGGCTAAAACCAGGGGATATGCTTTAACGCTGCATTCCAGACAAGAGCAAGTTATCGAATTTTCTCAGAGGCCCCGCACAGTCCTGGGTTCGTTGCACATATGGGGGCCAAATTGGGTTCGTCGATAAAAAAAAACAGACGGCAGGCAAGGGTGCAGTAGTAAAGGAAACAGGCTGGCTTGAAGTGAACAGGCCAGTCAAGCACATGGAGGGAGGGCTGTTCACGGGTTGGTGTCAGCGGAAGGCGCTGTAATCTCTCGGCTTCTCGAAGTAGATGAAACTTCTGGAAAGCGTGGTGGGCGTGCACCTGCAATTTCCAGGAATCGTGAAAGCGCACTGAGCCCGCTGGTGTAGTGATTTGTATCGGTGGGGGATGCGCAAGGATGCACGCTACGATCGCCGTTGGATCGATGACGCGCCCCCTATGCCGAACGCACTGCGACCTCGTGTCTGAAGACGGCTAATTTTGACGCGAGTCGTTTCATTTGGCGGCTTCTGCTTGTGCGCAATCGCTAGATACAAATTCATTCAGGCGTGGTCGATGAGATTGTATCTGCTCGTAATAGGAATACTCAGTGCGCAGAGCACATTTCAATAGTAGAATGTTGACGAGGATCCCCTGTGGAGAGGCCACGTGAGTGCCAGATTGATGTGGCTGTGACAACCAACGGTCGGTCGGAAATTCCGCAGCCACATGGGTCTGGCGTTGAACAATGGGACAAGGATGGGATGTTCCGAAGTTTGAGCATGGACTGAACTATCACGACGATGCTGGAGAGCTGGAGCTAGGTGAAAAGAATTAAACTCCTCTTAGACCGTGGACAAATTGGGCTCGCCGGGATTACATGGTGTGTGTTTCAGAAGATTGGAAGACGCACATAAAATAACACTTACAGTAGCCGCCTGCTAAGTGGTAGTACTCAGCCATTAGCCAATCAGGCGTGCAGGAGGACGTCCGACAGTGTGTTCGTCAAACAGTAATGTCTGAAGGAGGGGCAGCATAAACAGCAGTAGAGACGAGCTGTGCTCCAAGAGGGGATGTTCTTGGCAGCTGCATCAAGAGATGGAGGCCGGTGGCGAGGCGAGTGGGTTGGCAATTGTTGACATGTGGCAAATGGTAACATGGTGTTGAGTGGTGTTATTGCTTTTCCCCATCTCGGGTGGCAGGCCACGACAACTTGTCATGAGCTCTCTTGGACAGGTCTGGAAAGCAGGGCTGGGCAGATCGACGAGTGAGGCTGCGCATGCTGTTCGCCTGGGGACGATCATCCCACCCCTGCAGGCGTCCAGGATGTTGGCGAACCTTGCAAATTAAACCCCTTGACGACGCCCGGACCAGGCTGGACAGCGTCGACCGCATTGCTTCGACAGACGACCGCCGTGGCGACAGGCTTGGGCATGTACACAGGACTGCACACGACAAAGACGACAGGCGGAGGGCCAGCATGGGCAGCATTGCCAGGTGTATTACCCAGGTTCGGAATGGCAGGCTTCACGATGATGACATGTCAGCCCTCGCCTCCTCCACGACCGAGCAGCGGCCCATGACGGCGCAGAAGCTTCTGCACCGTCTGATGATTTGACAAGCCGCGAAACGAATCAGCTCCCCGCCTCTCCCTGCATGAAACGTCTTTGCGACGCTGCCGGGAGGGAAGGGGGAGCTTTGCTTCTCTGCGCTAGAGCGCTGGAGCTCTGAGGCTGGGGTGCTCTTGTGTGTCTCTGCCGGCGTTGGCACTCCCCTCAGCTGCGGTGCGGCCGCAAACAGAGGCAAGTCGTTTGGAAGCGGATGGGCCCATTCACCGGTGGCCGCCAAGACTGGTCGTGTCGAAGGGTCTATAACTTAGCATGGCGATATGGGGGATGGCGGGCAGACACTACCCGCCCGAGGAGGGGGGAGAGGGGAAGAAGGGGGAAGAAGGGGAAGAAACAGGAGCTGAAAGCGTCTCGTGGGTGTCGGGAGGGACTCGAGGTGAGGTGGTGGTGTAGTGGAAGGTATGGTAACGAGAGGAGATGGGATGAAAAGATGGTACGGAAAGGAAAGGCGTGAAGTGAGGGAGATGCACAGAGGTATACAGAGAGAAGGGAGAGCGAGAAAGGGCCCTGCAGAAACAGCTTGAGGCGCCTTGTGCCCTAGAGAGCGGCCACGGCCCTACTGCAGCTCCCTGGAGCAGTCACAGATCGCCCTGGGCTGGCCGGCACCCGCCCCGCCAAATCGCTCGCATCGCATATCACATCGGATATCGGAGAGTTTGGCCTTTTCCAGGAACAGGCAGGCAGGCGAACAGGCCGAAGACAGGGCAGTACGCACGCACGCACAGGTCAAGGAAATGCAGACAAACGCCTGCTCGCCGGGAGTGGTCGTCATGGTGGAGGTTTTTGTGTCGGGGCCCGCGGCTGATCGGGATGTGTGTGTGTGTGTAAGAGAGAGAGAAAGAGAGAGAGAGAGAGAGAGAGAGAAGGGAGGGGAAGAAGGGGACAGAGAGAGAGAGTTTGAGAGGGGTGGGGTGGGAGAGGAGAGCAAATGGTGGACTGATTTTCGGTTCCGCTGGCAGGTGCTGATGGATGCTCTTGCCAGCTGCTCGTGATGGTCGGTGATGGGTGGCTCCTGCCTATTGCTGCTCCTGCTGCTACTGCTTCCACTGTAATTAACTGTTTTCATTGTTTTCATGGCTGTGATTGTTGTCCTCGTCGCGGGTTGCTCCTGCTGGCTCAGTCTGGTCCGCTCTGATTCGGTCCAATCTGCTGTCTCTCAGTCCTCTGTGGTGCTCGTCCGCCGTCCGCCTGTCCGCCCTGGACCTCCACTCCCGCTCACTTTCCCTCGTTCCCACTAACCCTCTTGCTTCCTCCACTGCCTCTGATTTCTGCTTTTGTTGCAGCTTCTCCTGCTCCGCTCCCCGCTGCTTGGGAACCCCCTCTTGAGCTTTTGCAAGCTTCGCCGCTGTGCGGGCGACTTGTCTCTCGCTGCAAATCCTCCATCTCGCAGTTTTCCCCTACTCTGCTCGCCCTCTGCCCTCTTCCCTCCTCTTCCCTCCTCCCCGCGCTGCTCCATTTCCCTCTCCGTCAGCCAACCCATCTCTTCCACCTCCCTTCCTGTCCCTCCGTCCGCCCCATCCCCGACTCTCACAATAATTCCTCTTCCCAACATTGACCACCCGGGCCACTCTTCGAAGCTAAGCCGCACCGGCCTTATTGCTCCTTCCTTGTTGCCAGCCCTGGAGACAGCTGCGACTGACTGGGAAGCTGGAACTGATTGCGCTGCCGCCCCGTCGTGGCGTCCCGTGCCGGCGACTTCCTTTTTGCTTCCCACTCTTGTGCGGCGCTCCTTCTCTATTTCTTGTCCCTCCTGCCTTTGATGCCCCGATCACCTCCGCCAACCCCAATGTGGCTGTCGCCCTCTGCACTATTACAACCATTCCCCCGCCCCAAGAACCACCACCAATCTCTTCACCACTCACATCACTCACATCACTCACATCACTCACATCACTACAACCACCACTACAACCACCACTACATCAACAACCTATCCAACCTTTTCAACCTTCTCACCCTCCATCCCCAACAACAATAATAACAACAACAACAACACACTTCCGTACCGATTCCCACACTTCTCTCCGCCGCCAGTGCTGCTCTTACTACTATTGTTGCTGCTGCTGCTGCTGCTGCTGCTCTCGGATACTGCACCACCGTTTCCATTTAATCTCTTCCTCCCCACTCATCGTCACAAACCACCACTAGTCAACTACACTACTCTACTTGAACTACCTAGCCAAATCTCCTTCTGATCCAGCCCTACGAACTCTTACCATCCTCTGGACACTCCAACCCAGACGTCATCGCTATCTCACTACTGCACATCGGGCATTACACCCCATCTCACCTTGCTATCCATTCACTCTCTCTGCTCTCTCCATACAGTTCAGCTTTCTGACCCGCCCAGCTCAACGCGGTCTCCCAATCTCGCTCACTGTCGCACTTCTGTCTTGACTCGGACCGAACGCTTCACTTCCCTCCTGCACCCACTCCAGATCGTCCTGTGCGTTGGGCGCGTGTGTAGAGAAGCGGTCTTCGTGACAAAACGCCAGCACGTCCTAGCGTAGGGCTGGCGAAGCACTCGACAAGTCGAAACGAAGGCGTTGACTTGTCTGAGACGATCTATTAAACCATTAGGCCGTCAACCGTCGCCCGAATCGTTTGGGCGCATCTGGAGTACGTGCAAGGTCTTCCCTTCAAACATCGTTTCCGTACCTGGCCTCCCACCACTTGGCCTCTGCTGGCGCCCCTTCACACTCCGGGTTCTCCACGCTTGCTTTTGCTCCCACGAAGCCTGTCAAGTAACTGGCTACGTGTCTAGCTGGCCCACTCCGTCGCCGACGTTGTTCTCTAATATTTCCGTATCGGGTGGTTCCATTCCGGGTTTCCCATCGCCGCTGCCACACATCCTCGTCGCATCAAACCGAGGACATCCTTGCGAGGCTCACGCGCGTCAGTGAGGCTTCTGCGCCGCCTACTTTTTCTTCCAGCTTCGGGCTCCATTGGCTGTTCTGTGTGATGCGCCTGGTCCTGTTTATATCCATTCCTCTGGAGCTTCGAGCGTTTTCATCCACCCGATTCCAACGTCACTCCTTCACCACCTCTTCCACCCTCTGATAGGAATCTTTGCGCCTACCGCCTACTTCTCCGCCCAAAACACTCCACCACCAACAAATCCAATTCTTTCGCTGGAACACCTTAACCGGCCTCCACTACCTCCCCGCTCATCCATCCTTCTACCGCCTCACGCACCCCATCGCGTTGCTCTTTCCCCTCCACGGTCTTGCCCGTAAGCCTGCAAGCTGGCAAATTACGCGACTCCACCTGTCTCGCCTTTGGCGTATCGGGCTCTTGATCCGCCCTTCAACGTCCAGCTTAAAGGCCGGCCGAGCGGTGGGATGGACAACAATGACCGTCGGCCAAGAACAAACCCGCAAGGTTACGCAGGGCAGCAAGGCACACTGCTCCAACCGCAAGCTCAGTATCCCGTGGTAAGCGCATCCGACCGCTTCAGGCACGCGCCCTTGACAGCACAGCCGCCCACTTCGGCGCCCTCGACGAGCCGGGCCGGCGCTCAGAGTTATGGTTACGCTTACGGAGAAGGCTCACAGTTCGTCCAATCCGCGATACCACCATCTTACGGTACACAAGACTATGCGCCAGAGCAGACGCCCCAGCATCAACAGCAGTCGCGGTACTCACAGTACGGTCAGAATGTTATGTACAATGTGGCCAGCGCGCAGCCTCAGCCTGCCGGGCAATCACAGTACGAACCGGTGCAACAATACCAATCGAACCGAGACTCGGCTATAGAGGTCCTGAACACCAGCTTCGGCGTTGCGCAACCTCAATATTATGGTGTGCCCGGCCAGGAAGGTCCAACGAGCACGCCTGCCTCTGCACTTGCGACTCAGAACGTCCCCTCTCAATACTCATCCCTAGGATATACTGCTCCGCAAGCCGCTGTCGGACGAGAATCGCTTGCGCCTTCATACTCTGCTCCCAGCATGACCGACCCGCACCAGGCCACGTCCCAAGGGGGCTATTCCCACCAAACCTACCCTGAACAGGGGAGCAGCAACGAATTCGATAACTTCTACAACAATTACCAGACGGAGCTTAAGAAGACATTTGAGAGTACGCGAGACGGGCGGCTGAGCGAAGCCGCCGTGCACCTCAAAGGTCTCACTGACTGGCTGCTTCATTGGGCAGAGCCTCTCGGTAAGTTTGCATTGGGGATTATTCCGCGAACGAGCAGCTGAATTGACTGTAGGCCTAGTTCGAGATGACGAAGCAAATTATCAACCGCGCCTCAAGTTATGGACCGAGTTCAACGACTGTTGGCTGGCGACTCTCCAGCGCCAGAAAGAGATGACCCTCGAGATGATCAACACCCAGCGACCCCCACAATCACCGCAATCCCTCATTGATCGAGACTATCTGGAAAAGATGGGAACAGAATTGACCAAGAACTGTGACAACATGGAAAAGCATGGTCTGGTGGATTATCAGATGGGCGTCTTGGAAGAAGAGATTATTGCCAGTGAGTATTGCCGAAGCTGAGACGCATTTCGAGACAATCTCTAATGGCTAACAGTGTTGTGCGCATGTCTCGACTTGTTGGAAGAGGCACGTGGAGTCTCGGGCTCTTCGCAGCGAGTCTCCACTGCCTCAGCGTCGCGAAGGCGTTGATGAAGTGCGGTTGACTCACGACGATCATCTCCGTGGCTTGCTGCACTGACGCCTCACGAACGCCCTCCCAATAGCGCATGGGTCACATCCGCGGCAACCTATCCGAATTCGAAGTCATGCACGTCTGTTTCCACAACCTAGTTCTTTATTGTGGCGAACGATGGCGTAAATTCCCAATCTTTGCGTATATTTTTCCTCTGTACATCCCTCGAGCATACAAGGTCGTGTTTCCTTTTTTGTCTTTTTCTTTTAATTGTCACGTTGCTTTTTCTTTACTTCAGCTTGCGCGGCTAGCCTACAGTTCGGCAGCTTCCTCTGATGGAACACTAGGTGCTAGTTTTTCCTCGTTGAGGAAGTGCTCGCATCTGTGTGCAGCTTGGCTTCCCGCCAATTTCTCTTCATTTCTCGCAACGATTTCACCACTTGGCACGAATTTTCTTTTCCTTTTGACGCTTGATGGGACACAATAGACGGTTCATGGGAGCGCCAATGCATAGGGGTGTTTGGGAAAATTTTCGGGTGCATGTATGATGACTGAAAAGAGGAGGCGTATCTGGCAAAGAAGGTGTGTGTCTGCATTGTGGTTGATATCTGGTTGCATTGTTGGGTTGCTTTTTGGGATCGAGATGGAGACGGACGAATGGTAATACTTAGAGGGGCCGGTGCAGGCATCGGTTAGTGCCCTGCGAGCAATGGAATTGTAATGATTACTTGGATGGGTACTTGGGCGGTTGAAGCTTCGACTCGAAATTGGGCTCATCGTAGTGAACAAAGATCGTTTGCATGAAGACAAAAGGTGACTATTTGCGGTCACCGCCGGCTGTTGCATCGAAAGCGTCATTCGGGCCGCAACGACGATTCCCCGCAACTCCAAGGAAAGCCCAAGGCCTCGAGGCTCGAGGCTCGAGCTCAAGGCGGAGGAGCTACTGCTGTCAGGAACGGTCGGGGCTTTGCAAGGCTCGATGCTGGCAACAAAGGCACCGAAAGGAGAAGTTGGTGTGTTGGGCAGGCCAGCAGTCGGGCAGCAATTGACAGCGCAGTGTAAAAAAGTTTCGCATATAGCGTAGAGTAGCGTAATGGAGCTTTACGGTATGGACTAGTTCCCATCTCACATGCCCACAGATTTTACCTAGATTCAACCTTGTGTGATGCCGTTGCAGAGACTGACAAGGGCAGAGTGACTTTTTTTTGGCAGGCGACGACCGAACCTTGGATACTTGGCACTACGAAGGAGGGGGTCAGCAGCCTCACGCGGCTCAGCCAGTCAGACGACGACATGATGGATGGACTAGGTAGTAAAATTGGGGTCGTGATTATGGTACACAGGCAAAAGGATGGGATCGATAAAATGGATAGCGTTCTCGTCGGCGACATGGCTCTTTTGGCGTATGAGTGGCAGCTCCAGGAAAAGATGCAATATCCAGGGCGTCCAACGAGGCGTCGAATCAAGGCGGCTTCCGAAGAGACAGTGTGGTGCAGGCGAGTCAGCAACCCCCAAGGAGTAGACCAAGGCCGAAGCGACTCAATCAGCACAGGGAGCCCTTCATCGCAACCCGGGAACCAGAGCGACGGAATTGTAAGTGCGGGATCGACATTGCGCCATGCGTGCGATCCATTCGAAGACAAACATGCCGGGCGCTGAATCGAGACCAAAAGCTTTTCTCTTTCGCGAGCATGCTTGAGACCGAATGGGACTGTAATGGGGCATTTCATGTCGAATCACATCACATCACATCACATCACGGCGCAGAGGCCGAGGACAGGGCAGGTTTGCATGCTGCACTGTGATGTGATGAGAGGAGAAAGCTTCGAAATTCTATGGATGGATGGGGTTGCCAGGCGCGCGGGGGGGGGGCGGGGGCAGGGGGCGCGTGATGATCGCCAGCCTGGCTGAACTTGATCGATTTCCTGGAGCATGTGACTTCTTGAGGCTTGGTGGACTGCGAATAGAAGAGAATGGGTGATGCGGCGCGGCTCTTTTCACATTGCATTATACATCGCCTCCAGGTTGGTCGTGGGGAATCTTTGGGGGGTGCGAGCGAGCGAGGCGCATAAGCTCCCAAGGAGTGGGGGGGATCCTGTCTTTGTCGTATCTTGGTTTCCCCTTGTAGTCACGGTCCTACTCGCCCCCGGGCCCTGTTGTTGAGCTCCAAGGGATAGAGAGTGGGAACCTTGAAAGGGCTGTTGATTTTCCTTTTTCCCAAGTGCCAGGCGTACAGTACAGCTACCCATCCATCCATCTATCCATTCGCCCAGCTGCTTTGGCGGGCATCTCGACACGACCTTCCCTTTTCCTCTTCCACCCATACTCGTTGCTGCGTACCTAGACCTTGTACCTCCTCCCCATGTACCGAAATCACGGTATCATGTCACCGCCGGTGGCTGCTGGCTGCTGATCAATACACGCCCAATACACAATCAACGCATGTCTCAACGCCAAATCCTGCTCAGGGGAGACGAACGCCTCCTGCTTCCATCCGACAGTCACCCGGCCGGTCGTCTCCGAAACCTTGGGTGCACAGCTGCATCAGACATTATATTGACAGCGGATGGCGGGAAGGTTTTTGAAAGGTCGGGAAGGGGGGGAGGCAGGATGGGACAAGAGGTGGGCATGCAGGGCGTTTGTGTGGATGCTGGGTGAGGTTGCACGGCAGCACATGTTATCGCAAAGCCCCCAGCCTCGATCTCGCGTTCGCTCTGCTTTCTCCCCACCCCCCTTCGGCCCTGACGTCGGAGGGAACGGGGGAGTCGGAGGCGCGGATCGGTGCCGAGCCGCCAGGCCAACATGCCTCATTTTAGATTTCTTGATAGGATCGTACCACACACACTCCAGACGCGCTGTGCGTCCACGCAGGGCCATTGGAATGATTACATACGCACGTGAGTTGAAGCCTCGCCATCACCAGCTCACTTCACTGACGATCCGGTGTTTCCAGCACCTTTGGTAAGGAAGTACGCGCAATCTGTTCAATTGCCGGACCTTGCGCAAAAACAAGATCGAGACCACAATGTGCCCTTTGCAACCCTGTCCCCTCGGTCCCATTTCGTAAGCATGAATGAGCTGGCACTTCCCCTTGCCATCTATCCTGGAGGCTGGGATGATCTCGCAATCTCGATGGCATGCAATGGTTGCTGGTATGGAACATGTACCTCGGTCCCCTGCGCAATGCGCGTAGGCCGCAAGGGCTGGGTGGACTGCCAGCAAAGCAGACCACAACGAGGCGAACGAGGCGAACCTGTGCAGATCTGAACAGTTCATCAGGATCTGCGCGGCAAAAGCATGCGATAGTTACGAATCTGGTCGGCAAGAGTCGTAACAAAGTAATCAGCATCCATTGAACGCTAAGAACGGACATCGATGGCCTGACAATATTCATTGTTGGGACAGCGCACGAAACTACACGGTCGTCGCGATAGAAATTACCAATCCCTCGGACTGCAAGGAGGTGCACGACGCCGACAACACAGTTCCCTGCGCAACGGTTCCCCTCCTTTGAGATGACCACGGCACTGTCAATATCTATCCATCTATCCACAACGTTTCTGCAAACCCAATGCACCGGGATAGATGGAGAAGACAATACCGTCGTCCCACCTCGCATCAGTGGAGAATTTATTGGGAGAGAGAATAGAGTGAACGGGCGTTCTATTCCTAGGTCTTGTCGTGCTATGCTCTTGGATTGCATGCGAACGATTTCTTTTGCTCCTGCATCTATCTAGCTCTCTTGTCACGGAAGTGCTTGCAAGTGGTACTTGATTTTGGTAGCTACGCTACATTGACAGCACGTACTCTGTCGTACCGTACCAATCTCTCTACTTCGTATTGTCGCTCAGCCCTGTATCGTACGCTCATCGGACAAAAGGGCGCGCAACCATCTTTACGCACGGTCTTTCATCACGTTCACGATTTTTAGGACCAAAAGGGGTCTTTTCCCATCGTTTCGTCCGGCGGCCGGCGTGGCAGCCATGGTGTTCGTGCTTTGCAATGCGTCTCTTCTCGGAGCGTCGAGCTGCTGGCTGCCCATGTACTTTCTATCTAGGTACTCACAGACCCCCAATGCTCAGGCCTCGTTTCGCATCGCTCTAGGATCTTAACCATCTCTCTTTTTCAATGTACCGAGGTCTTGGTCTATGCTTTTGTAGCAGCCATAGCAGGGGTAGGCGTCATAATCGTCTTCTTTTCTTCGGTCTCCCCGGATCATGAAAAGGAAGCTTGGAGCTGTAGGACGTGCTGCGATACAATACGAGCCTGAGGTTTTTCCAAGGTTTCATGGCTGTCTGTGGGCTCTGAGAATCACGTGTTTCTGTGCAAGAAGGGCATTATTTGCGAAGGCGCTTCGTGAGAATCTAGCTAATGGTGAAACGGAGGACTTTCCTCTTCGGGAATGGGATTAGAGTTTGGGGTTTTCTCTTTCTTGTTCGATAGTACGGTGGTTGATTCTACTCGGCGGTATTTTAGTAATCAGATTAGCTGGGTGCCCAGGTGAGATGAATTAAGTTTTTTTTCTTTCTCGATAGTGTATATGAGAGAGAATTCTGTAGCCAAGGATAGATATACCTTATTTTTTTAATGTCTTGTATTGCTCTGGTTGATTAGTTGGTGTGTCTGCTCTGCTTCTCTTTCTAAAATTGTTGTGTAGTTGACATCAATGACTTTGAGCCTTTATGAGTGGGAAGACTACGCGCTGTGCCGAGCATATAGTCCATTCTCGGAACTTCACTAGTCTCGGGCCGTTATATCGATATACAGTATCTTCGTCGTCTACCGGGCCGTTTCTCTCGGTCTCTTTCAGCGAACTTGTCAGTTCTTCTTGGCAACCCAGACTTGCGCCATGTAGGCGTTTTTCGTCAATGCCTTGCCGTTGAACCCGTACTCCGCCTCCGTTCCCCGGATTTCCTTGTCTTCGAACGTTTTCTCTCCGCAAACGTGTTCGGGCCCATCTCCACTTTCGATTTTCTCAAATGTGAATCCCATACTTTCAATCACTGCCACGATCTCGTCAAGGCTCAATTGTACAAAAGGACCAGAGCCGTACAATAACGGTCCAAGGTTGACCCACTTGCCTCCCGGTTTCAGTAGCGAGTGAATAGTCTCGAAGTAGTTGAGCAGGTTCCGTGCAGTGTCGATAAAGAAATGGGTCACTAAGACATCGTACGAGCCAGCTTCATGGGAGAAGACGGTGGTGAAGTCTCCTTCTACTAAAAGGACTTCTCGCTCCGGGATAATGTTTGGAAATGTTACTTTGCGCATGAGATCTTTTGTCGTCCTATGGTGTGAAAGTCCATCAATGAAAGGGTGGAAAAACAATGAGTGCAGTTGTGGATGCGATGTCAGATAGCGGTAAGCCGCGTTCATCCACACAGAGTATTCGTTTACAGTGACTTCAAACCCTGCAAATTCTTAGCCCTTGGATATGTAAGAGGCCAAGTCCACGAGTCCTTACCTCCGAGTTTTTGAACTTCATGGCCTAGCCTGCTTAGCCCAGAGCCGGGCAGAAGCACTCTGGCCTTTTGTGTCGCATTTCCCTTCAACCCTTTCATGATTTTCAAAAGACATGGGAATGCATCCTTTCTTTCCTTTGTGCCTTCATCGGCCCAGTCTCGGACGAAATGCTTCAAGGTTTGTGAGACACTGATCTTGTCGGCCGTGCGTCCTGCATTTATCTGCTCTACCATATGTTTTTCCAGTTCCTTTTGCTCAATCTCATAGTACTGCATTGCGCTGATGACGATCTCTTGACAAAGCTCGGCATTCTTCTTCAGGAGCATCTCAATGTCGGATAACTTTTGGGTATACTTCACCACCTTTTCCAAGTCCTACTTGACCTTAGTATCATCCAAATGTGTCAAAGAACGTGCTTATGTCATGTACGACTTGAAACCCTTACTTGGACATGAACGGATCTATCCGAGTAAATTCTATACGTACCTTCTTCTGTTTCTTTGAAGTATTCTTGTAGAGACTGCGCCATCTCTCCAGTTCGACTTTATTAAGCTCCTCATAGCTCAAGTAACCCCACAGGGCGTTCAGTAGTCGGAATCGTGGGTGGCCGTGGCCCCAAGACCCGTGTCGTCTGCAGATGCGTGATTGGAGTCTAGTATTCTCATTACTATGTCGCACACTCAGATCTGACATGGAACCATATTGAAGAGGATCTAATAATTCATATGAGCGTTGATTCGATTTGAAGGTGTGTCGAAAATCTACCTGCTCCGTTACTGCCATCGACGGCGACAACTTGCTCAATGATGTGGACTTCGGTGTGGCCGAGGACGAGGCCAGAGCCTGCAAGCAAGTATATCACAGCCAGTAACAGCATCCGCATGTTGTAATTCTAGGTTCCACTCAGGTTTATTGCAGCTGTCAAAGTGCCGGTTCCAAAGATTCAAGTTTGTCGGTAAACCGACGAGTACCTTGATGGATACCAAGGTCCTTGGCAACTGAAAACGACTTTGTTTGTGTTGTTGTATCAAAAATTCGGTCCGTATTCCTCTATACTATTACACCATCATCTAGTTACACATTTTCATTACTCCAGGGCTTTAAGGGTGTGAATCATTCAGTGCTGGATGAACACCGTCACGTGACCTTGTGTAGCCGCCTGGGCATCTCCCGAGATCTAGTCTTTGCTCTGCACAAGTGTGCCAATCCATTGAATAGTCCATAAAATGGTTCCCAACAAGCTCTGTCTTTAATTCATATGCTTAATCATGGATAAATAACTTCAACATGTCTTCCCAACAGGTCTATCCATGACTCATCCATCCGACCATCGATCCCTTCCCACTCATGCACATGGGAAAATATACGATATGTAATCTCAAATCCTAAAAGGACATACAATGGTTAATGAGTACCAGTAAGTAGTAGACTGAGGTGCGTTGGGATGTGCTTCAAGATATCAATAGACCAAGTGATGAATATGCTCTACAGCATACGGAAACAATATGCACATGTGTGAGACATGCCGTTAACCTACTTATGTACGCAGGCAAGTGCATAGGTATCACAAGCAGGCCGCCACGGTGCCTAATTAGGCAACGGAGTTGCTGAGTCGCGCTAGTCAAAGTGGGTGGGCTAGCGCAGAACTCCCTACTTAAATCCCTGTGGCGCAACCTATTCCCTTCCTCTTATACTCCAAAACATCCTTAAAAGTGTGATAGCCTACTCGCTGTCTGAAAAATCAACCGACCCTTGCATTCAGCCAGTTAAGTACCAGTCACTCACCAAGCCAAGCAAGCACCCAGCTAATCAAGAACTCAGTCAGTCAAAGACCCTAGTCAACCAGTCATAGCCTCTGCAAGGTGTAGTCCGTCAAGCACCATTCAGTCAAAGACTTGTCAGTCAAGCACCAGGCCAACCAAGTATACTCAGCTAATCAGCCACCCAGTTGGTCAACCACCTAATCAGGAACTCAAGCCCCAAGCATCCCCGGACCGTTTGCCTCCAACATGTCGTTTCGGCTCACTGTAGAAGAGGTCGACGCGCTTACCAGCGACAACCTTTTGCTTGGTCACAGCAAGCCAGGGAAAAGGAAAGTGTCCGGCGCCCTCTTAACCCCGCCATCCTCAGTTGGCTCTCGGTCATCATCAAGCTCCTCGACCCTCTCAGCCTCCATCTCTATCAAACAACCCATTGCCCCTACAATCGCGGATTTCGATTTCCCACAACAGCTCGACAGTCCGGAAGCCGTAGAGTTTCTTGGTTTCAATCCCGAGGTTGCCAAAATCATATTCGATGACTGGAACCAAGAAACAATCAAATCGGGTTTGGAGCCTGATCCTTATGTTCTATTGGAGTTTGCTTTAGGACGAGCACAGAACTTAAACGATCTCTCGGACAGGCCCCCACTCATTGCCATGCGAGATATTGGTATCACCCGGCACGTGGCTGAAGCCATCACCGATCCCCGGTTTACGAACATCTTTGAATCAGAATCACTCTACTTTTGGGTTGAGGATACTATCAAGGTCAACTTAGCGACCTTAGTCAGGTTGCAGCAACGACTCAAGGAGTGCGCTGCTCAAATTGTCCAGGTGAAAAAGGGAAAGGGGAAGCGATCTAAAGTCGAGACCAACGTCGCAGTCAGCGCTGCCGAGAGCTCCCAACCGACACCGTCTCAGCCAACCATCACTATGGACACAGAGTCTGACAATCGCCACCTCCCAGAACCACACGTTGCAGTCATTGTAAAGCCGACAATACATCCCAATCACGTCACATTATACAAAGGAAAGGCTCCCGCAGACATCGATCCCACAGAGCAGTTGATCCAAGACGATGGAACACTGAATCTGATTTCAATATTAAGTCGGAGTGGTGGCGATTTCAACCTCGATCGTGATGCGTGGTATTTCACGCCCGAGATTGGGACCGCTGAGCAGTATAGATTGTTCGCCGCCACCCGGAACAAAACTGCGGAGACTTGGATCATCCAAATCCAAATCCCTGAAACTTTCATGAATTCTCTCAAAGTCAAATCACTTTGGTTTGGCCATGATTTCAAGAAGTTTGTTTGGTTCAATAGGCTGCGGAAAATGAAGAACTACCCTGCTCAATTCGAAGAACTTCTCGATCCCGCGAAGACGGATATTATTCGTGGGTACTGTTCAACAGGAGTGGACAAAAAGTACTCTAAAATGTCACCCCACGAAGTCCAAGAGAGATTCACGGAAGAAAACCTCATCTGGACAGCCGGACGTAAGGCAGAACAAGTCTGCTTTACTCATCGGGGAGTGGCTAACGCATTGGCTCTCCAAGTCACAGGCAAGACCCATATTGAAATCCATCCACCTATACTCAGTGATCCGGAGTAATATCCATACCCCTACCTTTGTATTCTCGGAGATACTGCTTGGGGAATTGCCCCATTATAGTGCTGTGATATTGCGATATTACAGCAACACGGCATTACGGCAATATGGCATTACGGCATTACGACATCACGGCATCACGATACTAAATATCCTCAACCACATCTCCCAAGGACCCTCGATTTGATTTGATTTGATTTGGTTTGGTTTAGTATGATTTGCTCAACCAACTATTCTGCCTCGGAAGGCAGCTTTTTTCTTCATCTGATGAGTGAGCAAGTACGGGAAGAGAGAGCTGGGTAACTTATAGCAGGGAAGAAGAACTTAGATGAACACAAGGATATCTTTCTTATATGCTGTTGTGCTCCGAAGTCTATTTCTGATTAATTCCAATGCTTATGCCTTCTTAAGAACAGATCCAATCGATGCAGAGGTGGAGTCTGCATTGATGCTGTATCCTTCATCGTGCTCTAGGGTTCAAAGGGTATAGATCATTTGAGCGGATATTTCACATGGACTTTCGTAACCACTTACCATCGCAATTAACTTAACATTCAGGCTGTACTCTTTGGGAATTGGAAACCAAATCTAAATCAAAATACTGTTGACTACGCATATGATAAGGATTAATGGACTTTTGGCAGTACCCGCGAGTCTACTAGATAGATCCTTGACAACTGGACAGCACAGTCTCAGATCCCGCGTGATTCATGCATAATCATAGGTCCTCTAACATGAGACCCTTGTAAGAACTTCGATGCGTATCCTAATATAAGATGAAATGGTGGTCGTGGTTTCTATCAATGGCATTGTTAGTGCCCCACCTACCCTGTTCGGAATAGCTCACCATCTAAACAACTAAGCACGCAACAACCCCGACGTCATTCCCGATGTCACCTCTCACTCATCAACGACCTAAATTTCGACCCCTATCGCAGACCTGGAATTACAATATATTTCCATCCCCTCATCATCTGATTCCCAATACCCTATTGCACTCATCACAATGACTGTTATACTTATCGTCGGCGCTACGCGCGGACTCGGCTACTCTCTCGCGAAAGCCTATACATCCAACCCGGAAAACTACGTGCTCGCCACGGCACGAACTTCTAATCCGCCCGCAAATAGTATGTTCGATCCATGTGATAAGCTCAAAGGGTCGTTCTTTGAGTTCCTAAGAGTGCTGTATTAACCGCCGTTGTCCATCTTTAGCGAAGAACCTACAGTACATACCTGGAATCGACATCGCAAATCCAGAAGCGGGCCAGAAAATCCTGCACTTCCTGCACAGCCGCTCGATTACAGAAATCGACATCGTGATCATTACAGCCGGATATTTTGCAACCGAGAGTCTTGCTGAGCCATCCTTTTCCGCTCAACAGAAGATGTACGCGACTTGCGCAATTGGCCCCACTATACTCGTGACTGCCTTAGCCAACGAATCCAAAACATTACTTACGTCGTCGTCCAAGATAATTCTTGTGTCATCAGAAAGTGGATCCATCACATTGAGGCACGAGAAAGAAGGGGGTGGTAATTATGGCCACCATGCAAGCAAGGCGGCGTTGAACATGTGTGCGAAGCTGTTGAGCTTGGATCTGAAGGAACGAGGAGTAGCTGTTGCAACTGTTCATCCAGGGTTTATGAGAACGGAAATGACCAAAAATGTTGGATTCGATAAGTATTGGGACGATGGTGGAGGTAAGTCTAGCCCTTGATTGTGAGTGTTCTTGACTAAGCCCAACTACAGCTGTGACCCCAGAAGTTGCTGCGAAGAGCCTTGTTGAGTGGATCCAAGGTTTCGATATCTCAAAAACGGGAGAGTATTGGGCTCCAAGGGGACCGGCGTGAGTATCCATCCATTCAAACAATAGCCTTATACTAAGACGATACAGTGATATAGGTACAGCCGAACCCGTGCTTGGGCCAAAAAACAAGTTGTCAACACCTCTCAAGCTTCCGTGGTAGCGGGATCACAAGTTCTCTAGAACAGCTAGCTATGCTGCATGAGTCTGTATCATTATAGAACAACATAAATTTAAAGTAATTAAATGTGTGTAGTCGATTGTTTTACCCGTCTTTCTATCCCTGGTAGTACTAATAATAAAAGCCCATTTCCTTGTGCACTGTTCTTGACTGAATTAATTATCACATGGGTTCCGTTCCATCGGTCTGCAATTTCCTCTTCAATCATTACAGTCTTCGAGAAATCCTGATCACAATGCTCCAAATCCTGCCACCGATCACTTGGAGCCTATTAATCTTCGACTCTCGTGTCATCACTCGCCATTCTGTTCTTCTCCCCAGGTGTCCACAGTTCCGAATCACCCAATCGGTCTGCTGTCAGGCCCGCACGACCAGGATTCTGCATGCCAGCCTCCAGTTGTCGTTGATAGCTGACCTTTCTAAGTCTCTCAGCCTCTGCAGGCGTGAGACGAAGCTATTGGCTGTCAGTAACACGTACAAACCGTTGGGCATGGAAACTTCGCTCACATATACTTCGACCCCTATAGCATGCAACCATAGACCAATCCACATCGCCATACCAAAATTCATTCCAAAGGATGCTGCCAGTTCGCTGACGTTGCCTGATGTCATGGAGGCTTGAACCATGACTTGTTTGGCCGGATTTATTCCATTAAAGAAATCTCTACAGTCCGGAAACGATTCCAAGGTCGCCGCTTCAGTCTTGTGCATATATGCGAGTTGTGCACAAGGTCGTGCCGTATAGTAACTGTCTGAAGTTGAAATAATTCTAGTAGCGATGATCATAATAAAACGAGCTGTAATAATAGTTCCAGCCTAAGACGAGGAGTCAGCACTATCAGAGACAAGAAAGCCGGAAATGTGACGAACATAAAACCAGCCCCTCAACATCCAAGCACGGTGCTGCTCAATCTGAAGCCGCTTTACATTAATGTATGATAAGACGAAACTTCCGACCGTCGAAATGGCCAATGCACCAATGGCGGATTGTACATCGACACCTCCGCCAAACGCATGTCGAGTAATCATCAACGCGCCGACTGTGCTTGAAAGAAACAGGATCAGCACGAGGTATCCGTTGATCCGATGAAAGATGATCCATTTGTGCCGGATGAATGGTGTGACTAGGGGCAGTAACGCAATTAGCAAGCTTACTCGCATACTTCGATATCAAAGGCCCACTTACACTGCAAGACAACGAGTACACAAGCAGGGAGAATGGTAGCGAGATGGAGTAGAATGCCGACTTTATATCTTGAAAAGTTCAGATAATAGTAGCATTCGCCGGGCAGGGCGCTATTTGCGGCGCGCGGATTAGATGAACAGTAAACGCCGTGAAAATCTAGGTACATGAAACGTGAGAGGGAAACTAAGAAATATTGTTAACAAGGTCTATTGTGAGCAATATTTTGGCATCGTGTACTTACATCCGAGCAAAGCGCCACCAAAACAAAACCATAAAGCGAAGTTGTAGCCTTTCTTGAAGCCAAGAGGGTTATATACCTTGCGCGCGAACGCGTTGGGGTGGCTATGTGGTGGGGATTCTGGAGACGCCATCTCGAAGGATGGTAAGTATTGATGAACGAATTGTTTTTTCTTTACGGATAAATGAGATTTGATGATTATAGTGGAATTAAATGCACTGATAGAGGGTAGAAAAATTCGTCGAGTTCAGCTGCTTGCTCTCCTTCATGATCATTTTGCGCTCGACTTCCACCCTCTTTAATACTTATTGAACTATCCATTTCGCATTGTCTCCGGATATCACCAGTTCTCATCTCCCCGACTCCGATGGGCAATGCGAAATGGAATTTACGCTTCCTCTTAGCTCGTGGGCTAAGCTCCAAGTCATGACGTTGATACCTGCGGTTTGAGCCAATCAGAGCTGTGAACCTCACATGCCAGCGCAGATCCCGATTGTGGACTATCAACCATTCTCTCATATATACAAAGGTAACATTGTAATTCTTAACATAAAAATAATCTTGTTGATAATTCTTTGAGGCTCTTCAATGGCAAGTGATGTCGCGTACTCATCCTACCGATACGTACTGCCCTCACCTGCTCTACCAGTCTTTCAGTTTACCGCGACGACTTCAAACTAACCGAGATTATCAAAAAAAACCGATGGAGCGATCGATATGTCTAGAGAGGCTGATCCCGAGCTACGCACCGGTTGGCTGCAATGCGAAGGACTTGGCGTGAATTGTATTCTCCCGACTCGCATCCGGCTATTCTTTCCATCCGCGCAGGATGCTTCCCAAAGGAGTCTAGTGGGTTCCCTCGAAGGATCAACGTCCAGACGTCAGCCTCGCCGCTACTGCCTGGAACTCTGCCAAAAGGTCGAACGCGCAGCAGATGCAAGGCTCAAATACTGAGCAGCAGCAGCGACGGCTACTGCCATTTTATATACCGCAGCGACACGACTCTTTCTCCTGCAGGTCTACATTCGGAAACATCCTGCGCTACCCCACGAGAAGCGGTTTGAAGATATACTATGGTCGGCGTCCCCGGTAGGTCGAAAGGCTGCAAGACTTGTAGACGACGCAAAAAAGGAGTAAGTACCCCGGGTTTCGATCTACAGTTTACAATAGGGGCGGTTATAGTTAACGTGGCTTCACGCAGTGCGATTTAAAGGTTCCAGAATGTGGACAATGCACTGAACGAGGCTTCACGTGTGGTGGCTACGATCGGGATCGTATCTTCATAAACCAGAATGCTGTGCGTAGTACAAAACTGGTATCTACCGAAACACTGGAGACAATATTTGAGACCTTGAATCCTGCCTACCCAAAATCTCAAATTGGTCTATTCCAGCTTAGGCAGCGGAGCAACACGCAACCTGCCACATTTGACATCGTGCTTCCACAAAGTCTCGCTTGCTCAGCGTTTACCGAGAGGGTCAGTGAACTGTACCTTGACGCATATCTTCCAAGCGATGAATCCAATAAAGCGCTCATGATAAAGCAAGGCCTTCCGAGCATCTTGCCCCTTCTCACTATCCGACATGATGCGCTGAAGACCACTTTAGTGGCTGTCTACGCTGCAGTCACTGGACTCACACATGGCGACAAGGTTTTAACCGAAGAAGGGAAGAGGATGTATGGCAAGGGTCTACAGGGTTTCAATCGTGCATTGAGAAACGGGAGTATAGCAGACGACGACGCTTTGCTTGCTGTGCCTAGGTTTATGGGATTATTTGAGGTAAGAATCAGCACTGCGTGGCACAATCAAGTAGCTGACGATTGATAAGGTACTGTTTGGAGCAGGGATCGATGTTCATCAGCAGGGTAGAAGCTGGCAGGCTCATACTGCTGGCGAAGTGGCGCTAATGGAAGCGAGAGGACCAGCTGCATTCAACGAGGGTATACCCCATCTACTTTTCATCGAAGGCCGATTGGCTCCAGTAAGTACCCCCAATTCTTTCTAGATAATGAAACTCTTGTCTCAAGAAATTATGATAGATTATCTCGGCTGTTGCGCTTCGAAAAGCAACCATATTGGACTCCGAGGAATGGAAGACTCTGCCATGGAAGAATCACACCAAATCCGCAAAGGACTCATTGCTTGATATTCTCGCCAGTACTCCCGAGATTCTTGAGCGCATCGATATGATAAGAATTACGCCGCCCTATGACTGTGAAGAGAAAATCACCACTCTACGAACAAAATGCTGGAATATTGAAATAGAACTAGAGGCCTGGCTCGCAATGAACCCGAACACGATTTTGCTTACAGAAGATGACGTTCCCATGACTGTAGATTATTCGAATATGGTTTCTGCACACCTGACAGTCATATACTGTACCATTTGCATCCTCCTTTACTCCACAATAGTAGGACTCGACACCATGAAATCAACACCACTGTCAGGATTTTTGTTACCCGACCGTCAACTTTCGAAGAAGCATCCACGCCAATATGCCCGCCAAATTGCTCGTTCAGCTCCATATTTCTTCAACCCCTCGGCTGGGATTTGGGGCGCTACGATGATTGCGTTTCCTATGGGTATTGCACTTATGACATTACAGGGCGTTGATCCCGAAGCGAATTGGCCGTATGTGGAGATGATTTATGAGGCTTGGAGGAATCCAAAACTGCCTACTGCTATACAAGCCTTTCTTGTGAGCATCAGGGAAGAGTGTCAGAGAAGGGTATCTGTGGCGTTGGCTCAAAAGATCATGAACGCAAATATGAATAGCCCTCAGTAGATTTCGTCCGTTAAGATATAGAGATAGACATTTTGCAATAAGGAAAGCAATGATTTGATAACTGCCATTGGGACCAGTACTGGTATCTGAAGGTGATATAGTGTTCATATCGAGGACTCGCGTTTGAGAAATCAGTCACAATTCCATGTAACTAACCTCTTTTATAACGCAAACTTATCTTCGTCTCTTCGATTCAATTCGACCAGAGACAAAAGCCACAAAAAAGAACGACAGCATATCACGTAGGTCACAGTGCTACAACAGGTGGATCGAGATTCTCAAAAAACAAAACTCCGTATTATATGTTGCTTAAAAGTTATCGAAAAAGTAAACCCTGTAAAGAAGAACCTAATAAATACCAACACTATGCCGTACTGAAAACAATAGCAGAAAAAACTATTCGATATCGACCTTACGGACCTCAACAAATCCTTCCTTCTCCATCTTCGGTACCTCAACTCTCAAGACGCCATCCTCAAGCTTGGCAGTGATACCCTCAGCATCGATCTGGGCAGGATTCGCCCTAGTCCCAAGCCTGATCTTGCGCTCAAACGGCCCAACCTTCCTCTCGGAAACATCCAAGAGCTTGAGCATCTCCTCGTCAGCAGGCCTGTATACTACTCCCGCAATCGAGAGTTCAGACTTCTCAATATCCCAGTTTACACCGACGTCCTCCTTCTTAGCGCCAGGGAGAGAGATGTGGATGATGAACGAGGAAGGAGTGTCGAATATATCTGCATCGGGCGTGAAGTCTTCAGAGGAGTTGTTGTCGTTTGACGTGGTAGGGTCAAAGAGTCCTGCCGCGTAAGTGAATGGGTTAAATGGAGCACCGCCGCCAAAAGGTCCTCCACGGCTTGCCCAGGGACCCCATCCACCACGTCGCCCGTGGTGGTGAGGACCGCCATGTGGGCCACCGAAGCCTCCTCGGCCATATGGACCCCCCCAACCGTGACGTCCCCGTCGACCACCGCAACGGCCATGTCCGCCTCGCTTGCGGCCGCAACCTTCATTCTCGGAACCAGAGTTGTTGGCAGGCCCCTCGCCATTCTCGTTCTCTTTCTCGTTCTCAGTGTCTTTCTCAACAGACTTTTCTTTGTTCTTCTCATCCTGACTCTCCTCGGAGCGATGATCGTGTCGAGGGGGTCCTCGGTGGGGCAGATCGTGGGCACCGCCCCAGGGGAAGCCCCAACCCCATGGTCCGGCTGGGGGAGGTGGAGGACCGCGATGGTGTGAGTGAGGTTGTTCACCGTTACCCTCGTTGTCTGATTGGTTTTGGGAAAAGAAAGGGTGGTTCTGAGCACCCTGCTCGAGACTAGCAATGAAGTCCCAGAAGGGAGCAGATTGGTTCATGTAGGTAACAGAAGGCATTTTGAAGTGATACGCAATGTTGTAAATCGGAGGGTAATGCTATGCAGTTCTTGATATGACAGAAGGAGCAATGGATGGAGAACAGAATACGTCACATCTACCCCGTCGCGATCTTTATAGATGGCTAATGTTCAGGCAACATTGCCTCACGTGCGGCCGACGTATGCGTTTCTCATCTCGCCACACAGACTGTCGATTGCCAGAAGGTGCATTTCGGCTGGTGAAGGCCGGCTTGACCAATGAAAATGATGAATATCATATGGCCGAATGTGAAAGATGCTTCTCGAACATGAAAGAGGGGTAGGCATCGAAAGCCGCGTATACTACATAGCGTCCTACGGCGGTATGTTCAGTAGGCAAAGATGGGTTGCGCGTCTGTTAGAAGGTGTGCTGCACGGAAGTCGGGGGGTTGAAAACACCGATGTGGCGTTTTATGTGGCAAATCCTATTTTATTAGTGAAACAGGCTTCGTACATGGCGAAAGGGATTGCTGGAGTATGACTCATTTGACATTGTCTGTTGGAATTGTTTATTCCGAGGGTTGAGTAGAGATCGTGAGTGATGAGAGATGGGTGAAGATAGTGGAGACAAGAGTGGAATTCAGCTTCGGCTTGGCGCATCACCGCGCTAGTACCAGATGCATACTAGTTCGAAGTCGCGCTGTCGCGTCAAACCTGGTTGAATTGTTCGGCGTGAACTCAGTCCCAGCAACACCAGCTTCTTCCAACGCACCAATATATCATATTGTAGCAGGTACGTTTCTCTTGCAACTTCGCACATACTCTCTCATCGACACCTGTGATGAAAGCTATCATCCTTAGACCGAGATCGCAGCACTCGTTCCCAGGACCTAGTCAGCTCCGAGACCAAGCTCCGGCGCAGACGGAGGACAGCTGTTGATGTCGATGTCGCACACTGTGTGGCTAGTCAACGGGGCTGCGAGACTGTGCCAACTAGGTGGAGAGTCGAGCTACGTGGTTCTGGGTGCGAGATGCTGTGGTTGTGGACGACTAATAATCTTCTCTCTGAGACCCCAGTCATTTTTCCCTGAACAGTCACTTTTGAGGTTTTGACGAACATGTATGCTGACTAGCCCTTTAGGACTTTGTTTATCGGGATGCATCAACAGTTCATCGGTATGCCGATTTATCTTTAGTCTTATCGGGTATGCCGCGTCACGATACTAGATTGTTGTTCTCTTGACAGCAATTCACAGCGCACGAGCAACTTTGGTATGCGTGCAGGAGAAGTGGCGATTGCCATGGATCAAGCAAAGTAGTAGCCGAATGCTTCGATAATGCAAGAGCTGAGGGCAAGCAAAGAAAGTGCACTACTTCTCTACATTCATTTAATAACTTGTCTCAATTCGATTTCTGGGTTCTCCGTTTCTAGCATGGTGATATGTATGTCCCACGTCTAGGACCCTGTTTACGAAGTTGTGTAATCCCCAGTCAGCACTACAACGAGTGCCCAGATGCTCTAGAACTGGCCATAGGTCGCAGTTGTGTCAAAACCGGTCTTCACAGATGCCTGAGGTTGGGTGGGGGTGGGCGCAAAAATATGGCGGGGTAGCTGCAGCTCTTTCGCAAACAGCTCCATCGCTCCTCTCGATGATGACATCACCCGACTATAAGCTTGCCATCACCTCACTTTTCTGCTTTTCATCTTTCCTCACCTCCACTCAGCCCAAATAGCGACCACAAACCAATTGTTAAATACACAACGCCGCGAATTCAGCAACATGTCAGGAGCCATCCCAACCACGACATCCGTCCGCGAGTCGGCCGTCATCGAAGCCCATCCTAGCAACGTATGGCACCTCATTAAGCTACAAGACTTCTCCAACTTCTGGTCCAAGCTTGAAAAGAGCGAGGAGGTCAAGGGTACCTCCGCCGATACCGACGTCGTCAAGTGGACCTTCAAGGACGGCACCGTGTTGGATGTCAAGCAAGAAGAGCATTCAAGCCTCGATCACTTCATCACCTACAGTGTCATCTCATCCCAACCTGCCCTCAGTTATACTAGTGTCGTCAGCACCATTCGCCTTTACCCGGTCACTTCTGGAAAGCATGAGGGTCACACTTTCGTCACCTGGACTGGAAACTTCTCTAGCGACGCTGACGCTGGTTTGTATCCCAATGTATACACCAACCCGCAATTGCTAACTCTCCCCAGGTGTCATCGAGGATGCCAAATTCAAGCGCCGCGAGGCCCTCGCCGATCTTGCCGCTGCCGCTTCGAAGAAATAGACTCAACCAGAGCAAAAAGGGTTGTACTGTCCGCCTGCGCCATTATGGATCCGGCTGGGGAAAAAAAGGGAACAAAATTATTTGCTAGCACATTGAGAAGATTCCCACATAACTGACTGAGGTTATTACGAAGTCGTGGCTTTTTTATTACATACTCTAAAGCTTCCGAGCTACCATACGAATGCGAATGTCGACACCATCCTACACTCCCGTGATCGTGCATTCTCCGTCTAAACACATTGAAATGACTTCAAATGCCCTGTCGTTTCTGGCTACATTGGCCGTACTTTTTTTGAGAAAACAATTGAACGGATCACCCAACTCTCTCATAGCTACTGTCTGATCCACCCATCTAGGCACATATCCCACGCCGATACATTTCGGCTTGTCTCCACGGAACTTGTTGTAATTAGCACATGCTTCGATGCAGTCCGAGGGTGCCAGTGCATTTATGTTGATTACATCGTCCAAAACCCACCCTGTTGAACAGTACTAAAAATGGAGATGTGTGGTTAGCAAGTGCTCTGAAAGAGATAATAATATTGTTAAGAATGATGATCCAATCCCCTTGCCCCCATGCAAAAGACCCAGTTTGCATTCCCATTCGTAGTCTAATTTCACGTACCATCTGATACGACACTTTTGTCCGCAGTGAGGTCAAGTTCTGCTGGTTTGAGCCGGGGCAACCTGTGCTCGGTATCGGCGGAACCCATGAAGTATTATTTTGCGGATTCGGCGGCTGCGAAGTGCAAGTCGAGTTCGAAGTTGGCGGTGCACAGGATCGTTGTGACTGATCGCCACCGGATTCATTGCCGCGCTCGATCGCTTGTCCGATGAAGCCTCCTGCCAGTCCTGAAATCACTGCGAGGACTAGTCCGAGCAGGAGAAGGAATGGCCATCGTGTCCACCATTTCGGTTTCGATGGAGGAAGAGGTGGGGAGGTGTATTGTTCTGGAGGAGGCGCGTAGATATAGCCGTTGTCGACTTTTTGCTGAGGAACTGGGTCGGGAATCGAGTAGAGATAATTTGTGTCTTCTGGTGGAGGGACGACTTCGGGGTCGGTCGAGGGTTGAGTGACGTTCTGGGGCTATGTGAAGAGGCTGGTGATTAGTACTTTTATAATGTATTTGTATGCCTAGGTTAAAGAAATGTATAAGAGTACATACGGGAGAAGCAGTGCCTTGCACGCTATTTCGACCACCCTGCTCTACCATTTTGTATCTTATTTATTGGGTCCAAGGTTTCTCGCTCGTAAATTTTTGGCATCTTCATCCTTTTAGTTAATATGTCGCGAATCCTTTTCGGGGCGTATGGCAGTGCAAGACAACACAACGGGAGGAGCTGGCTTACGACACGCTAAACCTCTTCTACCTGTTCTGCCTTGGAATTTGAGCCCCAGCTCCACAGCCCTCTTTCATAGATTCCACCGCAGTTCTACTATTTTTTCAATAATATTCACCTAGTCAGACTTCACAGACATATTCCTGTAGACGGTGCAGATTTTTTTCATTAGCATTTCAGTAGTAGACGTCTGCAATGAACCTGGAGTATTGAAAGATTTGCTTGTGGTGACGAGCTATGCCCTGAGAGTAATACAGGATTCAACGGCCAAACGCCACCCATACCAGACCCAGGGGTATCTACCGTATCAATCGTTTGTCTCTCAAGCGACAATTGTTGACCAAGCTCCCAAACGCCTTACGCATAAGATCATAAAGAATCACCCACTAACACCACTCCAGTCAATGCCACCGTCCCCTTGAGGCACGCGCTGCTGTTGATGCTGCTGCTGCTGTTGTTGTCCAGCCCTCATTTGCTGCTGTTGCTGCTGTTGCTGTTGCCGCATCAACATCATTTGGATCTGTTGTTGGCTCATCTGGGCCATGTTCATCCCCTGCATCCCCTGCATATTTTGCATGGCTTGCATGTTTTGCATATTGCCCATGTTCATCTGGCCCATATTCTGCATATTCTGCATGTTCAGGTTCATTTGTCCAGGATTCATCATTCCCATGTTGCCCATCATATTCCCATTAGCTGATAGCTGCTGCCGCTGTTGCATCATCAACTGTTGTTGTCGCGCTTGTTGAGCTTGTTGGTGCTGTTGCTGCAATCGTTGCTGGGTAAGAGCCGCTTGCCACTGTTGCATCTGTTGTGGAGTTTGGCCCATGTTACCCATTGCCGTCATGCCGGGATTCATACCCCCAGTGACCTGGGCTCCTGCAGTTTGGGCCTGCTGCATCTCCGCTTCCTTCTTGCGAATAGCAAGCTGGAGGCTCTGCATCATCTGCTGATGCTGAGGAGGGGCTGCCTGCACGGAGCCATAATTCTGGACGAGCTGTTGATTCCGCTGGATGTATGCACCCTTCAATTGTTGGTATGACATGTTACTAGGGTTCATGGCACCTTGATTAGGCATGCCAGCGTTCCCACCAGGCATGCCTTGTCCAGGGTTCATGTTCGGCATTCCAGTATGCTGTTGATTGCGCTGTTGATTTTGCTGCTGCAATTGAGCATAGTATTGTGTAGCAAGCATTTGCTGGTATTGATTGACATTCTGGCCATTTGGAACCCCTTGTTGTTGTATGTGCTGTCTCGCTTTGTTGATTGCCAGTTGCTGGAGCTGCTGAGTTGTCGGCTGGCCCATTTGCATACCTTGCGGCATACGTATCGCATTGTTTCCCATTTGAGCAGCTCGCATGTTGTGCAGTTGTTCTGGGGTCATGTTCTGGCCAGGTTGACTTTGCATCATCATCATAGGCGTGCCTCCTTGCATCGGTATAGTAGGACTTCCTTGTGGCATGCGTTGTGGCTGTGGCGTTGAAGATATATTGCGTGGAGGAACAGCGTTCATAACTGGAGTGCCTTGAATCATCTGCGGAGTCCCTGTGCGAGAGGGTCGAGATTGGCTCTCAGTACGGACGATTGGGTGAGATACAGCGGATGGTGGACGAGGTGGGCTGCCAGCGCCATGGTTTGATGATGTTGCGACCATTGGGGTGCCGCCCAGTGAATGAGAGGGTTGTGTCGTCAAATGGGGCGAAGCAGCCGCTGCCATAGGAGTCCCTTGCCGTACAACAGGGGATGAGAATTGGGGTTGGGTAGCCGATTGCGGTGTCTGGGTCGACTGAGCAGCAGCCGCTGCAGCAGCCATCTGCTGTGCGTGTGCAGCAGCCCGAAGCTGTTCTTGTTGCTCGCGCTGTCGCAGCATGGCTTCTTGTCGTTGTTGCTGCATAAGGGCAGTCTGTTCTGCCTGGCGGGCAGCCTCTTCTCTTTTCTTTTGCGCCTCAAGCTCAGCATGTGCCTGTCGCTTAGCCTGTTGTTGCCGCGCTTCTTCCTCTTTCTTCCGCCTCTCATTTTCTTCGTGATGCCGCTTGATATTCTCGAGTGCTTTGAAGCGAGAGAAGTTGCCTCCACTACGAAGCTGAGCCTGTCCCTCTTCTTGCCCGGCGGCTGTGCCTGTCTTGCTGGCTTGGAACTCATCGCCTGCCAACATATAGCGTTGGATGTCCGCTGCATCGGCTTCATCGGCAGCCAGTTCTGCCGTTGTTCTCTTACGAGATTTACGAGCTGGGGCAGGATTTTTGTTGTTCGGGTGTGTCATTACATCAATAAGGGCTACAGCCTCCTGCAAGCTTCTAGTCGGCTCGAGATAGAGCTTTGGGGTTGTGGCAAGTAGCATCTCGGCCTCGAACTCATATGCGTTGCTCTCGTCGATAACCATCTTTTGTCGCTTAGGGCTTCGACCAACAGGTAATGTTGGGGTCGGTGGTACGGTTGTAAGAGGGGTTGGAGGGTTGTCCTGGCTCCTGCCCGCCTGTTGGTTTCTTCGGTATGTCTGGATGTCTGACATCGGAGTCGTCGCCAATAGCTGCAGGTCCGTAATGTGGGACTGCGGGGTCGGGAAGAGGACAACCGTGATCACCTTAGCTCTTGCGGGCATCCTCTGCGTTGACGCAGGCTGTCCAGGCGCAGGCATGTTCTCTTTATCTACTTCCTTCTCCTCCTTGACCTCTGCTCCTTTCGTCTGGCCATTGCCTTTGGCAGGTGACTTTTGAGGGAAAGGAACGAAAGGGGATGGAGTAATATAGTCATTGTGGTTATGGATGGAGAACGGGTCTCCTCCTTTGGTAACGGCAGCACTGTTTGCACTATCTTTAGGATTGACCCCGCTCGATTTGAGATTGTGGACTTCGATGATGAGACAATCTGTAAGAAATGATAAGCCTCAAACCTATATTGCGTTAATAAAATACTTACTATCGTAAAACTTGAGGTCAGTGCTATAGAATTCACCGAGCAAATTTTGAGGTACTGTCTTGAGTCGAATGTGATTGAGAAGCTCCTTTATAGGCGACGTGTATGAAAAAGATTCCGTTGAGTCGTTAACGCGGACATGGTTGTTGTGCAAATACACACGCATGGACGGGGGGCAACCGTTGAATTTCCTAAGAATATATTCCTGGTTGATAACGTAGGGGCGATTGTCGCCTTGTGCAGCGCCATTTTCCATATTGTCTGTATTACCCGGGTTGGTGTTGGCTTTGGCCGTCGATGTGCGCGCGAGCGTTGGACGTTGCGACTCGCGGCGCTGGCGCAAGGCCTGGGAAGGTCGAGCAGTCGCGACGGCGGCCGACATGGCAGGCGAAGTGGTAAGCTTGATTATATTGTGTTGTAGTTCGTTTTATATGTCGCTAGGCGCAAGGGGATCTTTGCTCTCAAGGAACCGGGCAGGCGGTGGGCAGTCTGTGGGCAGTCGCGTTCAGGCTGGGAGGCCGCCGTTGTGAATTGAGGGTTTGAAAGTCGGAGAAGCTCACAGTATGGGCTAGCGCAAGAGTGCGCCCGAAGCCCTGAGATGAACTGCGACGAGATACGATATGATGGCGACAGAAAAGCGGTGGTATTGGGTGATGGGATGTCGGCTTGTTGAGAGGTCGTGATGAATTCCCAAACCTCGATCAAGCAGTCGACTTGCCCCAGGTGCCGGCCGGCGGCTGGTGAGTGTTGCCAAGCCCGTACACGTGATAGCACCATCGGAAGACTCCATGGCGTTTCATCTCAACACTTGCAACTTTACTCATAGAGAAGTCCGATTGTGACAGAAATGTTCCCTGAATTATTTCCCGCGCAAGTTATGACCTACTTTCTTATCTCTTATGATTTCTGACTGCTGCAGTTTTCCAACGCTCCAAACCAGCACTAGGACGAGAAGCGTGCGACATGTCGTAATTTCATACATACGGAGGTAACTCAGTATATCGATTGCTAACTAACTATGTATTTTCAATATCATACTGTGCCAGACCAGATGTCATCTATCGGTTTGTTGGTATATCACGTGCCTTGATCACCTATCCCCTGGTGCCATCCAGATGTAGATTAGTTGTTCATTTCATTATATATATCTCCGATGCTCATTTGCACTTTCAATTTAATCAGACTTACAGTGGCAAGTCACGACAAAGGGAAAATCACCACTCTCTGAGACGCCGAATCACATATACCGCCAACATCGGCTCGTCGTTCCCCGAGTTCCGTTTATTAAAATACACAAACCCTGAGAAACTACATGGAGAAGTATTTGTTTGCCATATACATTACATCCCTGCTCAAATTGACTTTATTCAAGTGCATAGCCACCCTGGATGATCCATAATCATATTGTCTCAACCTTTCAGCATTCTTTTCGGAAATGGCAAGCATTGATAGGATAGAAATATAGACGGAGGAGAATAGAACCAGTAATTCCGATCGTGATTCTACCGTTCTCTTAGTTCATTAATTACCACCTACTCGACACCAATCATTGAGGTACGAGGCCATAAACAAATAACAGCAGCAAAAGCTTAGTACTACATAAAAACAGACATTTCGGATTTCCATGGGCTCGAAAGGTATGACTTCTTGAGCGAGAAAGCTCAGCTCGATATTTATGTGACTAGCACTGGATGTTGAAGGAGTGCTGATTATTGATGAGATAGATGAATGAGCTTCTCTATGACAAGACTAGTTGCTAAATTCCCTCAAGTAAGGCTATGATAACCTCATCCCATGGACCCTGCTTTTCCAGCTCCATCCATCGTATATGAGATGCCAGGAGCCATTGATGTTGTCTATTCCGCCTTTTTTTCTGATCATTACAGTCTCTTAATAATTTTCAAGGTGTAGCTATCATTCGCGACCGCCGACTACATCTGCCCAGTTGATGAACTACCTAAGTATTTTCCTATATCTTCATAGCCAAGACAGTGAAGGAGGCTCACCGTGACTGGTTTCTTTGTTACAGTAGTTAAAGGTACTTAGGTACACTTTCACATCCTCCCCTCAATGGTGAATATTGCTTATCACCTGAGCACTCCCTTGGATCGCATTGTACACAAGGCTTCTTGTGAAAGTGAAAGAATCCATACACACGATATTCTACCTTTATATGGCAACAAATTTCTTGAAAAATATGGACTCGCGATATTGTAAACAGCTCGCGCTTTCCTATTGATATCGTTCATCGTTGCTCATCATAAGCTCCCACATTTCCGACCTGGCACTTAGGCAGATCCAAATTTTACCCTGACTATCAGAACATATCTGCAACAAGCTTATGACTTCTCACAAAACACAAGCACTTTCAGAAATATGAAAAACATATCGATTGGATCTGCTGCACTTGCGGAACCCACAACTGGAAAGATTCCAAGTCATGCCTTAATCTCAGATGCGCCCACCCTCCCTGCGATTGCTGTGGGTGGGGTCAGGCAAATATAGAGGCAGCCAAGAAGTGCAAACAACCTCAAAGACAATTACGTGCAATACCCTATACGGATGTGGACAAGTCTTGCTGCATTATGATGTGAGTATGTGAATAAAAGAGGACAATTAAATTTCGAGTTGAAAGATGGAGTACCTGTCACACCTCAATATCTAGGGAAATATTGAGAGGTAGTTAACCGTTCATCCACACTTGGCAACTACAAGATAGGTTGTAGATTGCAAATACCTAGTAATGTTCGTCACTCCCAGGGTTCTTTGTATTTGCTGATCGACCAAACCGTCTTTAACCTCTTGAGTGATGTCACTAATGGCCGCACAGATAAAAAAATATCCCATCTTAGATGGTATCCTTAAATTTATCTTCGAATCAAAATGAATAGCCTCTAAGACGGCATAGACTAAACTGTGTACCGAGGTAGCTGTGTGGGATCGGTGGAACATCATGCATTTATCTTTTGGCCCTATACATTACGTTCCTACTTAGACTGACTTCGCATAATCAACTCAGATGCACGGAATACATGTATGTCTTTCTTATAACTCTGGCGCCACACACCCTATTTCTCGTTGTAGCGAGAGAACTTTCTCCTTGTTTCCAGAAAGGGACAAGTCGCTCTATAATCGACACTCAACTGCCAACATGCCTAATATGGAATACTGTATCCGAAAAACCTCCCAGTCCCTGAATCTAGCACGGAGCCAGCAGGATCTAATAAATGCCTTGAAAGAACCCAAGTTTTGAAAATGCACTTTCTAGAAGTTCTCTTCCAATCCCGCAAGTGCCGGATCGGCATAGTCTGACTTAAACCTTGGAAGGGCCGACATGATAGTTCCAAGTGTTAAGGTCTCCCCAAAATTCCACTAAGCATCCGGAGTTCATAACATATGCATATTTCATGAATGCCCGTCCAGAACCCGGGTTCCTGGTCAGGCAGTTGAAAATCCCGTTCATGCCAGCAGCATGTGTCGCCCCACTCCAGACTCATCTGAGACACTCGGCTCCGCACCACGGAACGAAGCGCATCCTAGTATTTCCTATTCATGCATAATATAGCGTCCCCACATTCCGATGTAGATTTACGATTGCCGCCCGTCGCTACTCTGGTGGGGAGTTTTAAGGGTTGCGAGTCAGAACTTGCAGACGGAGTGGAAATGTTGGGAACCGCAACTGGACTTGTTCGTACCAAGGAGGAATGAAAGGGATTAATTGTGAAAATGTATGTGTCGATGCCGATGCAGAAATCGTACGCATATGACTTCTTAACCTATTAAGTCGCACCTAGATTCAACATTAACTTTTCATACAAGCTGTCATACAAACCCTATCAACCTGTCTCGCCTGTAGCAGTCGAGGTTTGGTGGTAGCGATTGCTGAACGGCAATTCTTCACGATTATAGTATCATAGGGCTATTATAGACGTTTCATGGACACGGATGAATCATAAATAAGTGGATGAATCATAAATAAGTGGATGCAAGCATAGAACCAGTTACTAGGAGTGTACCTACAGCCGCTCCAAATCTAAAGCAATCGGCGATGAAAGTGAAGTCACAGGCCTCGATTTGTGTAGTTACCACGCCGAGAAATCTAGTCAAGACCAAACATTCATCTACATATGCAGGCTTCTGACAACAAATTCAATTTACTTTGATTCCTGTTACGTAATCATTGCAGCCGTCTAAATACTAATAGTGTATGGAATGTAAGATTCAAAGGTCTATATGGTATCGAATTCGTAGCTCTAAGACCGCCTACGTGATTTTTTTCCTGCCGAAAACGCCATCGAGTTGAAAAGTCACCCTGTTCCAGAACATGTATGACAAAAAAGTCGAATTGCGGTAATATACCAAACAATTAATAGCGGCACAGTAAATAAGCAGCCAGAGATGAACGCGCAGGGTATATGAACAAAACCGGATCGAAATGAAATGGATATGTATAGAATCTTCATGTAAATTTTCATGGCGACGAGATCGGGGTTTTGTTCAACTCCGCTTCAACAAAGCGTGGCCAAGTATTCGTAAATACAAGGTACTTGATGCTCTCGAAAGCTGCGTCATATATATCTTCGGTGAACTCGCTTGGGACAAAGCTTTTCGTGCTCGATGTACTAATTGCGCTAGCCGTGGATCCAAAACTGGCTGGCCGATCGAGAACTTCTTCCCAAGGGCACACAACATTATCCCTCGCAGAAGGTGACTGAGGCGCCGTTCCAGGTTCGCTTGGCAGGTATGGATCGTACTCCACGTCGGCAAAGATTCTTTGGAGAGCCCGGAACACCTTATAGTCAATGTTGATGGGAATTTCTGCCGTGAAGGGATTTACGAGCGTGAAGAAGATTAGTGATGCCTCGGTGAACATTTGCCGACGTTGAGCAGTAGTAACTGTTGTCAATGTGGCCCATTTCTTCTTGAAGTTTCGTACTTCTCGTAGGAATATAGTATTTTCGGCAGTGAATTCCCGGCATGCTGCCCATGTGATGAGCGATTCGATGTTGTGTTCGATGCTGAACTCTAGTGCCTGCATTGAAGCTTTGGGCTTCATCTCCTTGTTGAACAACACATGAGGCGATTTCTTTAGGGTAAAAGATTTCTCCGCGACCAGTGAATCAGTAGTCGTAGTAGATGACATTGAAGATCGCCGGGAAGAAGATTGGTATGCATCGCGGAGTGGGATGAGAATGAGAACCTGCTGACAGACGACTAGTGAAGGCAAGAACCTAAAAGACTTAGAGTTAGCCTGGATGCTCAACGAATCTAAATCATAGATGGAACAGCGGGGGGAGGTGGTATGCGTTAATGGGCCATAGGAGCAAACACAACCTGACAATCCCCGAAATCAACTGATTGATGGCAAAATTCGGGATCGGCAGGATCCAAATATGATTTAAAACAAACAGTGGTAACTTACCAGCCAGCGGGTGAGAAATACTTGTTTATAGCAGCAATAGCGGGGAGTTTCGAGTAGGTAAAAGCCATCCAAAGCGGTGTGCCGGGCAATCTACACAACGGAAGTTAATTTCAATCAGCAGAGAAGATAACACCCATCTACTTACCCAGCAATGATAGCCAGCCTAGTCTGCCATGCCCAATAATGAACATCGTTCACCTTTCGAATCTTCCACAAGATCCATGGGCCTACTAGAGCACTCCAGAATAGTTGAACAAGAATAGATGGTATCCTAC
Source organism: Dendryphion nanum (assembly GCA_020744415.1). Classification (NCBI taxonomy): domain Eukaryota; kingdom Fungi; phylum Ascomycota; class Dothideomycetes; order Pleosporales; family Torulaceae; genus Dendryphion; species Dendryphion nanum. The sequence goes on along the minus strand of JAGMWT010000005.1, from coordinate 1,060,605 downwards.
CACCGTCAGCGTCGGTTGTAAAACAAAAAAGGAAGGACTTACCATTCAGGTCCTCTACGGCATTGAATGGCATCAACGATGGGACCGAATACGCCGTACGTTGCATGAAAGCGTCTGGAACCAAAGAATAGTACCAATGCGGGAAGAATCTATTCATATTGTTAACGATGATTAGTTTTTTGTAGTGAGGAAACGGCATACCGAGATGATTAATCCAACTATTGTGCCATAATATACTTTAAGTGCGGCGTCGAGCGAAAGCCAGGCCTTGAACAAGCCTCGAGGGGTATAACTGAGTCTTTTCTTGCGGGCGCCTTCGAGAAAATTCCTCTGTAGACGTCTTTGGCTCTCATAAGCTGTGAGGACTTTGGCATTGCATGCTATTTCTGTCAGTTCTTTCTTTTGATTTGTAAGGTGTTGCATTTCAATGTACCTTGGAAAAAAGCCATGCCTGATGGAAGAAACACGGACATGACCCAGAACTCGGCTGAACAGGGCCACTGGCCATTCAAAGGATAAACGAGGAGGACGATAACTAGGTAGACATGGAGCATGGAGACTGCCGCAAATACAACTCTGATGCTCCGGATCCGGATGCAGAAAGTCTCGCGGTGAAGGTAAAGTAGATAGAGTTCAGCCGACACAATGAGGGTATAAACAATGGATAAAGCAACATATGTGACGCCGGCAGAGTCTGTGTTGGGACGACCGCCATCAATGATACGCGGGGACAAAATGGGAGCCATTTCCAGCATAATCAATAAACAGTCGATTCTGTACAGATTTGATGGCCGGGCGGCAGTTAGGTAAACGAGAGAGTGTAAGGTGTCGACGACATGCGAGGGTATAAAAGAGTGGGTGTGATGGGTGTTAATACAGGGCAGAGACCAGCGGAACGGAATCTCGATAAAGCGAAGGTGGAGTTACATAAGCGATTCTGTAGGGAAGAAGCTGGGAAGAGTTTGCATCTAAGTAGGGTGTCGTGTGTGAGATTAATGAGAGGGTGGATAATGAGGAGGACGGGAAGTAGGCAGGACCCTGATGTATGTAGCGGTAAGGGGAGTGCTGGCCCAAGCAGTGCTCGGATCCTACCGAAAGCGCCGTCCATCTATTGTAATTCAGGGCTGCAAGCGATGGGTCGAGGGATGTACTGGGCCGTGCATATGCAGATTTACTCTGTACGGGGCCATATTGGTAAAAAGGCAATGTGGGGTGTTGGATAGCACGACGGCCGCCATGGGGACACAGACTGTTACCTTGCCATGCCGGTCGTGAGGGGATTCTACTTTGCCGCAACAAAGGGGTATGTATCGTGATGATGTTTCGTCATGACCGGGTCGCAATTTGACACCTGATGAGGTGTGATGAATGTGAACGGTGAATGGGGAACGAAGTGCAAGGCGAAAGTTGCAATGCAGTGCATGGGGACACGAATCGGGGCTTTTGCTGTGACGCCCGGGCCACCAGGCGCCCTCCGCGCCCAGTTGACGCGGGGAGGGTTTCGGCTCGTCCCAGCCTCGATCCATGATCCTTCATCTCTTTTCACCATCCCAGAATCTATCATCCCATCATCGAATGGCCGACGAGTGTAAAGGCTTCACCATTATCATCATGGTAAACAACGTTCATCTTTACGGTTGTGCTTCAGGCTTCATTTTTACTCGGATACCTACGTAGTACGTCTTCTACTTCGGCTATAGAACCTTGGATGTTACTAGCATTTACAACCTTCAGGGCTTCACCACCTTTACTCATAATCGGGATAAGGAACCCATCTTTGGGCAGAGGTCAAAAATTGAACACGTGCACAGCTACTTCAAGCAAAGCATCGTCTTGCCAGTTTCATGTCCTTCTCGCCCGCCCGGAAACTCACCCCTCCCTCATGCGTCGCCTTGTTGCTGTCACTGCTCTCTTCTGTTTCATGTCCGTATTCTAGAAGCGTTTTACCTCACCCCTCATCCATGACCCACCTTTATGCAGCCACGTAGACATGTCAGTAGACACTGTCAAACAGCATCCACTGTGTTTTGCCCCGTAAATAACGGCCCTTCGATGAGACGAAGGTGCCCAACAGACTAAACATATTTTTAAATTCGAATAAGACAGCGACACAGGACCAACAGCTGATGTTTGAGCCAAAGGAATGTCGGCAAGACTTGAAATATCCTTTGTGGCTGTAACATGACAGTCCCAGCACCCTGGGTTGCATCACATTTTTGTTAACATCAACACCTGGCACACCGATTTTGAAGGAGTTTCATCGTTTTCATAAGCCGCACTTTCGCTTCTCAACTTTGTGCAACTCGTTCATTTGCAAGACAGCGGCAAAATTTATTTTCTTTTAAATGGACCTCCTAGAAGCATCATTGCCACGACGGTTTTTCCTTATTCTGCATCGCAGTCTTAAAAACTACTCAACCCCTCTGGTCCACCAACTATCTAACCTTCATTATTATCACACCTAGTCCTCTCTGTAGTGCATAACCACCAGGCTTTTGACCGAGACCCATGCGTCCACTCCAAGAAAAGACATCAACGACACCACTTTGCCTCATTCAAATCCCGATGAACCTGACTCTTTGCACATAGCTCCACCATGCCCATGTCCTCCTCCATACATGGTAGTATCGATATGCCCATGTCCTCCGTGCCCGGTAGGATCGGGATGTCCAACGTGATGGTTTTCCTCCACTTGACCGTGGTCGTCTTCGGCCATGGCTACGCAACTGATTTGCCTTTTCCACATAACTCCTTTGCTCATGCCCGCTCGCGTATTCAGTGCCTCTCGTATATCGTCGATGTCTCTAGACAGCCAGAATTCGGTGCCCGCAGAGCTGATAGGGTACAAGGGCTTGTTCTCTGGATGCAAGAAGTGCTTGTGCGGTTTTGGGGGCGGATTCGAAGCGATAATGGTCACATCGGAAGCGATTTGGGTGCAAAAGTCCTCCATTGGCAAATCGTTGACCTCGGACCCGAAGGGGTTTTCGATTTCGTTGCCAATGGCGTGGATACCAAGAATGATGTACGCCGATACGGCACTGACAGGTATAGCCGTGTATCCCAATAGATTGACGAGCTGGACAGGTAGGGTGATTAGATAAATCCATGTGATTTGTGCGATAGCGATACTGTATGCAAGCGGTAACGGAGTGTTCAGAACTCGATCCGAGTGCGCTAGAATCTCATTCAGACTCTGCATGTTGTTGAATGCATGCGTCTGAGCCATTCCCATAGACAGAGTGTCGTTCAGTATGATTTCGTTGATGTAGCCGGACATGTAGGTCATGATTTCCAACGGTAGATTCCCCAGGGGTCTCGTTGCACGTTTCAGCTCCTTTCGGGGATTTGACTTTGCCATAGGCACCTTAAGCAACTCTCCGAGCCGCTTACATGATCGCATCCTCTTTTCCCTCCGTGAAGGCCTCCCCGCTGCCTTTGCAAAAGTGTCGAGGTGGCTCACAAGTTCGTTCAAGTCCGTATATTGAATATATGGTTCGAATCGGAGTTTGTGCTTTAATGCTATTGAAAATGCGATGATCATGTTGAGGAATGTTATCTTTCCCATTAGATCAGCCTTTCCTAGCTCCCCTTCTCTTTCTTCTGCGTGTACCCAGACAACTCGTGCAAGATTTTGTGCTAAGGCAGTGAGCGATGCCCATAGCTTTCGGCCTTCCATATACCGCTCATACGCCGTCGAGCTTCGAAAGTTGAGAGCGAGACCAACCACTATACCGAGGACAGTGAGTACGATAGGGTTCACATGTACTGTGATTCCATGTCAGGAATAAAATGCAGCGTTTCCAATAACTTACCTACTATCGTGGACTTTTTGGGAGAAAACGACCAGAACAGCTGACCAGACAGTGACGAGGAAAGTGGGTAAGGCTAGTTTTGGAGCCACACTACCGTGCATACAAAGAGCGCGGGGCCATTTCGAATGTCGTTGGATATTTCGAGGTCCAACCTGTAACGAAGTCAGCAGCGTAAGCGAAGTCAAGGAACGTTCAGTACAAAGTAATCCTCAAACAGCCTCTGGGACTTCTTCTTTTCAGAAGCATTGGTGGAAGTCGGGCTTATGCTAGGGCTTGAGCTAGTACTAAACGACATCGCGAGCTCAAGCGATGCGAAGAATGTGAAATATAAAGACAGGCGACAATAGGGGTTTAAAACCACCGCGGCATAAATTCCGAATTACACTTCGAAGATATTTATGAATTTGTGAGTCTATTAGAAAATCTTTCAACTAAGTAATGGACCTTTTCACAGTTCCCTAGATCGAAGCAGAACCTCTCTAGGGTAGCTCAGCGCAAAGTCCGAGCAAATCCATTTCGAAATCTTTCAAACCTAAGGTTCTGATTGCTAGCGATCTCCAAATAACGAAGTCACTAAAAGTGAATTTCCATGGAACGTGTCCTCATTGGAGCGTGTCAGGAAAGCACCATTTCACGATCGATAATTTACGGGATCGAGAAGTCCTATATCCAGGGTATTTCATGGAAATGACGCTCGTCAACCTGAACCATATGTATTCTTTTCCACAATTCAAACCTTGGGATAGGGTATGCATGAGAAACAGAACCATCTAGTACCTCCCATTGGAACGATTCCAATACTGAAATCGGCTCCTGCTTCATCCTGAAAACTAAATTACCCATGAACACACAAAGATGGAGATGAAATCACTACAAATGTGAATTCTAATTACATATTAGATTATTGAGCTCTTGACTCTCATGAGGAATGGAGTTCCTCATGTCCTGATTGATGATATAGGTCATTTCAGGGTCCTGGTGGGGCTTCTTGCATAAAAACATGTGAAAAATGACATAAGCTTGGTTCCACGTCATTCTCCAAGTTCTTTCGAACCCACAAAAATCCCTTGGGTGGTGTTATAGAGGTACGATTTAGAGATTCTCAGGACCTGCAACAGCGATCGGAGTACAGCTGAACATCAAGCGAGAAGATTAAAAATAGGTCTTTTAAGGTATAATCTAGAACAGAGCAATTACACATAGGAAGAGGAAGAAAATACATGTCTTCGGGGACCCCGCTGAATTCGCCGGACCCTGGACTCATCAATGAGGGTAGGAAGACTAATTTGAGGCAACCACCACCGCCTGCTACGGATCGCAACTGGTCGCAACCTTGGAGTACACACGTTAGGTCCGCTGTATTCGCTTTACACAAATTGGGTAGACAGGGTGGTCAGTTGAACGTGCTCCAAAATTGAGCTAAGTACCGCCCATGATTGATCGTGTTCTCAATTATCTTAATCGAAGTCATTTCTATGTACCTAGTCTTAGAGTGCGGCAATCAATTTATCACTCATCGTGAAAATATGGGTGATAATTTATGCGACATCTTATTCATCTTCGTTTGTGTTGGAGTCGGTCCATAACCTCTGTGTACGCCTACATGTAGGTTTGGAAGAGCTGCGTCTGTGTCCAATATATGATCCTAGTTTCGGTGTCGTTCATTTAAAACTGCACCCCTCCCTTCTGCATTCCTAACGGATTCAAAGCTTGTACGCGCCGCTTCCCTCAGTCGACGAAATCGCGTCTCCACCTCTTCCAAAGTCTCGATCGCCTCGTGGGCAAAATTACGAAATTCCTCTAGGTCGCTCATTATCTCATCCAGTAGATCTCTACTAATGCTTGCACTGTGACAGAGCTGGACTCGGCAAGTAGGACAGGTCATTTTATTGAAAGTGCCGCAGGTCTTGATCCATTCATGCAGACATGCTTCGTGGAATTCGTGTGAGCATACGCTAGTACGGACTGCCTTTTCCACAGTATCTTCGCGGCAGATGGGACAGATGTCTTTGATGGCTTGAAATTTGTCGTCGGAAACTTTGGTCGTGACGGTTTTGAGTATGTTTCCTACTTCCCTATCGCGAGATGATTCAGAGGACATGTAGCTGACATCAAACTGTTATTACCGACTTTAAAAACGTACAATCTAGTATAAGATGCTTACTCACAATGCCATCAAATTTATTATATGACTTAATAGACCTATGCCTCTCCTGGTTTGTGTTGATCTATTTGAGTTGAGGTGTGTAATTGCGCGTATTGGTTGTTCTTCAATCTAATAGAGCGGTAAGTAATTGCGCCAGTTGATAAAGTAGTTTAACAAATATTGAAATAGCAGTAAGGCGTGATTCACTTCAAACTCGCGATACCGTAGCATTGATTGTTGTGAATGTTTTTGAGTTACGGACAATGGGCGCCGAGAGTATTTTTTGGAACCAATGATTCAACATCCTGGAACAAGCACGCATATGTATGGAATTTTGATGATGTCTTTAGGAAAATTTATCGCTCGCTTCTTCTCCTCTCTCGAAGCAAAGGATGAGTATGGGTAGTTTGGTAAATATCTCATCAGTCGTGAAAAGAGGGTTGTTGACATATGATGGTAATACACCAAGGAGAGACGTAATAACGATATAGAAACTACAGATCACGGTTAGAACCTTCTTCAGTTCATACTAATTAATGTCTCTCTGGAAAGGACAAGAAAGTACTGTACCACTCAACGGTTCGCATGACCTCTCCCACTCTTTGACGGTCTCTGTGAACAACAATCTACAAGGAAATACAATTAGGGGGCAAGCATCAACACATTTATGTGCGTGACCCCTCAAATCCGTAAAATATCGTGCCTGGGACAAATTGGCAAATGTCAATCAGAATTTGGTACATATTCGTATTGCTGACTTTTCTAGTCATATCCTGACCATAGTATGGAGAATCTTTTCACCAACACACAAAGCATACACTCCCCCAGAACAGTTTGTGTGAACTCATTCATACATGTTTACTAACTATGTCTGTGCCTTGTAATCCTTAAGGCACCAAGAAATAAGCTTTATCTCATGTGTAATGCACCGTTGCGTATTCTAAGCAACCATGTCGAAGTGCACAATATGTCTCTTGGTTGAACACGTATCGGGTCGCTTGTATGTAGTGCCTCCTAGTAAGCAAAGGTACCTGGCGACCAAGAAAACTAAGAAAAAAAGGGTTCGCACAACCATTAGCATTCAGAAACCAACAAACACGCGGGGTTCCTTGTTTCATTCGGCAATGTCATACCAAATGATATATACGTCCACTTAATGATACGAATCCGATTGGAGAACCTGTTCCCTTACACTTCTGCATGTGACAAACTTCCTAGCTTGGAATGAAAGGCAGCGACACGAGCCCTGGAATCATCATGACGTTTTCCTCGAACCACCAACTTAAACCAGGCATCTACACAGTACATAACCATCATCAAGCTTATCACTGGTGAGTAAATATCTCACGACCCTAATCTAGAATTCCCAAATCTCCCGCGGGCGCACGGAGCAAGAGTTCTCTGAAGATCCCGAAATCGCCCGAGTCCTTCGCGTGAGCGCCGAGCGTTTCCCGACCATCCACACTACCGTCATCCAATCGTAAAATGTACAGGGTTACGAATCAGTCGACCATTGCACGACTATTCCTCGAACGGAAATTGCGCTAGAAGACTCGTTTTTGGCCATGTGGCGTCGGAAAAGTCTCGGCGTCCGATGGGGTTCAAGATGGTATAAATATTTCCTTTTGGTTTTCGTAGTGTGATTGCAGCGACATATCCTCACTATCAGACTCTAGTATCTAGAAACCCATATCTATCATATCTACTTTATACATACATCCATATCATCGAAGTTCAATCGCACCTCCTCACTCCAAAATGTCAACATCCAAACCGTCTACAATCCGAACATCCTCCGAAGCTCCTGAAAACACACCAGCGTCGATAACATCTAGTCAAAAATCAATGCACTCCAAGATCGTTTCGGCGTTCAAGAAACCGTTTCAAGGATGGTCGAGGGAACTGCTTCCAGCACGCGATAGCATGGACGACGACTACAATTTTACAAGCGGGTGGAGACATGACAGGCTATGAGCGACTCTAGAGAAAAGAAGAGAAGAGTTATTCACGAAGGATTTCCAGTCGAGGAAATTTGTACACACTGGGTCGACATGATATCAGTCCGGATCATTTACGATCTCAATAGGGCTCAAATCGGTGAAATGAAGGCTCAGGAAGCTGGATTCTAGATGGCGAGAGGAACTGAAATTGCATGAGCAAGCGACGATACCCACAATACCGGCGTTTCCACAGTTTATGGTGCTTGCATGTCGTTTGCTGTAATGGTGTTCACATATTCAAATTTGGTTTCGTTTCTTTGGAGAATTGAAAGGCTTCCCACAGAAATGTGTATTTATTAAATGTTTTATCCCAACTATTCTTCTGCCTACATCGGAATGGCCTGATGAACGAAATTTATGGATGAAAAAAACGATACATTGTTGTGAGGGAGGGTTTCATGTCATCAATTTTATCGAAACTTCCTCGCAAATATGACTGCACATTACAAATACCCTAGATCCCAATATCGAAGACTATAATCTAGCTCCTCGACTCTCTCGCCAGCGTCTCCGCAGTCTCCGGCTCCCTCTCCTGTGCGCTCGACCCTCCCACGTTTCCTCTCTGCCCACTCGGCACGTCTCCCAAATTTCGCTGATTCGCAAAATCAGGTGCTCGGGGATCTAACTGAGTTGGACCATCGCCGACTTCATTCGACAGACCAGCGAGTCCTAAACCCTGTTTTTTGCGATGATGTTGGCCGTCATGTTGAAGTTCGCTGGATGTTTGGCCTTGGCCGGGACTGTCGCAAATCTGATTAGTATAGTGTTTTGAGGAGCTGGAACGTAGTGGATACTTACTGTCCAAGGCCGGTGTGCACGTCGGCAGATGTTGCGCCGCCGAGGGTGGAAGATGCAGAGGTGTATGTCCCTTGGTTGTTGAGATCTGGATTCGGAGTGTAGGTGGAGGAAGCAGGGGCCGTGCCGGGAGGGTGTGTTTGTGCGCTGAATTCGGGGGCGCGATCGTTGGGAGAGGCTTGTACGCCAGGTTTGTGCTAAGGATTTTTTGTTAGACCGACAAAAGAATCGCGAAAATACAGGATCATGGTACACTTACACCACCAGTTTGAAGGGGTTCTGATGGAGGTACTTTGGATGTGAAAGCTTGTCCAGCATTGGCCGCCGCTTTGACAGCGTTGCTGTTTTGGGATGCGCTCATGATGACTGTGTAGTTTTCGATATTGTGAAATAGTCAAATAATATATGTGATAGAGATGCAAAGTATAAGTGGAAGTTTTGAGAGAAGAGTAGAGAAACTTGATCAGTGCATGTTGCGAGCTCTTATAAAAATCAATGAACATTGTGAGAATCTGACATCAAGGCGACGTCAGGTCTACCCCACAAGTCAAGGATCACGGAAACACAATTTTTGTGCAATAGGACCGATGTATTACATGATAGATCGAACCTATGATCTAATCAATACTAACAAATTTTGATGTAATAATTGAGGATGTGCTACATGCTTGTCGGAAATATTGCGGATCCCTGTTTATGGCGTAGAAGATGGGTCCAAGGACTAAATCAAAGATTCTAGTGCGAGGTGGCAGCGACAGAGACCTGTATTAAGATATTGTTCAACGGCTTCTACGGTGTGATTTATTTGTTAACCTTTCTTTTTTTCTTCTGCTTGATCGTAGTAGTAGATTTAGTCGTCATCTCCAATACGGTATTTTGTGCTGTTTCTTTGACTGCATCCTCTCCATCACTGAAGCCATTCCATTCATCCTCTTCCTCTTCATCGTTTTTCTGAGGGGGTTCGAGAGTATAATCCGCTAGGTTATCACTCGCAGGGATGGCCGTCCCATCTCTAACGAATGCCGCGACAAAAAAGCCCATGGTGCCATCTCCAGTCCCTTTCTCACAACGAATGCAGGCATCGAGGATTTCTTGCTTCTTCTCGGGGTCGACATTGATATCGCTCTCGAGCTTGTCCTCGTCCCAAACACCTCGTCGTGTCCAGTTCCTCATCCCATCCACTTGATCTTCTCTTTTCAACATTCTCCATCCACGTTCCTTGGCAACTGGAGACAACAAAGCCTGCACGACCACTCCTTCATTCTCCTGGAAGTGTATTGAGCAGGTTGAGTACGTGATCTTGCGTGCGGAACGGAAAAGCATCGCATGTTTGAGAATATGGAGTTGAAATGTTGAAAGGGCAGTGAGTCGTTCGGCAAGTTTATCCTCGACAGGAGTCTCCTCGGCAACCGAATCTTCCATCTCAAGACTCAGAGTCGTAGTCGCTTGTGATGCCTCGTTTGTTTTGTTGTCCCGTTTCCGCTTCTTTCCTTTATGCGCACCTGTACTTCCCTTGAGTCCTGCAACGGTTTCTGGGAGATGTATCTTGATATGGTCATCCCTGCCAACTATACCGCTTCCAGAACAGCTGGGATCTAGCAGAATGGCGCCCACGTTTGCATATTGTTGTGCCATGGGTTTCGCCGAAAGGAAGTCTTTGGCTCCTTTGATGGACACAATCTTATCCGCCGACGCCAGATGCACCATTTTTTCAAGAATCTTGGTTCGACCCGAATCTCTCTCAAAAGCGATTACTTTCTGAGGCTCAACGTTCGGTATGTCCTGGACTAAAGATCCGACTGCTGCGGCTAGATGTGTAGTTTTGTTACCTGGCGCAGCGCAACCATCAACTATATCCCCATCTTCTATGCTGGGGTCAAGTAGGTATGCCGGAAAGCATGAAGCCTTATCTTGAAAGATGATTTTCCCACTGGCATAGGCTGGCGACTTGCTCAGATCTACTTTTGGGGGAACAGCGAGTAGGTTCGGGATATGTTCGTCGATGAAGTACATTTTGGTAGACGCCGGAGATGACAATATCTCAGCGAGGCTATCTGCTTTTTTGTATCCAGCGAATGTTGTGGATATTTGGTCCGCCAGTTCTGTCTTCAGCGTGTTGATGCGAACCCAGCGAGGGTGACGGGAAGCCACCGGGACTTGGCCTTCTTGTACTTCAAGCTCTCCATTGTTGACAGCTTGCCGAAACTCTGGTAGCGTAGCGTGACCGAAACGTATACGTATTTTGGTAAATTCTGCATTCAAACGCGCTTTATGCCTGCTAATTGCAAGCTTAAGGACGTGGTTCGCATTGGCAGCAACGCCGTTCTTCGCAAGCAGGAGATCATGGGTCAGGAGGAGGCCGAGAATGGGGGTAAGCTATTTAGACACAATAAGTACTTTTGACAAATAGTTAACATGCCTCGTTATGATGTGCTCACCTTTTTTTCTTCGACCAGTAACCCACTTTTCTCGATCACATCCTTTAGCACAAGGGACCATTTCGAGGCTTCGGCGATGAGCGCAAACAACTGAGCAGGGGAGCTCTTTAGATCCTTTTGCTTGTATATCCTAGCTTTTAAGGACCCGCCGGTCTTGTCGGGATTGGCGAGCACCGTTGCGGCCTCGTAGTAGAGCGACATTGTGGTGATTTCTCCATTGCGACAACTTTTTTTCGATGGCTGGGTGGCCCAAGCTCCATAGCCTCCAGGTAGCACCAAGGTTCCGAGCTCTTCAGGCCGTTCCGGGGCACTCTTCCGTCCGCCATTCCTACCACTACCAACAGCTGTTGGAGATCATTCAGCACAGCTTATTGCACGTTCGTCAGTTATTTCTTTTTTCGAGATAGCATAAAACTCTCAGCGGCTGTATATCCAACTAGAGGCAACCACCGAGATTCTGAGATGCCGTCCTCCCTCACAGGCTCTGCATCTGATCGGTCACGACTCCTGGCCTCGTATCGGCGGCCAATGCCATCTCACGCGAGACAGGCACAAATGACACCTTCCAGTATCATGGATCGTGAGAATATCACGGCTTTGCCTTCTGTTCTTCGTTACCAAATCATTCCTCCTCGAAATATATAGCTACATACAAATTTCAACATTTTTCTGACGAATAAGAAAGGCTTTCCTCAATGGCTTATCCGCCGGCTTATCCGATCCATACAAGACAAATTATTCCCTAAACAGCTTGCGATATCCAATCGGCAATGGCGGAAGCAGGCGATGGAGGCTGGCTAGCTGTGTGACATGCATACAGATCCCGCTTCCTCAAATATTGCACGACTTACTACGGGAAATATACACGAGCCTAGGCCTTGTGTGTACATGCAATGCCCCCATAGAGCAACTGGGGGGACGCCTTGAAACTCAATTGAATCAGCCTCACCAAACCTTCTCCTCTCATGGAATGCTTCCATCATCACTTATGCCGCCGTATAATGAACGTGAGGCAATGACAATTTATACACACATGCGTATTATGCGACGAAATATTATTGATGACTAGATTCGTAACCGCGCCTACAAGTCGCACAACTCCTAAGATAAGATTTCATAAAATATTCCTCAGTCCCAACAGCTTGGATACGATGCTGCAGTGCAAGTGAAAGGGCCGATGAGCTTCGCATCCTTCCCAGGTTCCTTCATCCTACGATCGCTTGGCCTTTCTAATGCTAGTCACCGTTGGACGAGGGGTCGAGTCAGTGCCACAGTGGCATACAATGGCCATACGCCCCTCTGGTACGCTCTTGATTCTCTCAAACTGTTGGTTTTCGCTTTTCATCCATCTAATTATATCATACACTACCAGCTTGTGCTTGACCAATGTCGCTCGCTTTCAAGAGAAAATATGACCGAGTCCAAATCTTGCAAGAGAAAGCACCCTGGTTGGTTGCCCGCACTGCTTTCAGCATCGCTCTTGAATTTGCGCTCCTTGGTCACATCGATATAGCAACCGAAATCTACACTCTCTTCGACGATGTTGCACCAGAGAACAAGGCAGCATGGTGCCCGGGTCTCTACTTTGCCTGGGAAGCACTAGGACAGTGGCCGGAATCTGTCCCTCCTCAGGATCGTTTACCAGAAGCACTCTCCAAGCTCGAAACCGAACGCATGGTTTGGAAGCGAAAGACGAATGCAAACGATGCAGGAATTGAAAAGTTGGTTTTGGCGGCAATGGCGGATGAGGAAAGAATCAAAGCTGATGATTTAACTGTTGCACTTGATCTGGCAGTCTCCACCGGCAGGAAGGAAAAGGCGGACAAGATCCTCAGATTATTTGCCGAATATTTTGATCAAACATGGAAGAGTCTCTCGAAGTCCCGAAATGCTTGGAAGTTACTCAAGGATAAGGCGCTAGCAGTAGCCATTGGAGTGAAGGAAGAGAAGATCAGTGCATTCAAAGCCGAAGTCCTGGCCACTTTCCAAGAGCGTCGAAAGAACGGAGCCCAAAGAAGGCTAAAAGATTTATCTATGGTGGATCTCGTTAAAGCTTGCAATGAAAGTACGTTGAAGAATGCCATTTGGGGGGAGATGGACATTGAAGACCCGCCAAACACTGTTCTCCAGCCCGGTGCGACTGAGGAAGACATTCGAGCCTTGGAAGAAAGAATAGGCCATAACTTGCCCACCGATTACAAGGAGTTCTTGGCAGTGAGTAATGGTTTAGGGCCCGTGTGGAATGGTTTGGATGCGGAGCCACGATTTCTGGGCACTGGCGAGGTTCACCTCTTCGATGCCACTGAAGAGCAAAAGGCGTGGCACGAAGCGTCTGTAGAAGTTATGTTTATCACGGACTTGAGTAAAAAGATCCAGTGGGCTACACTCGATCGCGTGATCCAAATCAACAGTGGAGATGCATCATCCAGATTTGTGTGGCTGGTCGAGCCTGAATACAGTCAAAAACTCGTGGACAGCTTCAATGAAGTATACTCCACACTTCCAGAAGAAGAGCAGCTTCGCATCAAGAAGCGATTGGAAGTCTTCACGCCACCTGTAGACGAGGCGAAAGGCTTTGCCGATGTGGGTTGGCAGTTGTTTGTCTGGGAGCCCAACACCCTGGAACGTACGATAATCTGGTCGTTCCGAGAATATCTCGAGTTCGTGACAAGCAACGCGTCCAATAGGGATCTGGACGAGGAAAGTCGGTTATTTCATACTCAGGACGTGTTCGCGTATACATTGCGGTAGCTGGCGGGGCAGGTAACAGGCGATAGGTGATACGAGACAGGAGTGACAGTTTTGGGTGGATTTAGTTTATAATGTCAATGTCGCGTTTCCAAAAGGAAGATCGCAAGCCTCTAAAGTTGGTTTGGTAGTGACATGATGAATTCCCTTCGACATCATGGTCTGTAGGACCTGAGGTTGCCGGCAGAGTATGCCACAGTTCGCGCGCGGGCAATATAAGTACAATGAACCGTCCGCGCCAGTTGGATTGAAGAATGCGGGGGGCATGCGCAGGCGCACATCATGGCAGGTAGAAGCTTGGCGGTGCACATGTCGGAACGCTAGGCCAAGACCATCGGTTCCGACTATCACCTTCCACCTGCACCGACCAAACTGCTCTTTGCCCTCACCAAAAAACCACGCGCAATCCACATGAAAAACACTATCTACACGGCTTCATTTGTCCGCCAATGGTATTACTCAGCTTCTCGGTTCGCTGCCCGTGAGCCTTATTCATATGACGATTGTGCTTCTTGCATCTATTTCCCGACCCTCGGTCGGTTGCGCCTAAACCCTGCACAGCTAGTTCCGAGGCCAGTGTCCGTTAATAAATAGTTCTGAAGCCATGGATGACGAACCAGGTCGGATCGCGTCGCTTCAACAGCATCTGAGGATCCAATCCGATCGACCTGAACTCTCTCGTACACACGAAGCTCGTGTTGCTGCAGCAAGAGGCAGCGACTCGCATGGTAATGAACATGCAGCACAGTTAGCAAACTTGGTTGAACAGGTGAGTTCAATACTCGATGATGGGTTGCACCCAAGACCACATCAACAGCAAGCGTTACCATCACATCCCGTACTTCAATCCCTCTTTCACCTCCGTTCCTCTCTAACGAACCTGTAACAGGGCACGCAATCACTTCGACAAAGCTGGTGGGCTGCTCGAAACCGCATTTTAGCTCCAGCTGCTGTTCCAATAGACCAGCCTGTGCCCCGTGCAACCTTGTCATTTGCTTCGATCTCTCAGGGTAGCAATTCGTCCTCGACGGCGAAATCGCCTCCAGACGTACGAAGCGCAAGGGAATCTTCCAACTATCGAGGTCGCAATTGCGAGGCAAGCAACCACCCCCGCGCGCATGCCGACTATAACCAGACGAATCTTGACGAAAATGCTCCCAAATCTTCCATTATTGAAGAAGCCGTATCTATTTCCCCCGTGATCAATGATCCCGTCCCGATCGCACCATCTATTTCCAGTCGGTTGCGGACTTTCAGGGCCCAACAGATAGCCAATATTGGTAGCTTGGCTGGCCAGGACCAAACCACAGCCATGAAACGTTCGCGCTGGGACTTTGAGAGCTCTGGCGAAAACGATATCAAGACCTTGTTAGGTATCGGAGGAGCGGTCGCATTGATAGCGTTCCGTAGTGAGGCTGCAGACCCCAACGCGGATGATGTCTGGCCCAATTACCGCAGTGCTACACAGTTGCCAGCACGTTACTTTCTCCTGAGGAAGGATGATCTAGAGACCGACACCGACAACTGTCAATATCTCGATATACGAGATCTTCAAGGGTCTCTTTTGCAAGGATCTTCAATCCCTTTGAAGAGAAGGTATCAACTTCGTGATGAGTCCCAAGAAGCTGAACCGTTGCCGGTTGATCCATCGCGGATGGATCCACCGCCGACTACTTCTGGATGGCCAGCAGGACGGCTTCCCACCGAGCTTTTCGAGGAAATCTCAAGCTACCTGAGCCGCGACGAAGTTAAGTCTATGCGTTTAGTCTGTCGAGAATTTGACCGACACATTTCACAGGTCCTTTTCGACACAGCGGTCGTGCCTTTTAACACCGAAATATATGGTATGCTTGGTCAAAAGAAACCTGATTTCAAAGGCAAGAAGAAGATTAAGATCGAGACTCAGAGTCTTGTCTGGCAGAACGCAAATGGGGATGAAATATACAACGGCCATGGCCTTGACGTCTTCCGCGGCTTCGGAAAACATATTCTCCGATTCGGCATGACCTTTGAAATGAATGAGAATTCGCTAAATCAGCCGCCAAGGAAGCCATTGACCGAGAATCACACAAGTTTCTGGGGAAGCTACGATTGGCCTGTCGTCGAGTACCACCGTTTTGAGGACGTAGCTGGGCTCGAATCTGCAGCCGATGAGACCCTTGTGATGAAGACTGCATTTTCTGAGCTTACAAAGGTACGGGAGCTGGCCCTATCAGTTGACAGTGGACTCGGCTGGCTCAATGGACCTGATAGATCCATTCGCGCTCGTATTCTGCAGCAGCCACCGACCGTGTTTGGTAGAAAACACAAGCTGCTGGATCGACGGTCAGAGGCACAGAAGGAGTTGTGGGATCACATCAATCTCAGTCACAAGAAGAACGGAAGCGATATAAAAGAGGCTACCCTCTATAGGACGGATCCGAAACGTCCTCTTGTTAATTTCCGTGAGCTATCATACAACGTGGTTCAACAGCCTTTGATGCCATATATGGATTCGCAACTTATACACGGGGCACCCACGTCGCACACGGCCGATATAACAATCCCTTCATCTTTTGACGACCCCGATGTGCTGGAACGTTTTTTGCTGCCCCACTCTGCACTTGGAACGGGGTTTATATACACTTCCCTCATGGCACCAAGTGACGCTGCGCAACTAATGAGTCCAGTTATTCCAGCAGAGCTTACTAGATCCCAAAAGGAGCGTCTCCTAGAGACGGAATGGGCTCAGCGAGCATTTACTTCTTCTTGGATTCTGTCTATCATCGATAATCCAGGCACATTCGAGTTTATCCACACACTGCGAGTTTCACAATTGTCTGATCGTTTTCTGCCCATATTTCAGCGTCGAGATTTCTGGGATAATTTACCAAATCTCAACGAACTCACATTAAAGGTGATTCCCGGATGGCGTGACGTCTTCAGAGACGACAAAGTTGGTCACGTCAAGACGCCGAGAATCAGTCCTTCTGATGGTATAGACCTTTTCTATAATCTTCTGAAGGATACGATAAGCACTCGGAGCAACATAAAAAAGCTAACGGTTGGATGGGTTACCGGTGGGGAGCATGCAGAAGGAGTTCATGCTAGAAATAGGCTTCTTCTCCCAGCTCCTATCCTACCAAAGAGCATGTTCAAAGTCGGAAGGACTCCTGATACAATGAGCAATACGACAAACAATGAGACAACTCATACAATGACTACTACGGAAACCGATGCGACAACTGATACGGAAAAGGATAATGGAATCATCGAGGAAAGTCTCCTCCGCTTTCCATACGTGACCGATTTGACCTTCGTAAACTGTTGGTTCACACCACCAGTTCTTACTCAGCTCGTTAGACAACATGACAAATTTAACCTGAAAAACTTAGTGCTGGACTCCGTATCTCTCACTCCCATCTTAAGGCCTGTTGTGTATGTTCATCATGCGAATAATGCTCAAAATCACCATCCTCAGCAGAACCAACCGCAAGTCCAGATCAATGTGGCCGGTTTCCAAGCCCTCCAAGCGGCAGCTCATCAAACCACTCAGCAAGCTGCTAATGCAATTTCAAACGGGAACGCAAATGGAAATGCGCTGCCGCATGCAATCCCCCCGGCCGCTTCAGGCCCACTTTCTCAGCTGAGAATTGCCCCACGCGAAGGATCATGGCTCAACATTCTCGACATCATCTCACCGGGCATAAATCTGACCGACTTCCAATCCCAATTCTCACGAGCAGATCCCGAAAGAATCACCTCACTAGAGACCATTCGTTTCGTATCCTGCGGCTACGCAATACTTCCCTACGCGCAGACGGACCAGAATAATATCTTCGGCCATTCCTACCGCAGCCACTACTTCACCAAGAGGGCCAACCTGCTTGCGCCCGCGATGCTGAGCGCCAAGTGTTCTCACCTAGGCGAAATCGTACAGGAAGGACACGAAGCGGAACTGGCCGCTCTGGCCGCAGGCTGGGATTTCAAGCTGGGATGGGACGACCTCGAGGCGGCGATTGCGCCTGAATTTGACGGCGTGCTTTCCGGTGGCACAGGCAGGTTCTCGGGCGTCGTGGCCAGAGTGGTTAAATAGGAAGGTTGTATATATGTATGTATATTAGGAAGTTGGGTAGCGAAATACGCATGCGAAAAGGGCGCCCGCTCATGCGTGCGGAAAACATTAATATCAATATCAGATGTGCAGGATTCTGTTTTCACTTTGGTCTACTTGAAACACATTGCATTTTGGTTCTTCTGAAAGAGGTTGATGAGTGATTGGATATGATATATATGATCTGATGTGGCTTTGGAGACTGGACCGCAGTACCTCCAACACCGCAGTATTTTTTGCGAACATTGGTAGTGTTATTATTATGTACTACTTTATACTATGCGCTTAAGCTTTGCAAAAGCTATTGTAGGGAACTTAGTGTATATCTGTCCAGTGCCTTCCATCTATCCTTTTGTCCATGTTCTAAAAAGGCGCGAGGTAGCAAATTTCCGCTCAGACTTCAAAGTTCCTCGAGCCAAATCAGATAACGGGAAGCACTTCAATTCTCAATCTTCTCAAGTCATGTCATTTGATTCATAAAACATAATTCGATTTTTTTTACTTCTACTTCCAACCCATCCAATCTGCCCTCATCCAATCCAAGCACCAAATGTCCAGAAGAGATTACTTGAAATCTCATTCCGACTATCCCATGATCAAATATAGACAACGAAGGTGCCACCCACCCATTCACTCACTCATTCAATCAATCGAAGGAATTGTAAAAGGAAATAAAATCATAAAAGGGGTATATATGCTAAAAAAGGTTGAGGTGGGGCCCGAAACAGCGAGAGCTCGTCGAGAGTTCAGTCGACCGAAACGGGAACGAATAGAAGTCTAGTAGTGGTTTCTCTCACTTCAGGGCGAAGGGAAGGGATGAAGCTAAGCTTGCGCAAAGACAGCCAGCGTGGCACAGAAATTCGAACGATTGTCCTCATCCTTGACGATGCCTTGACCACCAGAAGTGATCATATTGACCGAAGCCTTGGAGCTCAGACCA
This sequence comes from Dendryphion nanum, assembly GCA_020744415.1. Lineage (NCBI taxonomy): Eukaryota > Fungi > Ascomycota > Dothideomycetes > Pleosporales > Torulaceae > Dendryphion > Dendryphion nanum. The sequence continues at coordinate 1,041,633 of JAGMWT010000005.1, read as the reverse complement.
AAGATATTGACGTTGGTCGAGTTATCGATCTGGTTGATATGCTCTTGGCAGTTCTGGCCCGTGACACACTTCTGGTCGTAGTTATCGAAGAAGGAGTAGGTGCCGGAGCCGTAGCTCCAGATGCTCTCCGAGTCGAGGATGCGGACGGCCCAGGCGGATTTGAAGGCGTCGGTGAATTCAGGATCGAAGAAGGCGTTGTTCTGTTTGAAAGGTGTGGTGGCGATCGGGTTTGGCTGATAGTACGGTGTCTCGGTCTGGATGCAGCCGAGGAAGATGTCTTTGGCGCCCGAGAACTGGTACTGGCTGAGGACGGAGTGCTCTGAGGCGGTACCCCAAAGCCAGACGGGACCTTGAGATTCGACAAGCATACCGCGGCCGTTGTAGATGTCAATCTGGGAATGGTCCTTCTGGTCGAGCTCGTGGTCGGCGGTCCAGAGCCAGACGTTCTCAAAGTAGCCGTTGGAGTTCTTGGTCAAGTGAAGTTGCATGAAGGAACCGAAGCACTTGGGGTCGGCTTCATGAGTGGCATTGGGGTTCTTCTTGCAGTTGGATGACTGAAGCTCAGTGCCCTCAAAACCACCAACTCGGAAGTGGACATCCCAGAGACCGGCTTCACCCTTCTCAGCATTGATGTTCCACTCCATAAGGATGCCACCGGCGGCAGGACCCTTGGTAGTGATGATGATGTCGCTCATCTCGAATTTACCTTTGTCGCCGCTCTTAGCACCAACCTTGAAGGCGGGCTTGGGAGAGTCTTGGTTCGAGAAGAATTCGCCGGTAGCCATGAACAAGGGCCAGATCTCACCGGTCATCCGGACGTTCTTCTCAGCAGGAATGGTGATAGTTTGGGTAATGAGGTAAGCACCGTGGTCGGCATAGAGAATCTGGTCGGCCTGAAGGTTGTTGATAGCGTCCTGGATGGCCTTGGTGTCATCGGTCTTGCCGTCGCCCTTGGCACCAGCCTTCTTCAGGGAAACAAAAGAAGAGGCAGGAATGTTCTCATACTGGGGTTTGCTGCGCTCAAAGAAACCGTTGTTACCCATAAGACTCTGGGGCTTTACTGGGGCACCGGCGACATCGCCTTGAACCCGACCAAGCTCCGTACCAAAGGCGTTACCTTGTACCCAAGAGTCAACCTTCTTTCCACCTGGGACTATGACCTTGCCAGTAAAGTCTTGCACAGCAGTTGTGGAACCAGTGAAGTCGACATTGTCAAGGATAAGTGTACCACCGGTGTGGGGAACGCTGTTGGCGGAGAAGGAAGTATTGACACCAATGGGAGTGTTAACAAACTTGCTATCCATAAGAATGACAGAGCCGACAGTTTGGTTCTCGGGTGAATTGGCCATGTCAAGACCGAGCTTGCAGTTGTTGACGAAGATGGACTTGAAAGTCCACACCCAATTCCAGTTCTGGAAGATAGCGGTGCCGCAGTCATTGAAGGTGAGGTTGCGGGTGGTGAACTGCTGGCTACCAAGGAAGGCACCGATGGAACCACCATTGAATACTAGATCAGTCATAAAACCACCAGAGCCGTTGTCCTGGAAAATACCCTTTTGCTTGGCACCAGCTTCACCCTTAGCCATGTTGAAAACAATGTTCTGGAGCGAAGTGGCTTGAGAAACCTGCCAATGAATAGCGGATGCGTCACCGGGTGCGGCGGAGATGTCGAGGATAAAGTTGCGAATCTGGCGATAGAAGTTGTTTTGGTTGGTGTACCAGTTCTCTCCCCAACCTTCAGGAATGTACGGGTCAGCGTCGATCATGCCCATGCCCTTGAAAGTGGCAGAAGCCTTGATGGTAGGAAGCTGTTTGGCGTCGCCGATGAACTGGGTGTAGTAGTATTGAATGATAGGCTCGTTGACAACGTAGGTACCGGGAGGGAAGTAGACGATGGCTGGAGTGGTCGTTTGCGAGTCGCATTTGACACCGTCTTTCCAGCCGCAGCGGTTTCCATCAGCCACGGCGGCATTGATGGCAACAGTGTCGTCAGTGGTGCCGTCACCCTTGGCACCAAAGTCCTTCACATTGCGAAAGACCTTGAAGTTGGGGTCACCAAAGGCAGAGACACCATTGCGCGCAATAGTGGCAACCCAGTAGTCGGAAGCCGGAGCTGCGGGAGTCTGGGCTTGCGCAATGGGCACAGCAGCCGTTGAGCTGAATGAGACCAGAACGCGGAGGGTTAGCAACAGCGTTGCAGTACCGAAGACTACCATGACGAAGGTGGGTAGTGTACGATGTAAGTTTGTTACAAGTCGAAAAAGGGTTTGGAAAGACTGTGGAAGGAAGGGCTGTCAGTGTCCTGCAATGACGATTGGTGGTGTGTAGGAATGCAAAAGTGGTCGGTTGGTTGTTGTGGCTCTGCCGAAAAATGTAGTTGTTGATGATAAACAGTGTTGTGGTGTGTGCACGTTTTCTTATAAAGGGACACAGTCCAGAAGCGTTGAAGGAGAAGAAGAAAAAAAGAACGATGTGCGTCGACAATGAACGAATGACAACGTATGAATAGAAGAAGACTGTGACGGCACAATAGGGAAGAAGACAATGGAAGTGAGCAACGACAAGGCTGCGTGGAGGTGAAGGAAAGGAAGGGAGTGAGGTTCTTGATATACACAATGTAGCGAGATGAGGCGACTCACAATAGAATCCTGCGGCCAATAGGCAAGGGTGTTTCTTAAGCGTCGTGTTTCAGAACGTGGATCGTTGAGATGGGTCGTTTGCTCTGCTCTCCCTGGCTCACAGTCGGTTCCTGAATGAGGTTTTATACGCGCATAGTCGATGCTCTGCTGGCCATCTTTTGCCGCCAAACCAGCCGCCTTCGCGGCCGCCGACGCATTCAACAAGACCTCATCATTCCGTCTAACCTCATGACGAAGATGGCGATGTGGGAATATGGCAGCCATCATGCCTCATGCCTCCCTGCCGCGGTGTGTGTGTCTACTGACAGCAGCACAAGCCCAGGAATGCAACCCCCTGCGGCGGCAGCACAGGGCTGGTGGCTAGGGCACTTAAACCCTTAGGCGTAGGGCCGTCGAGTGGCCGGGGGTGGCGAGTGGGACAAGGGAGCTCGCACGAGTCTTCGAGGTTGTCGAAACCACAATTGAAACATCAGGCGGTAGTGTACATGGTGGTAGTCACTGGAGTGGTGGTGGTGAGGAAGCAGAGGCAGAAAGCAGTGAAGGGCGACAGGGGGCGCTGGTCCGCCGGCAGGGTCGATCAACCGTAGAAGCCACAGCCGAAGCCGAGGCTGCAGCCATCTGAAACGGACAAGCTTGGAAAAAGCCCCTCGCGTTATGGCTCCATGGCTCCATCATTCGACGACACTTCGTCTCAAGCGCCTGCACGGCTTCGCGCATTCTGGCTGCTGACTGGCCGCTGGCTGGTCGCATCGGAGATATCTTGACATTTAACCCATGGCGAGCGCTTCACCATCAAGCGCTGGCGGCCACTCCATGGGTCTCTGATGGCTGGCGACAAGACGGCCAACTCGAACCGACCACGAGCGACGACGACGGGAGATGCGCGTGAATCGCGGCCAAGGAAGAGCTTTGCATCGCCAGTGCACGAGCGCAGATGGACATCGGGAGACGAACAGAACAGAAAACAGAACGGGGGGGACGTTTTAGTGCCTTTCCTATGGCAATGCATCGTCGTGCACTGTGACCTCCGATCCTGCGCTTCAGAAAGATGACATGGCCACGACCCTTCATTTCCTCATCTAAACCATCCTACAACTCTCCGCTATCTCACTTATCGCATCACTTCGCACCCGCATGTGCCCCAGACCCCACCAAGCTCGAAACAACGTCAAAGATCCCCCAAATTTAAAATAAAATAAAAAGGGAAGCCGTCTAGAACAAATATCAACTCGGGGAATGGTCAGTTTCGCACAATAGTCAGTCACTCACGCAACGCACGCGCGCCACGTACAACTCTCGGACTGTGACTCCATTCTCTCTAGCTTCATTTCACTCCACTCCACCCCCGACCCCCCGAGATCGATGCGCTGGTGGTGGGGAAAAGAAACGACCCTGTTTCGAATCAAGTGACGAATCGCTGCACCAGAACACACTTTCCCATGTAGACTCGCAGAAACAAAAGTCCCTTCCCCCACCATCAATCAGCGGCTCCATCGCCCCCGGCAAGGGTGTGCTGGCACTCTACACTGAACAGATGGAATTTTATTTCAGGAGCGTTGGGTTGAGTTGGACAAACACCATGGCCATACAGTGATGGGGGGGGCTTTTAGATTTGAGGAGCCCGTTACACGTTGATCCTTTATGCTTTAAGTGCTCGTTTTTGCTCACTTGTTTTATGCTTAATTGGTCCAATCAAGAGTGAAGGATCTGGATCTGCAAGCCATGTTCAGCGGCTGCGCGCATCGGCATTGCTTGTCTGGACTGTCGGAGGGCCCTTTCACCCACCCGTAGCTACTTGTATTAATGTACCTACCGTAGTCTGTATCGAAATAGAATGTAGCCAACAGTGCGCTCCACCTTCCGCATCGTCCTCGGAGCTTCACCAGAAATCTTTGACTTTCGCGCTTTCGCCAGTCGTCGTCTGGTCTCCTTGTTTGCCACCATTGGCTGTTTTGTCTCCATCTCCTTCCCCTTCATTCTGCATTGCGCGAATAACTGACCCCAGTCTCTCGATCCCCTCGGCCAACATGGCCTCATCTTCCCAAGCAAAGCAAATCCTCAAGTCGCGCTCGAAATGCGCATGTTCGGTATCACCAGGAACCTAGAACCGTTAGCCACGCCATTCGGTCGTCACCGAGGGAGGGTAGGGCCGCTTGCCTCAAACACTGCGTGTAGTCTGTCAGCATATCCGCCTCAATCTGAAGCCTCGGATAGTCTACTTACTTTCACCCTGCGCCACGATAAGGTTCTCGTCCTCTTTGGCACGTTCTGCAACGAGCGCCCCCTTGAGCGGCCGAGGCAGCGTGAGCCACACAAAATACCCACCCACGACCTCGCGGTCCATTTGAGGAAGCTCGACACCCAGTGGCACGAGCCACTTGTTGATGGCTGCCATCATAACTCGGTAGCGATTCCCGTACGCTGGCTGAAGAACCTCTAGGACGTGGCGCTGCAATTCACCGCTCTGGAGCGTGTCCGCTACAAAGGTGGCAGTGAGCTGGGACGGCGCTCCGCCAGAGCGTTGCGAGCCTCTGCGACACGGTATCTGTCAGCCTTTGTCTCACGCCTAGGGCTGTATACAAACGCTCCTGCTTGACATCGTTGTGATACGAACTGCCTCTTTGTGTAATGTCTTGCGTATTCAGAAGACTGGACGGTTCCATGATCGATGAGGCGGAAGAGCGATTGGCAGCCATGACAACTTCATGTCTTAGACTGCGAAATGTAAAGCACAATGTGAGAAAGAAGAAAACCTCTCACGTTTGTGACACTCCATAGGCCAACTTTTCTGTGCCTTCGACCCATCCAGTCCGCAGGCCTGGACCGCATATCTTGGAAAAGCTGCCGTTTGAAGCGGCATTTCCAAAGCCATCCGCGCCATCCCTTTCGGAGCCGCCGTCGAGAAATCGATCAATGTCGACAATCCGGGGTAGAATGGCCTGATTAAGAGACTGTTTGTGCGCTTCGAGATTGTTTGGCCATTGAAGAACTGTAAAATGTGAAGCAAATCAGCTGGAAAGAACAATGTTTACTCAGGATAAGCAGTTGGATACACATCAAGCTCGGAAGCACATCAGGCCAGACTTGCTCATCCTTCGCTAGTGTCGTACGGTCTTACGTACAATCGTAAACATCATCAGTGATGACGAGAGCATCATACTCTCTAGCCACGCGTACCAACTCTTCCCTTCTTCCGAGGGTCATCGTCTTGAAAGACGGGTTGGAAAACGTCGGGACGGCATATATGATGTGTTTGTAGACTTTGCCCCAAGGTCGCTGGGGTTTGAATTGCTATAGAAGTAAGTACTAATTGATAAATCTGGGATTGAGAATATTGCTATCATTGATTGTCATGCGAAGCGAAGCAAAGCACTGAATTACAATCACTTACAGGTTCATGGTTCCCCTCGGACGCTGCCTTGCCTTCGCTCTTCCTAATTTCTCTCTTCAGAAACTCGATGTCAATACCTTCATCATCCTCTGGGACAGCACGGAGCTTCTTGGAGAAACCACTGTCGTCGAAGACGCGAAATGCGAGCATATAGCTTGGCGACACGATCCATATATTGCGTGTATACCCGGGATCGGTAAAGACCTGCAATAGGCAAGCCAGATTTTGGGAGGCTCCGCCAGTAATACACAGCCTCTTGTCCGTTACCGGCAAAGATGGCTTGTAGAAGCTAGTCAACCACGTCGCTACGCCCGTCAAAAGCTGGGGAGCCCCAGGATCTGGGCCATACTCGAGGGCAGGAAAAGCGACCGCGTTGTTTGTCAATACATTATGAGTTGCCTTTTGAAGAATATGGGTAGGCAGGAGGGAGAAATTTGGCCAACTACATGAGACGAAGTTAGCTCGGGCCACTGTTGACTCGGGTCTGGCTGAACACATGAACCCGACAGCCACCCATGGCCGGGGTGGACAGGCAGGCCAACGGTGGTGTTCGCTCGGAAGGATTGCGTAAGGAATGCTGACCCACGCAGGAGATTTATCAGAGGCTTCTTTGATGTGGTGGAACCCATCACTTCCGAAAAGGCCGGCATCGTTGCTTTGATAAATGGTTTATTTGGGATCTCAATATTGGACGTCGTGGACACGTAGAAAGTTTAAGGAGTGCGGCTCGACTAGGAGAGTTCAGGTCTAGTGCAGGGCGAGGGCACAGGAAAATGCTTCTGCGAGTGTACACGGCAGCGATCCCAGCTCGTAATACTGAAGGGTGCCTGATTACTATGTACAGAACAATATGCAGCAGCCGAAGCAGGGTTTCTTATGCCGCGATTCCCACGCTGGGGGTGAATTTGTGGCTGCTCGGAGAGTCGGAGACCCGCGAGAATGGGTCGCGAAATGTAAGACGGGAGGTAAGATGTTTGTTAGACGAGAGAATGAGAAGTGCCAGAAGTAAACATGAATTTGGTGCGTTACCAACGGAAGAGAAGTATCTTGCGTGATTTGAAGTTCTCGGTACTAGCTTCCAAAGGGCGTACCTGTGCATGCCAGTGGCATGTAAAGTTGGTAGTGTGGCCGAGGAGATGCCGCCACCATCTTCACACAGCCCTGGAAGGGCCTGAGAGCAAAGCCCTGGGTTATAGTTTATCGATAAGGAAGCGGTAGCGAGGGAGTACGTCATGCATACAGGTGGGTTTTTTTTCCCTCGTTGGCAAATCTCAACAAACCTTGGGCGAAGAATCCCGCCAACTCACAAACTTGTGGTTGATTTTTCTCAGGGGCTGCTGCCATTCCAAGGCTGCCTTTATTGGGCACGTGGGTGTATGAAGTGGAGGCGAGCGAAAAGGCATGATTGGAAGGCGATTCAACTGTTGCAAGTCGTGATGTGGCTTCTGACTATTCAATGGGATGACACGGTGTTTCGGCATACCAAATGTGTCCCTGGCCAATACTATGCGTCTAGGTAATACGGTTCAATTTCTGTCCCTATGATGGGATCCTGTCCAAGTTGGTACTGGCAGTTCCGTTACGACAGCTTTCCAATGCTTACCCGTTCAACTTGCCACGCACAACAATAACGTATGCTCTGACTGAGAAGAGGGATAAATCGAAAAGGGTGATCTGGGCAAACCTAGTCGGAACATGTCGAGTTGGAGTGGCATGCCGTGCTGTGCGGGCCGGGACATGGTCCACATCGTGAACAGCCACCAAGCCCTGGAAGACTCGAAAGGAGGCTTGGACAGAGGAGCCTTGCCGTTTCAGTCGCCAGGCTCCCAGCAAATGCTTTGCTTTGCTGCATCTGGAGACGCTACTCCTGAGTACCCGTTGTGCGAGGGGTAGATCTTCGCCCCGCGCAGTTGGCTGACAGCAGCGGATGGCCGACGGCGCAAATGGGTTTCTACAAATAAACCGGGCTTGACGATTGACAGCGGTGCCAACAGTACAAGCGGTGCGAGCGGGTGCAGGATGCGTGTCAACGAGCTTCAGGAAAGGGGAAAAGTTGGACAGGACGAAGTTCCCGGTGAGGAGGAGGAGGAGTGGACAAGGGAGGCATGCCTTGAAAAGTGCGCCCAGGCGTGAAAGCGCAGTGAAAGTGCAGCGAGAGTGCAGCGAGTTCCGTCCCACTCCCGCTCCAAGGAAGACATGCAGACGATGCAGACGTTCCAGGAGGGGAGGCAGAGGCGCGTGTGTGGCGGAAACGTGGGAGCCCATGCCGCTTCGGGTAAGCTCGCTCGCGCCGTCGTCATCGTCGCGCGGGCCTGGTTGCAGGTTGAGCATTGGACGCCGCATCTTAACTTCGTGCGCCCGCCTTTTGTACATAACTCTCCCATGGTCCCTCACTACGCCTGCCGCTCACTACCGTCGCCCACTAGCCTCGTCGTCTACTCACTCTAACCAACTTTCCAGCACCCTTTACCCTGGCTAATTGCGCGTCTCAGTAGCTGCGTCCCTAGATACGTCTCTCCGACGACCGCGGATTTCATGCATGGCGTCCTATTTGGTGCCATTCACTTCCATCGTCTAGCCGTCTCCTAGTCCTTCTCCCACTCCTCCTACCGTGTCTCTGTTTCGCAATCCCACACGTCGAATTCATCTCTTCTCCCACGATGCTTACCGAAAAGAAGCGGTCCAGCCGGCGTCTCTCCACGCTATTCAGCTCGGGCACTTCAGACAATCAGGACTCCGCCTCTCCCAACTCTTCAGAGTCAACCGGTCGTCTGACCAAAGTGAAGAACCGTATATCCTCCGCAACCCATCTTGCGCCCGACTATCCTGCTCCTGCTCCACCAAGATTCGACAACCACCTGCAGCCTACAATACAGCCTGTCGGGTCCGCACCACCCGCGCCCCTACATGCGCCCCCTTCGATTCCAACTTCCCCTGCTCCACACGTCGCTCCCCCAATAGCACCAGGACGTCCCGTTTCTCGCGGTCGGCAAGACACTGGCACCACCATCACTACCATCAGCAGCGGCGGCGGTGGCAGCAACCTCCTCGTGCCAACCCCCTCCCCCGACTCGAGATTGAAGAAATTGAAAAGAAGGAGTGGCTTGTTTGGAAGCGCACAATCCAGCGATGAGCACCTCAATAGCTCTGGTACGGTCAAGAGCCCTTTGGCATGGATCGTGGGGCACAAGGGCAAGGTTCCCTATAATCTGACCTTGCTGTTGAATGGCGAAAAGGCATGCCCCAAAACTACCATACTACTCTCCAAAGGCGAATACTGACTAACGAGAGCAGGTTAAGGAACTGTGGGACGAAGAAGGCGACACTCTGGTCTACTTGTTTCCTCGTACATCAGGGAAAGGCGCTTCTTTCCGCATAGATTCTTCCCTATACGCCGATTCTCGATACATGACCCGCCTGATTCATGGCGGCCTTTACAGCGAACAATCCGAAGCATCCGGTCAACTCGACTCCTCCCGAACCGCTTCCCCGGATCTCGGCTATCCGGAAGGCAGTTCCGACGGCTCCAAGGGATCTAGAGCATTGAGTGATGCTACTGAGGACGACCATTCCGAGAAGCATCTATATCTTCCTATTAAGCTGAGCACCGATAATGCCCCAGTTACCGCGAATGCACCCGAGCCACAGCTTTCATCCAAGGATGTTGATACCATTATTGCGTATCGTAACTTTGTCGGATTTCTTGTGGGACAGTCGCTAGTAGCTACAGAGAGACATTCCGATATTTTCGACGTTTTTATGCGCATCGCCGACATCCTGAGCCATTACCAGTTTTCCAACGCAGACGGGTCGACTTTCGGCGAAATCGCCACTTCAAGCTTCGATTGCTACGTCGATGAATTAAACATTGCCGACATTCGCCTCAGTCGTGAAAAAACAATCGAGGCCATCGTCCTTGGGGAGCGCATGCGATCATTGAAACTATACACCGAAGGATTTGTTCACGCTGCAGGCAAATTTGAAAGCCTCAAGGAGCTTCAGCATCGGAAGTTTGATATGATCAGCCACAAGACCACTACGAGGATTGCCAGGGCCGCACTGGACCTCGACTTGCGAGTTCAGAATATCAATACCAAGCTTACAGACTTCGACTTTCCGGCCATTTTCTCCGGTATTATGAACAGTGATACCGCAGATGAGGGCAAAATCGTCCGATTTAAGAATTGGAGGACCTCCTTTATGGCATGCAGAACGTTCGCCCTTGACTACTACAAATTCAAGTATGGGTCGTGGCTACCCAAGGCTAAATCAAAGAAAAACAACCTCACCACCAGTGGACTCAACCGTCTAGTGCTTCTTGAAATGTATAGAGACTTATCCAGTCTTTACGATTTGCTCGCTGATCGGAAAGATTTGACTACACGAACTGCCGACGGATTCATTACTGAAGATGAGCGGCAAGATTTCGAATCCACTTACAAACGAGCGCTTCGCACCGTGCTTAGTGAGTACGACCGAAGTACGCCTCCAGTTCAACCTCCTGTTCCATTCGACCTGCCTCTGTATCCTACACTGGAGGGTCTTCGAGCCGACTACCCATCCTCTGATCTCAAAAAGGATGCCAAAACGCGATCAAAGAAGCTCAAGTCCGACGAATTGGCCCAAGTCATCAAGCGGTCGCACAACCCAGACTCTGAGCAACAAACAGCCTTTTTGGAGGCTTTCCGACACTTTGAGATGAAACAAGCTCATGGATCTACAATGGAGGAGCTTTGTGAGATGCGGTCTGGCCACTGGCTGTTCTTGTATGCGGTTCTACAGTCACTACCGATGTTGGTCATCGATGTTCCCAACATACGATTCACAGAAGGGGTTGAGTACTTCCTTTGTGAGCCACCTCGATCAGGCGTGCCTTGGGGTCGTGAGGACACTGGTCGGGCGCGTACTTGGTTTGGTGTCGCTGGAGGTTCACAGGTTGTCAACCTTCCTACCGACATTGTTGAGCACGGAGTAGAAGGAGTTTTCCGTCGCTCTCATTGCTGGAAAATGGCACAGAAATGGTCACAAAACGATGCACTTCTCAATGCCGCTGTGCAAGAGACGATGTATGAGGCACAGGCATCACTGCCACCTCCTCCGACAAATCTTCTGGACCCTGAGGTCGGAAATCGATCCCGTTCTCAAAGTCCGGATCGAAGGCGTGAGAGTGTGATGAATCTCGGTCTCGAGGCCCTGCCTTTACCTACTGGCGGTCCCGTAAGTCCTCTTCCATTACGACCCGCCTCAAGTCACGACCCAAACAAAACATTCGATGCTATCTTGGGCTCCGCAGACCTGCAAGCGACCAACGGAAAAACGAATGGAAAGAAGGACAAGTCGAAGGATAAAAAGAAGAAATGAATGACGAGAAATGAGTATAGTGACGGGGGTCTATTTGTACATTGAGCTGTAAGATCACGGGTTAGGGAAAGTGAGGGGAAAAAGGTGTTTTCGGATTCTGCGGCGATCACTAAAACACACCTTGGTGGTTTGTGAATAGTAGCATTCTGGGGTTAATATTGGGAGTCGGATTTTAATCGATTATGCATGGCGCCGGAGCTAACGCTGATATTATCAGCGATGATTCACAATAAAGAAGAAACAAAAAAAGTTAAAACAACCACCATCAACCGACGTTGTTTCTAGTTTGCGCTTGATTGATTGTGTGATGCGTATTGCTTGAATTTGTCCCCGACCGTGTAAGATATTACGATAGATGCGCTTTGACGCGGTTGAAGAGCGGGCCGAGCAATTGTCCCACCGCACTCCGATGACCCTCCGATACAAGACCGATAAGCTCTTTGTATTTATCCACACGACCTCTAAGCTCTCCATTCCCCTCTCGTGAGCTCATCGCTCTTTCACAGGACTCTTGACGCTATATCACCTTCAATTGGGATCGCATTCTCCTCACAAGTCGCCTATCACTCATAAATTCCATCATGACATCCTCCCTACCCGGGAATCGCGATCTCCCCGGTTCTCAATATGACCTCAGTACCTATTGGGGACGGGTACGACACGCAGCAGACATTTCAGACCCTAGGTGAGCCAGCAGCGCAGCATAGCCTCCTCAATACACTTAATGAGTGTGGTGAGTCCCACTACATTCGACTTTCGCATACAGTAAACTCCAGATTTTGGATAAAAAAGACTAACAAAGTGAAAATAGGACGCTATTGACTTCCTCCGCCGGCCTCGAACATGCGAAAGAACTCGTCACCGCGTATAAGACCGGGAAACTGCGAGACATGACACCAGAATTGTGGAATGCGAAAAAGATTATCGACTCAACAATACACCCAGGTATGGCAAACGAGAAAGTTGGGCAAAGGCAGTTCCGCTGATGTGGGCGAAGATACTGGCGAACCTGTGTTCTTGCCGTTCCGGATGTCGGCTTTCGTGCTGTCCAACCTGGTCGTAACTGGAGGCATGCTAACGCCAGGGCTTGGGGTACATTAAATCCATGACCCGCGTTTTCGTTGACGGTTTCTAACAGATGCTAGACTGCGGGCACGTTGGGATGGCAAGTTACCAACCAGTCGCTCAATGTGGCTATCAATTTCTCCAACGCAAACAAGTCGACTCCTCTTTCCACTTCGACCATCGTGCAGTCATACTTCATGGCTGTGAGTGCCTCGTGTGGTGTGGCGCTGGGCCTTAACGCCCTTGTTCCCCGTTTGAAAAGCCTATCCCCCAATGCCAAAATGATAGCCGGTCGCCTTGTGCCCTTCGCGGCGGTCGCAAGTGCTGGAGCACTCAACGTCTTCCTCATGCGAGGAGAGGAAATCCGGCAGGGGATTGACGTCTACCCAGTCTTGACAGACGAGGAGAAGGAGAAGGTCGAGACAGGAGAGGTTGAGTTAAAGCCTCTGGGGAAGAGCAAGAAGGCAGCCACGCTTGCCGTTGGAGAGACAGCATTGAGTCGCGTTCTCAACGCCACTCCGATCATGGTCCTCCCTCCTCTTATCCTCGTCAAACTGCAGCAGACCAACTGGCTCAAGCAAAGACCCAGGATGACTACGCCCGTTAACCTTGGTAAGTTTTGACAATGGCCCCGAAGGCGATTGGGCTAATTTTAGACAGGCCTCATTTTCACAACATCCATCTTTGCTTTGCCATTAGCGCTCGGTGCATTTCCTCAGCGTCAAGCAGTTAGCGCCACGTCTCTGGAGGCTGAATTCCACGCTCGTGGGGGCAAGGATGGTCTTGTAGAATTTAACCGTGGCATATGACAGAACCACAGTTGGACGGTCATATGTAAAGGTACCCGAGGCCTGGGCAAAGTAACAGTTCGAATAGCGACCAGGGACCAGCCTCTGTAGCGTGAGTAGAAGGATACAATAACACAAGAGTACTTCGTAGGCTGGGCTGGTCTTCGTCAAAATGCGCCGACCTTGATCTCCGCGCATATGCGGTGAAGCGAATGCTCCTGATTGGCTGGCCATGTTGGAAGCTGTCATCCATCGCCAGGTACACGGGAGAGGAGGTACGGAGGAACGAGTGCACGCAGAGCAATAGGCAGCCATCAATTTATCGAACTTGTCGTATCTTGTCTAGCCATGTGATTGATTAATTTCCCTGCGACGAGCATTGGGCGTGGCGTCAGGGTGGTTGTGTGTATGTGTGCTGCGCCGATGTCAAGGTGGCCTTTCCACGGCCAAAGAGCCAGGTGTTCAGAAAGTTCCCTGGTTCCGTGACAAGGATAGCTCCGACATTTAAGTAATTCCACCCCACAACCACCACCTGTAACGCCGCTCGATGCGACTTGTATGCGTGGTCTTTTCCCAAAGGAAATATCCTTCGTGATCCTTTTCTTTCCAATTTTTTAAGCTCCATTCCTCCTGTCTCCCACCACCCTTCGCCGCACGAAGCCCTTTGAACACCTCCGCGTCCCACCTCCGAGCTCCGCAACCGCTGGTTGCCAGCAGAATATTTGATTCATCACACATCACTATGGCGCCTCCAGGACGCCGGAGACTTAATGTCTCTCCCCTCACGCTCCTCCTCGGCATCGCCTTCCTCTTCAGCTCCACCGCATCCGCCGCCTCAGCCGTCCTGGGACTCGATCTCGGCACAGAATACATCAAAGCCGCGTTGGTGAAACCGGGCATTCCTCTAGAGATTGTCCTCACCAAGGACTCGAAACGAAAAGAGATCTCCGCAGTGGCATTCAAGCCGGCGAAGAGCGGTGCCTTGGCGGCGGGATCATACCCTGAACGGTTCTATGGCAACGATGCGGTGGCACTGGCAGCACGATTCCCTGGGGAGGTGTACCCAAATTTGAAGCAACTCCTAGGCATTTCCAACGAGGATGGCGCCGTGAAGATATTTTCCGACCGATATCCTGCGCTGCAGGTCGTTCCGACTGATGGAAGGGCCACCGTAAGCTTCAAGACCGATACACTGGCTGAGGATAATGTATTTTCGGTTGAGGAATTACTCGCCATGGAACTCAAGAACGTCAAGGAGAACGCTGTTGCCCTCGCCGGAAAGGGCACAACAATCGAAGATGTTGTTTTCACTGTCCCTCCTTTCTACACTGTCGAGGAAAGGCGCGCGCTTGAGGCCGCCGCACGGTTGGCGGGGTTGAAAGTCCTCGCTATGGTCAGCGATGGTTTGGCTGTCGGTATCAACTACGCCACGAGCAGGACCTTTCCCGTCGTGAACGATGGAGGCAAGCCTGAGATCAATCTTGTCTTCGACATGGGCGCAGGATCTACATCCGCGACCGTCATCAAGTTTCAAGGACGAAAAGTCAAGGATGTTGGAAAATTCAACAAAACCATCCAAGAAGCCGTGGTCGTAGGAGCTAGTTGGGACAGGACTCTCGGTGGCGATGCATTGAACTCACTACTTGTCAATGACTTCATTAGTTCATTCGTGAACCTCCCTGAACCAAAGGAGGCGGGCGTCACGGCCCAGAAGATCAAGAGCCATGGACGCACCGCAGCAAAACTTTGGAAAGAGGCCGAGAGGTCTCGACAGGTGCTCAGTGCCAACACCCAGGTCTCTGGTTTCTTCGAGGGTTTGTATGAAGACCTTGATTACGGCTACATGATCACTCGATCGAAGTTTGAAGAGCTTGCTGAGAGTTTTGCGGCTCGTATTGACGAACCCATCAACAAGGCATTAGCAGCAGCCGGTCTCAAGCTCGAGGATGTTGACTCAGTCATTGTCCATGGCGGTGCCACCCGTACTCCGTTTGTGCAGAACCGCCTCGAGTCACTCGTTGGAAAGGCCAAAATCCGATCCAACGTTAACTCGGATGAGGCGGCCGTCTTTGGCGCTGCCTTCAAAGCTGCCGGTCTCAGCCCATCTTTCCGTGTTAAGGAGATCCGAGACCAGGATACACAGGGATACAATCATGGCATTCAGTACATGTTCAATCTCAAAGATCGCGACCAGAAGATATTTACTCCATCCACCAAGGTCGGCACTACCAAGGATCTTCCGTTCCAGATGATGGGCGAGTTCGAGTTCACCATCTACCAAGCCACCCCTGGAGCTGGCGACAAGGACGTCAAGACGCCTATTCTCCACTTCAAGAGTGGAAATCTCACACGAGCTGTCACTAAGATGATTGATACGGATGGCTGCGACCGAGACACCTTCAACAACTATGTCCAGGTCAGGTTAAGCCCTGTTACTGGCATCCCTGAAGTTACGTCAGCATGGGTCACTTGCATCGCCGAGGTCGACAAGACTAAAGGTGGCATTGTTGATGGTATCAAGGGGTTCTTCAAGGGCGGCAAGAAGGACCAGGAGCCTTTGAAAGAAGGCGAAAGCTCGTCCTCGTCTTCCAAATCCACCAAGTCTAGCAAATCTAGCAAGTCTTCCAAGACTGCGAAATCCTCGTCGTCCGCCTCCGGATCTTCGAGTGCTGCGGGAGCGGAATCCACCGAAGCTACCACCGGTGAAAAGGAAAAGAAAGAGATCAGATCTACTATCACATTCCAGGTCACCCAGAAAGGTTACGAAAAGCATCCCCGCAAGTCACTACAGAAGCTGAAGGACAGGTAAGATACTACATTGGTTCATATGTAGAATCTATACTAACAAAGACTAGGATCACTGCTTTTGACACTTCTGATCGTGCTCGTCGTGCCCGCGAGGAGTATCTCAACTCTCTTGAAGCATTTGTATACAAATCACGCGACTACATCGAGGACGAGTCCTTCATCATTCATTCAACCTCAGAATTGAGGGCTAAGCTCGAGGAGGCTCTTAGTGTTGCCTCTGACTGGATTTACTCTGATGGCCCCGATGCTGCTGAGGATGTTCTGAAAGCTCGTCTCAAGGAGCTGACAGACCTTGTCAACCCTGTGCTGAAGCGTAGAGATGAAGCCACTGGCCGACCCGCGGCTATACAGGAGCTTATCGATACGGTGAATGGCCTGGAGAGTGTGATACCTATGGTGAAAGAGTCGATCGAGAAAGAGGCTGAGGCGAGCAGAATCGCCGAGGCTGCAAAATCGTCGTCCGCTGCCAACCCGACTGTGACCCCAGTAGACCCTCTAGCAGAGCTGGAGGATGATGACGAAAAAGCATCCGTCACAACGACAGAGGATAGCCCCTTCCCAACCGATATCCCCAACCCATATACTAACGAAGATCTCAAACTTCTCGAAGAATCCGTCTCGAAAGCACAGAAATGGATCGAAGAGAAAGACGCCGCGCAGAAGAAACTCGGCGCAACCGACGATCCGGTCCTCACTCTCAAAGACATTCAAGAGCAAAAGCGAAAGATCGACAACACCATGATGGAGATGATGCAGAAGCGCCTCGCAGCCATTAACTCGCAGCAGCAGAAGCCAAAGAAGGCCCCCAAGAAGCCCAAGACGGCCAAACCTAAGAAAGCTCCCAAGAAGAAGGAGGCACCCGTCGCCGAAAACGATGCCGCCGAGCCCAGCGAAGAAGAACTCGCCGAAGCGCTCAAGAAGGCCGGAATCAAGGGCGACGGCATCAAGCTCAAGTCCTTTGGCAAGAAATTCGACAAGGTCATGGAGACGGAGGATGGACGCAAACTGAATCAATTGGAGCTTGGTGATGATGCGACTGAAGAGGACATTCTCGCTGCCATTGATAGGTTGACGGATGAGGCGCGGGATAAGTACCAGAAGGAGAAGAAGGCTAAGGAGGCGGAGGGTAGGGTACGTGATGAGCTATAAATGGCTCACGGAGGTGTGTTTGAGGAAGGGAGTGACGTTTTATGATTCGCGATGGATGGGATGGAATGGATGATGGATGGTTAGAATCGGGAATGAATGGGACGAATTGAGAACACCGATAGAGTTTCTACGATCCAGATGGATGATGTACATTGTATATTGTACGCCAACAAGCAAGCAAGCAAGCATGAATAGGAGTTTTTCAAGAGATATCTGTTTCTTCTATCTGAGAGGTTTTGCGGATGTGCTTTCTTACGCCGTGATGTGATGATGCTGTGTGTGAGTGACTTTACATTCTGATAGGTTACTCCCGTGTTTTCGGGCTTGGATTGACTTCACCTGGTTGATTGATCGATGAAGTGGGGTATCCATGTGTTTTACATTGTACGGGATCGGACACAGTTGCCATCCGTTCATCCAGAACGCCGAGAGGAATTCAGCTAAATGATGAAGAAACAAAACAGATACAGAGACAGAAACAGAAACCAAAATCGAAATAATTTATTTCGGGGATTCTTCAACCCTTCTGCCTCTCCCGTCCTTCCTCTCTCGCCTTCTCACCCTGTATCTCACGATCCAGCGTCGACGACTGATTCGCCCGTACCTCGGCATTGTGCATGTTCACCGTGAGATTTTTTTCGGGGTGAAAGAGATTCAGGGGGCTGATGAAGTTCCTGAGGTTGTTGGTCAGGAGGTGGGAGCGTGTTGGTGGGGGGGCAGGTTTGGGGTTGCTGGCGGAGGCGGATGTGGAGTCCATGTTTGGAGGGCGTGGAGGGACGGTACTGGAATGTGGGGGTTGGGGGTTTAAGAGGCTCGGATTTTGCAGGTTGAGGATTGGGGAATCAGAGGCTTGGAGTTTGGATGGGGATGGTGGTGATGTGGTAATGGGTTTGGGGATTCGGAGGAATACTGAAGTTTGTATCGTGTGGGCTAATTGTGACGTATTGGGGGTGGAGACTGAAGCAGAAGAAGTTCTATATGAGTGGTTGAGAATCAGAGGGATGTTTTATAGAGATGCGCCGTATTTGAGAGATCAGATCAAAGATTCGCATGGGTGTATCAGTCTATTTTTGATCTTTCGAAACCTGATCGGATGGACTGGTATGCGTATGCCGTGCGAAATGCTCCGCTTAGCCTATGCTTGGTATCGAGTGGGTTGGTGAGGTTGATCGGGTCGAGCGGCATGACGCAAGCGTCGACTGAGAATTGTGGGGTTGGTTGAGTTTCGAAAAATCAAATTCTGACGATTGTGTCCCAGCGGAGCAATTCGAAACCTCGGTGTTGGAGGGGAAGTTGCAGGGGAGATTTTGCGTACTATATGGTAGCATTTCCGGGCTGTGTATTGTTGGTTTCGCTATCTAAGATTACATCCGCCTACGTGTGTATGTATGAGCAAAGAGAAAGAAAAATTGTGCATATTTCGATGAGATCTAGAGGGACGATGTTTATCGGTGTATTTGTGTCTTGTTCACGTTGGTTCCATTGGCTCTACTGCGTAAGTAAGTCCACAATACGTGTTAAAGATTATGACCTGATGGTCAGATTCCACATGATAATAATTCCGCCTGACACTTCTCTCCACGAGCTTAAAGGGCATGTTCTGCCTTGACGACTTGCACTGCTTTTTCCACTTGAAAGGAAGGCCAATATTAAGGATCCCACCGTAATATGCACGGCCAATCTCGCTCCAGGACGTGGAAATAATGATTTCTTCCTGCAGTTCGACTGGCAGTCGATGAAGTCTGGTGAGAAGAGGATAGTACGGCTGTTGAATGGCGTTGAGCATGAGAAGAACACCGTGCTGTTCTGGGCTGCTTTCCGAATGAAACAACGAGTGGACGCGGCTTTGTTTCCACCCTTGACCCGATCTGCGAGTGAACCTGACTTGATACAGCGAAGTCACGATATATGTCTTCTCTAGAACAGAACGCCCGTACTGCAGCGCTTCAGCACACTCTTCATCATAATGCAACTGGAACAGTTTATCGGTTTGAGCCATGTTCTGAGTGAACATGATAACGGCGTGCTCGAACTCAACGGTAAGTATCACTGGAGGCATGGCAAATTTTCTCCAACTACTTTTGACGCCTAGGGAAGTCGGCTTTTGATCCGATAATGTTCTCTCAATACTGAAATTGAGGGTAAAACAGGCAAGAAGTCCTAAGGCAAGCGCTTGAAACCCGCTCTCCCCGTTAGAGTTCGATACCTCTTTATGAAAAGTACGATAATAGTCAGATACCAAGTGATACACCAGATTGAATAGTGGCTCTGGAACAACAATCTCAGGTTCCCACAGAGGAAAATCCTCAGGGGCCTTCCAATCTGGATCCGCTTCTGGGGGACAGTATGCTTGTAAATGATAAATATCTAGCGGCCGAGACTCGGGAATCGACATTTGATGCAGTAAATGGCAATCAGGTCTGTCGAGAAATATGACATTTTCATCGAAATTAACCGTCCAAACGCGAGGGATGTTTGACCGGAAGGTCCAATCAAGGGGGATGTCCTGGACATCAACACCGTCTTGTAAGTATTCCGTACCTCCAGGTTTGAGTTTGTCGAGAAGCTTGAGCCAAGCTTGTTCTGGAACTATCGTTAGTCTAGATCCGAATAGTGAGGTCTAGCCTATAGGAAGAGATGTATACCTTTTGATTCTAACGCGAGACAAGACGAAAGTAGTGCTGCATCCGCCTCGTCATGGTCCCCATTCTTGCCGATAAGATATCGCTTTCCGTGATGGCGGATAATCCAGATTCTATTGAAGTAGAAGAGCTCGTGTCCAAGGCCAATAAATATCACCTCGTTGTTCACAATGTCTGGCATATTGCCGAAACCTTAAGTGGATAGACTTCATATACTTCCACGACACCCAGCAGCGTCGCGATAAGCTCTTTCGCCTCGCTGGCGAGATAAGTGAGGCGAAGTTGAAAAGGGAGAGTAATTGCTTAGCGGTGTTTTTTTGGTTTGTTGCTAAATCTACAATAGCTGAACAAATGGGATAGGGAACGCGGAGTGGAGCCGTGCCTGCATGGTGAGTTGTCGCGCGGCACGGAATTGTGGGGTTCGCCGTGGTTGGCGTCTACTTCCGGTTACCCAGCAACCAGGATTAAACCGAAAACATCAACAGCGTCTATCGACACGGCAATCTATCACACCGCCATTGTACGCCCATTCACAATTGAATCTCTTCCATACACTAAAGACCACTGGCACACGACCCTTTAGTATTGATACACAATACGATTGACGACTTGAACGACCGAAAACGATTGCCATGACCACCGTCCATCACACACCTCCACCAGGCACAGCACCTTTCTCTATCTACGAAGATCCCGAGGATCGAGAACCCCCATCACCATCAGAAGTGTACGAAGGAGACACATCCTTTGCATCCGAGCTGTCGCTGCCCGATGCCGATGAAGCCATCCCTAGCATTGAGGATACCGAAGATGAGCACGAGGTTCAGTCCGATGAGCAACCGGAACCATACAAGAGCTCGTACACCTCGCGGCCGTCGAACTTATCGTCGAGAAGACTCTCTGCAATGACAGGCGTGAGCATCATATCAGCTCTTCCATCTGAAATCTCCATTGCAACAAGACCAACCCCCGAATCACGATATACCCCGCGGAAGGACCGGCCACCTTTCCGAAACCCGTCGAGCGTCCGCGCCATGCAAATGTCCTCACCCCCACCATTTGCAACGTACGATGGCCAGCGTGAACGATCCAAGGGCATATACAAACTTGCAACGCCAAGTCGTAGTGGAAGGTCAGAGACACCAGTCTCAATATCAGCATCTGGGTCGAGGCGATCTGGCTCGCGCCGTGCAGCAGATGAACACCAAAGCGCACGCCCAACGCCCACACCCCAGCATCTACCACTCGTGTTACTCCATGTTACTTTGCTGCCTATGCAGTTCCCATATTCGCAGGATCTGATGGTGAAGATCATGCCAGATTGGCTGATTTCTAACTACAAGTTGCTGGAAGACAAGCTACAAGACATCGTGTTGATGCGTCGTGGGCTGTTAATTCCACACCCCAGAGACGAGTATGAGCTACTAGAGGAGAGGATTCTCGAAAGCCTGGAGTTGAAGACACCTAGACTGCTCAAATGTGGACATTTCGTCGCGCCCCAGGATTCAGATGACGACCAATCTTCCGATGATGACGACACGTATGCACACAGTACTACCGATGACGGCGCAGGTCGGGGCAGCCGCATGAGTGGTGGGACTTTGACAGTTGATGAAGATGGAGAACTCAAATCCTACCCAAACTCAGAAGTTGCGAGTCCCAGTGTCTGTACCGATTGTCATCGTCAAGTGAAAAAACCAGGCAATGGCGTTGGTATGGGCTCTAAGCGGTGGGATTTGAGACTCTACGCAGCAAATGGACTGATGCGGGCTGGCGCCTGGTCTGCCGCTTGGAGTGAGATGGAACGATGCGATGTGGAGATATCTCCATGGATACCTGATACTATGCGCCGTGAACTGGACAAAAGAGTCAAGGAAGAACAAGAAGCAGAGCGGACTAAACAACTATACCAAGCAGAGCTCCAGCGACGGGCTGACGAAGATGTTCTGCGACTGCGAGAACTAGAACGAGTAGCAGAAGAGAAGAAGAAGCTAGAAGAAGCTGCTATTCAAGAACAAGTAGAGCTGGAGATGAAAGAGCGTCAAAGAAAGCTGGACGACGAAGAAGCTGCTAAGCAGCGGCTCGAGGCAACGTTGGAAGAAAGGTTGGAGGAGGCCAAGGAAGCTATTCGACTGCAGTTCGAGGCACAGTCGCTTTTGGAGGCAGATTCGGTTGCAGGACGCTTTCGAGCATTGGAGGAAAAGCTGAAGAATGAGGTGAGTCTTGATTTTACATTATCTGCTAGCTACTATGTTGAGAGTTCGTATGGTAGTCCCATCACACGAATGCAGTGATGGGATATCGAACATCATCAGTGAACCTCATTACCTTTTGAGTTCTGCTGCTGGTATACCATCAAGCTCCATCAGCTTTCTCTTCCGACAAAAGATGGGTCAGCAAAAGGGGCTCTGGTCTTGTCTTCTATGTTGTCAAACATCTCAGGGTTGATCCAAAGGACTGTATAACTAATGCTTCAAACGCAGGAGGAATTGAGGGCTGCTGCTACATCTGCTCTTCTTGATACACCTAAACCGAACCACAATGCGCGTAGCCTGTCTCGAGGCAGATCACGATCGATATCGCGCATGAGACCCATTGACGACATCCCATTGGGCACGCTATTGCGTAATTACTTAGTCCTCCTCGCTCAAGACCCCAGAAACGTCTTTATCGTAGTTCTGAGCGCTGTCGCTATCTTCCTAGCCACTCACATGGATGCTTCACCATTGATCCAGGTTCCGGCCTCGAGTCTGCCCAGCGTACTGCCTGAGCACCGTTTGCCAGATTCGGTACCATCCATATCTTCTATCTATGTCACTAGCACTACCACAGCCACGGCCATATCCATATCCACGTCCATAGAGACAACCACAGTGACACATGTGGAGCGTTACTCGGAAAGTGCTTCCCCGTCAGCCGTCTCTTCACCGGAAAACTTTAGGTCAGCATCTTCAATTGAAGGCCCGGTTGCAGCTATCGCTGACGCCGGTCTGCACGTGGAATCAATCTACGAGGTACAGGAACCTGCAACGTCGTTGTTCCAAGTTGATGCTCCGCCCCCTAATAATCCGTTATCATCATCCCAAATGGTTCCCTCTGAGACAGCCACACTCGAAATTGAGCTGGCGGAAGAGGCTCAAACATTGATCGACGAGTCACCGTCAGACTCATCGCTCAGTCAGACTGCTCTATTCGACTCAGAACCATTGCCGACAACGGATGCCCAGGACCTTGACCTTGACCTTGATCACCACGACAAGGGCCAGGTCCAGGTTCAGGAAGGAGAGACAACCCACGAGGAGCTCTAGGTACCGGCACTCCGGGCCATACATCCTTACCGCAGCAAATGTTTCAGACGCACAGATGATCAGTGTTGCGTAACACAACCCGACAAGTCTTACTCATAAGGTCCACAAGCCTTACAACTCAGGCCTGATCTATAGGAATATTATAACGGACAAACGAAACAAGAGGGATTTCGGTGTACTTATCGCATATTTGCCCAAGAGAGTAATGGTAACATGGTACATGAATTCTACAACCCCGTAATGAAACCCACGAAAGTACATGTTTTCCTGCATAGCCCTTTTCTTTGTCCCAATCAGTCAACCTTGCAGCCTGCAGCCTTCAATGCCTTCTATCCCGCCGCGTCTTAACCCTCTAGCGTCTAAGCACATGGATCCGATTAAGTGTGTAGTTGTTGTCTTTTGAAGGACGTTTCGTTCGCGGCACACCCGGTCTTCCGTTCGGGAAGGTGTTACAAAATCTTTCGAGAAAAACACATCCATGATCAAACAGACCCTCCACCAACGCCGCAAATGATAAAAACTGCCTATTGAAAATTGCCTTTTACACGCGCGCGAACCATTACAAGGAAAAGCCGCGGCACAGCGAACCGCGGGCATCCGAATGAACGTGAACATGAACGAACGTGCCTCAATCCCACATATTGTACACACAAACAGATGTGGAGAAATTCCAAGCCCACTCTCCTATTCCATATACACACCCGCTTCACCCAACACTCCCAACTCACGGCTGGCGTCCCGTCCAAACCAGTCCAATCGGACGTGTGTATAAGAACTTTCCAATCACATCGTCCTACATCTCTGTGCTAGGTACCTGCATTGCGGTTGGTTGGTCGCTGTATGGGCACGCACACGGTGCACACACTACATTGACCGGTCAGTCTAATCCAGCACAGCTAATCTCGCCAACAACAGCGACAGCAACAATGCTCGCGCGCCTCATTCTGACGGGCTCGGCGCGCGGCGCGTGGGCGCAGGCCGAGAAAGAGAGCGATCTGGTGGGTTGGAGATGACATGATACACGGCCGATTCTGTTACCCAACGGCTTTTGTCAAGCTAGAGATTCTGGTGGAAGGATGGACGGGGGTAGATGGGGACCACGAGGATCGGAGCGATGGATGGGGATGAGGCTTGGGTGTGCGTTTTGGGATTATGATAGGGTAGGGGGGGTGGGAGGCTTGGGATGTTGGACTGGATTGGTTTGTTGAGGAGTTGGGAGGATTGAGGATGGATTGAGGATGAAAGGGTGGCATGGCATGGGCATAAGCGACAGGTAAGTGCCGATTGTTAGTCAGATTGCGGTGAGCTTAGATGGGGGAAGCTTTTTGGGGGCTGTGAACAGGGGGGTTCTGTAGCGAGATCAGGTGGATAGGCGGTGGACATGTTTCGGGGTTGTAGATGGTAGATTGAAGTACATGAGTGTCGATTCCTGGTTTAAGGGTGAATGCATCTGTGTGCGCTGCTTTACTGTGCTGTTGTGTGACCGTGAGAATGAGTGAGGGTGACTATTAGGGACTTTTCATGGTGAGATGACGATGAGTGTGCAGCGGATAATTTATTCGTTGCGTGGCCGACGATGAAGTCTCGGAATTGTAGCTGCTGGTTGCATGCGAGTGAAGGCATGGATGAACATCGTGGAACAGAGGTTGTTTGACGGACATCATAGATTGCACCTTATGTGACGTGATATTATGGGACGCGCAATAATCTGACTGTCCATGTGTGTGTGATCTGTCTTCGGGCATACAGATCTTGTATCGCAGATGGACTTGAGTTTTCGCTATTGCACTGGAAAGTTTCGGTAGGACATCGGTCTTGTCATGGAACTCGTCGATTGCCTTTGTAGGAAAGTTACGCAAGGCCTAGGAGTTAGAACGAAGTTAATAGGGTGTCCGAATAACAATAAGACCTTTTGAGGTTGATGTTGGAAATGATGTTCGATTAGGGTTGGCTGTACGGTATGACTTCGTATTGCACATAATTCTCCACGAAGCCACAACCGTCGTTGCCGTGCCGAGGCATATATAGATCGTTCTCACGTATACCATGATCCCCCCACAGCCGTCGCACGAAAAATCTCGTACTAAAATTGCGGGGTGCATACGTCAATTCGTTATTCGATGTCATCACCACCCAGACCCTTTTTCTTTCTGTCTTCCACCCGCTTCCTGGTCTTGGCTTTCGAGTCCTCGATCCATTTCTCGTAGACACCGTTCCCTTGCGATAGCTTGTCCTTGACGACACCCTTCAGAAGCTCGCCCACTAACCCAACAAAATTGTGTCTTCGCAGTGCATTCTCCCATAACCAATCTGATCGCTTTTGCTCCTGCTCCTCCAATGCTTCTTCATCTCCCAGCTCCCTAGCACGAATGCGTAGATCTTGAACACAGGCGAGAAGGTTGAAGCGAATTTCGGTAGCAGGATATCGTGCGATGCGACGCTGGAGTACGGGAATGATTTTGTCGGGAAATTCTGCAACAGTGGATGGGCCGTGAGAGATAGGAGCTGGTTGGAGACCGTCAAGTTCATATAAAGTACCGTTTATCGATGTGTAGCTATAGATTATTCAGTGTCTGCATCCGGGTAACTCGAGAAGGTCACTTACGCAATAAAGTGATAGACATCGTCGTCGTCAGTTGCTGCTCGTTGTGTCTCATCGATAAAGGGCGAAGAGCGAGCAAATGAGTTGTGAGTTTCTCGGATGAGGTCTGAATTGGACAAAGTCTCTCCACGGAACTGTCGTGCCATCAGCTTTCAGCTGTTACACATTTCGCCACCAAATTATGAGCAACTTACCTCTGGTGGAAAGTCCGCAGCAAATTCCTTGAACTCCCTCAGCTCCTTTCCGATATCCACTTCTCCATCCTTGTTGAGGAGCACCGAAATCAGAGCCTGAGTTCCGCATGCGTTTTGTATCGTTTGTGCGGCAAAGAATAAATTCTGGGAGGCGTCGTGGTCGAAGGTCCCGTCTTTGGGTTTATCGGATCGCGCCTCGCCGGTTGGGTATTTGAACAGGAAGATGACCCCGTATATCTTTCCAAGCTGTTTAAGTGCATCCGGTTCGAGGGTTATGAGCTCTTCGAACTGGACATCCTTGACACCGAGCTTCTCGATGAGGTAGGTGAACACACCCTGTTGCTCGTTAGGCGAGTAAAGACGGTACACAGATGTAAAACACGTACAGCATCACTTTCTATTGTATTCCAGCCTCCAGACATGGTTGTGTGTAGGTTTATGTTATGCGTTGGCTACTGCTTGCGTTGTAATGTCGTGGGCTGCAGCGACAGCGCTTCCGTCGGAGTTAACGTCGGCCCGATGCCTTGGCTTCGGAAGAGTTCCGAGACATTCGGAATAGGATTGTTGCACGCAACGACATGTCAACACGGCAAAGACGCGATTGTGCGAGTAAAATCGATGCAAAAACTGACATAAGCAATAATATCCCTTCATTATACGCATTCCTATCTCTCTGGCTGCATGTAGCCATCGTATCATCTATTTTGGTTGCCTATTTAAATCTGGGGAAAGGCTAATATTCCCACTTTGTCACAGCTAACCTGTGCCTAGGTGTGCCCGATAATGCGTGTTGATGGTGGTGCGGTATGGAATTTTCTGCGCAAAAGAAGAGAAAAAAGGTGGTTGTTTGTTGCCTGACATGAGATGAAGCAGTTGGTACGTGCGTTAACGAGATATCTCACTTGCCCTCGCCAACAATGTAGAGACAACGTTATCCATAAACAACAAATATAGCGGGAAGAAAAAAGGGTGTGAATCTGAAGGAATGACAAGTAAGGAGAGATTTATATGATAAACGTAAGGATACGGAATTTTGGTGCAGGCAGAAGATATTACGAGGAAAGCGAGAGTGTTGATTTGATACTACATGCCATATCGTGAAGACAGCAGCAGACACTTCAACGGTTACACCTCTGTCCTAGTGAATCCGCATACTTTCCAGTATAGGATGCGTTTCGGTATCGTGAGATTCGAGGCGAGTGAAGGAAAGAAAGTGTAGAGACAAAGAAGCGAATAAGGGAAAAGAAACTAAAATGAATTGTGACGATGAACGGCCTGTACACATCAAGTAAGAATATCTCCTATCAGTATCCATCTGTTGCTATCCCAGAAAAGCCAAAAAAAAAAAAAAAGAAGATTGAAATGGAAGGTACAACAACTTCCCCCAGACTTGGGACAAGCAACATACCAAATCCCTACCTCCCGATTACACAAGCAAGGATGTCCCGCCACCTCACTCGCATCTCATTCGGAAATCTTCCCAACGCGCCGGAACGCCCACAAGTCTCCACAACCACCAAATCTGTTGTCGCAGCGATATCCCAGCATGGAAGATGTATACCCTGAATTCCAAATGCCACTCATATCGGAAATCCGGACCAGGGTTCCTATCACGCTCCCGAAAAATTATAGACGGCCAAGCCGAATGCACATAGCTCAACAACGGAAAAACCAAAGGAGCAACGAAGGGGGCAAAGCTTGACACAGGCGGTGGAGCTTGATTAGACGTCTTTACGGGATAACTATCCTATCTAGGCGTGGGCCCTGCTTTGGAAATGATGATACCCAACGTGTATCGTGCGATTCGGTTCCATTGCCGGTTTTTCCATGGAGATTCCGTGGGGCGGGGGTCGGCCGGGCGGCATTGGAGTGGCGGTTCATCGGTCGATGATTAGGGGAGCGGAGTAGGCGATGTCTCGAAATGGTCGAGTTGGGAACTGGAATGTGGATGAGAAAGCGCAGGACCGGTTGGTGTTGAGAGGCGACGCATACAATGGTTGGGTGCAATGGAGACAATAGGAGTTAGTACTTATCAAAGACCTGATGGGTGTTAGTAATATTGGAATTTGAAACGTCTGTACACTAGAGTAATGCAAAAATTGGGGTGTTTTCCATGGGTAGAGTAGGTTGCGTGGCGAAGGAGTTGCCCCTTGGAACTGTCATTGTGTGGCCCTCTATGTGACAAAGGACATTGTCAGCGCAGCCTCATCTGTCAGGCGAACGATGATGATATCAGTCGACGAGATGTCTTGGTATGTGGATAGCAAGCGTATGTCACATGCTTGGAAAGGCTCAGGCTGGGAGGCCAAGAGAAAGAATGGAGGAAGGCTGGGCATGGATTATTGGGTCACCCCACCTGGTAAACTCCTTCTGTGCCTGCGTGCCACTCACGGGGCCATGATTCCGCGCTCAAGGAACCTTTCCGTGAAGCCCAAGTCGACGGCACAAGGGTAAGCGAAGCAAGCGAGGAGATAGACAAAGAACAACAGAGGATCGGGCAGTAGGTTAGACTAGCCTCGATGTTGATCTAGTCAGTGAGCGTAGATGTTGCCAAGTTGGAGACGGGCCGCAAGATTCCCCCATGGCACGGGCAGTTGAGGTTGAAACGTGGTGCCTTTGACGCACGGTCCAGGAGTGAATGGCCAGGGAAGAAAAGACGCAAGGCTGGGCACGCCAGGGGCCATTGGGGAGTGGGAAGGGAGCAGCAACGGCAACGGCAACAATGAGCCAATCTCCCAGCGAAACAAGAGAAACGGATTTCCCTGCCTGCGGCTCCTGTGTGTGTAGGTAGGGTAGGCACGAAAGCTGGATAATTGCGATGAGCAATGTGGAAATAACACCGCACAAGCATTGGCAGCCGAGAGCCAGATCGAGCCACGGAGTCGCTCAAGATGGTGATAAGAAGCGACAGTCGATCGAAGGCCGGCAGCAGGCTGGCAGCACATCAACGGAGAAGCTCTGCTCAACCCATCCGTCGGTGCGAAAACCCCCCAGCGACGTGACCACATCGCTTCCATGCATTGTGCATTGTCCATTGCATCTTGAGAGGCATGCCATGCTCTACCAAAGAGGACAAGCCCAGCGAATGCACACTGGGTTGCACGTACACAGTGCGGCAGACAAAGGACACCCCCCGGCTCGTTCCTCGATGATCCCCACCGCCTTGGACGCTTGCACCCACATTGCGTTGCTGCGATCAACAACGAAGAAGTCAACCTCCTGTTCAACCTGGCCTTCCACCTTAGCATCCATCTCACCGGTTTCCAATGGACGATTCACCACCCCTCTCTCCGCTCCGCGCATGGCGGTGCAGACGCTCCAGAGAGCCACAGACCCGGCAAGTCCTCGCGCCGCTAAACGCTTCCAGGCAGCGATTGCGACCCCGGCCTCTGGGTCCACGTGACAGCCCGTCCGCACTGGGCGGTTCTATTTTGGTCCCCGAGGTCCCCTTCTAGGGCGGGCGCTATGACATGCCGCAACCCGCTGAAACCTTAACTGTACGTAATTCGGTCGGCTCCAGGACTGTCACAATCGCCCAACTGCCTGCCTGTCTGATCTGTTCTGGCTTGTGCTGGTGAGTCTGTGCAGTGCATCTCTATGTGAATGTGTCTGTGTATCTGTGTCCATGTATCTGTGTCCATGTCCAGCTCTCTCCATCCATCTGTCAGTCTGACAACCTGTCGGCTTTTCTATCCTTCTCGCCGGGATGGACATGGCGACAACTGATCAGTGGAAAGACAATATCACAATGCAACTACCCGGCTCCCGTTGCTCGGTTGACGGAAAAAAAGAAGAAGAAGAAGGAGGAGGTGGAGGTGGAGGTGGAGGAGAACATGACGTCGAGCGCAAAGCTTGCAGCAAAACAGACCTCAATGAAGTGGAGAAGATACATAGCCTGTATTCTTTTCCCCTTCGCGTGTGTCCAGCACCAGTTCCAGTACGGAATAGGGTAAGGTGTGTGCAGAAGGAGGAACTGACTTGACAGAATAGTGCAAGCCGGACTATGATGATCGCTATGCAGCCTCCGTCTATCTATCCCAGCATACCGGATGAAGTTCTTTCACATCCGCCCAGCCAGCAGCCAAAGCAGCCAGCCCAGCCCAAGAGAGAGCAGAACCAGCAGCCAGTAACGCACATACACAGACAGCACGCACACGCGCACTGTGGATGCATACACCCAACAACACACTCACTCACCTCCCGCCATCGATCCAGCCAGCCATCCGTGCCGGGAGAATCTGATTCGATGTTGCATGGCAGCCAACATACAGCAACCTACCACGCTGTCCACTTCCCACTTCTCTTACCTTCCAGCATCCCCTTCCCCCTACTCTCCATCCCCTTGCCATCCCATCACATCGCATCCACCACCACCAACCCACCACATCCAATCCCTCAATACCCACGCCCAGACCACCACCCTCCCCAGTACCTACATACCCAAAGACCATAACCCAGCCTGTGCCAGCCCGTACCTCCCAATAGCCCGAGCCGCACGCGACCCAAAATACCCGCCTATCACATCCCGTTCTGATACTCTGATACCCTGTCCTGCGAACATGCCATGCACCTACATACCCACACCCACATATCCCCTTGTTCCCAACGCACCCCGCTAGAAAGAGGATGAGAGGGAAAGAGA
Source organism: Dendryphion nanum (assembly GCA_020744415.1). Lineage (NCBI taxonomy): Eukaryota > Fungi > Ascomycota > Dothideomycetes > Pleosporales > Torulaceae > Dendryphion > Dendryphion nanum. The sequence continues at coordinate 1,011,044 of JAGMWT010000005.1, read as the reverse complement.
CAATTTCGAACACACTATCTAGATTCAGACGAAATGTATTGAATGGATGGATGCGAGCATCTGATTCCTCATTGCCTAAAATGATAATGGGACGTAGACCTTCGTAAACAAAGGCCACGCAGTCAAAAGACAAGGACAAAAGGCACATGGAAAGGGATGCGCGCCGTAACTTTCCTAGCCAGCCAACCAGCCAACCAGCCAGCCAGCCATCCAGCCAACCATCCATCCAAACTATCATCATACCCCCCCCCCAACCGATATCTCTCCACAGTATCCAGAGTACCACGCCCCGTCCCAATGAAAATATCGAAATCTTCCCTTTCCATCCCATCCATCATCCCATCCGTCCCTCTAACGCAAAACAGAAATCCCTAATCCGCTTAACCTACTAGCTATTTTGCTACCGTTGTAACCGTGGTACTTGCTCGGTAGCAAAAACTATCTACGTACCTGGTGATCGTGCCATCCGGGGAGACATGGCCTTCGTCGGCTACCTCTAGCCCGACTGCGACCTGGGAGTGACGCCCACCCAACAGTGAGTGCGCCATATGTGCTATCTGTCGTCTGTCGTCAGTCGTCAATCTGTCCGTGTGTGTCTGTGTGTGTCTGTGTGTATGTGTCTTTTCCTGGTCCTCGTTTTCTGCTCTCCTTGTTATAGGCTGAAGGCGTTGTTGCGTGCCCTTCCCTGCCTTGTTCCTGGTGTGGAGCGATATCAAGCTCTGATTGCTCAAATGACAGAACGAGGTGGAGGCACAGCACAAGTGGGAAAATGGGACTAACTGTGAGAACGAGGACAATGAATCTTGATACGCGCTGTGCATCTGAGACACTTTTTGGTGATGATAATATATCCATGAATTTCCATTTCTGTTCATTTCAGCTCTTCTTCTGCGTTGCTGTGTCTGAGTGGTGGGTGGGCATCTTCAGCTCGCCATCCGCTCCCGCTTCTAATCTAAGAAAGAAAACTAGGCCGGACCCCAATAACCCAAGTTCTTTTTTTGACGTTGCTTTTCCAAAACGGATGCTGTCATCCACGTGTGTATGTTTTGCGTGAAACTGAGGGGGACGCGGGGGTATGCGGAAAACCACCATACGTTGCAACGCTACCAAAAGAAAGCCAGCCACCCGACGCCCATCATGATGCTATGAAGAAAAACCCATCCGTCGCCGTGCGCGCCACCGCAGCTCTCGGCGGGCGCAAGAATTCATGCTACCGCCCCTGTACTCGGGGCCGTCCTATTGGAAACTCCAAAATAACCTTACATAAAAAGAAAAGTTCCAAACGGGTATGTCGAACGCTCTACATGTCCTCCTCCGGCTATAGCTCCGAGCCGGTGGCGTAGTCAGGTGCGCGTGACTGCCATTTTGGACGGAAAAACAGGACATGCCACCACCAGGCAAGAGCAATAAATAAATATATAAAATTGAGAAGTGGAAAAGGAAGAAATAATTCGTCAAAACAATTGGAAAAATTTATCTGATATCGAAGAGTCGTGAGGTCGTGATGATGGCGGTGGAAGCGTGGGGATATTCGCGGTCTTTGAAGAAATCGATTGCAAGGAGATCTATCCATTTGAATCCAAGCCAGAGCGCTAAGATGTTCATGCGGAAGAAGAGTGTGGTATATACGGAGGTGCCTGTGCGGTCGTGACTCCCTCTAGTGCCGCTCTGGATATTGGGGGAAGTGGCTGAGATTTTAATAACTTGTCCCTGGACGCTCGTTCAGCCTCTTGTCTCGTTACGTCCAGATAGGTGCAGGAGTGGCCACGAACCCGCTGGGGTATCCCAAAGGCATACCAAAATTGAATACATGTTCCTCAGGTACTGAATAAGGAGGCGGTACTGATGCGGGAGACCCCAGCGGTGAAGCGTAGCTCGTCGTCCCGAATGCATCCGTAGTGCGCGGTACTTCAAGGTATGGAGACGTTTGTCCAGATGCTAATCCACTGGGGATAAAAGTCAAGGGCGAAGGCGCAAAGGCCGGGCTCAGACTCTGGCCATAGCTGTACTGTGCGATCTGGTTCTCAAACTCTAGGTTCAGCGACTCCAATCCGTACGGCGATTGCTGTACTGGCGACCCATCCCCAGCTTGTTGTCGAACCCAATCTCTTCTTGACTTGTACGAGGCTGCAATGCTGCTCGGGAATCGAACAAGAGATGCGATGCCTTGTAACCGTTGGTCGTATCTTGGATCTTGATATGCCTGCATGTATTGAATGATCTCTTCTAGAGGAGACAGAGCCAGGTTGCCACAAAAGACCGATCCAATATCGCGGAACATGGGCTCCAATGCAACGGCCGTGGCGTAAAAGTGAGCTAACACAATAAGAACCGTCGGATCTCCTCGTTTGGCGGCCAGGAGTGAGATTGGTACCCAGAACAACCACTTTCGGAGTGCGTAGAGCTGCCCAAACTGTTCCTCGGCCGTCTGTGCAGGATTCGACGTTCGTAACCGTTCGATGTAGCTTTTGAGCTGTTCGACCCACTTGCCTTCTTGGTCTTCTCGTCTGAGATAGGGCTGTAAATCATGGAGGGCGTTCTGGAGATCTGTAATAGTTTGAAGGTGTTCACGACGGGCTTCCTGCGAGATGGGAGAGCTGATTGGATTCATCAAGCTTTTGCTGGGCATTGGAGTGTGTTCTGCGATGTAATCGGCGAACAATGACTCATGTCTCCATGGTTGCATGGCTTGAATGACCTAGGGAATGTTTAGAAGGTGGAAATCCTTGAGAGAACGAGGCTTCCTTACCGTTTTCGTGCCTGTGACAAGTGAGGCCCAACCACGCCTGGTTAATATTCAATTAGTGACAGTACATCAAGACATACTCAACAAGACATACCAGTCAGTAGCCTGCCATGCAAGCAGAAGGGACGATGCTAGTACTGCATCGGAGTTCACTCTGGTAAAAGCAGCGATACCTTCATGAAGACCCTTCAGAGCAATGCCCGCGTGGTGGAATGCAAGATTTCTCGTTTCGCTGGACTGAGAAATCCATGCCAAGTGAGACGCAGAAAACGCGAGAATAGAGTGCATGACGAACGGGTGAGTTGCGGCGATGCTCAGGAACCTGGTTTTTGTCAGATAAGTACGCCCGGAGCAACCGAATACGAAAGTCGAACAACGACAACAAAGAAGCTTACTTTGGCATCATATCAGTCCAGATGGTCAAGTTTGATGTCCTATTCCTGAACATCTCATTTGAGATGGAAGAGAGATGGTGGATCAGGCGGAGATCAGTCTTGGAGTAGAGCCGCCATTGAGGTTGCGGGTACACTCTCAGTTCAGGGAATGGGAACTCGCCAGTCTGCCGCCAGAGTTCGACTGTAGCATCAATCTCTGCCGTCCAAAGGAGGTTTGGTTGCTGTCCAGACTTGGGGGAATCTGGAACCAGTGCCTGGGGAGTGTCCATGTAGTCACAACGCACTTGATGTTTTGTGCAATTCCGACTGCATAAATGTTAATATCAAGTCCGAGAACACGAGTGTGAGTCCACTGGAATGTAGCTTACCATTGCGGAAAGGTCTCGTCGCAACGAATGTGTCTCTTCTTGCAAGTTTTGCACCCCTTCCGGCTCTTAGTATGGCTGCGCCTTGAAGGGCCTCCACCTGGTCCAGCCATTTTAATGAAGAGGAGAGTTAACGGCGAAGGCGCAAGAGTTCACAATGGATCAGGAAAGTGGTGCTCAGTCGTTCTGCTGGAAGAAGGGAAGGCTGTGAAGAAGGGCTGGTGTTGGTAGTAGTCCTGGCGAAATGAAAGAGATTGAGTAGCGAGGGGCTGAGTATATGCAGGGTGTAGATCTGGTGCGTGGTAGATAAAGCGAGAGGATTTTGGGGTGGCAGACGATGACTAAAAGGGTGAAGAGTAGGATGTGGATGGTTGGTGAGGACTCAGTGGTGATATATGAGAGGGACGGAAGCAAAGGCCTCTCGGGGATAGAAAAGATTAGATTGTAGTAGGGCTGAAAGGGTATTGACGCAGTATGAGTGAAGGGTCTCCCGACAGGCAGTAGTCTTGAAGCGGGCAAAACGAGAGAGTGACAGGTGAAAGCGGAAAACAGTAAGGAAGATGCCCCCCTGCAGACGGCCTATGCGTGATTCGGACAAGGCTTGAGTCTAAAGGCTGAAGAGAGACATGGGCGGCATGGAAGCAATTCACAGAGTGACTTGTGCGTTCTTGCTGGAGCAGAGGCCAGGGAAGAGCCTGTTCAAGGGGGGGTGTGAGGGGAGAAGGAGGGGGGGGGAGGGGGGTCATGGAAAGACTCGGCCACAAATAGCAGCGTGGCCACGAGTGGAGGTCTGTGTGGTGCATCTGGTAGCAGCCGGTACAGACGGCCAGACGGGAGGGGCTAGCAGGGAGTGAAGGGAAAGTGGTCGCGGGAGCTACAGCGATAGAGTGATTGAATGATTGAATGATTGAATGATTGAGTGAGTGATTGATTCACAGGACCGTGGCCGTCTGGCTTGAGCTCGTATGACATAGCCCCCGGTGTAACTCCCGTGGGGATCAAGCTCTATCCAGGGCCATGGACCGTCAGGTTGGAGCAGGTGTGTAGGCTCCAGCACGCTGTCTCCCGCCGGGCCCCTGCGAGTGAATGTCTCAGCGGACTACGGCACGGTAGAGCAAGCATGTGTGGTATTATCGAGGACCCGCGCAGAAGAGAGATGCACCCACGACGCACAGAGGTGTGGGTCGCGGCATGTCCCTGCACGCCCAAGGCAAGAGGGGAGGGGGACCCTCCACCGCTGTCCAGGACACACAGGAACAGGAGTGGCGGCCCCAGGCAAAGAGGCCGCACGGGCCACATAGTGAACAGAGAGATGGAGGCGACAAAGAGGGTCATGGCTCAGGTGGCCGTCGGCCTTCTCTCGCGGTTGTGAGAGACTGAGTGATTGAGTGAGTGTGAGGCGCTGGCGGGCTCCCCTGTCATCCCGTCTGGGACGCGGAGACATGGCTGTCGAGACGTTTGGGCGGCGGTTGTGCATGAGGACGCCACAGCTCGCTGCCTTCCGAGAGCGGGCTGCCAGCGCCGAGCACGCACATTCATTCGCCTTCGTTCGCGGTCAAGGAGCCCAGCACACAAGAGGCGTAAAACGGCGTGTTTGGTGGCCCGATGGCCGAACGAACGAACTGCAGCAAGCAAAGCAACTCACACAACGAAAGCCCTGGACGGCGAGTGTAGACGACCGACGCGGGCCGTGCGATGGCGAATGGTGGAGGCGATGGATGGTCATCCCGATCGAGTCCGCTGCGGTATCAAAGTTGCCATGGTGGTCCCAGAGCAAATTGATCCAGCAGTAACAGTAGCAGTAGCGGCGACGGCGACAGTGACGAGGGGCGGCGGGCAGTGTCGACGCCGAGTGTGAGCGGTCAGGTTAGGTCAGTAGTAACAACTGGACAGCGTGGATCATGGCTCGGTGGTTGGTGGTGTGGAATCAGAATCAATGAAACGTGCGGGCTCAGTCAGCCCATAGGCAATAGATAGAGTTACAGGCTTGGAGACTGAAATGGGACGGATGGAGGAGGCGGGGTGGGGAGAGGGGGCCTGTGTGTGTGAGGGAGAGAGAGAGCAAAACAGCGGTCCTAGTACAGGAACAGTTACCCGATGTAGTGAGCCGTCCCAGATCCAAGAGCAGAGTGATGGAGCTGCGGGAGTGTAAGAGAGTTGAGTCGAGTGGAGTGGAGTGGAGGGGGGAGGAGGGAGGGGAGGAGGACGAGGGGGTGTGAATGGAGAGAAAGAGAGAAAGAGAGAGCGGGATGGGGTGGAAGTGGCCAACACACCCAGCAGGCAGAAGAGGGACTACGGTGAATGTGGGCGGACGGTTGGAATCAGCCAATAGGAGCCCTGGCGAGTCGGTAGCGAATGCGCGCAGGCCGTCCAGCCAATCACTGCGGCCTGAGGCCGGTAGTGGGCCCGCAGTTCCCCGGTCTAGCCCGTCTGGGGCTGGGCTCGAAAACCCGGACCAGGGACAGGGGGGCTGTGCCCAAAAATAAAAGCGGCCAGGGCACACAAGCACGGCGTGCACAGACCACATGGCAGCTTGGCGGGCCAGCCCTTGGCGGCCGCACCCTCCAGGGCTCGCGGAGTCGCGGTCACCAGATGCAACAAAAGACAACTTAGACTTTCTCAGGACTGCCGCGCTGCACCCAATCCCCATTAATTTGACAATCCGCCGTCATCTGCACCACTCCATGGCCCATCAGGCAAGGCAATCGTGCTGATGCCCTCCATGACGAAGGACCATGAACCATGACGATGTCCATGTTGCAGTCGGTGTCGGTCGGGGAAGGCGGCCTGCTGATGGGATGGCGAGACATCCGATACAATCCCGATTTTGATGAGTTGCTGTCGTTGTTGCCAGGCGCACACGCACACACGCACACACATCATACCAACAGTGAATGATTACTATTTCCAACGGCGAGGGGGGATGAGAGACGGCCGGAGTAGGGCTCTGACCATGTTACTGTACTGCTGCTGGCCTTGCACAAAAGTTGCTGCTCCTCATGGCCGAATCGAGCGAGGAGCAGTGTGTCCAAGTGGAATTGCGGCTCTAGCCTTTCCTCTTCCCAACATCTGCACACCCTCTTGCGCATACTGTAGGCTGTGGCAGTGTGGCAGATCCCTCAGGAGCGCTGGATAAAATGAACGCCTCCCCCCGCGCCCGCCCGCCCGCTGGCCTGCATCTCTTCTGCAAATACTACCCAGGAGTCGCAGGTAAAATTGGTTTTGGGCGTCTGGCTCCCCAAGTGACGGGATGGGATGGAGATGGGGTCCTGCTGGCCAGCTCCATTGGACATCTGGAGAGGCAATTACGCGAGCTCAATTCACCGCAACAATCACCTCCTCCTTCGCCGTCACCGTGCGCGCCCCCGGCCAGCGGCCAGCATAGCACCAGCATACTATGTATGTACTGGCCATGTGCAACCGCTGGGGTCTTTGAGATGTTGCGGGCTCTGGTCTCCGGTCAACCTTCACCACGTTGCAATCTGGACTGACCGTGTGGTACACGCACCCGCGCCCTATCCGTCATCCCATCTCGCATCTACATGATTCTTTTCGCAATACGCGCGCGCCGGCGCGAGAATTTGATGCCCGCTGTAGGGCTGGTTTCGGTCACGGCAATGACGTCTCGTCTCTCGGGGCTCTTTCGTGACGGGCGCACGATGGCGGGAGGGACAAAGGAGCAATAGACACGAGGTACGAAGCGCAACGAAGTGGACAGTGTGGACAGCGTGGACCGAGTGGGATACAGTGGACTCGAAAACGAGCGGAGCATGGTTCCAGAGGCCAATGGGAAGTCGCCAGACCGACCGAGGCAGCCGTGAACCCTCTCCAAACTGGCATCCCGCCGCTGGAGAGCAAGTACAAGCGACTGAAATTATGTCGTTGCAGGACTCGAGAGCCTAGTTATGGGACCTGAAGTCGCCAAAGTCGGATGCCAATGCTATAAATAGAGATTAACTCAACTTAAAGCTTGGTGCCAGCGCCTGTTCGCCCTGGGGTGACCCTGGTTGCCTCTGGGGTGATGACGCCCAGGGTCGTCGAAAAAAGAGGGCCACCACCAGTGCACCACCACATTATTGAACAGACCACGGGCTGCCAGTGATCAGTCCTGTTGAACAAAGACTGCTCAACTGGGTAGAAACGTCTCTCCCAAAAAAAGCACAGCTCTGCCATATGCTGACGGGCACGCGCTCTGGACATTACTGGCAACCACTGGCGACCATTTGGCCATCACTGACAGCCACCAGAACAAACATCCGCCAAGCCGGCAGCAGTGAATTCCAACGTTTGCCTGCCGTCACCATCGCCCAGCCTGCAATCAAATCGTTCCTTTGCCCTGCAAGCCACACGTTCTCCTGCACAGAAAGCTGCAAACGAACAAGCAGAAGCTGTCACTTCCAAGACACAACCTCCTAAAATAAACATCCCCCACCACGTTCTGTCTCCCAGCAACAACTCCCTGTCCTTTTTCATTCTCTATCCTTGCTCAAGCTGCTTCGGATCGTGCACCACCTCTTTCAACGTGGAAGGAAAAGCCAGCCTAAATTTTAATTCTTTTGGGCATACTGGCAAAAGGACAAACCCCCCTTTATCCCTGTCCTACCGGACTGTTGCTCAAGCTATGTATGCTGCGTCCTGCTGTACATACAGTACACAGTATGTATGTACTGTAGAAAATGTACCGGCCCAGTCGCCTGCAGCATTGTATGCAGTGATAGGCGACACAGACGACAACAATTAGTCCGTCTCCGACGACGAACGGACACATGTCCCCCGCGACCAAGTGCCTCCCCCTGGAGCCACCGGCCACACTTGAACAGAAAGCACTCCTCCGATCTTCTCCATTCTCAACCTCTAGCGTTCCATACTCCGTAGAGTACACTATACCTACTATGTACACTTGCGGGGGGGGGGAAGGGCTGCACAAGCCTAGGTAGGAACCCAATCCAATGAATTAAAAAAAACACTCAGCACCAGCCATCTCAAAACTTTAGCCATGCCACGACGGGTTTCGCTCGCTCGCTCGATGAAACCAAAGCGGCTCTTACCAGTGTCGAATATAGTAACTGTTAGTAGCTAGTTATCAAACCGTTCATTCTGATTCCGCAATATCCAAATGTCACGCTTCACCGATCCAGAATCCATCCCCCGCCCCCTCTTCAGCCTCTCCTCAATTTCCACCGTTATGATCAGCACGGCGGAATCCAAATGCGCAAGCGTGTTCGTGCTCGCTACTTCTTTCTTATTCTCTTTCCGCTGCCCAGGTTTGTCTGTGTGTTTGTCTGTGTGTTTGTATGGGTGTTTGTGTGGGTGTGTGTCATTGAGCAAACAATCCCGCAAGCATAACTGCATCTACCTACTTACATACAGTACTATTCGTGACGCGCCCCGATGCATCAATGCATCATCCACCTTCAAATCCACAAAACAACCCTGAATCTTCCCTTCGATAGAACCAAGGAATTATCCTTTCACTCCGCGCCTGGCTGCCTGTCCATGTGGCTCTCGTCGCCACGCCACACTCACACCCACACTATGCCCCATGCCCCAGGCCACACGCACACACGCACACACCATTGACAAGAAAACAAACAGGTCTGCGCCCGCACGCCCCACTACCGAACTGCCCACCTCGCCGACTTCAATCTGAATCCTGGAACCCGTAAACGAAGAAGAATCTAACGCTTGCTAGCAGCTGCACCCAGGCTACTGGTAGAGAGTGTATGCGGAGTCGTTTATGTGTAGTCAAATATAGATCGCCCGAAGCCCAAAGCAAGGTCCATACATGGACAGAATACATACAATATCCTCGTGGTTGTCATGTATGTTGCCTTGTAGGTAGGTTGAGGTAGGTTGAGTCTGGAACGCGATGCGCGGGTGAACACAGACCAGATAGATAGACAGGACCAGACCAGACCAGACCAGACCGCATACATAAACCTTGCGGACAGACGGGTAAACGATCAGGAATGATAGATGCGGAGACGAGGGGGAGGGGTGAGATGCAGGGCAAAGTCCAGATGTCGACACATACACACTCACATACTCACACGTGCATACTTGCCACGCACATGCCAGACACGATACCACACACACACCACTGTAGATCCCAACCTCTTCCTCTCCATACATACTATACAGGCGAACGCCCGCATCCTCGCTCGCCCTCGTCGTTGCGGCCGCGCTCGCGCTCGAGCCATGTCAAGACAAGTCCAGTCCATTCCAGTCCAGTCGACACATCGTAATTGTAGAGAACAAGTAGCCCGATGAAAAACGATGCGATGCGACTATCTCTTTTCCGTTGCATGGTTCGCATTGCATCCATGACGTGACATGCCCCTATCCTATTACCTCGCTCCAATTAATTTACGCCCATCACTCTGCTCAACAGCCTCTCTTCGTATTCGTCGGGGCAATTCTTTCATGGCTGTGGCGGATGCTGTCTCTTGTCCTTTCCCATCTCCACCTCCACTTCCATGTCCATCTCTTACGTAGGTGGATATGCAGATCCATGACATGATGTCCTCACTCAATCCAGCTCGCCTCCAGGCCAAAAGAGAGTCGGAGAAAGAGACACAGAAAGAGAAAATGTAGTTCCTTGCACTGTGAAAAGAGAAACTGTAATATCAATCCGTTTAACAGAAAACGGGTGTAGCTACCTACTGCTATATATCATGGTTCGAAAACGTACGAGAGAACGCCGGGAAATGTGTCGAGTGAAGCTGCTGCTGCTACAGTGCTACTGTTATTTCGCTTTCAGTACCCAAATCTTCAAAGGGGGGAAATTTCTCTACAGTCTTTTCCTCTCCTTGGGGGACCTCGCCGAAATGTCATGTGTTAGAATCCTCGCTGAAAAAAAAGTCTATAGATGCCTGCTCGCCGCCCATCCCCGCATTTTTCTCCTTGATACTCGCATTCCATACCCCCTCCCAGCGTACGGCCACATTTTTACATGCCCCGGTGTCCGAAACATCGTAATTGTGTGTCTTCGTAGATTCCCATTCCCATTCCCACCTTCCTGCCCATCCATCCATATATCCATCCATATATCCATCCACCAACGGTTTTCCCCTGGTCAGGACGCCTGTAACCTAGAGCTGAAAAGACGGAGATCATCTCGTGTTCAGCAAGCTTGGCTCACGCCCCATACAAGTCCCGGAACTTGGTTTGTTCAACCGGGGATAGGTTACGAAGAAAGCCGTCGAAGTCTGGAATCATCGTTTTGTACTGTTGAATAACCTGTTGACGATCTTAGTATCCAACCCTAGGCTACGCTAGAAAATACTCATTCCACTTACCTTCTGGAAAGTCTCCCTGAAGTCCTTGTGCGTTGCATCGGGTCCCTTGACAAGATTCCCATCCGCTTTGGCCATTTCGTTGAAAAACTCCAAAAGGCTCTGTTCCATTGCAGGGGGGTTGGCCAGAATGATTTGCATGAATCCGGTCAACGCATGTCCCTTCTCGTCTGTCCACATCACATTCCGAATCGACCGTAGAAATGGGGGGGCGATTTGAGCAAGATGGGGTGCTAAGAACTGCGAACAACCAATTCCAAGTCTTCCTAAAGCAATGGCTGCGTTCTCATTCAGTGACTCGGGCACTTTGGGATCAAAAAGAATAGTCGCAATCTTCTGGAGTAGCTTCTCGACGTATGGTTGCATACCCTCACGTTGTCGCATAGAGATCTCTCCGACGGACCAACACGCGTTATTAATCACCGAGTATCCTGTCTCTTCCCCGTCGCGCAAAACTTGAGCAAGATCCAGCTGAGCAATGAGTATTTCGAGGATTGTGGGCAAGAAAGGTTGAAGCTGATCGAAGACGTATATTGCGCAGTCTCCAAGCAGTGCATATGCTGATTGACGAACGTCGTTGTTCGTATCCTGCATGCAAATGGCCAGCAATTGGAAGAAGTTTGGCGTTGAGTTAACAAGCCGCGACCCTTCACCAGTCTCGAGGGCTTGGATGATTGCACTCAGTAAATCGAGGCTGGTAACCAAGAAATCCTTGTCTGGTGCTTCTAGTCCCGGGTTTTCACCAGCCATCATGGTCTCCTCAAGATTACGATGGATGATGTTTACACAGCGTGCAAAGATAGCAGGAGCAAAGCGGGTGAACTTTTCACCAAGAGCGGTAGCAACATACGAGAGACATTCGAGGAGAGGAAACATTTCTCGAGATTGGTCTGATACTTTGTTCCAGCGTTGGATCAGCGCTGGCATCAATAGGTTGACGAGTTCTTCCTCTGCGAGCGCCTGTCCGACGTGTTCCGCCAGGGTCTGAACACAGTCGTAGAGAATGAACATGTTCCGGTCTTTGTATTTCGCAAAGCACAGAACAAACTGGCGCACAATTGTGGTGCTATATTCAGACAGCATGCTGTTGGCCTTCTCCTCCAGATTTGCAAAGGCAGAGGCTGCGGCTTCCTGAACTCTCTTGTTATTGTCAAGCATCTTGATCAGAATACCCTCCATCATCGGCTCAAAGAATTGCTGTCGTCCAGCCTTATCCAAGTGGGATGCCCAACCAGAATAACGGCCGAGCGACCAGCACGTGATTTGGCGAACGACGGGCTCGGAGTCATTGAGGAGAGTCAGGAGATAAGGAGTGAGTTCGCGAAGATGGGGTTCGACGGCTTCCATGCATCCATCAGCGATAGCGCCAAGAGCAAGCACGGCGGCTTCCCTGCTTGGCCATTCGTTATGGTTTAGTTTGGATAGTAAGTAGGGAAGAGTGGCGGCAAAGACGGGTTGATGAAATACACCTGCAAGTACATCCAGGGCAGCTGCTGAACATTTGCGGAGATTCCACGCCTCTTCCGGGTCGCCGAAGGAGTCATCGTCGTCGAAATCTTCAATCTCTCCTTCGCTCAAATCATCTTCATCGTGTGGTACAGCAGAGGTTGAAGATCCGTTGGCGGCGGCCTCTTCGCCATTGGCATTCGTCGTAAGCCGGGCGGTTTTGCTGGTGGCGAATGTTGGCTTGATGTCTTCTTCCCGGTCTTCTTGTTCAGCATCCTCCTTTTCACCTTCCAAACGCAATATGTCATCTTCGCTATAAATCATACTCTCTAACAAACATGGTACGATCTTGTCCAAATATGGTCCAAGGCAGTCCCGTAGCTTCTCGTCTTCACCCACACAAAGCCAGAATTCGGCAGCGTCCAGAGCGAGATCAGCGTTATCCTGGTTTCTTTGCTGAGTAACCATGTAGTCCACGAGGCCTTCCATATGGGGAACTATTTTTTGTGGCGCAATGTCGGCAATGTGAACGAAAGCACGGCATACATGCTTTCGGACATCGTCGCTCGAATCGCTAGCCAGTGTGAAGAGTTGTTGCATCAAGGTGTCCAAGTTCGTCATGACTGCCTCGGGCTTATCTGGAACAAACAAGTTGATACTTGAGAGCGCATCGGCGCGGACTTTTGGCAATGGACTCGCCGTAAACTCGAGTAACTTGGGGAACATGAAGCTCAAAGGTCGTTGACCCTGGTACTCTCGGTCCAAAGCTTTCTTGTTGTCCTCGCAGATTTTGAGTAGCGCACTCATTCCTCCTTCCTGGGCTTGTGGGGAGACGTTGCTGCTCGTGTTACTTACCAGCGTCACCAGTTCCGAGAGAACTTGCGGCCATCCCATGATACCCCCTTGTCTGACAACTTCTGTGATGACATTGCCGGCATAGCTACGTATCTGCGAGTTCGAATCTTGTAATCCGTGAAGGATTATTGATTGTATATAGGATTTCGACGAGTCGGGTATGGTCTTGTAAGAAACCCTGATATCATTCTTCAGCATGATGGCAGCAGCGGCTCTGGCTTGCATATAGCTGGCGGGATCCATGTTCACCGCGGAGGGGGGTTGGCTGCTGGAAAAGACAAACGCCAGGTATTTATCAATATCCGGGGACGCTTTGGCTTGCTTGAGCATCTATATGCGCCCGATAGTCAGTGAAATGGACTCTCTTTACCGCGAGAATGGATAGTGTGTGTGGACGGAAGACAACTTACAAGCTCCGCATTTTTTTGAGTAGTCTGATCATGACCACTGAGTGATTCCCGCAGGCACTGTGCCAACTGCCTCAAAGGCTCGTCCTGAGGTTGCCAGGTCATGTCGCAGGGAAGAATATGCTGAGTTTGTGGGGTGGGGGTGTGGGTGTGGGGAGAGAGGATCGAGGTTGCCACAAGTACCGATGTATGGTGGCCAAAGGACAAGAGAGACGGCGAGATAAAGAGGCGGTGGATAATGCGCGCGGCGGAGTTTATGTTATGGAAGGGGGCGAGGAGGAGCGGACAGGCTGTCTTGAAGGCGACGTGCGCTGGGTCTGCTAGAGCATGTCATTGTTAGCTCTTTACTGTGTGCATTGTGTGCATCGTGGATTGTAAGGCGTCGATAGGAGGATTTGATGGGGTGGAGGGGGAGGGGCGAGATGCGTACCAGTTCGCGTAGTTTGGCCGCGTCGTCCTACAAGCCTACAATCATCTTCTTCCAGATATGAAGAAAATGCAGTTGGTCAAGGGTAAATTTTGCGTGGCTACGAGTGACAGTTTGCTCAAAGCCAGGCCTGCCAATGACGCGGGTTGCGGGTAGTTGCAGGAGGGGTATCACTGCCCTGATTTCAGTAGGAGAGAGCGGCGCACAAAGCGAAGTCGTTGCGAATGCGGTGCGACGGGAGTGCAGGCGGCGGAGCTATAGAACAGCGGAGGAGAGGAGGAGGTGGTGAGCAGCGAAGGTTGGGAGTGGTCGCAAGGAGGAAAAAGTTTGCGTGTGTAGTCGGAGGTGTCGTCTCGTCGTTGTAGTAGCGGCCTAGGTGCCCGCACTTGCACTTGCTTGGTGGAGGGCAGGAATATAGCGACCAAGTGCGCCTGCCGCCGTTGAAGGTTTTGTTTGGCGAGCAACCCCTCTACTGCAATCACTACGACCCACTCCACTCCACTCCAAAGACTCCCAACATCAACACCAACAACATTCATCGTGAACCCGCAACCATCATGGCTACTTCTTGGATCACTATCTCCTATTATCGTCAACATCGTGTTCTGCATCTTGCTTCCCCTCTGCTCCTGTTCCACATTGCAGCCCCAGCTCCCTAGCCCCCACACTCACGCTCACGCCGCCGTCGCTCTCACCGCCTCAAGCAGTATGGGCCTCATCGCTTTGTATCCTCTGCACCCAATGTCTATCGTCAGGCGGTTACCTCTTGGTCAGGGCCCACTTATGGGAGGCACGGAGTCGCAGGCAGGGGATCGCTACCTGAACGTTTCCAAGGACATGCCTCTCACGTGTTTCCGAAGAATGACTCGGTGCTCTTTCATCTTCGTTGCACCGCACCATCTGTCACAGTGTTCTTAATTCAATGACACAGTTGCCATCAACCTTGCAGAGTCGACTCCACAATATATCCGTGCATGAGAGCGAGCCAAATAGTATCACCGGGGCCCCAAGCGTCAAGTTCTGTGCCGAGAAAGTTCCCCTCTGTCGAAGCGTATGTGGTATGTCGATTGTACAACGCTCTAAAGGGGTTGCATTTCGATTTGAATCTATCGAATCCGCGCTCTGTCATTGCTTTCTAGAGGAGAACCAACTTCTCCAGCACTTGTATCTAGGTATCCGGGGCCTGCATACCATGACGCTTCAGCGGAGGTAGTGTTTCGAGCAGCTCTTCACAAGGATGGCCACGGGGATGCTGCAGAATCGACGGTATCTTCTTGTGGACGGTCTCGTCCTAGGTACAAGCAGTGATGTTGTTTCATTTAGTTAATATCGTACGAGCAGATCCCTAGACCGAATCTTATTACTCGGGATAGTAAATAATGCAGCGGTCAGTCACTCAACAGTTCTTGATCTTTAAGCAGTCAGCGTCACACACGTGACAACTGATCAACACCGCAACAAATGATGCAATCAACAAGTCTGCGGGTGCCTGAGGATCGTTCTTTGTAGTCTGGAGTAAGAGATAGCCATTGCACTGTTCAAGCTGCTCAACCCTCAACGATATTACACTCATACTTTACACGAGCCTTTGGCCCTTTACCTTCGACCTCTTAAATGTACAGACCCCACGGGAACAGCAAAAAATGTTCCACTGCTCGCAACGGCTTCTCAAACAATGCAAAGAAACGTTTCACGGCTTGGGTATTTGGTAAATATGCGGTGACAAGACCCACTTGCTCCTCAGGAGGCTACTCTCCACTCTCCACCGTCGGTGAGTGGCAGAATTGTGTGCATGAGATCAATGATGAAGAGGTCAGTGTAAGGGTTACCTCCTCACTAACAGGCTCACCGCCCGACGCACTGGAATTCAATCAACTACATTGGTGCAGTTCACAAGAGAGAAGATAGGCGGGCACACACTGCCAATACTTGCCACGGAGCTTTCGTCAAGATTGCCACCATCATGCACAACATATCGCCTCTCCCGTCCCGATCGCCCCGACCAGTTATATATTTCTCTTGCATTCGCTTCTGTGTGCAACCGCTCCTCCAGTCACACGAGCCCAAGGCCCATGTGAATTTGAAAGTGTAGCAAGCCCCGACGGCTTCCCAGGTCGTGACCTTCTAGGTAGCTTCGTGACTTCGATATTCGAAATATAGACTCCGCTGGAGTCAGCGTTCCTTGCTCTCGAAATCTCTAGAAGCAAGGTTTTAGAGGAATTCCTCTGAATCCTCAAACTAGAACAACACCAACAACGGGTCGTCGTACGGGCATCGGATTGTATATCCACTACCATGGGGCAAGCGCCGGTTAGCTGCATGTTAGGTTTACCGTAGGGTGACGCTGTTTCTTTGACAGCTCTCAGCCAGGGCACTTCGTTCCTCTTCGCTCTTTACCCTGGCGCCCGCAACACACATCTCTCCAGAAGTTCGTTGACTCTATTTCTCATCAGAGAAGACCAGAGAGAAGGCGAGAAAGAAGACTTCAAGGTAAAAAAGGACTTTGCTTTCCACAGAAACTACCATGGAGGTAAATAAAAATGAACAGAAAAACAGTTGCTATTGTTCCAATGATGGAACAGATTTAGATTCTTTCGATCAACCTTCATCCAAATTGTAAAACATTCTTGTCTCCCGTTGAACGCCTTGTTCGGTTTGTGATCGAAGCGAGGAAAGAATTGTCGTCATTGATGGGTGGCCAACTTGTTCACCATGGGCTTGTCAATCTTAGTTCTGGTCATTTTACTTACAATTTACCTGGATATACCTTCTCGATTATACAGGAGGAGAACCACATATGCACTCCCGATTAGAGGCGTTTGTTGCAAGAATATCCATGATGTCCGCAGCTGGTTGATATTTGGACAGGACTGGAACTACAGTCTTCATACGAAGCTTATATAATTGGCATCGTACCAAGTTTGCGTCAGTGCATTTGAATATCGTTATCTTTGGGTATGTCTCGCAGTAAGATTGCAGAGGCGAATAAATACATTCTTCGCAGAAGTTGACTTGAAGTTCGTTGCAAGTCAACATACAATGTCTTAACTTTTCTGAAAGACACTACTCATGCTCATTTACTGATGAGACTGTATGGTTAGCTAATCGATACCTTTTACATAGTTCCAAGGTTGCACGTTCCAGGAGCGATTCACTAGTGCTGAGACGCCATGTAAACCATCTAGTCCATAGTACGAAGCCCAAAAGAAACCCCGATGCAACACCGAAGCCCAAACGTCGGGACCTACAACTTTCTTAAGAGTGCCAAACGGCAAGGTTATAGACGTCAATGCGTATCGTATTCGGGGACGTATGGGTAGGGCTGGATCTCGTGTCTACGGGGCTTAGCGTGAACGACTTCGGAGCGGCGGCGATCTTTTGGTTGTTCGAATAATGGCACGACGGTGATTGGTGGGCTTAGATAGATAGATAGTAGCTCGCTCGTTGCATCGGCCAGAACTGATAGCATTTGATTTTGTGGGAAAAACAAACTGGTACGTGGTGCGCGCCAGAATACATCAAGAAAGGACAGACAATTCATCCGTGGGTCGTTGCTGGCTTGAGACTGGGTGGTGGTACGGTACCTACATGTGTAAAGCATCTGTCAAATTGATCATGAAAAGACGTCTGATGCATGCATGCATTCCAAGCATCGCATATCTCTATTCATAGCATGAAATCCAGGGTGATTCTACGACGATTGTGGATGTAATGTTTCAGGTTCGGGGCGAGGTCGCTCAGACGAGGAGGTGCTTGTTTCGCGATTGGTTGACGGCTGTTCTGAACCCTCACCCTTTGCTGCTGCTGTTGCTGCTGCCTCTACCGCGCGTTCCCGAGCCGGACGGACTGGCTATGATACGGACTGGCTGTGGTACGGGACCCAATCTTGCGATGCTAAGGCTGATGGCATTCAGGAACGGTTTCTGCTGTTGTGGAATCGGATACTTCCAAGGGGAGGTGGGCGTATTTGCACCTGCAGGCCTAGGGAAGGTTTATAGGCATTGTTGGTCTGTCAAAGAGTGCCGCTGTGCATTTGCAGTTAAAACTTTGGAAGGCAACGCTGTTGGGAGCAAGCTAGCCCCTTCGTCCACTGATGCACTATGTAGTCACTTTTCCCAACCCCAGTGGATTGGAAGCCCATGAGTCTGATCGATATCGGGCTGTTGCGGAAATCCGAGGGGATGCTGGATGGGGTGGATAGACACTGGGACTTGAAGTTGCCATAGTGAGGAGCGCAAATCCGGCATGGTAGATCCGGGTTGGTGGTGGAGCGCTGGGAGCACGGTCAGCACTTGCCACTTGGACTTGGCCTGGGCGCATTTCGCCGGCTGCGTCCTCTGCGACCATCTCGTGCTGGCAAGTGTCTCAAGTCCATCGGGAACACCGCCTAACTCAACTCCCTCCTCCACACCACATCTCCTCAACCTTCCCCAACCCGCCCGCCGCGAGACCTCATTTCCTCCGCTGCCATCCATCCATCTCGTACAGGCAGCTTACCGCCTGCCAGCATCGCTATCCCGACATCCGCACCGTAGTGACGCAAGCCCGCTTGGCCCCCGCAGCCAGGATTCACACGCTCAGGGCACAGGAACCGCGCAGTAATACAGGAGACGCCGCTGCGCCTGCTGCCACGCAGCCGTGGCCGACACCGAGCACGCTCTGTCATCGTCAACATTTACCTACCTATCCAACTCTGTCGTGAGGACAACGGCAAACCGTCATCGCCATGTTATCGCACAACGCTCCGCCAGTGGCGGCGTCGTCGCCGCCAACAACAACCCTAGCCAAGTCCTATCTCCCCATCAACAACATAGCCTCCTCAAAACCTGCCATTGTGCTGGAGACATACCAAGGCAACCAGCATTCGTACAGTGAATCCATGCGGTCACAGAACTACAACAACATGGGCCCTACCGTGAAAGGCATCATGATCGGCATCTTCTCCGTCCTCGGCGCCGCCGGCTTTTGTTTCATACTCGTTGCCATCATCTATTACTTCCGATATACCTCCCACGGTCGCATATTTCTGGACCGGATAACCCGGCCGGGAGAATATGATGATGAGCAGCAGTTCGCAAAGGAAGAGGCCGAAGCACTCGAGGAGATGGACGACATACAACGAAACGAATACCTGAGAGCAAAAGGTCCGCTCCCCTCCCGTGACTGGAATCCCAAGTCACCCTTCAAAATTGATATCCACTAACCGTAAATAGCCTTCGTACAAGCCAATCCACCTGAATCCGTACAAACTGACATTTCCTTATCGCAGTTCTTGGCAATACAGGAGAAGGGCGTGTCAGCATGGGAGTTTGAGCCAGAGCTGGAGATCGCGAATTGCTTCGTGGAAGGCCGAACAGAAATCGAATTTTTCGACTCAGTGTGCAGTGTGCAGAGCAACCTCCCAATCCCGAAACAGAACGAAGTATACTATTGGGAAGCAAAGATATACGATAAACCAGATAACACCAACATCGCCATCGGGGTCACAACCAAACCCTATCCGCTATTCCGGCTCCCAGGTATGACAACTGGAACTCATTTTGGAACATCACGCTAACATTTACAGGTTTTCATAAATGGTCCATAGCTTACATGTCGCAAGGATCACGCCGACACAACCAACCCTTCGTTCCTACACAATACGGCCCGGCATACGTTCAAGGAGATGTCATTGGTGTGGGATATCGACCGCGTACCGGCACAATCTTCTTCACTCGGAACGGAAAGAAACTGGACGACGTGGCCCATGGCTTGAAGACACAGAACTTCTTTCCCACTGTCGGTGCGAATGGACCTTGCCAAGTGCATGTCAATTTTGGCCAGATGGGTTTCGTGTTCATTGAAGCCAACGTAAAGAAGTGGGGTCTGGCACCAATGACTGGAAGTCTGGCTCCTCCACCTCCATATGGTAGCGAACAGGGCTCGATTTTGTTGGAGGGTGGAAGAGAGGGCGTACGGGAAGGAATGGCTGGCACATACTTCACTCAATATGGCCATGCGCGGACAAGCAGTCAGCAAATGCGTCTTGGTCGTAATCAACCAACGAGCCCAGGCCCCCAGCGAAGTCCCACCGATATCTCCCTTGCCCAGCTCAGTCTCGTCGACTCCAATGAGGACTATGGTGAAGGAACCAGCGCTGAAGCAGGGGCTGCAGCCGCAGCTGCACAGCGTCAAGCGGGTGTTCATGGTCTTGGGCTCTTACAGCCTGGAGATCTCCCGCCGGAGTACTCAAGCCCACAAGGATCCCCTCGCATTAGTCGTCAGAATAGCCTCGAAGACGATGTACACTGGCAAGAGCGAACACCTCTGCTCAGCCAACCACAACTTCCCCAAACATCACCTCCAATCCCAACTTATGATGCGGCCGTCGCAGCGTCTTCTGAAGCACCACAAATCCGTGTCAGAAGTGCTACTCAGACATCCCGCACATCAGCTTCACGCGCAACCCGACGTTCATAGAACGTTCTGATTTACATGTTGTATTCTTTTCCTTTCACGTCTTCACCAAGTGGTTTTCATCCCGGATCTAACTATACCCATCTCTCAGCATATTCACATCTCCTCTGTCACGGATCGGATCGGTTGGGGGAACCAGATTGCCAGGTGCTGTACTGGCGCGTCGTGCATGACACGGCGAAGCAGCAGGTTTACATTTGAGCGAGGCTCTATGTAGTTTATTGGGCGTTGAGCGTGCATCCATTATGGTTCATGGGTATGGTTGTTTTTCGATCGCTTTACGAATGGCTCTTACACGTCACATGTCTCTTTGGTCTCAAGGTGCGGCGGTGTTTTCGAAAGGACTCAGCTCGGACATGGATACCCGAGCAGGTGGTCGGATACAGTCGTGATGCATGTCGAATACATATTATTATCTGCAAATCGCAACCCTATCTGAACCTGTTTTGCTGTATGGATACTCTATCGGGCTACGGTATTGGGTGATTATCACTACAAGTGATTTAATGGTGATGATATGTCTCGACGGATAAATTACGAAAAGTCCGTCACAAGATTCTGACGGCATCGTACTCAAAGATCGTCGGGGAAATTTGGTCTTGTCTCGTACAGCACCAACGGTGAGGTATCCAGCTCTAAATCTTCTGATTGAGACAGCAAGATTGAGCGAGGCAAGAGACGGTCTCTACAAACTACGAAAAATGGTTGAGGATCTGGTCTTAACTGAAGTGAGGAGACATGCGCGGTTGTGATTCGATTGCAGCGGCACAAAGAACTTCACTGCATGCACCGGTCCGTGGTAACTGAGATGCATAAGTCACATCTAACGCATCTCTTACCGAAGCCACAGCTGGATGACTGAGAAGGCGTGGGGATGCAGGCAGGTCAAGTTGCGCTGGCGGGACAAGTCGAAAGTCCAGAGCGAAGGCGAGTGACATCGAAAATTTGTCGCGACTGACTTACGTAATCTATGGACTAACCGAATTCGGTTCTCTAACACTTCATCATCCGCGGACTTGCCTCCATAACCACCCGCTCCCATCCGTCACAGGTCTGATCGTTGTCCAATGGCGGAAATGTCTATGCACGACGTCCAGCCTTGTGCTCGACGCGAGCTTGTCTTTACGGGGCCTAGAAGCCTAGGCGAGATGCATGGTGCTTGAAGAAATGGGACATCCCACGCAGTTTTGTAAGCGCATTTATAGAAGAGAAGGCTCTTTCCCGTGAGGGTTTTTTCTGGTTGACCTGATTGATTGATTGATTGATTGATTGATTGATTGATTGTGGAATCTATTTGTTTCTTGACATTGCTATCGATGTCTCCGTTTCGGTCAGAGAAAAAGGGCAGCGAGACAGTGGCTTCGCCGTCTGAGGCTCGCCATATCGACCCCGAGTCTGGAGTCAGTTCGGTTTCGTTGGACAAGGATGTTGCGATTGGGCTGGTTGGCGAGCATGCACGGGAGATCGATGCGGAGGTTGAGAAGAGGGTGCTGAGGAAAATTGATTGGTTTTTGATTCCTGCGATGATTGTTGGTATGAATCCACTCTTTATGTCAGCTTTGTTTTGAATGGATGAAGGAGTATAGCTAAATATTTGGTTAGGTTATGGTTTGGTATACTACGACAAAGCCATCTTAGGCAGCGCTGTATTATTCGGTATGACCAAGGACCTGAGTCTCAGTGTAGTCAACAACTCAACACGGCCTCCTACAACAAACACCTCCCGTCTCTCATGGGCCACCTCGCTGTTTTACTTCGGTATGCTGGCCGGTCTGTATCCCATGACCTTTGCTCTCCAACGCTTCAACCTCGGACGCATTCTCGGTGCCGTAGTCGTATTCTGGGCATTGGTCTGCATGCTCACGGCTGCCGTGACAAGCTATCATGGTCTCTACGTCCAACGCTTCTTCCTGGGCTTTGTCGAATCCATCATCCCCACTGGCTTCATGTGCATCATATCCGGCTACTACACACAGGAAGAACAAGCACTCCGCCAGTCATGGTGGTTCTCCTCCACCGGCCTCTTCACCATAATCGGCGGCTCTCTCAACTACGGCTTCGCCCAAATCACCGGCGGCGCCCTCAAGCGCTGGCAATACATCTACATCCTCGCGGGCTGCCTCACATTCCTCTTCGGCCTCTGGTGCTTCATAATCCCCAATTCCCCCGTAGACGCTTGGTTCCTAACCCCCGCCGAACGCATCGTCGCCGTCGAGCGTCTCCGCAAAGGCCAAACCGGCGTCCGCTGCCAAAAGATCAAGCTCTCCCAGATCAAAGAATCCCTCCTCGACATCAAAGTCTGGCTCATCTTCATCATGATGGGCTCCGCCTACACCGTCAACGGCGCCGTATCCGGTTTCGGGCCCCTCATCGTAAGCACCTTCGGCTGGTCGACGCTAGAATCCATTCTCTGGCAATTCCCGCTCGGTGGCTTGTGTCTATTTGATATCCTGCTCTGCGGCTATCTCTCCTCCAAAATTCCGAATATCCGCATCATACTGCTCGTGGTGAACTGTCTGCCCGTTATCGCGGGCTGTGTTATGATCTGGAAGAGCGAGTGGAGCTATCATGCCCCCACACCTGTTGCGGGTTACAGCATCATCGGTACTTTCGGTGCCGTGGTGAGCCAGACGATTGTACTAGGAATGAGCAACGTCGCGGGCGCTACGAAGAAATCCGCCATGGCGGCTGCGATTTTCGTGGCTTATTGTGTGGGGAATATCGTGGGGCCGCAGTTGATATATAGTCAAACGAAGAAGAATCACTATCCTGCTTTGTGGACGGGGTTGATTATCTTGTAAGTTGACAACTCTACGTACTCTCTGGAGAAATTGGCTAGGTGCTAATTTGTGGTTTCTTAGTTATTGTATCACGATTGCGGCTGCAGCGGCTTTGTATTATGTACTCTGGCGCGAGAACAAGAAGAGAGATGCTTTTCAGGGGACGGAGGAGGAGAGGGATAGGCTTGCGTTTATGGATTTGACGGACGGGGAGAATCCGTATTTTAGGTATGTTTTGTAGATTCGGTGGTGTGGTGTGAAACGAGGGTAATGGTATATGTGGGGAAGTAGTAGAGTCTAGAGAGATGTAATGGGTAATCGTAATCACAATTATGGGGGGTAGTTGTATACACGTAGTTATAGATGTGGAATAGTAAGGTGATATCATGTCATTGTTGTAGGAATGTCAAGTTTGTACATGGTGTATACTAGCTGCATACGTGTTTCTTTTCAATTATATAGAGAAGTTCATGCATGTTTTCATCACTAGCTAGTAGTGTCTACTCAGAGATCGATTGGGACCCTTGACATCAACTCCCCATGAGAACCTTTCTGTTCACTCAACCAGTCAGAAAAATTCATTTGATTGGCAGATCTGAAGCGTTTCTGCCATATAAGATAGGTAAATTCCCTCTGACGGGTGGACATCATTCTCGTCTACATTGTCTTCCTAGTAACCCACTCCATCAGCATTCTGATGCTATCATGGCGGGGTCATAACCTGCAGGGATCTTGACATAATATGGTCCCTCCTCGGCCAAAAGCGACCACACCTGGAACGTGGGAACATGCTCGATGGCCCAACTTTTGTAGATAGAAACATATCCTGTAACATAGAAGCCAGCCTCCCGCATTGGCAATTCTGATATATCCCTACATTATTGCTGCAGTATTTTTCTCAGAAAACTCTTCGTTTCTCAACTAGCCGTGATATCATATCCCGAGATCTCTAGACTGACCTCGGCACCATGCAACTTCCGGAACCTGGTCCTTGCGTCGCCATTACGATCGACAGATAGTTCATTCGCGTATACCCTGCTCAATCGAACCACCTCGGGTTTCGGCAGCCGCATGATGCATACGATTTTGACGTCTGCTTCTTTGGGACGGGTTTCTTGGAGCGAGAGACAGAGGTTCTCGACGCCGAGTTCGCGCTCCCAGCGGAGGAAGGAAGTGTAGAAGGGACCGGGTTGGTTGGCGTGATGGTGGACGTGGACGTGTCCCTGTCCATTTCCGTGGATAGGTGGTGGAAGATTCTGGGTCATGGGTTGGGCGAGCGGCGAAGGGTTCGGGGGGTTGCTTTGCGTGCCGTGTACATGGGGTTGGCCTGGAGGGGGATGGTGGTGGTGTAAATGATGGAGGTGAGGTGGCTGATTGGGTGCCTGGAAGCCCGCTGCAAACTGGTGAAAGGGCATAGCAGGAGCTGGAGGAGCTGGCTGTTGGTTTCCATCATTGGAACCAGCAGCTGGCCCTTGTTGGTCGGCTGGCGCGTTTCCTTGTACCACGGCCTGTGTCATGGTTTGGATTTGATGTTGTAGCGCCTGGACTTGCTGACCCAGAGCAGCATGGACAGCATGGACTTGGGCAGCGAGACCTGGTGGGAGTCCAAATATTGCCTGTGCGGCTTGCTGTGCTGGAGGAGTCAAGGCCGCCATGGTCCCACATCTTAAGAATATCCATAAACTCTTTAACTTGGGCAGATCAGCCTTCAAGGAACGATCTACAGCCGTCGATCCCAGGTATTTGGTCCATAGCCGTAAGTCTTTCTCGCGAATCCGAAAATATACGGAGTTTATCAGTCCCGAAAACTTGGGTGATGCTACTACGCGGAAGATGTTGCAGTCGGAAGGGTGAGTGAATAGGAATCGATTCAGAGTGTAGAGAACGGGAGCAGATTCTTCATATATCTGGCGCGAGGTGGTGAGGAGACCAAGTGCAATGTCGTGCTCGATGGTGGGATTGGGATTCGGGTACCAAAAGGGAAACTGTGAGGTGAGGGCGTAGGCATAGACTTTGTTGCGCAACTCGCGCGGCAGTGAAAGGAGGAGAGAGAAGGCCGCATCTCTTGGAACCTGAGTCTGGGCGGGAGTAGGCAGCGTACTGTGGTTGCTCGTTGGGCGCGGGCGAGCAGGTGTGAGAGGGGGCTCGTCCAGCATAGTGGTGTCAGAGGATGCACTACTCGTTGATGACTGAGAACGCGAGCGCGAGCGCGGCGTAGAAGTGCGGGAGGCCATGAGTGGCCTAGATATAGATAGATGTTACTTTGGTTAGGCACCTTCGGGAGGTCGACGGCGTTTGTCAGATAGTTACCACAAAGGGCGTGTGGGACGGGGTGTGACAGCCTTGGAGACCAGCGCTGGAGGGGTAAATCAGCGGGTCCACGCCGCGGGCGGAGGAGCGCGGCTGCGAGGTGAGCGCGCTTGAGATGGCGGAAGAGAGGCGATGGGCGATGGGGAAAAGATGTATTTCTGTTTGGATGCGTGAGGGATATTAAGGAGTGGAAAGACCAAGGAGTAAACTAGGGAGGCAGGATGCTAAATATCGGCTCATGATGTACAATATGAAGTGTGGGTGTCATTTGATGGACAGGCTCCCTTGTTGAATCGTTGGAGAGCCGTTCGGAACAAGTCCGCTTTCTCCTTGCACCGCCTTGAGTAACTATTATGGCTCAGTACCTCTTTACTAAACATTCTTGAACTAAAATGAACACTAAAGTTACATGCACATTTCGCTCGGTCGACAATCATGCGACTCACTATGTTAATCTTCTCGAGCTTGGATAGGCTGTGTTGAGGAAACATGGCCCTAAGCGTAAGGTAGGCGCACCTCGGGCCAAAATTCGGTTGGCGGCGGTAAGCATCAAGAACCATTCAAAGCGCCATGGGTTTAACTGCTATCTCACCTCCACTTCCCATCACTAACCAGGAGTGGATTGGAACGTGGCCTTCAAAATCCGTGGATTCACCTAGCGAATATGTAACTGTGGTACAACGGTTGATATAGATACGCCATCCGAATGGGGAAAGGTAAGTGTGTTGGTCGTGGACGCGATTTTCTCTAACCAACCACCGTCTGATCCTAAACACCTTACATACGTCGTTTCTTCACTTTCACTTCCAATGTCCATAAAGACTTATTAAGCAGAGTTTTCTCGTTGTGTTGACAAGGAAAAGTTGAGACCCTCATTTTGAGACAGAATGAAGATGTAAAGTATGCAATTCGTATGTTGAAAGAGCCAGTGCCAATCATCTCATTTAAAGGTTCTCCGGTCCCAAACAAAATGTCGAGTACCTTCACTCCACTAGTCGAAGCTCAGTAGATCAACATGGTTCATCACAATGTTCTCTTAATATTAAAATGCTCAAGCGTACTCTAGACAGAGAGGTCGAACAAGAGACGGATAGCGCACGATCGGAGCTTTTCTCAATCAAACACTAGAAGAGGAAGATGCAAATATTTCAGCTAGCCACAGGTTCAGGAGCCTGTGATCAACAACCTAGACAAGACCTAAATTCAGTACTTGAAGTGATTGAGTTGGACCCTGTATGTTTGTGGCTCATGTATCTATGAAAGACCCTAATGTGTTTAGGATTCCCTGGTCCTGGGATTCTATATCAATATTTTGGCTCATGAAGACTGTTGAAAGGACGATTTCAAGGATAAAACAAAGCGTCAAGATATGGTCTTCCAATTCAAGACCGAGAAAGTTACCCAGTGTGATGCCGCTGCCAAGATACTGAATGAAGAGCTTGATCGGGTCCACGCACAAGTCAAGAAGATGAGTATAGAATTGGCAGTCATCAAAGATTTGAACGAGCAGTCATAAAACGACAAAGAATCTTTTCACTTTGGGAAGACGGAACTGTAGAGCGAAAGTTTGCCCTGAAAGAAATTGTGGAAGATCATAAGAAAGTCGTAAAAAACTACAATGATTACTTTCATAAGATCAGACATGTGTTGGAAGTAGGCTACTTTGTGGCCTTAAGGGATAAGAACAGAACAATTATGGAGGATAATGTAAAAGCGCGAGCTGATGCTAAAGCTTGGGCAGCGTTCAAGGTGAGGTTGGATCTTAGTCAACTTTAAATAGGCAAGTGAAGAGTAGATTAAAATGGCTCGATCAGTTTGTTAGGGATGGATCATCCTGCGCAAAATTACACCCTATAACCCGGACCCAGCTTTCGGAATCGGCTCATGCAGCAAATCCCATACTGCCTGGAATCGATCATTTCACGAACCGGAAGCTTTGACCCCTATTGCAGTCCGTGGTCGGTGGCCCAAGCGCACAGGTCAACTGGTGTTTTCCAAGGTTGGCAGGCGGAGTGACGCTAATCGTATGGTCCGTGCTCTGTTGCTAGAGCAGGGGTTTGTATTGTTTACACTCTTCGTGCTTTCTTGACCCACCACAGTCTCTCATCCCACACCACACACAAAACAGCAAAACCACACTTAGGAAGTACCCAAAATCAACCGTCAAGTTGGCTCGCCTCAAGGAAAGCCCGGTCCCAATGGATCCCCCTTCGCCCTCCAAGTTGGTGCTGACGCCCGGCATGCCTCTGTTTCCCGTCAGTCCAGAGCGCGTCGCAGGCACCAAGCAACCATATGGTGCACCGAATCCACAGTCGCCATCCCTCCCAAACCTGCGCATGTCGCCACTACGGTCAGCCCACCGACGTAACGACTCTGATATTTCTGTTCAAAGTCTCGCCGCCCGATTCGAGACCTTGGAGGTTAAGGACTTCAAAGAGGCACAACAGAAATTCACTCGGAGCTTGGAGAGGATGCAGACGAAGCAAACAAGCGAGATCCATCAACTAGAAAGCAAGTATGAGGAGAGACTGAAGCGACAAGAGGCCAGGATTGAGCAGATGATGGAAGACCTCAAACTTGCCAAATCCGCGAACGAGAACGTCGTGTCAAAAGACCAGTGGGATAAGCAGCGCAAGGAATATCGTGATGCTGGCAAGAAGTGGGAGGATGAGTTGACCAGGATTAACGAAGGGAAGAAGCAGGCCGAGAAGAAAGTGGTAAGAGCAATTCGTCATATCCAAGACGCTCTCACAACTAACTGTTTGATAGCACGATTTGACCTCAGACAATAAGGCTCTCTTGAGCAAAATGCAACACTATAAGAAGCGGTGCCTCGAGCTTTCGAAAGAGATGCTTATTGTCACCGGACAAGTACCAACTCTACAGACAGAGAACAAAAATCTCACACGCGAGAAGCGTCGTCTCGAGTCTGACTTGAAATTTCGCTCTAGCGAGGCGGATATGTACAAGAACCAGGTCTATGGCCTCCAGGTGGAATTAGAGAGTGTCGAAGCTCGATTGAATGAGGAAAATCAGACGCTAAAGGACAGGTTGAGGCTTGTTGAGGGAGAGCGTGATGCCCTTAAAACAAACTTGAAGGAGGAAGAGGTCCTTCGCATCGCTGCTGAAGGCAGCATTCCACTGCCTGCAGCGACAAATGATGAGCATGACGATTTCGGGTCTCCTGTCCGCTCTCCTCGCAAGCAACGCCCCATACAACGCGATGAAGACGACAAAGAGAATGTTGCACCGAAAAAGGGCGCTGTTGAGCTAAAATTTATTCGTCAAGAGCTGGCAGCAGAAAAACGGCTCCGTGAGCGTGCCGAGGACCAGATTGAATTTATGAAGATGGAGTGCCAATTCCGTTGCTGCTCCTGCCGTATTGCTGACCTTAAGGGATCGGATTTCATTCATGATGACACCTACGCGGCGGAAATGAAGAATATCAAAGCTGCCATGGCCGAAATAACCCCTCCGTCAAGCTTGCACGAAGATGATCAAATGGAAGGAGTTATCATTAACCACGAGCCATTGGCCGTGGAACCTCTAGCTCAAACTTTAGCGGATCCCGAACACGCATCTAATCCTCTCCCTGCGACCAACGATACTCAGGACCCAGCTTTGGCATTCTTCCCAACTACTGGCACTTTCCGAGCTGTGTCGTCTCCCATAGAAGTCCTTACGGCAATGCATATCACCACTCCGGCTAAGCCATCTGCCTCGGATCTATCTTATAGGCATGCAGTTGCCGCTGAATCTTCCCCACCAGACGCTAATGGTACGATGATACATCACGAGGATGTCGATCCACTGATTTTCAACACCAGTGTACAACAAGAAGACAACGACGACGACGTTGAATTGGCATCTTCCGAGAACATCATGCCCTCCAAGAATGCGGTCGACCACATTTACATTCATGAGGATGCTGTAGAGGAAAGCGACGATGATGAGGAGAACCAGGAACCTCAGACACCGGGCCTCAGCCCATCTGGGCCTGCAACGCCTGGCCAATATTTGATGCGGACCGTCACAACCACCACTACCATCCCAATCCATTTCTCCCCCATGACTCCAGCAGTGAGAGGTTCCGACAAACCCATGACGCCATCAACGATCGCCCATGCCCCAACTGCTTCTCAGTCACAAGTTCTGGGCGAGATATCGATGAACAAGCTTCCTTTCGATCGAGAGGCTGCCCTGGAGGCTATTCGACAGCGGAGAGGCCGAGCTAGGAGCATGGCTGCCGGTCACGGAACTCCTATGAAGCAAATGCTAGATGGCTTAAAGGATCGAAGGGACATCAGCGCACCGGTCACACGGGTACGACCACAGTAGTCGGAGGTGTGCGGTCCTTCTGGCGTTTGTATCATCCGGAGAGCTTGTGAGGATGTTTTGTCTCTTTTCGATTATTGACCCTCTCCATGGCGTTCAGCGGCATTGCTTGGAGTTTCATTAGGTCTGTTGGAAGGTTGCACTTTGTTTCGGATGGATTACCCACGCTAGCGTCATTGATGAAAGACTGTATACCTTTTGTAGTCTGTAACTAGTATAATTATCAGTGATTTCAAATTTTATCACCATACGTACATTTAATCTGGACCCATGTGAGACATTTCTAGTTCCTTGAGGTTTGTGAGGTTCGTCAGACGTGTTGCGCACGGACCACTCAGTTAGTCATCTTTGCCAAGTTCTCAAGCGAGCACCCACAGAATTTCGTTTCTCGACCTCATCTCTCTAGGACCCCACGACGACCACGCACCCGACTTTCTTCAATAACCCCCGAAGTAAGTAGTGCTACCCAGATTCACGATTTCCCTCCCTATCCCAAAACAATACGGCAAATCCTCCCCTTCGGCCTCTTTAATCGCGACTTTCCCCCCACGCCTGTTTGATCTCAATACTAACATTCTAGTCTCCCAGCAAAGTCGCCCAGCATGTCCGACGACGAGGTTCAGGTTGAGACCGGTTACTCTGTCCTTCCCAAGGATGTCCAGGAGGAAGTTGGATCTGTCAAGCTCTTCAACAAGGTACGCGATATTTGGAAATATGAAGGGAGGATAGGAGCGCGCACGCATAGTTTGGTACAGCAGATCCACAGGACATACCCATTGAGGCATAACTTGTGCGAATTTTGCTTGTAACTGAAGTGTCGATGCTTTTCAACCTCGCTTTATGCATTTTCGGTTTGGAGATCATTCACTAACATATCTACAGTGGAGCTACGAGGAGTACGTATACCCTGACGCATCGATTTCGCCTTTCTCGATATGCTCTGGAGCTGAATCACTTCAGCGGCGTCTTTCAAGCTGCGGGGCATATCAAGGAGGAATTTGGCTTTCTGAGAGACAGAAATGCTGCCCAATACAAATATCGGGGATGAACCATGCTAATTTGCTTCAAGTGTCGAGATCCGAGACATCTCTTTGACTGATTACATTCAAGTACGTTCCTCAAGTAAATTCCAATGGTGTATCAACTAATTCGAATAGATCCGCACCCCGGTTTACATCTCACAGTATGTGATATCAATCGACTGAGAAATTATGAGACGACACGGGATACTGATATATTATAGCTCCGCTGGCCGTTATGCCGTCAAGAGATTCCGAAAAGCCCAGTGCCCGATTGTCGAGCGTCTCACCAACTCGCTCATGATGAACGGCCGCAACAACGGCAAAAAGCTCATGGCTGTGCGAATCGTCGCGCATGCTTTCGAGTAAGAAATACAATAGCGAAACCTAGCATATGCCGTTTAACTGATTATTGACTAGGATCATCCACATCATGACCGACCAGAACCCCCTCCAAGTCGCTGTTGACGCCATTGTCAACTGCGGTCCTCGTGAAGACTCTACCCGTATTGGATCCGCTGGTACCGTCCGTCGCCAAGCCGTCGATGTGTCTCCTCTCCGCCGCGTGAACCAGGCTATCGCCCTTCTTACCATTGGTGCCCGTGAGGCATCTTTCCGAAACATCAAGAGCATTGCCGAGTGCCTTGCTGAAGAGCTCATCAACGCTGCCAAGGGATCCAGCAACTCATATGCCATCAAGAAGAAGGACGAGTTGGAGCGTGTGGCAAAGAGCAACCGATAAAGGCGTGCGAGATCCAGGTGTTTGTGGATGGATACGAGGCAACTTTGCATGGAGTTCTCTATTTGGCTGGCCGGTATTATGTCGGACGGAATGAAAAGAAGACTCTAGCATGTATCGGGTTCTTCTAGGGAATACAACACTTTCATGGGTGCATGATAGCAAAATGAAAAATGGTTGATTCATGTTCAGCTTGTACCTGTGTGGTGCTGTATCGTTGTGATCAAGGCGAAACGGCAAAGACATCATGTCATGCTTGAGCTCATAATGATAACTTCCAGATCTGCTAGGGTTAATAGCATCTAGCTACGGCATTGATCGCACTGACGCAATGCCATTAAAAAAAATACTTTGGTCCAATTCTCCACCTCGGCCCTATCATGCTCCTGCCCTTAATCTGACAGCCTTCTCCAAGATGATGCCAAACTCCTGTAAGCTTACCCGGCCTTTATTTGCATCTCCAAACGAAGCAGCAGCAGAATATGCTTCCTTCATGAGCTCGTCGTCGATACGTACTACCCATCCATTCTCCGTAATCAATAGATGCCTTTCAGTCGCAGCACTCTGTGACAGAAGTCCCGACGCCCTCACAAGCCTTTCCACCCAGAGCCTGTCCTTGCCCTCCCTGTACGCAAGATCTACCATATCCACCGCTCCCTTCCCCGCAATACCCTGTCTCACATCATCCACCACACGCTCCCTCCTAGTCCTCTCCTCCTCTTGATCCCTCCTATCCTCTTCCTTTTTCCTTTCCCGTTCTGCCCGCTCGCGCTCCTGAATTTCACGCTCCACCTCAGCCCTCCTTGCTTTTTCCGCCGCGAGCGCCGCCTCACGCTCCTCTTTCCCCTCTGCCTCTCTCAGTCTCCGCAGCTCGGCTTCGTTCCGGTGAAATTCGTGGTATGCCCTGCGCTCGTCCTTTCGTGCAAGCGACTTGGCCTTCTTGGGTCCTATTACGCGATTTGCGTGTGTAGGACGTGGACGATTATTTTCTGGGTCAACTTCGTTCTCGGCATTGTTTTCCCAGCCTGGATGATTTTGAGGTGCGAAATGGACTGCGGGGGCGGCGTTGCCCGGTGGTGGGGTAGGAACGAGGGGAGGGGGTTCTGCCGGTTCTTCGTCTTCGTCGGGTTGGAGGACAAAATTGTGGTCTACTGGCAGGTCGGTATTCGGATCATCCGTAGTGCTGTCGGCGTTTGTTAGGTCATTTGGGCGTGTGGGGTGCTGATGTGTGTGGTGGTTGTAGAGGTCGACTAATTGCGGGGCGAAGTAGAGGGTGCCACAGAGAATGGCGGTATGTATCAGATCTTGGTAAAGTGGTGTTGATTTGTCTGTGAATGGGAGGAGGAGATTGAGCAGGCGCTGAGGAAGGGAGAGTAGAATGCCCATTGTGAGTGGTGGGGGGTTTGTGCGGGAAAGCTGTTGAGCCCGGGAATGGCACTTGGAGAAAGTAGTGGCAGTAGGTAGTGGCCGGTCTGTTTCAAGGACCAGAGATACTATATTGGTGGTGTGGTTGTTAACATCTTTTGGTGCAACTCAATGTAGGTTGGTGAATTGAATATTGAATATCAGAATGAAATTCATTATGCAATCCCGGACTCGCAAGGCTGAAAACAAATCGAGCTAAACTTCATATGTACTAGCGCTATAAGGCGATCGACATCTTTCTGTGTTCCTCCCGTCTCGTCATTTCATCATCAGCCAAAGCATTGCCAGCTGTAACACAACAGCCTCGCAATTCCTGTACCCCAGACCTTATTTTGTGTTTGTAGCATAGCATTTCCTTCCTCGCCAAAACTGCCTTGAAGTGGCTTAGATCCAATGCTAAAGCTCCGTCTCGGCTCTGCCTATCCCTCAACACCAACGTTACTCTCCCTGGGCGAGACCGTTTCAACGCACATCCTGAAGACCCAATGCCCAGAAACTTGGGAAATCTTAGCGAAATCTCGCCTAACTTGTCTAGATGCGTGCAAGCCTCTCGTCAAGTGTCACTGAAGAGGCGAGAGAAGGCTTTGAGACCCCCTCTCCGAGCATCTCCACTCTACTAAGGTTTGTCAGGTTTACACATAGTCTTGTGTGTGAATGAAGAGGGAGAGACGTTCAAGGAGAGTACACAAAGAGACTTGCCCTGGAGTAAATTATCATGACGGAGGATTCTGCTGACGCCGCTGAATCTCTCGGCCGAAGAAGCCAACAGCTTCCAATTCCAACTGGGACAATTAGTCGATACCGCGGAGCCTTTGGCGCAGAATGCCACTCCTTTCGCTCTCTGGCGCAAAATGCACCTATTTCGCCTATCTCTTACGCCAGCGCTGGAGCGACATTTGCTCCGAAACGCTATCCTGGCTGGGCTGCTTGACGTGCTACCAATACGATCCGCGCGAGAAGAAGCCGGGCATGGGGAAGCGAAGGTCCACGTGAGGATCGCACTAGCCTAGCTTAGGTATCCTTAATGATAAGTTGTGCTCTTTCCACTTGGGTCTACGTTGCTGATGATGGTGAGCGGAGGAATAATAGTCCTTGACTGTTGTTTCCCGCACGAACATGCGAATATTAGGGATACCGATTCAAGTTTCGTTCTTTCCACTTAATCAACTACGAGCATGTATATAAACAGTGCTCCAACACGGCTTCTTTTCATCATTAGTAGTGCAATTTCCTGCTCCACGTAGTCTAGTTTGGATCGCGCGAAACATCCTCACCGACAGTTCAATACATCGGCTACATTTCTCCTAGTTCATTCGTCTTTATACGTCTGCATATCTCCCTGAACAATCATCCCGTCTCATTCGATACCTCGCCCGCTCTCTCCAAAGCACCTATACACCTACCGATTCCTGTTTCAGGATTACCCCAACCTCATTTTCATCAGTATGGACTGGCCAAATGACTCCGGTGTAAGCCATGTCGTCCAGGACCCTTACTCAAAGATCCATAAGACTAACTCTACTCAAGTTCGATAATGATTACGAACAACCCCATCCTCTGCCCCTGACTGTGCGAGGCGAGATCCCTGGTTATGTCGCTGGCGTTCTCTACCGTACTGGTCCACTTGGATACAAAGTCAAGACGAACGAGGGCAAAACCTGGGAAGCAAACCATTGGTTCGATGGACTTTCCTGTGTTCATCGTTTCCAAATCGACTTTCCAGATGATAGTAGACTCGCTCAAGTCACTTATAGGTCTCGGCGAAACGTAGATGAGTACATAGAGATGGTTAAATCGACGGGGAAAGTAGATGGTATTACTTTCGCTGCAAAGCGGGATCTCTGCAAAAGCTTCTTCGCGAAGGTGTTCACCATGTTCAGTGCTAAAGGCAGTACCAACAACATTGGTGTCACTCTCTCCGTAAACCTTCCAGGCAGTGGTCACGTCAAGGATCCCGAAAAGCCTATGATCAATGGGCATAGCAACGGTATCGAGACCCTTCACGTAAAGACCGACAGTTTCTTGTTCAAGAAGATCGATCCAATTACTCTGGAACCTGAAGGTACTGCTTCCCAAACTGTACTCCACCCAGATTTGAAAGGTCCATTCTCTGCATCTCATGCAAAGACTGATCCGGATACGGGGGATTTCTACAACTTCAACATGGAACCTGGCCGGAAAGGGACTTATCGTGTGTTCACCACATCAGCTTCTACTGGTGAAACCACTATCCTAGCCAAATTTCTTAGCAAACCGGCATACATTCATTCCATCTTCTTGACTGAGTCCTACGTAATTATTTGTGTTTGGAACAGTTATTTTACCTGGGGTGGTTTATCAATCCTCTACCACGAAAGTATCACACAAGGAATCGGAAAATTCGATCCCTCACAGAAGACGACGTGGTATGTCGTTGACCGAAAACACGGCAAAGGCTTGGTATCAACATACGAGAGTGATGCATTTTTCTGCTTCCACACTATCAACGCATGGGAGGAACCGTCGATAAGCGATCCTAAGAAAACCGATATCTTTGCTGAGCTCAGTCTCTACGAGAACACCGATATCGTGAATCGTTTCTACATGGACCACATCATGAGTTCGAGCAAAGCAAACAAGAAGTATGCCGGCAAGAACCGGCTCTCTAGTCTACCGAGCCACACGCAGTTTCGTCTCCCGAGCGTCGGCGCCTCCTCCCCATCACGATGTCTCCCCACCGAGATCATGTTCAAGGCCGATAAATTTATATCTGCAGAGCTTCCTACGATCAACCCCGCCTATCTCACGCGGAAACACCGTTTCACATACGGCACTGCTGACCGGTGCAAGTCGAGTTTCATGGACGGCCTTATAAAGTTCGACAACGAGACGCAAACATCCGTTTTCTGGGAAAAAGACGCGCACACACCTGGTGAGCCGATATTCGTTGCTGATCCGAATGGTATAGAGGAAGACGACGGCGTGCTTCTTACCGTTGTACTTGACGGCCTTGCAGAAAAAAGCTACCTCCTTGTTCTAGATGCGAAGGACCTGAGCGAGAAAGGTCGAGCAGAGATGGATGGTCCTATGGCTTTCGGATTTCACGGCTCTTACAAGGCAATTGGGGAAAAGTATGGTGGTGATGTTTGATATGTGGGTCTCCTTAGGTGTGTTGTGAATAGTAACAGATACCTTTGGGCGGTCTTTTCTTCGTGGAGTTTATGGAGCATATGGAGCATATGGATAATCATCATTTTGTACTTTTGACTTTATTTTGTGGCCTGTATATCTATTGATTTCATCTTCCTATGTCGTGTTATTTTACCTTTGCGCTCACCAGGTTGCCCAAAGCAAAATTATTTTTCATTTACGAAACCAAAACTATGGTTCTCATCATCGCAATGTCTCAAAAGGATTATGATAATGCAAAGTCATATGTCACAGCAACTACGTATGTTTTTCCAGGCTTATGCTTTGAGGTTTTAGTTTATTGCAATAGCCTTTTGTCTTACTCGACCAGGTCGTTTGTCTTTGGCGCTTCGTTCACCTCGCTAACCACATCCGTTTACACGCTGCTTGCACCATGAAATCTCTTTGTCCACATTACTTCACCGCACAACTCTTAGGAAGCAAAAGTGAGATTGTAATGTTAGGACCCCCCAAAACCAGCATCGGTAATCCCTTTGTTCATTGCATACTACGTATAATTTCGACATTGACAAAGAACATCACCTTCAGGACATAAATCCCCGCCTTCGAGGATTGAACACTAATATCATAGTTTCTCATTATTTCAACCTTATGGATCCTCATTCGTACACCAATGCGGATCCAACATTTGGGCCTGGACGAGTTTACGCACCCATCGACCCGCTAGGAGAGACTGCGACAAACTTCACAGTCTATACACTTGTCTATCGGAGTCCTCTGCGGCAGCGCGGTGCCGGCGCAATGATACGGAACCTAAAAGAAAAACTTACAAACCAAGAGGACAACAGGAAAACCCCTCCAGGCTTGCACCGACTCCCCAAGAACGAGAATGACACCAAGCATCTTTCAGACCAAGATGTTCTAGATCTCGAAGAAACACGTGAGATCAAACTCAAGTATGATGCATTCTACAACATCGCTGAGGAGTTGAAATGCATATGTTTGAAACCAGTATGGGCGAAGAAATGCACGCGCGGATGCTACCTCCAAGAATGGGGAAACGAGGAGCCGGGCTGGAAATGTACCAATACGAAATGTAAAGGACACAGGTATTGGCAGCCAGAATTACCGAACACGTGTTTCGAGGTCAAAGGAGTGAGGCTGGTGCGTATCGATCATCTCCTCGACCCGGCAATCTTGGCCGATGTGCGAATGGAATCTTGCAAGAAACTGGTGGAGGTGGGCCTGTGAAACCGGGAGAAGGAAAGTTTTATAAGGCATGGGCTATGTTTAGATAAGGATGAAGGAGATTGATCCGGCTGCACGTGGAAACACGCGAACGGGAACTAGTGGTGGTAGTGTGTACAACCTCAGCTATGTTATTTTGTTGAGGAGGAGGTAGATAAGCTGTTCACAGGTGTCCACCTGCAATTTTCTTTTTGTATATTGAGCGTCAAAGAAGGGTTGGTCATGTATCACGTACCAGCATACAGGATATCAGGTGTGTATCTATTGAAGCGGTATAAATCATCGTGAATAATAAATGGGAAATCCGGTTCGGTTAAGCTATTGAATAGCTAGGTTTTGGCCTGGTCTGAAGGCTAATGGTTGTTCGGGACACCAATACAATGCTATCAGAATGCCGATGCAGGTACAAAGGCGTGTTTGGCCGCACTGGAACTTTGAGTATTCCGCTATTGATGCCCCGCAGTTGTTTTGGGGGGTGCCTCCTGGCGTTAGTTGATTTGTTGCTTCCTTCAATATTCATGCCCGCTCTTTCTTCTTTTTGCAACCCAAGCATACTTATAACTTCTCAGACCTCTTATATTCGACTTCCACGCATCATCGTCTTAGTTATTCTTCATTGCCAAAACCCAGTACTACACAATTCATCACAATACGCATTACTCCACACATCATGCTTCTTTTCGCAGTTCTTGCATCGCTCGGTGTAGCAACAGCATTCGATAGGTTCCACCCATACAGCGATTACCCTAATCCCTCACCTATGAGCAATGGATCTTGCAATCCTCTTCCTCTTGGGAAAGGCTTCCAACCTCTTCCAGACACTGCCTTCCAATTTGTTCATTCAACGCAGCTAGCTGATATGGCGAAACACGCACCGACCCCCGATGGCTACAATCGCGTCTTTGTCAATCTTCACGACTCCAGCAGTGCCTCGATATACTTAGGCTACGACACATTCGACTCGTACAATTCGACTCTGTGCGCAGAGAAGTGCAACACGAAGGCCGGATGCATAGCGATAAATATCTTCTTCGAACGAGCACCTACAAAAGTTGTCGGCACAGGCTGTAGCAATCCGCCGAGTACGACGATGATCAAGTGTGTGTATTGGGGCAGCGAAATCAACGAAGACAACACGCAAAATTCTGGGTTTGCGATCATGAGCTTCATCGTTGCAATCTCCGGTTCAAATGGATACGTGAAGTCAACTGCTACAAAGAACGGGTACGTGTGTTCAAGCAACACGTTCTATAATATAGAGACCAATACTAAGTTAGTGCTCAGGCTAGTATCAAGCAGCATCCAAATACCGAATTACGGACTACCAACTCTACTCATGAGCGCTATCGCAGTGGCATTTAGCTTGATGTAGTGGAAGGCCCGATATGATGTCTATTGTGTTATTGCTGTCAGACCAGAGGACTATGAACCGATATTATGGCATAGTTCTTGTGCGACGGAACATGATATTGAGCATTCTAAGAATGTGGAATTGATTGAGTCCATGGGACAGCCGATCCTGGTACTTCAGTCTCGTTCCCCACATTGCAGCGAGGACATGAGTAGAGTTCAGGTCATCGATGTCAGCGACTCGATCATGACGGCCTCGGCTTTTAGAAGCCGTAAGAGGTGTTACAGAATCTATGCCTAAATCCAGTGCTCTGGTTAGGTGTAGGAAAGCTTTCCCGAAGTTGCGGGGCGCATGCTGACCTTAATTAATCCCTCGTGTACGCCCCGTGTGCGCCTACCCATGAGATTCAAAAATCACACCACAACTCACCCCAGTCTAGACTTCATCCTTGATCAGCCTTGTATAAATCTCCGCACAGGATTCCGTGATCTACCCGCAATACGCCAAGCTTAATATCGAAGGGAAGCTTGGGCGAGCCCCTCGCCAATGGCGCCGCTTCCGGCTTCTTACCCGACATGTAATTGAAGGCTCATATTAGGTATTAGGTCACGAAACCAGCGGACCTCGTTCTTGGGGTAATGAAAAGTGCGGCAAGTACCAGTTGAGACAATATAAAGACATGTTACGCTGCTGCGATTTGCGGAGGGTGTGATGAGAATACAACAGTCACCGTTACTCATGGATCTCTGACGCCATATCCTGTTCCAAGGTCTGAGCAAGTTTTGAAGAGCCTGATGAGTGATTAACTGTTTTTTGGGGATCCGTGGTCCTCAGCTGTTCCGAGTCGACTCCACGACACTTGTTCCTCTCGTTGGAAAAATTCGGAACCTAGGGGAGGCCGATCTCGCAATGCGCATTGGCTCGATGTGTTCCTCCTCTTTACTGGTCGTCACCTCGATATTGGTATCTCTATCTCTTGCCGCATCATCGCAACCGGCCAGCCCTTCTTCGACTAAGCCGTCATCAATCGAGCAACCCATCACCCATCCCATAGATGATGACGTTATCACAGCCGGCACCGTCTTTACAATAACGTGGAAACCAGACCGACACTTCTCGAATGTAACGCTCGAGCTTTGGGACAAGACATCCTGGGGTTACAGTCGAAGTTTTGGGAGCCTTTGCTATCACTATGTAAACCCATTTTGTGGAACAATCGTATCTCACGCACCGAACACCGGATCCTACGAATGGCGTGTTCCCAAACCCAACAACGAATTCCCACGAGGCCAAAAAGTTTTCGGGATCAAGATGTATGTCGATGACTTCATGAAGCCGGAGATCAACAATAGGGATCCTGTCTTGAGTTACAGTCAAAACTTCGCTTTCGCTCTGGAGCCTGGACAATTGATATCAGTTCCTGAGTCCTCCTCAAGCACAACATCTGGACCTTCTCGTACTATGACTCCTGTTACTGGCTATGCTTATGTTACGATTCATGATGGAGTCAATATCACTCTCGTGCCGCCAAAATCGATGCCATCGCGGACGACGACGGTGCCGGGGACTGGTATTCAAAGTTCGAATACCGCGAGAGCAACAACGAGCCAGGGAGGGGCGTCGGGTTGGCATGAGAAGGTACCCGCTATCTTACCGCTGTTACTTTGGTTGATGTGAAGGGTTTCCTTGGTGGGACAATAAAGCGCGTGGACTGGAATAGGGGTTGTTGAGTTATACTTAAAATGCATTCTTCTGGGATTTCATTGCATGCATCTGGACGTGTCTCCTTCTTTTACTCGGAGAATCAAAGACACAACTGGCTACGATTTTGATACGAGAATACGAAATTGTGGAGGAGCGGGGTATGTGCGTTTGCATTCGCATTAGAATTGGGTTCGGACTTCAACAATGTGACACAGTTCGTATGCAATCTTTTCCCTGCCTTTTTGCTACCAGCTTCTTGTGAATATCATTCGGCAGAATGTGCATAGTTTCGGACTCAACAGTGATAACGTTCGTGAAAATAATTATGAAAAAAGCGAACGAAGTTGTGTTTATGAGTGATCATGAATACCTGTCGATACCGCTGCGAACGGGAGGTACCAAGATGGATGGTAACAAATTTTTTACCTGTTCATTTGAATTCTGCCGATACTTTCGAAATTACTTTGCCAGATTTGATATCACATCAAGTAAGTTGTCTCCGTTGAAGATCTTGATCAATCCATTGCAATGCACTACTCAAGCACTGCCTGCTTTCTCACAAAATGAGGTTATTATATCGTCGGCGCGTT
The DNA here is from genome assembly GCA_020744415.1 of Dendryphion nanum. Lineage (NCBI taxonomy): Eukaryota > Fungi > Ascomycota > Dothideomycetes > Pleosporales > Torulaceae > Dendryphion > Dendryphion nanum. The sequence continues at coordinate 970,022 of JAGMWT010000005.1, read as the reverse complement.
CTACAATAATGCTTGTGTCGATTCAGTTATTTACTCATGGGATCTGTGGCGGTTTAGAGGTGACGTTTGGGTGGTGTTTAGTCGGGTTGAGGAAGAAGATGCCGGGCCGTGAGGAGGTTGGGGAATGTAGAGACGACGCTAGTCGAGGCTATATCTAAAGCGATCTAGCGTTTTATCATCACCCTAGACCTCCCCACATCTCTGTTTCTCGCCCTTCAACGCTGTCATTCCAAGAAATTTTGGGCGCGAAAACGTCTTCATTGCGATTTATATTTCGTTGCACTAGTTAACTATTGCCATCGATAGAGTATCAAATTGCTCGAAATCCTCGCGAATATTGGATTCCATGTCTAGGCATTATGTGGAGTACTTATGCACTACGATCTAGCATGGGTCCTACGAGATCGGCAGATGAATATATGCGGGGCATTATTGCCGATGGCCTAGACAATCGATAAAACCAGCATTGTGTCTTCAAAGGGAATCATTTCGAACATTTGCCTAACGTTTTGATTACTTATTATCTTGAGCATGTCCGATCCATCATCTACATTCGACTATATAATTGTAGGTGGCGGGACAGCGGGAGTTCCCATTGCTTCTAGACTTAGCCAATATCTCCCTTCCTTTCAAGTTGCACTCTTAGAAGCTGGACCGGACGCGGTTGATCATCCCAAGGTTACAGACCCCAATGTCTGGCCCAGTCTCATTGAGGAAGGGCTACTAGTTGATTATTCGACTACACCTCAAAAGTATCTAGACAATCGGAATGTACCCGCCAACCTTGCAGGGCGAATGCTATCTGGATCGAGTGGTGGAAATGTAGGTGTATGGATGCGCGCATCAAAGACCGATTATGCTCTCATCGCAGAAAAAGCTGGCCACAAGCGGTTCACGTTTGAAGGGTTGCTGCCCTACTTCCGAAGGATTGAGACGCACTGGGATAAAAAGGCCGATCCAAAGATTCATGGCTTTACTGGTCCCATACACACAGTTGGCGGGCGAGAATATCCATTCCGGGAGACTATGCTGCGTAGTTATGAGGCTTTGGGCCTCCGATATAATTCCCAATCGACAGCTGGAGATCCCACGGGTGTCTGCGATCTCACACAGTGTTACCGTGCGACATCACCCGGCAGCTCTGAACGTCAACATAGTGCGAAAGTTTACGATCTCTCGAAGGTCCATGTGCAGTGCAACGAACCAGTGGCCCGTATCTTATTCGATTCATCGAATTCTGCTATAGGCGTTCAATTAGTATCTGGAAAGATCCTGAATGCTAGAAAAGAAGTTATTGTTTGTTGTGGAGCGCATAAAACTCCCCAAATTCTCAAGCTATCTGGGATTGGTCCAAAAGAAGAGTTGAATAACTTCCAGATTCCTCTGATAGTCGACAACGCCGCAGTGGGCGACAATCTCTTTGACCACTCGCACTTGACTCAGTTCTTCAAGATCAAGTACCCCGAAAAAGGTTTTTGCTTTCCTTTCAAAGGAACCGCGAGGCCAGAGTATGGGCAAGGCATACCGTGGGAGTTCAATGCTTTTTCAAACATTCCACCTGACGAATTAAGACCTGTACTTGCGTCAGATGGTTTTTCTGGTGTTGAGAATAACACTCACCATCTTCTCCAAGACAAAAGATGCCACATACTTGGAATACCGTGGTAGGTGGTTCTGATCATCACGAGCTGTTGTCTTGTTAATAGACTTGCAGGTACTTCCCTATAGTCGCCAGCAATGAATACAACCCAACAATAGACGTGACAGCTGGCGGCCATATGGCTTTTACTTCTCTCCACCTCCTACCCGTATCACGGGGAGCGGTGAAATTACGGTCATCAGATGCTCACGACGAACCTTTGATGGATCCTAACTACCTGTCGACGAATACCGATCGTTATATCTTACGTCGAGCTGTTCGGGACACGTTGCGGCTCACTGAGACTGAACCCCTCGCTTCGCAACTTGATGGCGAAACGCCGCCTGCCGATTCGGCCTTCGCCGCGCTATCAAGCAAGAGTACCGACGAGGAGATAGATGCTAGGATTAGAGCTTTCTTGAGCACCGTATCACATCCAATGGGAACCTGTGCTCTAGGGACAGTGCTTGACGATGAGTTCAAGGTCAGAGGGGCGCGGAATTTAAGGGTTTGTGATGCAAGCGTATTCCCAGAGCCTGTGGGTGCGATGCCTTCCTCGACCATCTATGCGTTTGCTGAAATGTGCGCGGATCTTGTCGCTGGAAGGAGTCCCACAGAATAGTTAGAAGAAGAATTGTTGTTGGTGCAGGGAGCACGGAGGATAGAGGAGTCGATATCCAACGTTTGCTGGGATGAGCGCGAGAGGAGAGGCTAACTCGATGAGGCAAGCGGCCCTGTTCTGTAAGCTAGGATGGCCATTCAGAGCATTTTGAAGGTCGACATATGTGTGTCTTGCTTTGTGGCGATTTCTAAGCGTGTTGTTGCGTACCCTGTAATGTCTGTCGGATTATGGAACCAACTTCAATCAAGCATGGTTCCATGGCTCCATGTCTCCTCTTGATGTGCCTTCGGCGGTTTGCGACGGAGCGGAGCAGGAGAGAAGGACAAGCTGGTGACTCCGCACTTTTGGCCGACCCCCGAGCGAACCAGATCCCTGCACGCCACCTCTCATCTTTTGCTTCTTCCTCGACTGGTCCCAAGTGTGCGTTGCACGCCCTGCGACGTAACTTCTCAGTCATCCGTTCATCTGGCCCATTCACACGCTGCCCCTCTTTTGTGGCTATATATAATCCTTTCCCTCTCTCCTCTCTTGCCTTGTCCGCCCGAATGTCCCCTCTATCAGATGTTGCGCGAAGGCCGTCTACCTCTACATAATGGCGCCAATGGTCTCGATACGGCCGGGCCCGAAGGCGATGCGTAGTCTTCTGCGCGCCCAATACTCTGCTTCAAATCGCAGCAGCGCGCTCGTCAACCCGTCGATTGGATCTCTTGTCTCCAGGAGGAAAATCGCAACGAATGCTGCTGTGAGGGAGCCGATTCAAGATTTCCCTGGAGAGCTCCCGCCAACGCCCCCACCAGCGACGCCGCGGAGAACTCTGCAAGAGCGCAAAGATGCGATAAGAACTGCGAAGCCCTTCTCCGAGTTCTTGACCGACTCGTTTGACCGCCAGCATGACTACTTGCGCATCAGCATCACTGAACGCTGCAACTTGCGATGTCTGTACTGTATGCCCGAAGGTTAGTGGGCCCAAACGACTTGCCCAATCAATAACTGACGTCTGATTCCAGAGGGAGTCCCACTCTCGCCTCCCGCACACCTCCTCACCACACCCGAGATATTCTACTTGTCCTCACTATTCGTTTCTCAGGGCGTTACCAAGATTCGCCTCACTGGTGGTGAGCCCACCGTACGCCGCGACATCCTCCCTTTGATGCACTCTATTGGATCGTTGCGCTCCAAGGGCTTGAAGGAGTTAGCTTTGACTACAAATGGCATATCATTGCACAGAAAATTGGATAGCATGGTCGAAGCCGGCTTGACGGGAATCAACCTAAGTCTCGACACCTTGGATCCATTTCAGTTTCAGATCATGACTCGTCGGAAAGGCTTTGATGCTGTCATGAAGTGCATTGATCGTGTCTTGGAGCTTAAACGACTAGGTGCAAACCTCAAGCTCAAAGTCAATTGTGTCGTAATGCGCGGTCTCAATGAGAGAGACATAATTCCCTTTGTTGAGCTTGGCCGTGAAAAAGATATCGAGGTACGATTTATAGAATACATGCCTTTTGGTGGAAACAAGTGGAGCAAAGGAAAAATGATCAGTTTCCAAGAAATGCTGGATATAATCAGGACCAAATATCCTGGCATCCAGCGGATACCTGGGCACAAGAACGACACTAGCAAAACGTTTGCCGTTCCTGGGTTTGTGGGAAAGGTGGGTTTCATCACGAGCATGACCAATGATTTCTGTGGGACATGCAATCGCCTAAGAATCACTGGTGACGGCAATCTAAAAGTATGCCTCCATGGGAATGATGAAGTCTCTCTGCGCGACCTTCTGCGCAAAGATAATGGCGGCGATCCTATCGACCAAGAGGCCTTTGAGCGCATCAAACAAATCGAAATTGATCGACGAGATGGTCGCCTCAGCGATGAGACCATCCTTGGATGGGGTCAACGAGAGCAGGAGCTTCTCCAAGTAATCGGAGAAGCCGTGAAGCGAAAAGCTGAGAAGCATGCCGACATTGGCGATTTGGAGAAGTTGCAAAATAGGCCGATGATACTAATTGGTGGGTGAAAACGATTTTGCTGCATTTCCTTCGTCGATTTATGATCTGGATGTTTCCATTATGTCATGGCAATCACTACAGCATGGGTGGCGTTTCGAGCATATGTCCTTTCCTTCTTTCGGTCACACATTTTGAATGTAAAGTCCAAAGTATATACACTTCATCACTTTCCATATACAATTGCTGTTTGCCAACGCCGTGATGTTCCTTGCTGACAGACCTGTAGATTCCACTACTCAGTCCCAGTCTTTAAGACACACTTTCTCCCAAAGATCACCGAAGCCCTCTATTATGCCACATGGGTACAATGTCTCACCACGATTGCCCTTCTTGTATCCTTCGATTCCGGCTAGTACAGTTGCATCAGCCTGCGCATTCTCAACTACATCAAAAAGATCGGCGGAAGTCACTCAGAGCTCAACCCGAAAGGAAAGCAAAGGGGGCTCTCCGGAATATCGGTTCCCCATGCCGTTGAAGTCCACAAAAGATATTTCAAAAGAGAGTATAAAAGCCGTGGATGAAGAAAAGGCAAGATGGGCAGCAGAAAAGAGACTCAGATTAAAGGAACAAAAGATGCTCAACATCCTGAGGCATTCACGAGACATTAGGAGAGAGAATCTCAATGTTAGTGACGAAGAAGCAAGAATGAAAGTTGGTTATAAGTACAAGTCGGAAGCGGCGCGTGAAGAAGGCAATGTGGGACTACGTTCTGACACAGAGGCGGTGCATCGGTCTTGGAAGCATGGAAAGTTGACTCAGACGCGAGAGAAGTCCGCAGTAAAGTCGCTAATGATGGAGATGAAAAACAATGCTGATACACCACCACGTCCGCTGCACATGGTCCTAAAACCAGTGGAAATCAAAATCAGAGCGTTGGAGGCAAGGATCAAGATGGAGAAGGAGAATCCTCCTGGTATTGATCTAGGGGGCTGGCAAGCATTTCTTGCACGTGCTACAGACGCGGGCGTTCCTCGTGATACCAGAAGAGCCTTGTGGCGTCAAAGAAAGAGGTTCTATAATGCGTTGCTGGGTTTGGAGACGTATGCAAGTCTTGAGGAGGAGCCCTCTCAAATAACATCCGTTGAAGCCGCTGGCGCTAACATTCCCAACACTGCTCAAGCGGCAGTAAAGAAGAGACTACGAGAGTTGAACGATCAACACAATGCACAGATAGATTCCCTGCAAAGAATCCTCGACGAGTTCAAGCTCCATCTGGCAACTTACGAGCGGCAGAATGTGGACAGGCAACCATTCAAGGAAGATACCAGTGAGCAAAAGAAAGAATTGCTGCAAAAAAAGCAGGCTGTGCAAGCAAGGCTGCAGCGATTGGGAGTGCTATGGGACGACCAAAGTCAGGCCCTAGTACAGTTGAAGACTCCTGCACAAACCTATAGGTTTTCAAAAGGATCTGAAGAAAATTTGAATAGCACTGAGTCGGAGAAAAACCAATCACCTCCACTAGGCGGAAGACCTGAGGGCAGTATCTTGCGATCAGATACACCGATCAACGACAAACCCAGCGCCTCAAATCCCAGCTTGAACACAGCACAGCAACAGAATCTAGCAGGTGGCGAATTTAGAGTTATGGCAGATGGTGCTAAACGACTGTTGGAGAACTTGCAGTCAGAATTCAGTCCTATGTTAGCCGCCGCTCATGTTATGCCAACGCAAGCTAATCCAGCACCATTCTCCTACCTTCGGGATTTGCAGGCACAGTCAACTCCTATGGCACCCTCCACTCCACATGCTTCTGTACAAGATCTGCAGCCCGCAAAAGAAGATATCATACCCGAAAACGATATTCCTGCACTCTCCGGAATATTTGGAGCATCCATGAAGCCTGAACCATCCCGACCACGCTGGCTCAGGTCGCAGAATCAACAAAATTCCGAATCTGCCCCCCAGCAAGGCCAAGAAGATGAACCCAATCCCAGCACTGGAATTGAAACCCCTCGATGGAAACCCCTCACAATGGAAGACCTTCGTCATCTGAGTGAAGAGAAACCGTACTACATCGACAAAACGCTCGCGATTAATCTCTCCAGTCCCGTACCAGAGCTTCAATCCCAACTCCTGCGCCTGACCGAACTTCTAAAGAATTCATATCCCAAGATCGATACTCTACCTTACGACGTCTGGACATCTACGTCCCGACAAGTACTCAAGACATGGACCAAGATCCTTGTTGCCAAATGGGCTGTGCGATTCGACGATGTCGATGAGATTGATGTTGATTTTCTTCTCAAGGAGGTTCTGGATGACATGATCAGTGTGCACGAACTTAATCAAAAAGCGGCGCGTCGTATGACGAAGCGGTTTGAGGCTGTGTTTGGTTCGCGGTCCAAGGTGCACAGTGACGCCAATGGGACATTAGATACCGATGAATTCGATGCGCAATTTGGGAGCTTTTTGCGAGATGAACAGCCGGAGTCTACACAGGCTGAATTATTCGAAGCTGGGCCCGGTTCACCACTCAGCGTCCACAGTGACGCAGAGAGCATCATAGACGACGACGAAATCAATACACGATTCGGAAATTCTCTACGAAACGATGAGCCAGAACACATGTACGAAACACCAGACTCTACGCACTCTGGACCAACTCTACAAGAAGGACCATGGCAAATCGGCGCCAGAAAACACAGTCCAGCAGGATACTACTATTCCTACAGCCCGGCCTCTGAGACTCGAATCCCGAATCCCAGCGCAAGCCGCTCGATTCGATGGTACTCGACACGCATCCATCCTCCCTTGCCACCAGAACATCCACGCACCGCTACCCAACCCACCATCCCCTCAACCCCCGCCCAAGATCCCCCCTCTCCTCCGCCCTCTCCCCAAACACCACCAACCCTCCCCCACCTGACCCCCACCGGCACCGCGCACATGGTCTCGGTATCCCTCAAGCCGTCGACCCTGCGCACCGCCATCGCCGTCGGCTACATCCACTTCTCCAACCCCACCCCCCTTTCCCTAATCCGGTCCAACTCCCTCAAGAAAGGCGACGTTTTATCCGTAGCGCGCATCGCCGGCATAATGGCCGCCAAAGCGACGCCCACGCTCGTCCCGCTCTGTCATCCGATTGCGCTCGAACATGTGGGTGTCGAGTTACGGATTCTGGACGGTGGGGAGGGCGGGGACGGGGAAGGAAGTGCGAAGGTTGGAGAAGGGTTTGGAGGTGTGAGTGTGGAGGCCAAGGTACAGTGTACGGGGCCGACGGGTGTGGAGATGGAGGCTTTGGCGGCTGTTGTGGGGGCCGGACTCACGGTGGTGGATATGTGTAAGGCGGTGGATAGAGGGATGAGGATGGAGGGGGTGCGGGTTGTGTTGAAGGAGGGCGGGAGGAGTGGGACTTGGAGGGAGGAGGGGTGGGTTGGTGGGGGAGAGGAGTAGAGGGGAGTTGTTGTTTTTAGGATGTGTATGGAGATATGGGGTTGAAGTTACTGTATTGTACGGTATATTGTATTTGTATAGGATAGAGATAAATAAATCACTTGAGATGGTTCAGGTGGTGGGACTCTCACGCAAAAGACAAAGACAAAGACAAAGGCTAATTCTCTGTAAACGACAATGTGCACGATGAAAGTATATGTTTTGTGTTGCTATTGAATTCCGTCACTTCGCAACAAAGTAGCTACTAATCCACAAAATGCGAAGCCTCCAGCCTGGTTATAATCATGGGGGAATCTTGCCATTTCATAACCGCACATGCGCCAGAAATGGATGTGCTTACAATACTCTTGACAGCTCCCACATAGTAGCGCACACGCATATCTGCAAAGCCTCTTGGCTCGTCTACAGGATGTTTTATACGAAAGAAGCATCTTGCCTACTTCCTCGTGTGATTTTCCCCGCATGCATACCACACCAGATATGCATGTTTCCCCCTTTCCTCATATCTCCCGCCACTTTCCAGACAAAAACAGCGGCCGATCCATGTTCGCACGAGTCTCAGTCTTCTTCTTCTTGTTGTAGGAAGGGATTCGCGATTTCTTCGCTTCCGTCTACAGGGGATATGACGACGAGGAGGGTGCCGCGGGCGACGATGAGACCGAGTTTGCGGTACTGGACATTACCGTCGTCATCTAGAACTAGGTCAGCCAAGACTGGTAGATGTTAGGGTTGGAGACATAGTTACCTGTCATGGCTTCTTTGACTTCATCGAGGACGAGATTCATGAGCTGGTCGTAGCCTTTTAGGGTGCCGATAACTGCAATTGGGGTTAGCTAGGACTATATGATGGCATAACCACTATTTTGCTGAGTATTCGTCTCCGAAAAGAAGCAAATGTCCCATGCTGTTTGCCGTCCGGTTCACCTCCGTGCGCGGATATTCCCTATTCCAATCCAAATACATATCCTCTTGTACTCTTCCCAGTCCTCCTCTTCCAGCATACTGCGGTTTTATTATAAAATGCACCTACTCTCTCTTCCTCCACTGAACTTGACGGTAATCTGCTTGTCCATGTACTTGCTCAGGTCGAGGATGTTTTCCTTCTTCGGTCGTTCTGTCTGTCCACCAGCTACGGCGTGCGCTCCTCTCCCGCCGCCACCGCCACGACCACCGCGATCTCCACGACCTCGTCCGCCTCGGAATGCGCCACGCTCAGACATGTTGGGTGTGTGTTGTGCGTGGAAAGGAATGTCGGGGTGGAGGGGAAGTGGGTTGTGACGGTAGTGGGTTGAAGCTTCTCAAGCATCCAATTGTGGAGCTTCGAGAATGCACGGACCACATGCGACTGGATACATGTAAAAGGTGTTTGTGGGTACGAGACGGCGGTGGTGAATGTACAAAGGCGTACGAACCAGGTAAGCCAATGTGTTGTTACTCGGAATGACTGTTATGTCACTATCTCGATAGTACTGATATGGACCTGTGCGGAAAACACGGTCACATGATCTCGGCGGGTGTCCAGCTGTGGAGATATCCGCCCTCGTTTTCCCACCTGGGCAAATCCTGGAGGCTCTCGAGACGAGGAGCAAGGCTTATGTCATCAAGGGTGGGAGGGGGGTGGAGATTTCCGATTTCGGAGGGATCCCGCCCGCCGGAAGCATACGCCACGAGCAGCTAGCGCTAGCTCTGGTTGGTGCGGTCAACTGGCGGCCCGCGGCAATTGCCCTTCCATGTCGCCCTCTGAGGCTCTCCTCTCACACGTTGGACTCTGAAGTGAGGTTGCGCCAGGACATGCAGGGCTCCCTTTCATCTGACAATCCACGACCCACGAGGGCATGTCTGTTGGGAATCGTCGACGCACATGGCCCCTATGCAGCCTGGGAGAGGAAAGTGCGGGCAGTGACAAATTAGACACACGAGGGCTGACGAGGTCGCGGGCACTGGACGGCTTCACTGAAGCACAACCCCAGCTTTCGCATCTGCGATGGTTTCTTTTTTGTTCTTTTGGAATGTTCGGAGCTTTTGGTGGTGTTTTGGAGGGGCCCAGAGCGGTGGGAGACTTACGTACGCCCTAGTCACCAACGTGGGTTTCGGGGGACGGGCGCACCTTTTCGTCTCGCGAGTGCAACGGTGGGCCGGTCTCTGACGATTGCGATGCACGCCTACAGAAACGAGGAGATGAGCATTTCCCGCATCGGTTCAGATCTGATACTGGCGGAAAAGCGGCGTGTGCCTGGGCCTAGGACCTGCACCTGCATCTATGAGATGCGCAAATGGGGATGCGATGAAGTGATGTCGGACGTGGGCGTCGACGGAATGGATGGGGTTGCAATCGAGGGCCGCCGTAGAGTGCCGCAGAGTGCCGCAGAGTGCCTGCGGCGCACGGCGCGGCATCCAGAGATGCTCTCCTGGGCACCCCCCGTCCCGCTCTCATCCACGCCCATCACCGCACAAAGGCCCAGCCCCGTCTGGCCCGCCATCAGCCCTGCCGTGATTGGCTGCGGACATAGGTCTCCCAGCGCCCTTCAGCGCTCCTCCGCTAGTCTCCCTGGTCGAGGTCTCTGTGCTGGACACATCCCGACACGTCCCTCCCTCCTCTGAGTCCTCTCCCTCCATCATTCATATCGTCCATCTCATCCCATCCCATCCCTTCCCTTCCCGTTCCATCCCTCCCACCCCCTCAAGAGTCCGTGCCCTGTGGTGCAGCTGTTGCAACTGGTCCTGGTTCTGGTCCTGGTCGTTGCTCTTGCTTTGGGCTTTGTTCTGTCTGTCTGTCGTGTCTGCTGCTGTTCCCTCTTTCTGCCAGTGTCTGTCCATTTATCTCATGTGGCTCCGGCGCCGCGGCGTAAATTAGCCCCGCCTGAGAGCTTGTAAGTGTTGGTGCATTGCGTATTGCGTGGTGCGTGGTGCTTGCTGCCAGTTGTTGGTCGTTGGACGCTGGTCGCTGGTGGGAATAGTATAACCTACCTTGGTCTGGGGGTTTTTGACCCTGCCCAGGCCTATTCTCCTCTCTCCTCTCTTGCTTCTGCCATTTTCCACCCGCGCGCAGCCACCCCATCACATTGCCCACCGCCCACCGCCCACCATCCGCCGGCGCCCGTGCAGCGTCTTCCTCCTCTTCTCTTCTTCGTTCGTTCTGCTCGCTCCCTTCCCCTCTCACTGCTCCCTTTGCGCCTCATTGCCTTATTACCATCGCGACGTTTCCGCATCATGCTGCTGTGACCCTTATAGTCGCTGCCGCCGCTGTTGCTGCTTGCTGCCGTGGCGCATCGCTGGCTGTGCTTTTGCTTGCTCCAGGCCGCGCGCTGTCCACCTCCCGCCCTCCTCTCCGCTTAGCCGTCGTCTTTCCTCCACCCTCCTCACCTATTCACCCACGGTGACCCATCTGCCGCCTCCCCAGTTTCTTCTTGCCCCCCTCTCCTCCCTCCTCTTGCACAGCTGGCTGCCATATAGCGCCGGGCTCCTGCTCCACGCGCGGCCACCATGTCTGCTACCGACCTCCAAACCAACATGAATTCCAATGTTCATCCGCACCCCGACCTCAAGCGCAAGCGGAGCCCGTCACACGAGGCATTACATCCCGCGCCACTACCAAAGACCGCCAAGACACACAACCATTTGCAGATCAACTATCTCGCAAGACAGCTGCAAGACGATTTACCGCTGATAAACAACGATGACACCCTTCCCAACATCTTGTCGCTGCTCAGCGACTACCAGGGCGTGCTCGACCGCCACGAGAGTATGGCCTGCAACCTCGGCGCCCGCCCTCTAGGTCCCATTCTCATCAAGCGATTCGAAAGACTCTTCGACGGTCCACCTCGAGTATTGAAGAGCCATGGGAAGGATGGGACCACCGTCACCTGGCTGGATGTTGTCGAATTTGCACGCAACAAGCCAGAGCAGTTTCACCTGGCGCAACACAGCGAAGGAGTCCGGGTTTGTCAGTTTTACACGAAGCAGTGCCGTGTGCAGATATCCGAAGAGGATTTCGTCCTCATATCCTCGGGCATTCCACAGAAGATGATACCGCCGCAACCTATCGAAGAAGACGAAGAGAAGGAATTAGGCACTCTGGATATCGTGGAGAAGAACCTGGTTCAGATATGCCAGCTGGCTGACCAAGGTAAGATATACTCTTCATCTCACTTGTATGCTGCCAGTTATTTACCAAATGGTCTTGTGCGGAAACTTCGTAATATGAGTACCGAAACGCCTGCCGAGGGTCCTCATAAGCATCTAGCTTGTGCATTACTATGATGTGAGAAGCAAAACATGCATACTGACTGTGAGACAGTTGCTGCGCGTACCCGACAACTAAACCATAGAATGAAGGGTCGAAAACAGGCCATCTTAGACAGGCGATCTACTGCTGGAGCCCCTCCGCCGCCCGCACGTCCATCGAGTCCATCCAACGTCGCTCTCATGAATGGCGTTGCTGCTCAAAATTCTGCTCAAAATTCTGCTCAGAATGCTGCTCAAACTGCTGCTCAAACTGCTGGATCTACTCTCACATCTCTATCACAATCGTCACAGTCCTCGCCCGGTGGCTTCGTTGCAGTTAATGCCCGTCCACACCATGAACAGAATGGCAATGGTACATCACAAAACACTCGCCATGAGCTGATGGCCAAATTTCACACATTGAGCGATCGACGTGCCTCTTCCCAGCCAACAAACGGTGCGACTGAGAACAGGCGTCCATCGATATCCATCGCGCAGCCCCCTTCCCACCCCGCCACTCCAGTACCTGCCGCTACCAAACCTCCCCCGCCCAAGCCTGCTGAATCAGTTCCTCCGATCTTAAGCAGGCCCCCGCAGTTTTCCGAGGCTGAACTTCAGCATATAATGAACTCCCCTGTTCCGATACCAAATACCCCATCATCTCTTCTTCCGGCCGCCAGTCAACGCGCGAATCAGCCTCAAGAAAAGGACGATGGGGGCCCCTTCAAGTCAGAGATGGTACAAAGAATGGAAAGTCTGGCCAAGGGCGAGCGCATCCTTCCTCCATGCGACCGATGTCGTAGGTTACACATGGATTGTCTGAAAAATCTAACAGCCTGCATGGGCTGTACAAAGAAGCATGCCAAATGTTCATGGAAAGAAGTCCGAGAATCAGAGCTCAGGGGTAGCTTTTCTCACCACGTCATGCTTGGGGGACCGAGTGGAATGCATAGTGAGGGGGAAGGCAGCGAAAGTGCGGATCGTGCAAGTACGGGTTCGCCAGGTGTTGTTCCTGTTATGAGTCCTCCTCGCCATAATGCGACACCGAACCCTCATCCGACTAACATCGGCATGCATGGCCCGATGCTGCCTGTCCACGATGCCCGGACTTCATCACACCACCCTTCTCCCACGATGCTAAACAGAGATCGGGATCGGGACAGGGGCGTGGAGGCTCAGCTACAAGAAGCAGCAAAATCTGGTCTTGCCCACGCGAACGCGAGGCTAAGCTCGCACGACAAGGGCTCCGAGTACCAGACCATGGTTGCCTGACCTGAACGACCGCCATTTCCTATGGTCGAGTGGCCCTGTCAAAACAAAGAGTCACGATGAGCAAATCAGAGCAATCGACGGAATTCACTCAGGTCCAAGGCTATTCCATATCAAAGTTTTTTTCTGCAGAAACGATACCAAGATTTTCGACATGTTCGACATGTAACTCATGGCCTTTTTCTTTCCATGTTCTGTTTCGGAAAATACACATTGAAAGGTGCACGGTGTCTATGGGGTTGGGGCTTTTACGATATCCAGGAAGGGCGAGGCTGTCAATTGGGATCCCACGGTTCTTTCGGTTTTTCTTCTTTTTCTCATGTTTATATGAAAGATTACTTTTCGATAACAGTCGCTCAGACCGAATACGGTGGTTTTAGCAATCCAAGGGTGGTGTTAACTTTGAAATGTTTATATTTTGATTGTTTTCTTTACGTCTCTTAAGACCCTTTGGTTCGGTTCCTCGTGTTTGATACCTTGGCAGTGGGCAAACCCACTGCTCGCCCCTCCGCCAACCGTGGCGCCTCCCTATATTTAATTTCCTTCGATCAGCTCCACCAGTCCCGTCACCCGTGTCAAACCCCAGATCTCCGCTGCTTTGCCATTGCTTGGCCGTGCACAGTGCTGTGCAGGATTACTTACTCTGACGTCTGACATTGTCGGCATCCCTGTCACTTCCTAGTCTCGTATCGTCTCCGCCCGTTTCAGACGTTCTACTCGCGATTGCGGAGAACATGTCTGATGGCGGGTAGATAGTGTGCATCAGTAAAAGTGACTGACAATACGTTGTTTTCAGGTGAACTTTATCAATAAAGTCTAAGCAGTCGGGCGTGCGGTGGCGGAGCTTTTTTCGCAGACTGGTTGGTTGGTCGGTTGTGGCTGAGTAGTATGGAGGCATTGCCTCCCCTCTAACAACGATGCGCCAGGCACCGACGAAACACACACAACTATTCAACTCCCTGTCCTTTCTCCCTCCCTCTCTCTCTCTCTCTCTCTCTCTCCACAGAAACAATCTCCTCTATTTCATTCTTACTCCTACCTCCGCTCCGTTCCATCTATACACACTCTGTTGTCTATTCTTTGTCTTCTCCGGTAACGGCCTCCACACTTCATTCTAGAAACCTGATTATCCGACGACAGGACAGTTTCTAGGCCCCCCAAAAGGTCGGAGTCGGTGTCCGTACGTGCAGTCGGTTAGCTACCGCGACTATGGCCATGGCCATGGCGTCTCTCCCCCAATCCGCATGTTTATCAACTCTTAATTCCCCGTCCCTTTCATGGATTTGCAATCAAGTTATCGATCCTTTGCTTACTACAACGCCTCTTCTTACCACAAATCCAAACACCAAGATCTTTGCCCTCACCCTCACAGCTCTCGCTCTCCCACTTCTATACCTCGCTATCCGCTCCCTCCACCACCACTTCACCATGGAAAATACTCCTACCCGACCATTCCCTTTCATGGACCTGCCACCTGAACTCAGGGAAATGGTCTATGGATACTGCCTCCAGGACCCGTACTACGGCCCTCGAAGTTCTAGCACGCAAAATCCGAGTTCATCTTCTGTGTTTAGTTGGTTGATACCCAACAGCAACCGCAGCGACAAGAAACCAGCATGTGCCAACTCGACGTCTAAGGAATCGACGTGGATTTTTCTCGCGAGTAGACAGGTTTATGCCGAGTGTATCGACCTGTTTTTTAAGCAGCGGACGGTGCATTTGGCTCTGACGCCCGAGAACTACGTTCCACCGACTAGGAGTCTGGAAGCATCTATTTCAACTTCGTCATTCTCATCTTCGGCGCCATCTTCGATATCATGGCCCTCATCTCCGGCCTCCAAACCCGAAGACACCAACAACGAACTCTCCCCCTCCACCACCACCCAACAACCAATCTGGCCCCTTCCCCCAACCTTCCACCCGCAAATAAAATCCCTTACCCTCTCCCTAACCGCCACTTCCACTCTCCTCGGCGTCGCAAACCCGCACGACATGCCCCCGACCTCCTGGACGCTGGCCCACCGCATCCGTTCCGAACTCTCCTCCATCCCCTCCAGCACACCCCTAACACTCTCCATCAAAGCCATCTCCACGCCCCTCTGGAACCCGCTCTGGGTTTGGTTCCACGCGAGCCAGAGTTTCAAGGAGGGTCCGGGGCCACGGCTGCAGACGGTCGTGTTTCTTTTCGATGGGTGGGCGACGGGGGAGAATAGGATTGAGAGGGACAAGAACGGGGAGTGGAACTGGGTTTGTACGCAAGGTCATGTTATAGGGAAGGAGGAGGGGGAGAAGGGCGTTAGGGCTTTCTGTATAGGGTTATATCTAGAGTGCAAGGTTTGCAAGCCCGATGTAGGAGAGGAGAGTGATGAGGAGGACGAAGAGTAGGAAGAAGCTGCGCAGGATGGCGAAGTGAAGGGACATCCGCACTAGGACACATGACCAATCCCCATGAAAACCTACCAACACGGCACAGATATCGATCGACTTGCATATATAGCGATCCTCTGTCCTGGAAACCTTCCTAACGGCGACAACGACGACTACGACAACGAGGGATAAAAGCATAGCACATGACCCACCCTGATCCATTTATCCCTTTTTTTTCTTTTCTTTTCTTTTTTCCCTTCTCCCTAATACCGGCAGGGATCCATATACCCCCCCTAGTTTGTTACAATATATATCATTTCTATTTTCTCCCTAATCGGGGCGTATTTGTTGGGACACAAGCGCCATTCTTTTTCCTTTCGAAAGTTGTATTTAAAAAAGATATTCACATGGGAAGGATGGGAACTGCAACTGCAATTGCAACTGCAACTGGACTATTCAAGTAAACGAAACGGAGAATCCTGACTGTGCATATATCTCAATAGAATTCACGGAAAACTACTAGTTCAAGTTGATCAGAGGCCTATGCACGATGTTGGTACAAATATATAATTTTTACTCGGATTTTGGAGAAAGATACTGCTTTTTTTCCATGTACTTGCTAATATCAACCAGAGCTCCAAATTCGTATACAGATAATTTTCATAATCTGCGCGTAACCCTCATTAATCGTATGTGTGCTACCGTGTACTAAGAATATCAAAAATATAAAGGTATCATATATCCATCCATCAGAATCATTTCACGCAGCCCCTCAATTTCATGAACCCCCTTTTCAAATATCCAAAAAAAAACAGAACCTATCATACGGGCTCCATCATAAAATCTACCTGACGGCCGGCAATTTTCCGTTAGATTAGTATGGCGTATTCGATTTTCTCACTCCCTCCCAATCAGTCGATCCTCCCTGTTGTTGCGTAGCACCTTGATCTGGATAGTAACCTCCCTGCTGCAGAGTACCCTGACCCTGATGGTAACCTCCCTGCTGCTGCGCAATACCCTGATCTTGCTGATACCCCCTAATTGTGGGGCTCCCATCAGTACCGCCCTGGCCATCGCCGTATTTCCCAACATTCATAGGAAGACCGGTATGCGGTTCCGTGACGGTGTTTCCTTGACGTTCATCAATGGGATGTGCGCCATAGACACCTGTGCGCGTTTCACTGGAATAACTGTTAGTTATGGATTGTATAAGTACTCGATAATGACATCAACCTACTGATCTCCAGAGATCTGGTCTGAACGGCCAATAGCGCCATCAGTACCCATGTGCTCGCGCTTTCCCGCGGCTTGGCGGTGCTCCAAGGCTTCGCGGGCGGGATGGCCTTGAGGAGGGTCTTTGTGGAGTTTGTTTCTGCGCTTCTTGCCGTCGCTGGAATCGGACTCATGGGCGGCTTCGTGGGCTGCAAGACCTCCTGCGACAGCACCTGCGCCGGCATATTCTCTCGAGTTTCGAGGACTGGACTCGTTGCTGCGGCTGTGCCTTTCCTTGTCGCGATGCAAGAATCCGAAGAGATGGTGTTTCTTCTCCTTGCCCCCCTCTTCTTTCTCAAGTGAGTCCGAGCGTCTTGGCTGTTCTTGCTCCAATTCCCTTTGGCGGTTAGCCTCACCAGCTGCGAAGAGCTTATCATGCTGCTTTTGGTCTCTAGCCTGCTGTTTCTCGATCCTGTGCTGCTCGTCTTTGAATGCCTTGTCTTGCTCCTTCAGCTTGTGGTCTAGTTCCTTCTGTTGGTCTTTGCGTTGGTGGTCAAACTCTTTCTGCTGCGCCTTTTGTTGCTCTTTACGCTGATGCTCGAGTTCCTTCTCGGTCGCCTTTTGCTGAGCCTTTTCTTGAGCGAGACGTTCCTTCTCAGCTTTCTCAGCATCGCGCTGGGAGTATGCGTAGGCTCCACCCGCACCTACCAAGCCTGCGGCTCCTAATGTAGCTACATTGCGCTTGGTGTGATCTTGGTCCTCGGGGTGCTGAACGGAGTCGTATCGCTGATGTCCTAAATCTTGACTGCCGTGTTGACCCTGAGGTTGACCCTGAGATTGACTATAAGTCGAGGTAGTAGGGTAGGCTTGGGGGACCGCGGATTGAGGGTATCCTTGAGCTGATGCGGGATGAGAATAACCCTGAGAGGATGGGGCATGAGGATGACTTTGGGAAATAGTCTGTTGAGGAACATTGTCTCCGTGTTTGGAGGCTGCATACGCGCCTGCGCCTGCGGCACCTACTCCTCCAACCAGAGCAGCATCGCGTCCATAATGATGTGCCCCAGCTTGACTAGGTTCGTGACTACCAGAAATCGTATGATCATTCTGGGAAGATGTGGGTTGTTGAGGAATGTTGTCCCTCTGTCGGGAGCCTGCGTATGCTCCAGCACCTGCACCTGCAGCACCAACCCCACCAACCAAGGCTGCGTCGCGTCCGTAATGATGTTGTCCGGTCTGATTAGGGTTGTGAGCACCAGCAGCAGTAGGATCATACCGCTGGTCATTCATGGAAGCAGAAGGACCAGTGCTGCGATGTTCGTCGTACTTCTGGGCAATCTCGTTTGCTCCCAAACCTGCTACACCAGTGCTGCCAGCCAGCGCGGTATCGTGGTGGCGAGAGCTGTCAACATTTGGGTCAAGGCGATTGAATGTATCCGAAGTGTGAGGTCCTGATGTCGTATGGCCCTTTTGCTTCTCAGGCTGTGGCAATACACGGGGGTCGAGCACGTTGGCAACGTTGCTATCATGCGGGCCGACGGTCTTCGAAGCTGGGTCTTCAGCAGTCGATCGGGCTTGATGGTGCTTTTGCAAGGCTGGATCAGGTTGAACCCTTGGATCAAGCACGTTGGCGACGTTGCTGGAATGCGGGCCAATCGTGGAAGATGCAGGGCCTGTTTGCGACTCCTGGCGGTCTTGGTACGTGGAATAATGATGAGCAGCAGCACCCGCTCCTACGAGACCGGCGCCTGCTCCGACAATACCGGCATTACGTGCGTAATGATGATCCGGATTATGCCCTTGTGTTTGTGCAGGGACAGCCGCTGTGCCTTGCTGGGAGTTCAGGGGAGATGGTTCCTTGTGAGCGACAGGATCAAAGCGCTGATCCTGAAGATTTGTAGACTGAGGGTTGACTCGGGGGTCTAGCTTGGTAGAACTATAAGGACTAGCTTCAGACGCAATAGGAGCGCTCCCGATATCTGTAGGTTCCTGGTGATGCTTCGAAGCAGCATATCCACCAATACCGGCAGCTCCGAGGCCGCCGGCTATGGCAGCATCGCGACCATGGTGGCTTTGCTCTCCAGAACGGTCCGGCAGATTGGATCCGAAATCTTGTTGCCTTGTAGCAGACTCCCCAATATATCCGCCAGTGCCAGTCTTTTGATCCAATGGGGTCTCTGCTGGTGTCTCTGGGAACTCTCCGGGAATATGTAGATGCGGATCAAGCATATTTGCAGTGTCTGTCGCATGGGGACCACTAGTGAAGACAGTGGCAGATGGCTGGTTGTGATCTTCACAAGGATCTCCAGAGAACGTGTGACCATGACCTCCATGCTCATGTTCTGGAGCCGATCTAGAACCAAAGCCGGAAGAGTGCGCAGATGCTGCGGTAGCTGCTGCGGCGAGTGCTGCCCTGTTGTGGGTCGCATCTTGGTCGCGATCTGAAGATATATGGGGTGCTGCTGAAGAGCCTGTGAAACCGCCCGTCGAATTGTTATTTCCCAGGGTATCCTTATGGTCGTGGCCGGAGCGTAGTTGGTGTTCTGATCCAAGGACGTTGCCGTGGCTGTTATCGACATATGCATTCCCATCTTTGGTTCCAAACTCTCTTTCGCCCATCAGAGGAGCTTGTGGCTGTGAGTGATGAGTAAGTGAAGGATCATCATTTTGCTTCCTGGAAGTAACACCCCCAGCAAGAGGAAATGATCGGTCTGTATCAGTAGCAACCTCGGGCTGTTGGAATGATTGTTCAAGGGGTTGTTGGGAAGAGCTTGCTCGTAGGTTCTCATGGTCCTTTTGATGATGAAGTTGGCGTGCTGTTTCGGCTGCTCCGGCTGCCCCAACTGTACCAGCAGTGCCAGCTGTACTGGTACCTAATGAATTATCCTTCGCTAGGCTTGAAGGTTGGGTGCGGTCCTGTCCAATTGCACGGTTTTCAAAGGTGGCACCATGGTGTTGGGATCTGTTCAAAGCAGCGTGAGAGTCTTCGCCTTGGGGATATCCAATTACTCCAGACTTGATGCTAGCAGTACTTGCGCCCTCGTTGAATACGCCGGATTGGCTTGATGCAGTGGTCGGACTCACAGCAGTAGGATGTGCTGTCGCCGAGGGAGGCTGCTTCAGATTTGGTGCGTTGGAAAAATGTGGCGGGGCTTCAGTTGACCCAGCATGCTCCCCGGAGGTTGTGGCAGAAGGATGGTCATTCGCCGTCATTTGATCATAGATGGGGTGATGCCTGGCAAAGAGAATTAGACTCCATTATACGAGTTTGGAAACATTTGGAGGATTGTGAATCATTGGAGGAGAGAAAAGCATACTCAGTCTTGTTGCCAGATGCCGAAGCGAAATGGCTACCTTGGCCGGTTGCAAGAGCTGTTGCAGTTGTTGGTGAAGTACGCTGAGTGGAGTCAATGGGTGACGCGCTGTTCTCATGCGATGCATCTGTGCTCTTGCGTGGGCCATGGGATAGGACACTCTTGATCCTCTCCATGATGTCCAATGTCAACCCTCAGAATGGGGAATAATTAATAATTGCGGAAGGAGAGGACTCGATGGAAGGAGGTTAGAGGTCAAAGTTCAGATGACTGCAGGAAATGGGGAAGAATGATGGGCAATTGTAGTGGGGGAGTGAAGCCAAATAGGATGGCGGGCAGGTACAAAGCCATGAGGTCATACACGGGTAGGCGCAGGAGGGGCTTGAGCGGGGAGCTCCTATTGGAAGAGGACAAGGCGCATTATGCTCGAGACAGCAGAAATCTGGATCATTTCCTTGAATTCAATCAATAGTTTTTGCTGCAGCGCATTGCACAATGGATACGGCGTAGCAGTCGTCACGATGGTGCGTGGGCCATAGTTCCCTTGGAAACGATCTAAGTGCACTGGATGTACATTGACAAGTTGGGCAGTTGAACAGGTGGACAGGTGGACAGGACCGGATGGCAAACCTTGAGACTGTATGTATGCCGAAGGGTGATTGATGAAACTCATATGCGCGATTGCTCGTGCAGCAGAGTTTGTCAATATCAAACCCGTCCCGCATGATCGACGGCATCCTGGTTGTGATCGTATTTCTCCAGACTACGAACGGTTGAAGACTTGACCCAAAAGCTATGGGTTGCAGCCGTTTTTGGAAAGCAGCGGATTGCCGAAATTGGACATGAAGACGATTGACGACGTAATCAAGGACAAAAGGCTTGGAGGGCAGGGTAAGCAAGGCGAAGAGTGTACAGTGGGCAGAGAGAGGCGACGATGACGTTTTAGCGGTGGGCGGTGATCGGCGAGACCCCACAACAAGCACCTCGGGTCGCCACCGAGTCAGGAGACAGATGCACGTCACGTTGGGCGGTGGAAGGTGTGATTCAGTGTTGTTCGGTTGCGATGGTCCATGTCAATCGTTGGCTTACGGAAGAGCTGGCCGGGCGGGCGCGGCGGGGAGAGGGCAAAGAGGCGATGGAAGAGACGGAAGTGCTGATGGGATGATGAAAGTGTGGTGAGTGATGAAATGATGTTGGATGACCTCTCCGAGGTCGCGACATGGCGGGTGTGAGAGTGTCATGTATGAAATAGCGCACATCCAAAGTAGATAGCAGCACGCACACCCACCCCCATACATAAACTAGTACACAGTGAACCCAGGAGTGGGTGGCTGCAAGACGGGGTAAACTGCAGCCAACGGGACCACGATGATAATAGGGACAGCAAAGGCTAACAAATAGGTTGGCAAAAGGTTACGCGATATGTTGAGTTGAGCGTTCCATCAGAGGGTGGGATGGGTGGATGGGTGTGGATGGGTGTGAGTGGTTAGAAGCGGGCGAAGGATTGGACAAGTGGGCGGTGGACGAATGGAAGACGAATGGAAGGCGGGTGGGATGCCCAGAAGACGCCAATGGAGCGCAGAGGCCTGAGCCTTGAGGCCTCGGGGCGGAACCAGTAATTTCCGCTCCAGTGGCTCCATTGGCTCACCAACTGGTGGTGCACGGGACATGCTCCCCCCCCTCCCCCGGGCAATCCCCCCCGGTGTCCAATATCGAGGTTCCCCTCTACCAAGGCCTGGAGAAGAGGAAAAGACCAAGACCAGGTGCAGAGGGTGCCAATGCCGCGCTCTTGGTATCAGTCGCTCCGGATGGCTGCGTGCAGTGCGTATTGGTGCATTCGTATCGGCCCAACTCTATCCCAACCACTTTGCTATATTCTGGGAAGGGGAGGGCTCTGCAGTGGTCACCAAGCCTAGAGCGCCATGGCCGCCGCGAAGTGCCCAGAACGCATCTGCAATCACCTTCCCTAAGAATCCACCCTGTGCGCTGCTCGGCAAGCCATCCTCCACCCCTTGACCGCCATGCAAGTTTTTGCATTCACGACGCCATTCGGAACCACAGAGAAGAACCAACTCCATGTCCATTCACTCACACAAACACACATTCACATTTACAAACACATACACCTACACATACACATACAAACAGGGATCAACCCGCCGCCCCCCTCCAACTAGTATTGTTGTAGTAGGTAGGTAGGTAGATAGGTAGATGGTTAGCACCGTAGCACCCTACTCGTTCCGAACAGGCATGCAACGCCTCCGACCTTCTCCCGATGCATCGAGAATAAATCGCGCGGACAAGGCGACGGCGCCCTCAACGCCCGCGCGGCTAGCAGTGACTACAATCCGCCCAGGCCCGCGACCACCCATGGACGGCCAGCCGGTGTCGACCTGCAGACTGCAGACGCAGTAAATGTCATCGCTCGTTTCGCGCCAGCATTGCTTCGCTCTCGCTCTCACTCTACTCTGCCAGGCCAAGCAGGGACAGGACAGTTGACGACTGCCGGAGCCGCCCCGTATTCACTTTCGCACTTTCCTACCATTAGTATCCCATCCCATCCCATCCCATCCCACATCCCGCCAGGGCTCCAGGGCTCCAGGGCTCCTGATACCATCACGGATCCTTTTCTGACATAGATTCCTACATATTCTCTTACTCCCCCCCTCCCCCTTCCCCCAGGATCCCTCTCCCCTCTCCTGCTTTTATTATTATTCCCATCCCATCTCCCCTCTTCCCCCCCTCCCCCATATTCTTCTACTTCTCCACGCCCACTGCGTTTCAGGCTCTCCCCATTCTGTGGCTGATGCATGGCTGAAGCGAACTCGCCGTCCATCCAAAGCACGCGACTACGGGAACAACGACCGAAAGGATTCGCTCGCGGACCTCTGATCACTGACCACTGACCACTGAACACCGACCTGCTCCTCCCCACTGCTTTTCCGCCTCGCCCAGCTATTGGCACACGCTCGTCTGCACCGTCTGCACCGTCTGCCTGCACGCCTGCACGTCTGCACGTCTGCTCATCTCGTCTGTCTGTCTGCTTCCGACTGTGCACTGCGCCGAACCCTAGAGGGCCCTTCTTCTCCAGCATTTCAACCTTCCCAGCATTATCCACACCGCGCCGAACACGACATCAACCCACCCCACGCACCGATTTCGAGCTGCCGCTATTCGGCCGAATCCACCTCAACCTCCGTTAGCACCTTCCGTATACCCGCTTTCCATTGAAACAGGTCGCTTCACTCTGCCTGCCGCCTGAGGCGCTTCCCAAAGTCCGTCTATTCGCTCACTCGCCCAATTCGCTAACACACTCCCTCTTCCGTCCATTCTCCCACTCTTGCACACTCTCGTCGTCAACCACCACTTCTACACGTCTTCTTCAACCACAACCACAACCACAATTGCAAACCACCACTGCCGCTGCCACTGCCGCTGCCACTAACACCGCCTTTTCCTCACCACCCTTCTCCGACATCGCCACCATGACCCTCCGCACTCGTCTTCGCCGGGCTCTCACTCGCGGCTCTCACGATGAAGGCACTGGCCCGCGCCCATTAAACAAAATCCATTCCTGGGGCCACAAGAAGGAAAAGGTTGTGCCAGATCCCAATGTCTACCAACCCGGCGAGAAAATGCCTCCGTTGAAGTATCGTCGTCCTGTGGACCCATTGCACAAAAAGCACCTCGAGAGCTTCGACTTCGCCAGTGCCTGGCGCCGGCGGAGCGACCACAGCATCTACTCCCCCATGGGAAGCCGCATGCCCAGTCGCAAAACCAGTGCCACCACCCTAGGCCGGAGAAGCATTGGTGGCCGCAGCCTGCGACGCAAGAGCAGCTCGCGCGATGATGCCTGCGTCGACAGTGGTTTTGGCGGCAGTATTTCGGGCGACACCGATTTCCCCGAGGGTGTACGAGAAGGTAGCGACGAGGAGGGCGACGTGACAAATGGTGAGTGCTTCTTGTCCCTCGACTTGTTGTTGTGGCAATGGTGACCCTAGACGCTGACTAGACTTTTAGTTGGCCTTTCCCGACACCCAACCCAGGATCCTCGTAGTCCGTCGTCCGCCCATCCCGTTCATCACTCTCAATCCATCAATTCGAGTAATTCGCGCCCGGGAACAGCATCCGACCGCGGAGGTCCCAGTCGCCTCTCGTCCACTACTGCGAGACGTGAACAGCCCTTTAGACCCGAAGACCTCGAGGCTGCTCTCAAAGTCTCCCACCTGGAGATGACAAAGGAGGAATCCGACCGCAGTCGCTCCGATACCCCCGATACCACAGATGAGAAACCGAGGAGATGTCTACGAAACAGCATATAATGTGATTGCCGCCATACACTAATTGGAACTGTCACATTCCACCTATACACCACCCCCGGCGGGCGACACAACCTTAACGAAAATCCTTTTTTTATTCGCCATCCTCGCTGACCTTGATCCACGGCCATGAAAGCATTCAAAAAGTTCATGAATTTTTCCCTAGACCAAAGCGACTCGATTCATTTCTCCCCGTGTCCATATATTACAGCATCATCTGGGTTTTTCCTTTCTTTCAATCACATTATTTCCATCTTTGCATACAGTGTCGGCATACCACCACCAGGCGCAGCATGGCCGCCCTTTTTGTTGCACACTTCAGGCGTTTCTGAGGACAAAGCTGGATACAGGAATCCGGCTTTTTTGGGTCATCTATTTTATTTTTTATTCATTTTTGTGAGTGGGTTCGGAATGGAAGGCGATTGGCATGGGATTCGTCTATGGAGCGAATATGTGAATGGGAAACGTGAATGTATATGCAATGCGATAGAGACGGAGAATGCGTATGAGAGTGTGTGCACGTGTTCAGCATGAGAGAAGAGGACATAAACAGAGAGAGGGGGGGGGAGGAGAGATAGAAGATTGCATACCATATATCCAAAATGCAATAGATCCGATATGCTCATAACCCCCTAGATCCAATAATTATGTCCCCCAGGTCATATCCTCCCCCCTCCCCCGCAAACCGGAGAAAGGAGAAAAAAATCCTTCACGTTTAGTTTTACTTTTTTATGAAATCCTTCTCCCCTCTCTCTCTCTTTCTCACTCTCCAATAAGAGCTGCATGAAGAGAAAAAGCAAAATACGCAATTTACCGAACGAATTATTGGACGGAGAGGAAAATACCGCAAATACTTCATCTCACATAATGTACACGTTTCCCGCCTTTCCCGCCTCCAATGAGGCTTACTAGCTAGCTAGCTGATCTGCAGACGAGTGATGGAGGAGAGACGTGCACACAGTATTGAATTTGAGATGACGATAGTCGAAATTTCGATAGCGACTCGACTCGACTCGACTTGACTCGACGGCAACATGTATCATTGAGTATTAGCACGAGGGAGGAAGTGCGTCCTGTGCTCTCTCTCTCTCCTATTGTCTTATATCTATATATCTACTCTGTACGTAACCTTAGTCGCGTACTTTTCTACTCGCGCGACCGACCAACCAACCAACATAACAAAGCCAATCAAGCATTGCTGCAGCTGCAGCCGCTGCAGCAGCGAAATGATGCTACCCACTCCCGTTACCGTCTGACTATATTAATCGGTGATTATGCAAATGCAAGCTCTAAGTGAACAAGCCTTTGGTGCGGTTTTTTTTTTTGGGTCGCAGGTCGCGCTGATGGTGGTGGTGGTGGGTGGATGAGTGGAGACTGTGGGTCCTGTCCATGGCATGGGCCACCGGGCGAGGGAGGCGCTTGGACGTGTTGCTTGTGGGTAGTATGATTAGGGTGGTATGGTGGAGTGTATGGGGGAGTTTGGAGCCTGGGGTCTGAGGTTGGGGATTTGGGATTTGGGATTTGGGATTGTGGTGGGGGGAATGCGAGTGAGAGGAATTGGAGAGATGAATGGAGAGCGTGGGGGGTGGAAGGGGTTTTTGGGGAGGTTTTTATTGGGGGGCAGGGGCTCGAGGACGGATGTAAGGCCTTGTTCGTTTTGGGTATTTTGACATGTGTTTGAAGGTAGTAAGGTCTTGTGACGTGCTTTGAAGAGCTATAAGGTGTCGCTTCGATCTTTTGTGTTTAGTTGTTCCTGGGTTGCTGCTGTGGGAGGGGAGGGGAGGGATATGAAAGGTCAGTTATTCATGTTCAAAAAGCTTTTGATACTTTCTCAGAGTTTAGGAAGTATTACGATGTGTTTTTAGGGGGGTATGAGGTGATGGATAATCTGGAAAATTTGTGTGTGATAGGTTTTCGGTGTCTGGGGACTTTTTGGCAGTTCTCTTGTTGGAGCATGGAATGTGAATTGTGCGTATTATGCGACGATGTTCGAGCAACTATCGCCAAAGGGTGTCTTCATGTCGTCTGTGTATATATGTTCGGAGGCTTTCTTTCTTACGATAGAATGTTACGTTCTAAAGTAATAAATGATTGTGGGGTGGTTGGAAATAACGCAAATTCATGTCGGCTTATCGATGGGTCCTCTGCAACCTAACGAATGGAACGTCCTTGGTAATCATAGAAGAAGATTGCATTTCTGCAAGAAGTAAAAAAGCTGAGGGTTTACTGTAGTGCGCACCTGTGTGAGCGAGCGAATGCAGAATCAGACGTCTGATCGGTAGTGTTCGGTATACTGTCGGACAAGACGATGAAGTCAATCCGAATCAGCATTTACCACCGGGTCTCTCTGCGACCTGTTTAAGCCTCCAATTTCCACGCATATCAGTGAGTAGTAGTTGGTATATGTGAGTTGAATCTGTTTCGTCGTTCCCGATAACGTATAAGCGCCTGCCAGGCTGGTGACCCGAAAGACGAGCTGATGTGATTATCAAAACCCTGATTCAGCTATGCAAAGAAATCGAGGAAACACGACCAACAAGTGTGTGTAGCCAGTAGCCGTGGGCTGGGGACAGGTAGTTATGATGGGGAAAGTAGTCATGGGGAGATTAGATCCGTTTTTGGGAGATTCATGTCTGATCATGTTGCGATGGACATGAAACTGGGCTTTCTGGTTTGAAGTTGATTTTCATGATGAAATCAATTGGTGCCCAGGTGGGCAGGCTAGATTCAGCCTAGACTCTGACGGAACAGTGGATGAGCGTCTTGTCAACTGTGGACGACGAAGGCGGGTCCCGTAGGGAGAGATGGAGATGGTGGGTAGAACAGTTTGTTGGGGGAGCACACAGTCCAAAAACCGTCGAGTACAATCGGTTGCTGAGAACACTCTACTACTAAAAGAGGGAAGTTGTGGGTCTGTAAGTGGGGGGTCCAGATGTAGCCGTAGTCTGCGGTTGTCTTCCACCCCCTTCCAACTTGCCACTATCCGTCAGCCCACTTTGAGTGTCGTATTTCTCTTCAGTGTTGTGGGACACAAAACGATGCGGATGGCGTCGGCTGATCATTGAATGTGAGTCTATCACAAGCTCAAGCGTCAGGTACGAGTCAAAACAGTCAGTGAGCGTGGAAGCGCCGAGTGTGCTAGAACTGCCCTGCTGCCAAATAAGGGAATCAAATCCCTCCTTGAAACTCATCGTGATGACTCTGAGGTGAGATGTTCTCTAGAAACACCTCGTGGACAAGTGTCCTCACTCCCATTTTCCCCGCAGGCTCTTCAAAGCGTGTGACCCTTCAATGGTCCACCTAGTCTTCGCCGAGCCTCAAGACCATATGCACTGCGACACCTTGACCTAGGGTCTAAGGTCTATCGACGATACTATTGCGCTCCTGGTCTGAGCTACAACAACCGCTTCAACGCAGGTACTAGGCAAGACGATGCAAGCCATCAGCAAGCTTTGAGTGGGTATGGCTGCCGTGGTCAACAGGCGGGACGCACATACCCTCGGCGCCATTTCAACTTGCCTCCACAACGTTGCGATCGATCCTCGCACAAGGACTTCACGGTTCACCTTTTGCCCTTGCTGAGCAAATGCAAACCATTTGTACTCATCATAAACGGTGAAAACGAGTCAGCAATGTCGAACTCTGTGTTCAGCTCATGAATCAAATATCATTGCCATAACTCGGCGAATTATATCGAGTCCGCTGCTGGGAACGACTGCTAGTGCTGGAGTTGACCCATCCCCAAGAACTGAGAATGTATCCATCAAAGGTTGTACACTAGAGAACAAAAATTGTTCCATTCCGCGATCATGATGACGAGCATGTGATCAGCGTGATGACAGGGGTTTGAAAGAGTTCGAGCTGGCAACATTTACAATGAAAACTTTGAGGTGTCCTAAACCAAGTTCTCGTGGCTTCCTTCACGTGTAGTCCCTTGACCCCTTTCTTAACGGCGCGAGTTGAACGCGATTGAAAACGATGACTGTGAGACCCTGGTAGCTATTCACTAACTATCTCCGCAAACAAGACGGAGAAAGGCGACATACGGTGCCAGTCTTCTCTCGAGCTCTCTCCACCTCGACGGAGCATCTCAAAGCGAGGTGGATCCGCATCTCCCCACAAAAGAATGTAGTGGCACGACCGGTGATCTGCATACAATTTCAAAGAAGCAAAAACAATAAATACTACTGTTACGATCGCCTCGTCGAAAATGTCGGCTGGCTGGCTTGGTTAACCACGAGCGTAACCGTTATCATAAACTTGTCGACGCCCGCAGGATCTGAGCGTGAAAACCAAGCATAAGATCCAGGCCGATTTGAGTCTCTGGTCAGGCCGGCAGAAATTATTTGAATCCTCCGTTCAAGCCCTCATATTTTGGCGGTGGGTGTGGTTACACAAAGTAATGGCCCAGATATTCCTATCCACGTCCATCTTAGCCCAAACCTTCTTGAGAGTACAACAGTATAAGACTGTCCAATCTATAATGACCATGAAGCTAAAAGTGGAGCAGCTAGGCTAGAGTTGGGGACTTTCTGGACATACCTCACGATCGCGTCTGAGGTCGTACAGGATGATGGAGATCCAATGGACTGGTCGCGTCTAGCGCGCATCATCAGGGCTCAATCTAACCAGATTTCTGCATATGCACCTGCTGAAACACTTAAATTCTGTGTTTGACGTCGGATACCCACTTAATCGCGATATGAAGGCTCATTGCCTGGTGAAAGGCAACACAGAACCGTTGGAGAACTATTGGATGATAATGAACATACATGTTGTGGGGCAAAGATGATGTTGCTCTTCGACCTCTATGCCATCTAAGGCTACTCTTCATTCCTCAACAGCGATATAAAGGGTTAGCCAATGAAGAGACCGTCGGTGTCGTACCCAGCGGAGAATTTGTTTTTGAAGGAATCCTTGTCGATCCAACTCATGTGTTGTGTAACCTCTGAGATCCGAAGACGATCAGTTCCTAAACGATGAATGACCATATGAACAGGTAATTTTGGCTCGATGGGGTGCTTTTGATGTTGTTTAGTAGAATATAATCTTCAATATTCCAATCGCGAATGCTGGCGAGCGATAGTTGGACAAAAGAGCGGTGGCATATTGATGTTCTATCCCCACCATAAGAACGTGGCAATGCAGGCGACGTATTGTAGTTAGCTGTGTTTGCAAGCAGCAGGTATAGTTATGTAGGTGGCTAGATTTATCTCCAGAGGGTATCGAGGTGGGTACACCCCTGGCCTTCCTGCAAGCCTGAGAACTGGCGTCGGATCCTCATTCTTGAGACGGAGAGATATAAGTGACATGGTAGGAGGTGCAACTGTTCCCGTTTGCTGCATATGCAGGTACATGTAGGCGTGTAGTGGCCTCAATTGGTAAGAATGAGAAGAAGTGGCTGGTGGCGTTGAACCCCGTGGTGGGGCCATGGGGTATCATTCCACAGGACGAGGCGTTCTGTGATTGTTGATGTTACAGCGTAATAGACCGATGAGTTTGAGGTGAGACCTTCCACCACCACTTTGGCAGTCTGTCGGAAGAAGTGCAAGATCCTTCACTCCAATTTCTTGTTCAAGAGTTTATTGCTCTGCCATACCCGTGTTCTCTTTCCAATTCACAACGGTTTTTTTGTGTGGTCTGTCCCCAGATTCCCAAACCTCCTTGCATTCGTAGCGTCGATCAGTCGTTCATATCTTCCGTCCCATCTGTACGGTTGACCATCTGGCCTAGCCCTCCCATTCCTGTGTCCTGCTTTGGTCGCGTTCAGACCGCGCCTCCACATTGTAAGATGTTCCACACTGGTTAGTGCAATGCTCTATCTGATTGCCACAGCAAGTTCATCCCATGGACTTCAGACCCTGATTCAAAAGCACAAGCCTCACCCCTTCCTTGACCTTTGTGCACTCAGCATCAAATTCCACGCTCTTCTTCGTTGGTTGTTGCCTTATTGTTCTCGTGGAGACCGTGAATTTCGTCTTTCCGGAAGTATCGAGGCTAGTTTAATGCCTAACAAATCATCCCAAATCAAGCTGACAAGTGAATCCAGAGCGTATCTCTTCGATAACCATAATGACCTCAACAAACTATTCCTCAGGTGGCTCCGTCGACTCTTATCATTCTACTTTGGCCTCGGGGTTCCTGACTCCCCCTACGACCAGTGAGGGTCGAAGAGATTCCGTGGCTTCGGCCCAATCGTCCTATTGTTCAAGCTTTGCGTCGGAATACTCGCTCCCTGAGACGCCCATCTGTAGGGCCACATCACCACGAGAACATGAATTCATCGACCCAACGGTCTACGACATATCTCCAGGATGGCACCAACAGACCCATGGCTTATCCAGTGTACAGAAGGATTCCGAGAGCCAGTATGACCAGTGGTTGATGATTAGCCAAGTGAATGCACCTGCCCCTCTCCATAGTATTTCGTTCGAAAGCCATGGCATACTACCAAGTCAAGAGGAACTATGTGTGTCATTGTCTGACTACTCTGGCACCGCTGATATGAGCGGTGGGTCGTACTCGTCCACGGGCTCGACGTGGGACCCCATGTCGAGCATCACACAACAAACACGGAGTCTTTACGACCACCATTTGGATCGACTTGACCGTCGAAATCCACAGACCACTATATCAATTATGGATGGTCTTCCATCAGTATGGGAACCATCTTTTGTGACCAGAGTCTCCCACTTTCATGGTCTCCCGTCGGAAACGATTGTGCCATCGGATGCTTTGATGGAAGACTATGAATTGATACAGTCCGATGGAATGGATGTTTCTAGCTCATTTGCAGATTATGGAGCGTCATTTCCACAATCTCCCCAAGAGGTTGCTTTCAAACGGGAAGAATCCGTACTTCCAAAGATGGAGGAGGATGAAGAACTCTCTGCCAGGTTCCGGAACCGGGTGAACGTGTCCACCACTGGCGGGAAGAGTGTGAAAAGAGAGAATCGAGGAGCAGGACTCAGGAAGAAGTCATCAAAAAGCGGAGGGGTCATGGCCAAGGGCATGCTTGGCGATACAATGATCGAGTACTCGGTCGACCCACACGAGCGAGACCCAACGACAGGCAAATGCTTTCGCCCCGGAGGCCCGACCACACAGGCACATCAGTGCACGTATCGTGAACGTAACGGAAGATTATGTACTCGGCGTTTCATGCGACTTGAACACCTAAGACGGCACGAGCAAGTGCATACGGGCCAGACCGACTTCAAGTGTGTCATTTGTCCCAGAGCTTTCAACAGGAACGACAATAGACAAGCACACTACGATACACACATCCGGAAGGAGGGGAAGAAGGATGGCCGGAATCCAAAGATGTCACTGCGCGAACTGGAAGCAATGCTGATCGAGAAGGATCCCAACGGTTGTTCGCGGTTAATTGAGAAGCTTCGATTGAAACATGGTCATGGGTACTGCGCAAACAGGAAGAGGAAAGTAGCCCTTTGACGGGCGATATGTGAGAGATATCTTTGTACAGAAAATAGGTGTCGTTTCTTGGAGTTTCATGGGTTTTGCGGGTTGGGTAAATAATAATGTCTACTCTGGAAATCTGTATTAGCTGCAATACTCCATGTACTTTGTGTGGTCAGGATTCTTGAGTACTTCTTGATGTAATCACAAACGAGGCTAGCGCCTTATTGTATGCATACTCGGATTCTGATCCCACAATGATTAAGATGGCTATGGGTTGTTTGAAAGAAACTAATTCGTGCGCTTTAGTATCGTGTAGTTTTGCGAAGTAAAAACAAACTCGAAGTTGTAGAGGTTATTTGTCCGAAGCCGCCTTTCCTTTTCAGGACAGTAGACGTTAACAAGTGCGACCTGCCATGGCAGGTCCGGCCAAAGAGCACATCTTCTTTTGCCTTGTACCCTAACCCAGTCTAATCCTTTAGACTGGGATTATTATTTTTTGGCTGTTTTCGAAATCTGAGTGGCCACTGTGTTTTTTCGGTCCCCCATCTCGGATATATCGCATGTGATGATGTCGAAGCCCCAACTGAACCCTCTATTAGAATTGAAACCATGTGACTGGTACAAAACATGCGGGTCTCTAACCGAAAATATATAAGAATCTCGAAGAGTATCCACAGTAAACGGAACCTCACTTGTCATTCAATAGCGACAATAATATAGAGGCTCCCATCATGTAGGAAATTTCATACTGTCGAAGTTCCACCATGAGCCGCACCAAGTACGCCACTTATCCGACAAGCAGTGTATTCCAATTCGAATTACTGGCAATATATCACTGCATCATATTACCTTTCCTCTTACCACATACTCGGGAATTCTGTCTCTATTTGAAAATCCCACGGGCCGTTTCTGTTTCGCCAAGTTGCATTTCTACCAAGATCACGCAACACAGCAGTATCGTATTCCCATATCATCCACGTCTAGAATACTTGAAAACAACCAGCGATGAAGTTTGTACATCAATCAAAAAAATTCTTTCGAATCCACCGCGTCTGATGATCACCAGGTTTCTAATTGTAAAGGGGTAAAAGAACTCGAGTGTTGCACTGCCACAACTGCCTCCCCTGCACATGTGCACTTTGTTGAGCCAATGCGCGCCCGAAAGCATCCGCGGACTCACTTGCAGAAAAACTTACGGAAGAAAATAGAATTCAAAAGTAAAAGCCAGTGAGATGCAGGTACCGAGTGCGAAGTGCCCCTGTTTGTACACCTATAGAGACTAGCACCACACACTAGTGCTCTAGTGAGCACTGGCTTCTCAAAACTACCTTTAAATAGAATACCTAGATATTGAGACAGTCATCGCAACAGTGTCTTATGGATTGGTGAGAGAGGAAAGTTCATCAAGCGACATTTTCACATGGTGTACCAATACACAAGTTTAAATTAGACATATTTGTTCTTGTCCGACTTTGAGTTTAAAACCTAGAAGACTGGAAAACCTCAACCTCACAAATACCAAAACCTTCAAATCCTGTTTCCCACCCCTCTATATTCTGAGCATACAACAACCGGAAGCCCCCCACCAGTGTCAAAATCACCCCAATCCGAACTGGCGTACGATATGGATAGCTAACTCCGCCGCAGAGAGTAAAGTCGGCCTTCCAAGCAACCATAGGAAACACCGGAATGACGCGTCAATCAGATACCCATACCGATTTGTATCCCATACCCAATCAAAACTACTGACAATATCCGAGCTAATCCTTGGGCCAAATCCTTGTTGGAAGCCTGATTTGCCTTGGCACCAAGCGAGACCACGTGATATTCCGAGCAGACCAATGGCCGTTAAACTTGAACGAAGCACTAGGACAAACTGGGAAATGTACGAGGTCGCTGCCAAGCTTGAAGAATGGTCAGAGGGGTGGAGATAGTATAAGAGGATGGTTGGTCCTGTCGAAGGTAGGTGGAAGTCAATCATCTCGAGTTCTAGCGTGAATTCATCGTCTATTGAGCGCATTTGCGATCGTTGTTTTCACTGTCACTGTTGCTTTCACTTCTCAGTCGTTACTCAGTCTCCCAATATACGACACTAATAGTATTTTCGCACTACACTTCCAATTCGAGTCGTCTCCAACCTTTGACGAGGTCAAAAACACATCACTATATACTGCGATCTATTACACTGCTTTTTTCACACCGGCCTCAACGAATCAAACACACAACAAGCCGACCCAGCCCTCCCGCAGCCATGCCGATCCTTAAGCGCGATAATGGAGGATATGCGATTCACCCCTTACTTATCGTTCTCCTCATCATGCTCGGTGCCGCTTTTGTTGTTGCATGTGGAGCAGGCATCTCGCGATTCGCGACCAAGGACAAAAAAGACGACGCCTTCAAGGATCGATCAGAGGAACAAAACCAGTACATGAGAGAGGTTCGAGCAAGGAACGTCGACGGCCTTGTTTATCAGAGTTCTATGGGACAGCAAAGACAACCAAACCGGCCACCATATGGAAGGTGAGATTGTACCTTACAGTCATCGAAGGTGTTACTTATGCTATCGCAGAGAAACGCCCTCGACGTACTCGTACTCGGAAGTCTGAAAGAACGGCTTGCTCGAATGGACGTTACGAAGAAGACCAAAATACCATATTTTCTCTATATCTGGCAGTGATCCGGAGCGGGTACAATGGCGTTAGGGGATACACTTTATGGTAATGGGATAACACCTGGGTGCAAAATCAGCTTATAGAATGAGGGGAGTTATGAATCAAACACACCAATGACCAAGGATCAATTCTTCGCAGATGAACAACTAGCTGCCTAAGTTGACCGGACCAAGGGATTTCGAAAGCTTGGAACGGCCCTATAAGCCTACCACGTCTTTTCTTCTTGAAGAGCTCCATGCAGGATTAGGCAGGTCTAGACGTTGCAATGAATTATTTTCATTATTGCTTAGTATACGGAGAGAATTGAGAAGGCTGGCGATATATCATATACGAGCTGACTGAAAGTATATCAAAAGCTTTCGAATGTTATGTCATGGTCCTGGTGTAGGTCGAATAGATTCAATGTCCAGTCCAGTCTCATGTAGAGGCCATTCAAGCCAATGTAGATCTCTCTTACTGAGGACGAGTGAAGCTGTCGCAAGAATATTCGTTGATAGGCCCTCCAACCACCAGACCTGATTCACCTGGTAGACTCGATGGGGCAGTATCGCATAATGTGCGAGAATTAACCATGCTTCAGGCCGTCGTTCCTCAAGCAGATTGATGAATTTCCGATCAAGGTTAGCTGGCCAGGCCATTACCGCGGTCGAATCGATAATGGCATAGCCTGCCCTATTGATGTCCGTAGCCGGAATGTCGATTGTCAATTGTGATAGGCGAGCAAAGTCCACTCGAAGTTGAGCCAGAGCGGCAGCTAGGTCGTCGAAATAGTATTCGTATCCTCGGCCAGGTCTGATCCACATCTTTTCCAGATCCTGGATTTTGTGCCCCTCTTCGATAGCTCGAGAATCCGTGGCAACTGCGGGCGGCCACCACTTGCGAGTAACTAAAACTGACAGAATACCATGCTCCAAAGAAGACCACGATGGGGCTAAAATAATACGAACACCGCGGATACCTTGCAGAATCCGGATTATTGTAGCTGTCAAGTCTTTTGTAATAGCATGAAGTTGTGCATCGCTATCGTTCCTGCGCGATAGGAGTGATCTACACTCCATTGAGCCTATGATAAGGATGTTTAGAGTAGCAGCAACTGAAAAAGTAAATAGCGCTTCAGCGTTCTGGTTACTGATTTGACAAAGTGCATTACGATAATGCGCGAGTCCGGTATTAAGACGACGCATAGCAACCATAGAGTGAAACTTCTTCTCTCTGGCGGATGGGAGTACTCGCGAAAGGTGAAGCGCAGTCAGTGAGACTATGCCTTCCAGCACATAGGGGTTTTGTAGGACTAGCTTTGGAAAAAATGATGGCCAGTCCATCCAAAGCCGTTCGGTTGGGGCAAGAGTTTTACTCGTAGTTGAGGCAAAGTGATGCAAAATCCGCCTTATCGGAAGTTTTAGTGCATCTGGGGTATTCTGAAGCAGGCCAAAAATCGTTTCATCTGCCAGCGCTAGCATTGGTGGCGGCTGTGATATCGAGTCCTGAATAAACTCTGGATACTGATGGAAGACGTGAATAGATGATGTTTTTTCCCATGGTGGGGAAGGTCGCAAAACTTTGAGACTGCATTCTTCTTTTCTTCTGATACAATTGGAACATGGTCCGAATTCATCACACTGTAGATGTTAGTCGATCATTGTTGTCTTAGAGTGATGAAAAAGCGTACGGACTTTGATGCGTCGCCTTTTGCAATTAGAACATCCTAATCTCGACTTATGGTGAGGTTTTCGTCTAGTCATAGATAGAACGGGCTGCATATTTTTGGTTATTGAGCTCATCAGAAACGCCCGATAGCTATATATTTGTGAGAAGCCTCGCTGCTTGAAATGTATAGTGTTTCACAGCGGAACCTGACGGAAGGCAGAAGGTTAGACGGAGTGTTTTCGGACCAAATTGATAGAGAAAGGGACCTGACTAGTCTGCAAGTAGTTAGCACTTGTACGCGTCCTCAGCCACAGACGACTTCAGAAACAGCCTTCGATTATTCTAAATATAACTATCTAATAATTTTGACTCCCCTAAGTCAATGAACAGCAAGAATAGCTATCAAAAATCTACATAGCTCCTGACTCCGAACCACATAGACAATTCATCGGCATTTCTTCCACCTTCCTCATTCTACCTAGCCATTTTTCCTGCAGGTCATTCTCGCCGAGAGTCATCTCCCAGCCACACCCGTTGCTGCTCCCCCGCAACACAGCATCCTCGTGCCTATTTACCCCTGCAGAGATTCTTACAATAGAGCCCATGACGATCTGACAAGCTTTTCGAATGGTGGTTAAGCCATGGAGCTTCCTCTTTTCAACGTCGACGATGTTATTGCCCAGAGCCAACTGCTACACATCTGTAATGTTTGTTCTGGTGACCGCACCAAACCGCTATGCGTCGGACGCGCTTGATGACGTCGAATAACAACAGGTCCGACTGGTCTTGGGGATAGCTTCAAGGGTAGTTACATTGGAACTGTCCTGATCAACAGCGGGGTACGCAGG
The DNA here is from genome assembly GCA_020744415.1 of Dendryphion nanum. NCBI lineage: Eukaryota > Fungi > Ascomycota > Dothideomycetes > Pleosporales > Torulaceae > Dendryphion > Dendryphion nanum. Next base: position 933,065 of record JAGMWT010000005.1, on the reverse strand, counting down.
ACCGGAAGGTGACCCGCACGGCTGGGGAGGTCATTTGCACAAAAAGTTGTCCATGTCGTGCCCATAAAGTACAGCATATCATCGCAGTTTTTCATGTTGTGTCTGTAGATTGCCTTTTCATTTTCAGGACAGCCACTTTCGAATATTCTTTGATTATTTCAACATGCGTGGACTACAACTAATCGCCTACGGCTCTCTTACACTACTGGCATCCGCACAATGCCCAAATTATCTAGACTACGCATCCCAACGGCATGAACCTTTCAGCTCAGGCAAATACAAGCTTTCATACCAGCGGCCTGCGGAAGAATGCCGTACTTTCAAATCACAGGGTGTTGAAGACACGATAGCGCGCATGGCATCGGTTATCAAGGATCCGGATCTCTACCGCCTATTCCAAAACGCATATCCAAACACGCTGGACACAGCGATAAAGTGGAAGGGCGTAGCCGCAAACAATCCGGAAGAGGAGTTAACGTTTATCATCACTGGCGATATTGATGCGATGTGGTTACGAGACTCATCAAATCAGATGCAAAGCTACCTCCCACTCCTGAACGCAAGTAGCGATTCGAATTCGATTGCGAGTTTATACAGGGGTGTTATCAACCTCCAAGCACGATATTTACTTACATCTCCATACTGCAACTCCTTCCAGCCTCCAGTGGAAAGTAACCTTGGGACGGCACCGAATAGTGCGTAAGTCACTCAACCTATCAGTCGCACCTGTACACTTTTTCCCTCGCTAGAGGCAGGGATATACCTGTTGTATCATATCCTAACGACCATTCAGTGCCAGTCAAGACACCGTTTTCCCAACGTACTCGAACGAATCAGTATTTGAATGCAAATACGAACTCGACTCTCTCGCCGCATTTCTCGAAGTCTCAGCAAACTACTACAACGCCACCGGCGATGCAGAATTCTTCGGCAAATTCCAATGGGTCCAAGCCATTGAAGCTGTGCTCAAGGTCGCCGACGACATGAAGAGACCAACCTACGCCCAAGACGGCGCTGTTCTAGACAGCCCATATAAATTCACACGTCTAACTACACGCTCCACTGAGACCTTCGCCAACGACGGCCTCGGAAACCCCGTAGCAGAAGGTACAGGATTGATCAGAAGCGGCTTCCGCCCCAGCGACGACTCCACCATCTACCAACTCTTCATCCCCGCCAACATGATGTTCAGCGCCTACCTCTCCTCCACCGCTGCTATAATGAGCAAACTCTCAAGCCCAAAAGCCTCCTCTCTCGCACAAAGAATGAATACCATGTCCGCATCCCTCCGGTCCGCAATCGAGCAGCACGGCACAGTGCAACACCCGAAACACGGTAAAATCTACGCCTTCGAGGTTGACGGCTTCGGCTCTACAACTATCATGGACGACGCCAACATCCCCTCCCTCCTCTCCGCGCCCTTCCTCGGCTACCCCGTGAATAAGGAAGTCTACGCCAGCACGCGCGCCCTCATTCTCTCAGCCGACAATCCTTATTTCATGCGTGGCCCCGTCATCAACGCGATTGGGGGTCCGCATCAGGGACCGGGACAGGCGTGGCCTATGGCGTCCATTGTGAGGATTCTGACTTCTGATGATGAGAAGGAGATTACGAATGAATTACGAGAGATTGTGAGTAGTACAGATGGATTGGGGTTGATTCATGAGACGGTTGATAGTTTTAATCAGAGTGATTGGACGAGGCAGTGGTTTTCGTGGGCGAATGGGTTGTTCGGGCAGATGGTGCTGGATTTGGAGGCGAGGAAGCCGGGGGTATTGGGGGGGAGTTTTCAGTGAGTGGGATGGGGATGGGTAGGGGAGTGAAAAGTGGGAAGTGGGAAGTGGGAGTGAGAATGTAATAAGCTGATGGAAGGCGGATAGGTGGGAAATATGAAATGTCGGACTTGTTCGGGTATTGAATGATTATGGTTTGGGATTCCCTTGGAAATTTCATAGTAGAGTTGTATGGCTTTAATTGAGTGTTTGATAGTCTTATCTCTTATGGGCGGAACTTGTCAGTGCTTGTGCAGCGACAAGGTTTCAATACGTGAGATGGTATAGTTATGGCTTTTGTGCATCCCATATTCCAATACAGTAAGATCGGCTGGTTGATTTGTAACGTGCGCCGACGCGTGGTGTTGCGGCATAGGCTGTGGGGTTGGTAACGGGTGGGCGCATGAGGTCGGTGGAATTGAGATCTTGGGTCGGCGTTATGCGGTTGGAGTCCTTGTGTGATGGAATGGAAGGAAGAATTGTCAGCGGATAAGTGCGGGTGATGGAGGATGTTGGAGGTAGATGCTTGGGTGGGGACATTTCAACGTAGTTGTAGCATACATAGTGATTGAAAGTGCTGTCTTATGGTAGTTGGTTGTTAATGTGAAGTGGCGTGTTTTCTCTTGTTAGCGGGGATTGTTGGTGTGAAATGAATGTTCCTCATTGGTAATACCAGGCAGTTAGTCAATCATCATCACTCGTTAGCGGTACACTCTCTTGTGTTTGTTTGTTGGGGGCTCTCTTCTATGTAATCAGGATACTTCGTACAAGACCACAGAGGCGGTTTGCCTGTCAAACGTTATGCAGTGACGTGGAGCATTGTGCTGTTAGCCTGAGGCGGGAAATTTGGCCATGTGTCCAACCACAATGGTACAAGGAAATGATTGGTAGAGAGTTCGGTGATATCAAACAATAATCAAATCGGATATTAGAAAGCTGAAACCCGCGTCTCCAAATAGGCCCGTGGAGATCAGACGGTACAAATAACGTGTAGTAATTTAACGCGGACCAGCGATGATGCCTGCAAAAACTATGTATGCTGTTCATGGATTAAAACTTTTCTCACCGTTTGTGGGGTGAGGCACAGTCAGATCTTTCGAATGTGTTCAACAGGGTATTGTCATATGCAGAGGGACGAAAGTACAAGTGGTTGGATCGCGAATGCCAGCCTTGGGTTGTCGTGGCTGACAGCTGCGCCGCACAGAGCGCTTGCGAGTGTTGGGGCCGCATGAGAGGGAGGGGAACCAGGGCAGAGCCCAGAGGCGCTGAGGTTTCAGGTGCCGCAAATGCAAATATAGCATAACCATCGTCCTAGATTCTCTCATGCGGGCGGATGATCCCCGGCGGCCGGTAGAGAGAGGTCTGGGATATGCTGGGACATGGTTGGGACGTTCCAGAGGGTTGCTGGGACGTTGCAGGCAACGCCATCCTAACGTCACAATGATCCCCGAACGCACATCGCATGTCATGTCGGAAAAATCAAGGTTTGTCTCTGGAGCAACAGGAATAACGGTCAATGAGGAAATGGCAGCGGATCGGAAGGCCGGCCGATAGTCGAGAGTGGGACATCTGGGCATACTGCAAAAGGGTAAACGTAGAGAGCATATGCAGGATAGAAACCTTGAACATCTGAAGAGGCTCGTATGAGCGGATCGGGGAATTGACGCGCGGGGTCGAGAGAAGAAGCGTGGAAGCGTGGGAGGCGGCAGCGCATCTCTTTAGATCGCTCCAGGGCTGCGCGGGTGCCTGTTTGGTGTTTTCCTTGGTGTGTCCTTTGGTGGTGAGGCTTCGTCGCTTCGCTGGAGCGCCCATGTCGCCCATGCAGTGCACGCGCTCACACGTCCCCCATTCGGCTTAGCGTCGCGTCGCGGCTGTCCCCAAGTCCAGCAGCCTGGCCAACCACCCACCCTCCTCGTCCCATTCACTCTCAGATCCGAGTCAGGACATCCGACAGCCTCGCAGTCATCTCTTGCTCTTTCGCTTCTCGCACGCATTTCCTAGACGCGTCTTCGCTTGAGACAGGGGCTTTTGCACCGACCTGGCCCGATCTGATACTTTTTGACTCTCAATGTCGTCCTGTCTCTACTCAATCAAACCCATCAACCCGCTCAAGGTTTACCTCCCCCCCTCTCCATCCTTCGTCATGACGACCCGTGGTACCTCGTGCAACCAGACGGCTCGCCGCAGCACATCTCCTGCATGCTTCTTGCTGCATCCCACACCAGCTGCTTTTCTCTTGCTGTTGCTGTTGCGCAGCGCTCCCGGCTGAGAGGAGCCGTCAAAGTTTCCACCCAAGTCTTGGTGCGGTGGGGGCGTTAAGATGAGGGCGATCCATATGGACCATTGGGACACTGGACCCTCAGCCAGCCGAACGCCAGCTGATGGTGACATTTCTCACCGAACCATTGCGTCTGTCTGGCCTGTTTTGAGCCATGGCTTGCCAATAATCTTCCTCTAAAAAGCTTCATCACAGCAGCCCTTTCCGTCTGCGGTCAAGGGGGCGCCCTGGCAATAGCTGCCCGGAGCTACACGCCGCCTACCAAACCTTCTGAGTTGATTCACCTACTTCGACTGAACTTCGTGCTTCTTCAACTGAACAATCCTTTCGTTTATCTATTCTCCTTCTTCCCTTTGCTCCCAGTCCTCACAAGAACCCTCTCCTGTCCTGTTGACTTTCCTTCTTCCTCTTGGGTCACTGCTCAGTCCTGTCCTGTTTCATATAGGACCCATTCCGATTACTCGACCAGACGTCTGCATTAAGCGCCCGAGCCTCGCCCTCCCCTCATACCGGCCACCATCCTGAATTGACGCCCGTCTCAAACTGCCAACATTCCCAATCCGCTTCTATACTCCCCCTGGATTGCTTTTATTCGCCTTAGGCGCTAGGTTACTCGTTGTTCATTCTCGTGGATAATTCTCCGAGCCTCGCTATCGAGGCTGCATTATTCCCCCGGCCGCAGCATTGCACCACACCAACACTCCCACCTGGTCCAGTTCATGCTTGCGTCCAAACATCCCTATTCTTTTCTCACCAATCGTCCATCTGCCGAGCATTCTTTACAGGTGGATAATCCGCCAACATCAAACAAACGTGCACCCTGGGCCCAATCCTCCATCCCAACTGGACATGGCATCCTATTTTTGAGCCCTATTATCGAGTCTATGCTACACGACAGGCCATAGCCAGGGACTCCCGCGTCAGCGCCTCCAACCCAGATCCTCTTCTTCTTTTATCTGTCTAGGCGTCCCGGCAATTTGGCCATGGCAGCTGCTACCACGCTTGTCACTTTCCTATTGTACGTCTTGCCCCATCTTCCTACTTCTAATATATAGGCACTGTGGCTCATCTCTCGACTAGTGACTGTCCATCTGCGGCACGTACTGTGGAATTGTTGGGATCCTGGGACAACTTCTCGACACCTTACCATCTCAAGCCTGACTCACGACGAGGGCACAGGACCTGGACTGGCTGCTTCTCATTTGCCGACATCATATGTGACGGTGATCTCAGTAATCTCGGCGAGAAGAGAAGCGGTTCTCTCTTGATGGGTGGAACATATTGGTATTATGTATGTTCACCTTGACACGTGTTCTGCCCCCCCAAACAACTAACCATACATAGTACAAAGTAAACGACGACGAGGAACATCACAACCCTTCCCAGCCGTCGACAACTTTCTGCCCATTACTTCCTGGTCAACGCCTGAACATCATGGAAGTTCCAACAGAAGCCAGCAGTCGAGGCAACTCCATTAACTCTGATGGCTTCACTCGTAACCCTCAGGATAGGTACCTGAATCCAGTGCCTCCTGTGCCTCCCAAGTTATCCTCTTCGCCTCGACTTGGGGATTACTGTCAAGAAACTTATACGCCTCCGACCTATCGATTTGATCCTCCAAGGTCAGCAACTTATCCTTCCCAGTCCCGCCCTCGTTCACCTAGATTCGAACGATGTGCCCGAAGTGCAAATACTTCGCCACGCTTTGCTCCCAATGCAGTTTTACCGGACTTAAAGAATCTTAAAGAGAAATTTGCTTCAGCTCGATCTGCAGGTGGTTCTCGTGGACTGAGCCCCAACAGACGACCACGTGACCTCGAGATTGGCGCTCCAACCCTCATCTCCACAACCGCAGAGGACCTAAACTTGATTCCTCTCAACTTACTGCAAGTCCCACCTACATCAGCATCATCATCATCATCTATGCCATCCCCAGTCGAGTTGAGACGTAGAGAATTCGATCCCCTACGATCAAATCCGGTCCACATCAGACGGGATCTAAGTCTCGATATTCCGCGCACTGCTACAGGAAAGGACATTTTGTTGCCCCAGCGCCCCCAATCCGAGGCGTCGCCAACCTCTCCGGTTGGTCTGAAAATTGTATCGGGCCGCACAAGGGCAAATTCTGCCGACACCAGACGAACTCGAGTTTATGTGTACTCGAATGAACCTTGGCTCTCATCGCCAATAGTCCCACAAAGCCCAGTGGCAGAAAACAAGTTAATGCCATCTTGGCAAAATTCTTCAGCCGTGCTTGAACTTCCAGGGTCTTCCGTCGTAGACCTGCCTACATCAAATCTACGACGTGGGTCGCTGGATAAGGAGCTGCCCGCACTACCACGTTATCTAGTCCCTGCACCATTGTCTGTTTGCAAGAGTACCACTGGTAGCCCAGTATTGCCCGGCATTAAGGATGAAGAGGAGCAGCCAAGAGAAGAGTCTCGGATGGAGCAAGCCCAGGCTAATTCTTCGGAATCAAAACGTAGCCATTTTTCCACGTGGAGTTCAGACTCATCATTCAGCGTTCCTCAATCCGACGACGAGGCTGTGAATTCTCCGACATTCAGCTCATTAACGAGTGATTCGAGCGATGTTGGGTCCTCGGAATCTGATTATCAGATCTCTAGGTCAGAAAGAGGCGAAGATGAGAGCAACGATGCTTGCAGTCCTCTCCCAGACCTACCAGTACTTCGCCTACCTATCCCTTCCTTCGGTCCAGACCTCTTCAATTTTGACATTCAGGATGGAGAAACCTCACCCCGCCGATCCCTCCAAAATCGCAGGACAGCCTGCTTCGGAATTTCTGGGTTTCAAGGCTACACTCTACCTAGCGATGAATCTGAGTCTCAAAGTACTATCACCAAGGTCTCCTCGATTACCGAACCCACCATTGCCAATCGATCGAGTACGGTCAGTCAGCTTGAGACGCTCATGAGTGACTTTGGCTACCTCGGCGAGTCCGTGCTTTGATGCATAAAACCAACAATTCGTATACACACTTTTGCCCCTTCTGGTTAATACATATTTTCTACACCTACCATTGGACGATACATTGTACAAATTAGACTTTCGACATCACCGTCCCTCGACATTCTCGTGCACGGCACCTATCTTGTCGTTGACGACGACTATGCGCATTATTTGGCCGCATCTCTCTTCGCATGAGCCATAGAGCCCTTTACTTTACCTTTTCTTCTCTCAGATACCACAACACCGATTTAGCGTGGGCGTTTTTTGATTACCTTGTGCGGATTAAACACGGATGCGATATAGCAAGGTTTGCATCAGAATGGTTGGAGATTAGCTTGGAAGAGACTATGACAAGTGGCCGTATAATGGTTGCTAGGATGATATTGAACGATATTACATAGATTTTGAGTAATGAAAGATGAACACAACAACACATTTCAGTTCCTCAATTATCTCATCTCGTGTGGACAGTGACCAGATTGAAAGTCGGCAAAAGTCCGGGGTGATGTAACTTCCTGACAAGCAATACCCAAGAAGACAAACAGGAACGCTGTTCATTATTTATCGCTGTGGAATTGATCGTAAAGTACTTGAATGATAGTATGCACACAGTGTAAATTCGGATGGGTCGGTGGCACGCGGCTCTTAGGCTAACGTGAAAGCCAGCCACAAGCTAGAATTATATGAAATCTTGTAGAAAATCATAGTCTTAACAATTTTAAAGCTTCCTATAGGGAAAACACTTCACTTTTGTTGTTGTAGTGGGGCCATCAATGCTAGTGCAAGCAGATAAGAAGATTCATTGTGGCCGGCCTTCATATTAACCCGAAAGCGTGGATGGGTGGCGAACCCTGCAACATGAAAGGCGACTGGTGGTTTTTCGCTTAGCGCTCGTTTAGGATTAGCTCGCCAAGTCGAATCTTCCCACAACGAATTCGCATTGCCGACACACACTTCAAGACAACTTCCAACGACATCCCACCCTCCACATCAACACCGTCGCCATGGGTAGGGTTATTAGGAACCAGCGTAAAGGTCGCGGCTCTATCTTCACAGCCAACACCCGCTTGAACAAGGCACCGGCCCAGTTCCGTACCCTCGACTACGTATGTCACCCGCATCCACACAAATTCGCAAAATACGACATAATATAGGATCGAGGGCTAATTCTGGAGTAGGCTGAGCGCAATGGCTACATTCGAGGCGTCGTGAAGGAGATCGTGCACGACTCTGGTCGTGGTAAGTTCTAACTCGAAATTTGGGACATTTTCGAAGAGCCTCCTCTAACAGAATTGCAACAGGCGCTCCTCTCGCGAGAGTCGTCTTCCGAAACGTACGAACACCTCCCTCGAATATAAGATGATTATATTTACTTACAATTATTGCAGCCATATCGATTCAAGCAGGATACCCAGACTTTCATCGCCAATGAGGGCATGTACACTGGTCAGGTCAGTAGCGAAAAATACATGAGATCAGGATTCAAAGTACCAGGACTGACATGTCCCAGTTCATCTACGCTGGAAAGCACGCCGCTCTCACCATCGGCAACGTCCTCCCTCTCGCTTCCGTCCCAGAAGGTACTGTCCTCTCCAACGTCGAGGAGAAGACTGCCGACCGCGGTGCCCTCGGCCGTACCTCCGGTAACTACGTGACCGTCATCGGCCACAACCCTGACGAGGGCAAGACCCGTGTCAAGCTCCCCTCCGGCGCCAAAAAGGTTCTCCCCAACACTGCACGTGGTATGGTCGGTATTGTTGCAGGTGGTGGCCGAACAGATAAGCCTCTCCTTAAGGCTTCGCGAGCTAAGCATAAGGTATGTATTTCTATTATTGTAACCCGAGTTCATTGTTGGAAAGAATTGGAAACTAATATTTTCCACTTCTAGTTCGCCGCCAAGCGCAACAGCTGGCCCAAGACTCGTGGTGTTGCCATGAACCCCGTCGACCATCCTCACGGTGGTGGTAACCACCAGCATATCGGTAAAGCATCGACCATCTCCCGGGAGGCAGCACAGGGTCAAAAGGCCGGTCTCATCGCGGCGCGGAGGACAGGTCTGTTGCGCGGTACCCAGAAGACCAAGGATTAGAGCTGAGCACCACAACTACTACGACGACGACTTTGATGATGACAACAAGTTCGAGGTCGGACTGGTGTCCATGTCAGGCTATTCTCATAACTCTTCTTTATGCGGAGGGCGGGGCGTTATGAAATACTTCCACACACGGATGAGCTTCTTCAAGGGGCTCGCGTGCATGATAGGGCCCTTGGGAATGCGAATCAAAAATTTGCATTAAATTCTTCGTCGTGTTCTGTCATGTTTGTTTTGGTACTGTGATACGTGTTCCCTACCCGAGGTCTACACAAGTGCTGTGCTACCATGCTTCGATCGCCAGATCACCATCTCATCCTACATATTCCCAATGCACACGCCCTAATCAGCCAGTCTTTGATATACAAAGTACACGCTATCTCCACCAACCCATAATCAAATCACCCACCACCCATCTCCTCATCCCCCTCCCCTTCCTCCCCTTCACCACCCCCTTCCTTTGCACCCTTCCCCTTCTCTTCTCTAAAATCCAAATCCAGCACTCTATAATGCTTCCTATCACTTCCCAGCACCAACACCACCCTCCTTCCCTTCCTCCCATTCACCACCATCTTCAACGGCGTAAACCTTGCATCAAAAACATGTCTCGTAAATTTCTTTACTTCTTCGGCGGAGAAGACGTGGTCATGCCGGTACGAGAGCGGTGTTGGTGTTCCTGTGGGCAAGAGCAGGGATGCAGTTATCGAAGCGTCGAGGGGGTGGTATGGGATTGGCGGTACGGAACTGGTTGACGTTGATGTTGATGTTGATGTTGGTTTAGATGAAGGAGTCGGGGTTGTAGAACCGAAGAGTGATTTCTGTGCTAGAGTCGGTGTTGTGTACGGAATAATCAGGAGTACGTTTTTCGGTTTCTGGTTCGCGGTGTCATCGGTGTCTGTGTCCTTGTCCGGACGCGTTTGCAGGAGAACAAGCATGTTTTTATCGTCTGCGAATTTCGCTTCTAGGATCGTGGAGTTTTGGGGCTCGAAGGAGAGACTCGTTATGGCATAGGTGTGTAGGGATTTGGGGAGGGTGGTTATTGTCGGGGTGTGGGTTATGCGGTGGATGTATATGGTTTGGGATGAAGGGGCGGAGGTGCTGAGGTTGGCGTTGGGGTTTGTGGTAGTCGTGGTGGCGATGTATGTTGAGATGTTGTCATTCTGTGCGGACTCGGCGAGTGTCAGTTTTTAGATCTAGATGCTGAGAGTATGGGCAGTGGTTTTATAGTTTGAGGGATTGTAGTGGGTGTTTCCCCGTGGGTTCGAAACATTGTCTAGTAAGAGAAACGGAATGATAATAGAAAATAACAAAAAAGTTCTTGAAATGCTTACCTCGAATACCATACGCATATCCAGGGCCAAAGGAGTCGTTTCAGCTTCTTCGCCACCTTCTTCAAGAACAATCCCGCAATCCATGCTGATGCTAGATTCCTGCCATTGGGTTATTTGCTGGAACAGTGATGTACACCCGTTGCTGAAGTGTTCCAGGATGTGATCAATAGAGAGCGCTTCTTCTTTATAAGTGCCGCCCTGTTGAAACGACTCAATAGCCTTTATAGTATCCTCGTAGCTCGGCGGCGCCGCTTTCGACAGCATGGATCCGAGATCCTCATTTTTTCGCAGAAGACTACTCATCGGACTGTCTTCCAGGCCAGACTCGATGTAATCAAGCACGAGACTCATATCGACGCCGGCGTCGCGACCTTCCATCTCGGCACGGCTCTGGCTCTCTGGCTCGGTAGCTTCGAAGTCTATTTCGTAGCGGAGCCATTTGCTAAAGGCGTGAAATTGGCGTTTTTGTTCGTTGGAGTAGAGGAGGGTGGTGTGGGCTAGGAGACGCATGTTTTTAAGTAAGGTTAGGAGTGATGTGAATGTGGTGGGAGGGCCGCTGAAGATCCAGCCTTGGTCATGGTATGTGGCGAGGCCGCGTAGTCGGGATATAATGAGCGTGCACCGATCGAGAGCTGGGAGGAGGTTTTCGTGGATTAGTTGGAGTATGGTGGTGAGGGAACTTGTGACGGCGTTGTCCCATCGTTTGTGGCCCTGTAGGGTAGTCAGATCGACCAATATCATAACCTTCATTAAAGGTTATGTAACTTACAGCTTCCGTCAGTTGATCAATAAGCCACTCCCGAATCACATCAGGACAATGTCCAGTGCATGCTAGATGATACATATGCTGTACCAAATTGCCCATTCCTCTCTCTTCCAATGTCTCTGATATGGCCATTTTGAACTTGTTAGGCAAGTCAAGAGATTGCTTATGAAAAGTATGAATCCGCTGTAGACACTGACGAATGTATATCAGTAGGTTCTGCAGCTGACTTGTCTTAGAGGCGATCAGATGTAAATAGATGCCAGCGGAAGGAATGAAACCCAACGTCAGTGGTATGAAGGCCAATCTTGTTGATGAAGTCTTCACATTTGTAATCTCTGATAACAGTCCGTGGCTACAGCTGTATGGATGATTTGTGTGCAGTAATGGTTTACTTCGCACACCCCAAGCCTCCGGCAATGTAATGCTCACCGTCTCGAGCGAATCGTAGATGGACGGATGAACTGTCCCTTGATCCGTGCACCGAATCAACATGTCCACAGAATTGTGGTCTTTCATATGATGAGAATGCAGTAACGAGTCGACTTGGGCCTGTGTGCTGAATGATCCCGAGTCGGCTTGCTGAAACATCCGCATAAAAGGGTTTATAGGTGGTGCGGGGATCGCTGGCAGTTTAGGTAGAAGCGTTTCCATATCCATCATTGCAATTTGATCTGGTAGATCTGGCGCAACATCCAGAGTCTGGAGATCAGGTTGTCGCTGCAGAAAATCCTCAAGAGTGGTATCGTCTTTGAAAGCGTCCCAATGCTCGGTCGTTTCCGTAAAGCTAATCGTGGATGCGCCCGTTTCTGACTTTGCATCGCCTTGCTTCTTCTTACGCAAGCCCGTCCTCCTCTTAACAGCCTCAACGTCGATAAAATTGAGTCCCCATCCGATGCATCCAATCCGTGGCTTAGTGGGACCCTTGGACGGCGCAGGTAGGTCTTTGTGGATAACTTTTCCTGTCTCGGCAGACAGAATATCTGTGAGCCCATCATTCCAAGCCACGGCGATTGCTTGCCCGTTGAATTCCCAACATATGAAATCAATGGTAGCGTCGGAGTTTTTCCTCTTCAATCCAAAAGCGCGTTGACCATTGATCCTGTAAACATCTAGATTCTCTTCATCGGTGACAAGCGCGATCAGATCCATCGTAGGGCAATACGCGAGCAGGTGTGGGTGAACTGGATGCAGGAGGATCTTTTCTGCCTGCTGCAGCAAAATTTTCCCCGAGGAAGGCTCCATGTTGGGCGTTCGAAGTGTTCAGAGGATTCAGTGTGATCATTGATGCAGTGTATTGTACGTAGGTAGGTTGGTTGTCGCGCGCCGAACACGAAAGTTGACTAGTGCAGCCGCGCCTTCACGTGGCATACCCCTCCACCCCTCCAAATGTCCCGTCAATTGATAGAAGCTGGCAAACATAGCCCATCAGGGAACGTTTCATTACATATGGGAAACATACTCTAGCATAACCTTGAAGACCAGGAATTTTTCAACACAAACTTTCTTAGAAAATAAACAAAAGGATAGACGCAAAGCTACATAATAATATAGTAAATCCCGTACACCAGCTTTTTCAAAACTCAATCGCATAGAGCAAAGTAGCATGCGATAATAACACTAAGAAATTCTCCAAAAAAAAAGGTTAGGGTTAGAGCTCTCGCAGGGCTTTCAAGTATAGACAGCCGTACCTACAATACCAATCATTTTCTAAGAAAATTTGTATTAATATCGCATGCTACATTGGCGCTATGCGACTGACCTCTGCGAAATCTAGTGTAAGAAATTTACTACATCGTATAGCCCGAAGCCTATTAATTTTGCCTACCTTGTGATAAAGCCTGTCCAAGCAGATTTCCAGACTTCAAGAGATCTTGAAAAGTTACACCAACAATCCAAATACTTGCAAAACATGGCTCATTGCATGCAACAATCAGCAAGAAACTAATTGAATTTCGCAAACACACAGTCGTCCCCGAAGGGTATATCCATGCTTCCAGAAACCCCTACTAATCCTATAAGTACAAAAGCCTCTCTTTCCCATCTGCCAGGCCAGGGCATTGCCTATGGCATGCACGCACGCAATCAAAGATTTCCCATCCAAGAACGCCAGTCCACCTGTTTTCGATGAACAGGGTTTCCTCCCGCACGAATGCAATCAACGTAAAAAACTCCAGCTCCAGTAACCGGAGAACGGTTGCGAGCGAGGCAGCCGAACCGAACTGGAGCTTCAGGTCATGTCCTGTATCCACTATATACAAACGCCGTCTCCCCCCCAAACAATGAAGCGTTGTGTTACTGAAATTGTCGAAAATGCTTCGTCAATAGCGCGGTCACCGGGCCGAGCCCTTGGAGCTCGAGCGCACGCTTTCCTTCTTCACTCTTAGACTTCCGTTGCCTGCAAGCCCGTTCTGAAACCGTGTACCTTCATCGAAGCTTGTGCGCTTTCCACCTGCTTCCGTCTCATCCGAGTCTTCAACCAAATCCCCGAGCTCGAACTGATTCTCAACGTCATAATCCTGCATCAATGCTCTCCGATCGCTGCTTTGTCTGGCGCTCCCGTTTCCTGCGAGGAATGGACTCCTGAACCCGGAATCTGTGCTCCTGCGTGCTTGCATGCTTCGCCTAGTTGGGAATCCAGAGATGGCATCAGAGGGTGGGGCGTCGGTGAATTGGTTGCCCAATTGGTTTCGGCCGTCGGGATCGTTTCGCGAGAGATTGAGGAGGTAGACACCAGAGAAAATGATGAGGAAGCCGCAGAGTAGCGAGATGGTGTTTACGGTAGATGAGGTATTGAAACCCTGGAAGAGGAGAAACGAGGCGATGAGGGTACACGTCGTGAACGTCACATAATAGAGAGGGTTGACACTAGGAATATGGTAAGTATTATTTCAGCGCAGACTGAGTGTAATATCCACGTACATATTCGTGGAAAATTGGCTGAGGGCCTTGTTAAAGTAGTTCATCTGGGTTAAAATGCAGCCGACGATCATGATGACGAAAACGTAAGTCGAAGGGTGTGTGAATTGATTGTCGCCCGCAAATGTCATTTTCAGAGCCGTGCCGAATGCTTTGATGGCCATTATGGATACGGAGCCGGTGGTGGAGCAGATGGAGAGATAGATGAGGGGGTTCTTGCGACCGTACTTTGGCGAAATCTTGTAGATCATGAAGACGGAGAATACGGCGACAAAAGCGCAATAGAATAGGAAACCTATGATTAAGGTGAGTTTCTGTTCGCCAGTTATGAATAAGTGAAAGCTGTGTCTAACGCACCTGGCTGAAGCGCAAAGTTCAGAATCTCATCCACGGAGGATACCTCCTTGTCTGGTGGTGCATGTAGCACAATGATGACGGAGCCGATCAAGCAGATTGCGCAACCAATTTTTCCGAGAACTCCTAGTTGTTCATCCAGATAATATGAGCCGAGAACAGCGCTGTTTTCATGTTAGCGGAGTATGAAGAGACAGGAGATGTACATGCATACCCAATCAAAACGGACAGTGCGCCAAGTGGCGTCACTAGAATTGCGGGCGCAAATGCGTATGCTGCGAAATTGAATATCTCTCCAAGAACCACTGCGCTTTGTCAATGGGGTTGTTTCGAGGTTGGGGCCAGATTGGATGCTTACTGGTGGTAATACCAGCCCACCATGTGGGATTCCGAAGATATGTGAACCCTTCACCGTCAAAGCCATGTTGTTCTGCGGAGGAAATGAGACCCTGTATAGAAGAACTGTCAGCGCTGTGGTAGTCGCCCGGGTTGAGGTGTCAAAGGGTGGATAGGGCAGGTGGGAGGGAAAAAAAGTTGAGGCTGAAGAGCGCAAACGGACCTTTTTGGTTATAACAAAACTCGTGCCTGCAGATTCGCTAGTTAGTACACCACTGGACAGTGTGTGGGAACCTCCAAACGTACCGATTGCGAGCGATGAGGATATGGCCAGTATAAGGCCGATATATCTGTCCTGATGTGAGTAATGTACTCAACCACGACGGCAGCGCAACGTACTTGTCTTCCATGGTGTTGCTCGTGGGTCTCAGGGACCACGTCTATGCGAGTACGTTCAACAGAACAGTGTTTTTGTTCGAATGGGCGAGCAAGGAGCGAGGTAGCTGCGAGAGCGGTGGTGCGCAGGGAGGCTGTGGAGGTGGTCGTCGCAGTGCAGTGCGCCGTCTATCGATAGGGTTCGGGGCTGGATTGGGTGTAATAGCTAGGCGAGCGAGGACCGAAGGCGTGACGAGGGCAGCTGGACTTGAAGGGCTGGGCTTCTGGACCGCTCAGTAATTTAGCTCGCACCTCACACGATGTTGGGGTGGGACAGCGGGGCGGGAGGAAGGGCCACGGCAGCAGGTTACGGCAGCGACAGCGACAGGAGGATGGATGGCGTTGTGTGGAATCCGGATTATGGAGTGTATGGAGTGTATGGAGCGCAACTCGCAGGCCGAGGAGGATGGTGGAATCGATTCGCGTTTCACCAAACGCGTGACGATGGGGTGTTTGGAGTGCCTGGGGCAGCACCTCTGGGCAGGGGAGGGAATGAGAGCGAGTGGCAGCCCTAACGACAGGCGGATCAGAAAGCGAGCGGGAGGGGAGCACTTTGCAAAGAAAGACGCAGTTCGGGCGCGACAGCAACAACGATGGCAATGCGCGGGCAAAACAACTTCACAGACGGCAGAAGGGGGGAATCAGAAAAGCAACGGGAAGGGGAATCAATAAAAGCAAAAGGTGCAGACACGATCAGCAATGCAGGCTCCGGGCTGTGGTGGCGATGGCTGCTGAGTTGCTGCTGCTGCTGCTGCTGAGTGTCCCACAAGTGACCCAAGTGACCCACGGGTGCGATACAACTGGGAGGTTTCACGGGCAATGCAGGGGCCTTTAGCCCAGCACTCCAGGTGGTGCCGACCACTTCTGGCGGCGCATCCCGCTTCACAGCCTCAATCCGCTCTCCAGTCCTGCTGGTCGTCCTCGCTGGCGGCCCTGCCCTTCCATGTCCGCTGTCTCTCCGAGTCGCAACCACGGAGTTGCGGAGACTGCCCAGGATGGTCCTGATCGAGATGCCCTCCAGCCTCCCCAGTCCCCAGTGCCTGTGCCCTGCGCCCACACGGCTTGTCAGGAACGAGCTGGCGCTGATCCGCTCGGAACTCTTTTCGATGGCTGCCACTCGCAAAGCGCCAAGTCCACCATGCCCCCCTAGCCCCATGTGGGCGAGGGAGGACACACACGTAACACCTGGGCGTCTCCCGGCATCACTCTTGCAATACAAACCCCTTCACCATGGCTTCTTTGACACCTTGGCACAATCGAAATAACATGGAGAATGGATTAATCAAAGTTGAAGCTGGCACGTCTAGTCGCGCCATCCACGTCTTCGCTCTGCGTTTCCCTGAACAAGCCGCGCCAGACACTCCACCTGTCCACGCGTTCGAAGCCTTCCAGGGCTTCTAAAAAAAAAGAAGAAGCTGATGACTACTGATGACCCGCAAACGCCGCTCGTACCTCCCGACGCCGCACTTACTGTACTGGGTATGAAGTATTGAAAAGACGTGAGCCAAGTCCATCAAAAGGATTCCGCACTCCGTCTTCCCACCGATGCTGCTGTGACCAATTCCTCCATTGACTGCAGCCCTTGGTAAAGAAACTCCATTATGCTCCCCTGTGAACTCCACACACTCCACCTCCGGCTCCTTAAAAAAAACCCCATAATGTACAAGAAAGTTTACAATCGATAAAGCTGTGTTTGCTGCAGAAGCTGAAAATGCATGTTAGCTACATACCTTTCAACATCACCTTTTGGCCGTAGAATGCGGGCCATGTCCACGTGTCCAGTCCGGTCCTCTCAGGTTTGTGGAACTGCAAGGTTAGTACATCAGATCAGAACCCACTACGAACGGGATCTGGTTGGGGACTATCAAAGGTGCTGAATCAAGCATCGTTCCCATCAATATCGCTCCAGTGGCGTATCCTTGCATATCCATCGCGTGAGAGGTCCTGGTTGGGTAAACTCAATGTTAGTGCTGAGGGGAATAACCTGCAATGTCGGAGACCAAGGTGGAATTTACAGCTTCTGTCGCTTGATGTCTGAATTCCCATAGTCAGTACATGTTCCAGTCCTGTTGCCCGACGAGGCGAGTCCGAATATGTACGTACCTGCGGGGTCGCTAGCATCAACATGACCGACGTCGACCTTATCAATGGATCTTTTCAGTCCCTGGGGGGAGCCCAGGTCTTCGAGTCCACTCAAAGGATCGACTACGGGCGATGCAGCAGGAGACGCGGCAACAGGAGCTTGTAAAGAGGCACCTTCGTCTTTCAACCTGTCATCATCTTCAATGTCGTCATTGGCAAAATCCGCGAATGGGTCCTCGGTATCATTTTCCTCAGGCGCTCCTGTAAGGTCTAGGAAATCATCCACGCCAGCCAACTCATCTTCGGCCGGTGCTTGGCCCGTATTATCTTGCGCATTGAAATCGTGCTGTTCACTGGCGCCGGCAACAAGGGCGAACTCATCTTGTTCGTAAAACCCCGTGTTGGTATCCTCGTAGTAGTAATTATCCCCGCTCTGGTTGAGACCCTCGATGGGATAATCGTTGGCGCCGAACGCTTGCGCAGTGTTATCCAAAGGGTAGCCTTGGTCATACCCTCTGTCAAGATCATCGTAAGGGTACTCGTCGTCGTCATTCGCATTGGCACCCTCGTCATATTGCGCATGAGAATCTGCATTTCCGCCGTCGGCCGTGTCTTGCTCATCGTGGCCGCTGCCAATGCTATCCTCTTCGTCGTTCTCGGAATCCTTGGTAGTATCATAGGATTCGGCAAGGTTAGTATGATCTTCTGTCTCCGGGGCAGCGTAGGATGCATCGTCTCCTTCAACTGTCGAAGAGTCCGTTGACCCGTCGTTTACAGATTTCTCGCCGTGAGGGGCAGTATCAGACTGGCCTTCATCGTCGCTATAATCAACAATGTCTTCTTCAGCATCTTCCTCTTCCTCTTCAGGCGAAGCTTCGTCTGAGACACCCTCACTGTTAGATCGATGGGGAGATACCTCTTCGGCTCCCGGCGTAGGCTTACTCGAAGCACTGTCTCCTGCAGGGGACTCGTTCGATGCAGTGTCGTCATCTGGATCGTCTTTGTTGACAGATCTATCATCTTCTGCGCCGTGATCGTCCTCTGCTTCAGCTGCTTGAGTAGCATCTTGACCCTGATCGTTCACTCTGTCGCCCTCCCATTGCTCCTGATATTCTTCTGTATGTTCATGCGAGTATGACGAGGTGAAGATGGTCTGGCCCGTGGCTATTTGGTTATTCCAGCCGGAAAACCCAATTTGGTCTTGAACAGCTTTCTTCAATTCACCAATGAGGGACACAACTCTTGGACGGAATTGCAGAGTGATGAAAAAGGAATCTGGTTCATTGTTTCCGTCCTGGGCATGTAACTCAAGATAAAGCTCGAGGAGGTCCTGCAGACTAGTTACTGCACAAGCCGTGGAATCCTCGTAAACCGATAGCGCATGGAAATGGTCGAATCTGAATCCTAATTCAGTGTCGCTGTTGATGTCATCCGCGAGCTGTGCCCTGCAAGCGTTGAAGAGGTCATAGATTGGCTTCGAAGCAAGAGAGGCATCGTGGAGTAGCCACTCTCCATCCTGGCCGTTATCTTGCTTAAATAGCCAAAATTCAGAGCCATCGTAATTTATCGTGATAGGATGTGTATGTTGTTCCTGGTTTGCGGGGTGAAATTCTTGATTTTTCACTTCTTCTTCATCTTCATCTTCATCTTCCTGATAGTCTAGCTGATCATCTCCCTTTGTTGCCTCGCCCACGATATCGACGCCGCTTTCGTCTGCTTTAGCTATGTCGTAGCCTTCGTCAGCATTGCGCTCAATGCCGGCGTAATGCTCTAGGTTCGTATTGGAGGTTGTTGGATATTGATCGGTAGTCTCTTCCTCCCATTTCGTTTGGGTAGTGTCATCCCATACTCGGCCCTCAGTCTGATTATACGATTCTGCTTCACCATCTCCGACTTCTTCTATATGGCCTACGTCACCTCGATTTTCCCCGGGTTCTTGCCCTTTCCAATCTTTGGCTTCTTCGTCTACGGGTTGCGTCTGTTGTACCTGCTGGATGACTTTGCTTGACTGTTCAACTTCATCGTCGGAGTAGTCTATTAAGTCTTCTTCCACAGTCTCTTCTTGATGAATACTTCTATCCGCGTTTGTTGAATCTGGGGGATCGATGTTTGCACTATCAGCGTCGACAATGCTCTGGTAAGAGGGTTGGCCTGCATCACCAATCTCAAGATCTCCGTAGTCAATCTCGTCCTCCTCGATCACATCTTCTTTATCGACCATGAAATCGTCATGGTCTCCTGAAGCAGTATGCAAGTCTACCCCGCCATCGGTTCCGGCGTCTTGGAGTGATAGCACATCATCCTCTGGGTGGTACATATCGGTGGTCGGTTCGATGTCAAGGTCAATATCGCCATCACCTAGACCATAGTCATTGTCTGTATGGAGATCCATGGCGTCGTCCGTGGCGGGCGCCTCGGGGCCCACGAATGACTGCGCGGTGGTGGTCATGGAGAACGCTGACAAGCAATAGCTTGTTAACGAACTGCAGGTAGGGTGTCGCGTATGAATGTGCTGCGCAAGCTTGTGGAGTGAGAGTAATGGGTGGCGCGGTTGTGCGCGTCACGACCTTTGCGAACGCGAGTCGCAAATGGCGGCGTAGCAAACAGCGAAATGAAGAAAACCGTTATAAATAAAGGGTTGAAGTGAGAGAGATTGATGTTTTCAGAAAGCGCATCGCACCGCGCGTAAAGTGATCGACCTATAAAGCTCTCTGGAGATGGTTGTACGAATGGCGACGTGGTGCAACTGCTGGCTCTAGACAAAGGGTGGAGTGCCAAGAGCTCTAGTAGTGCGGATCGTGTAGGAGGAATCGGTGGGATTTGAGGAAAGCTTGTAGAGTCTCTGTATATGGTTGTAAGCAGGTGGAGCGCAAGATAAAGCTTCTTCAAACAGCGTTGAAGAATGGTTAAGTAGTGCGAGCGGGCAGGAAGGCGACGAGGTTATGAATGACGGGAGGAAGGGAGAGAGGGATGAACCGTGTTTAAAGTTGCATTTGTGAGGAAGCAGGCCGGGGGCCGGGGCACTACCGCCGCATAAGGCAGCAAGCGAGCCACGTGACCAACCCGCACATCCACCGGTGACGCCTATCGGGAACTCGAGACAGCACTGGTAACGGGATCCGAGTTCGGGCAGCAATTCGACGGTTCATATATACGTGCGCAACTGCATCTTAAACTATTATTCTGTACGGAGGTGGATACAACGTGTTGGTAGCTGTTGTTCTTGGCGAACCCTGTCATTTTCCACTCCGGTCAACCTAACATTCCCCCTCCCCTCCAGCTACACGACCAACACACCTCTTGAACACTCAACTTCCACACGACCAAGGCTGGTACGCATTTCGTTCAACTGCAATTGGTCTCCCTCTATCGCCCAAGTAGATATTTGAGCCAAACAAAATGGTAGGCGCACCGAGAGTGGCATGTTTCTTATTGATCCGAGCTTCGAGTTGACAGATTGCAGGTCGTCCTCGCGGCTTCGATATGCACCCGCGGCGGCAAGGCGGTCCTCTCCCGCCAGTTTCGTGAAATGCAACGCTCCCGTATAGAAGCCCTTCTTGCCGCCTTTCCAAAGCTTGCAGATAGCAATACCCAACACACGACGTGCGAGCAGGACAATGTTCGTTATGTGTATCAACCCCTCGACGAACTGTATATGGTCCTCATCACAAACCTGCAATCCAATATCCTCCAGGACATCAACTCATTGCATCTTTTTGCACAGGTTGTATCTTCAATATGCAAGTCTCTGGACGAGCGAGAAATCTTGAAGAACGCATTCGAGCTCCTGTCAGCGTTTGACGAGATTGTTACAATGGGATACCGGGAGAACTTGACTTTGACCCAAATAAAGACGTTCTTGGACATGGAATCGCACGAGGAGCGTATTCAAGAGATCATTGCCCGCAATAAGGAACTAGAGGCATCCGAAGAGCGCAAACGCCGAGCCAAGCAGCTCGAGTTGCAACGCAAGGAAATGTCGAGATCCGCTCGCGCTGGAGGTGGAATGGGTGGTGGCATGGGCAGTGGCTCATCTCGCACACCGCAGTATCCTACATATACTCCTAGTGTGCCTACAACAGTTCCCGATACGTACGACTCATATGAGGCTGCTAAAAAGTCTGCGAGCAAGCCTTTAGCACTGGGCAAGAAGGGTATGCAACTTGGCAAGAAGAGCAAAAACAGTAATATGTTTGAGCAAGTAGCTGGGGACCTGCCTCCAGAGTCAGAACCCCTTGTTTCTTTGCCCAAAACCTCTGCTCCGGCCGCTGCACCCGTGAGTGCTCGACAGTCAACATCCACAGATCGTGAAGCGGTGCACATCACCACGTCAGAAAGCATATCAGCACGATTGGATCGTGAAGGTCTACTTAAGTCTTTCGAGGTCAAGGGTGAACTGCAACTAAAGATTACGGATCCTGCTGTCACTCAAGTCAAGCTTGACCTACAGGCTGGAGACACACGGGGTGCTCAGCTCATCACACACCCCAAGGTTGATAAAGCCGCATTCAAGAATAACAAGATAATCCAGTTGGCGGATACTAGCAAGGGCTTTCCCGCCAACATGGGTATCGGTGTCATGAAATGGAAACTTGCACCCAAGGCAGAAGATGTACACGATCTTCCTATCACCTTCCGTGTCTGGGTCGAGGATTCGGGCAAGATGTTCAACATTACAGTTGAATATGAGCTCACAGGTGGCGATGCTCTCAAAGACGTGATTGTTACTATTCCTTATTCAACAGATGAGCCAAACGTCTCTTCTTTCGACGCTGTATACGAGGTTTCCGGCGACAGTTTGGAATGGAACATCGGCGCAGTTGATGATGAGAACAGTTCTGGCACCTTTGAATTTGAGGCTCAAGCTGACAGCGAGGCCGAGTTCTTTCCCATGAGAGTTCAATTCAACAAGACTAACCCGTTTGTTGATGTTAGCGTGAGTATCCATCACCCGCTATACAATAAGATACCAATACTAACAATATCACAGGTCTCATCTGTGACTCTACTGTCCATGAACCAGGAAATCAACTTTTCTAAGGACATCAAGTCCGCTGCCGAAGTGTACGAAATTTCATAGGTAGCATTTGGGGAAAGAAGGAAAAACGAACAATCTAGCCATGTCTTTAGCGGGCCTTCGGGGGTATAGACAAGAATTATGACAGTACTGAACAGTCATGGCAATGAAACTTGCCAGATTTGATAGCACGCGTATTTGAGTAACAACTGTTACAATGATAACTCTTTAGACTCTTGCAAGATGTGTGCTCAACTGGCTGTGGAAGACTACAATGTCCACAAAGGACCATATAACTATTGTAACGAACGAATGTTAGCTCATGCTATTCACTGAACTCTATTACTCAATCTTACTAAGTCAAATTCTTGATTATTTTACTTCCCAAGTCCACTGTATAAAACTGACCAACTATAATAATACAACGGTATCAAGGAAACATTCACATAACTATGCCGCTTAAATCAGGTAAAAAGATATGTGGCAAATGAAAAAAAAATGAAAAAAACCCTCCCAAGAGAGAACATTACAAAGTGCCTGACTTACTATTTATCGTTCTCCTTTTCAAAAGTATTGCTTTCATCAAAACATTTTAGGTTCATCCATCTCTTTGTTGGATCATCTACCACATGCACCTTTAAGAATGCATGGCTGTATCCTTGAGCTTTGAAATTTGAAACGTGTCCGCCAGCGGAGCGGTTCTAATCAAGGTCATGAGTCAATCAAGGTCGTGAACCCCGGCTAACATGAACAGTTGGTTCCTCCTTAACAAAGGTCTATGCGGTAGTGCCGCCAATGGAGACAGAGAGCTTCTCCTTTGATGAAGGCGACAATGAAACAGGAGATTGTGGCTTCAAGTGGCTTGCACGGCGCATAATGGATGCCAAACGCTCGGGAGTGAACAAAGGCGACGAGAGGCCACTACTAATGCGTCTTCGAAGCAGAGCTGAAAGATCATATTCGTCGAGGTCGTCGATCTGTTCGTGGGTGAGCTGAAACTCGCCGAGTATGTCATCGGGGATTTCTTTTGGTGCTTGAGACAGCCATGCTTCAAGATCAGCTTGTGCAGTGTCAACGTCAAAAGAAGAGGTGGACAGAGCTAGCTCCGGGACAAAGAGACTAGGTGTTTGTGGCTCTTCAAAGTTCAGAATCTTGCCGTCATTTTCACGATCTTGAATACGCTTGCTGCGACGTGAAGCATATGATTCTGACGTCTGCCTATGACCGCTGAAGTCTTCATCAGCATCAGAGTTATTACCTGCACCATTTGGGTCGTACTGCGGGAGCTCATCGTCACTTTCACCGTCAGCGTCCGCATTTATAGTATCTTTAACGTTGAACAGGCGCCTGTTCTTTTGAACGGGTCGTGGTATATCTGGATTGCGACGCTTGCGGTTACCCATCTTGCGGTCATAAAGATCCATAAGTTCGTTGAATATCGTAACAAGTTGGGGGTCGTTTCGGTAGCGCTTAGGCAAAAGTAGGCCGTCGTCTTCTTCGTCTTCATCGTCATCGTCATCGTCATTGACAACTCTTCTTTTCCTGTTCTTCTTACCAGCTTGAGGGCCATGTTTCTTATCCCAGAAGATCATCTCAAGATCACCATTATGGATGATCACATTGGAAGGTTTGAATTTACGGCCACCAAACTGTTCAATCTGTGCCGGAGGGCGAAGTTCCCGCTGGAAATAGTTCATCCAATAAGTTAAAGTACACTTATGAAATTTCTTCTCCTGTCTTTCACCTCGAATGCTACGGTCGTGAGCAGGATAGTTGGCGAATTCTGGCAGCTCATTCGTTCGCTTTTTCTGTGCATAGTCAAGGAAGTCCTTGAGAATACCCCAACATGCCTGTTCATTGAGAGAGCAAGTCCATCGACCTTTGGGCTCGCGTTGGAATGTGCGAGTGTCTGGTCGGACATCAGCGTTTTGGACGATGAATGGGAAGTCGAGGAAGCGCTCCATGCAGTACAGATGGACATAAAAAGACGGAAGAAATGGGTCCGCGTTTTCACGATAAAGATGCCACTTCTCGTCAAATGCAACGCGATAGTGGCCGTGGATGATAGAACCCTTCGGGCGGTCTTGGTATGCCTTGTTTCGGTTGGGGCAGCCTTCAAATCGACAGCAAGACCAGGATTCAGAGAGGTATCGACGAGCTGAGTCAGTTGGGGTGTTTTGAATCCAAAGAATAAGCTTGTGACCCTTGCTGCTATTCCGTGGATACTTCATGATGAAGTCGTAGATTTGCTTGGCTGAAAGGGTCTTCGCCGCGATTTCTCCATTGTCAGTATATTTGAAATTGCCCCAATTGCCGATCGGGTGATCCTGCATCTTGTAGGGTGCCTTGTAGTTATTTATCTTACCAGTGCGCGTGGTCAGACCCTTAGTAGTGGCATTAGTACGAACCCAATGCTTCGTGTTGTCGAGTTGGGGTTTCTCCGAGTTATAAGATGGAATACCGGAAAATCGCTTGCTGAAATTCGCTTGCCGATTTACACGAAGGTAGTCATGATGGCGCTTACGATTTCCGTAGGATAAGGCGCTGGAAGATGAGTAACGGGGAGAACGACTTGTAGTGTAGGAGGGGGTATTCGCGGGATCCTCACCAGAGTGCGTGCGGCTTGTTCGAAGTTGTTTAGGGGAGGACTGTATATGATCATCATCGTGCGAATCCACACGTTTTCGTTTATTCAACTGTGAAATATGCTGACCATCAGAGTGCTGCTGTGGTACAGAGTCTGCAGCAGTAAAAAGAGTCGGGTTCGTTGGCATAGCATTAGGTACACCCTCAAAGGGTTGATATGAGTAATCGACTTGTGGGATGTTGTAGGCTTGATATTGGATCTGTTCGGGACAGTATGAGCTTGGAAAGAGTTGAGGATCCATAAACTGGAAGTCACTGTGTGGAATTGAGAAACGCATGCCACTTGTGAGGAGTTGGATAGATTCCCGACGAGCCGAGTCGTCTAGTCCGGTAAAGGTGTCAGCTCCAATACCATTCAACTGCCAAGGGTCGGAACTTTGGAAGTATGGTGCAACCGGAGCGGCATCATCAAGTGGAGGGTAATTAGTGAAATCATGCTGATGAACGATGTCACCGTGGACACCGAAGCCGGACCAAAGACCATTGTCAGTAGGTTGCAAATTGTTCTGTTTAGCCTCATTAGTTTCGATGAATTTGTCGAAATCGAATTGCTCGGTCCAATTTTGCTGGGGGGCGTTGTTGATGTTGCCTTGCTGCGACTTGAGACTGGAGCTACGACGTTGAGACATCGCCGGCGAGGTCTTGTTGACTGACATCCCTGGGGATCCAGCCATGTCTTGGTTTCTATCGAGTAAAAGTAGGAGAAATTAGGAATTAGAATATATACCTATTCGTTTGCATAATCGATGTGCAGAACATGAATATATATGTTCAGCACAACGTCTTTGTCTATGACTCGCTGTGTAGTATTCGATACCATTTTTAGAACCAAACAAGAGATCGTAGAGGGACAACAATGTAGATCTTTCATATAAATGATATTCATAACTATGAACAAAGACTCCTAGGAGCGCCGCATCCATGGTGGCATATATTATGGTTTATAACAAAGAAATTACTAGAGTAGGAAGAGGCTTTCTGGACAATGTCTGTCATTTACATAGTGCGTTGCTAACCCCGGACCTATTGTAGATGGCGCAGCAGGCCTTTGTTACGTGACTGAATGCTGTAGTGTCATGAGATATCCGGTGAAACCCTTCAATGTTGTCAGCAGATGTTGACATAAGAAGTTCATTATGAGCGGACAGAGTAAAAAACAATCAGAAGGTCTCCAAGCAAGGAATCCACATAGTATTTTCAGAACAGGTCTGTGATAAATGCATTGTCTCATCATCGTAGAAAGGGTTGAGAGGAAAAGGGATACGTACCTGAATAACGTGATTAAAAATCAGTAAAATACAAGCCGACACTGGATTTCGTTAAGCTATGAAGTTAGAAACATAACGATGAGAACCGTGCGATAGTTTGCTACCAATGGCGTAGACGATATTGTACTTTAATGGAATGAAAGCGCATCATAACGCGCGGTGTTGAAAGACTTCAGATGGATGGAAGAAAAAAACTCAAGCTATGGCTCAGGCAAAGATTTTTATTAGCATTGATGTTTAGTCAGCATTCGGATCGGAGTTTTGATTTTCCTATCGATTACAACCACCCTCCAACCATGCCATCCCATCCTTCTTGGCCTCGCACCGATTTCCATCATCCGTTCTTAAAGTGGGACTCAATGTTCCCATCCCCTGGCCGCGACACTAATGCACCACTTTTCTTCTGGGCTTCCATGTTTCTAGCTGGCCCTGGGCGAAACCGCGAAATGTTCTGCCACAGAGAAACCTAATCTCTGATACCGAAACGATGCCAGCTTCAGAAGGGCTTGTGTTTAATTGGTTCTTAAGCCCAGTCCCTGAGGAGCAGATCTCGTCGAAACGCACAACAGAATCGATTGAACTGGGTCATTTTCGGTTTGGATGCTTTTCCGGTATTTATTGGGTCCTGGACCCAGGCTGGTTCGTTTTGAGACTGCTCGTACGTTTCCTCCACACTGAGTGTGGGGTATGCCTTGGTTTGACGACCAATTTCTTGGTATCACATTCAATACACCTGCAAGGGTAGAATCCTTCATTGTCTCGCTTTCCGTACCATCAGAATACATAGTTCGAATAGGTAGTAAGGCCACGAGCCGCTCGACTTTTCAAAAGAAATCGAGGCACGCCCTAAGAAAAGCAAATGCTGGGAGCCACTGGACCTTATGCCAATTGACCAAACACATCACTATGAGCAATTGGCCAGGCCATAACCATTCCCTCACAGTGTTAAGTTTCCATGCATGTTCTCTGG
This sequence comes from Dendryphion nanum, assembly GCA_020744415.1. NCBI lineage: Eukaryota > Fungi > Ascomycota > Dothideomycetes > Pleosporales > Torulaceae > Dendryphion > Dendryphion nanum. The sequence goes on along the minus strand of JAGMWT010000005.1, from coordinate 905,832 downwards.
CAGTTCTAGGGTGCGTGAATGTACGCGATCCTGTCACAGCCCCATCTATGCTCACAAACGAACGATGCCGGACCATCTTCCGACTTGCGGCGTCGTTTGACAATTTTCGTCAAGGAGCTTCACCTAAATTTATTAGAGTTAGCTAATGTCTATGTGTCCAATCGGGTGTTCTCTTGCCTGTCTGTTAACCTTGATTAAGTTTGCAATCCTGTCCCACATGTACCATCTCTAGTTAGGAACGGGTTACCACAATACCGAGCCCTCGTGGCTTTCCTCGATAAGATTCATATACATATGTGCGATGACGCTACACAGCTACATGACAGTTCAGTGAACTTTATGTTCAACGTACAATATCCGATATCTCAATATGGAACTCTTACCCCACGAACAACGATCTCGCCTCACATTTGGTCTCATTATTACTCTTTTGATTCTAGGATGGACAACTGTAGTTCTTCGATTATGGGTCAGGTTACGCATAACTAAGAATCCTGGGTGGGATGATGCAACCATGCTCCTTACCTTGGTATTTCAACTCCTCCTGGTTTATTTCCAATCGTTGACCCTTCTACTGCAGTGCCTCTTCTCGTGCTATTGTGCATTTATAGTAGTTATTGGAGAAGGGTTGCGAAGCAATACGACAGCCGAAGCAATAAAGCGCATCCTCCTTTACGTTCAACTCGGAGAGATATTCTACATTCTAACAACGACTCTCCTGAAGATATCATTGGGCCTCTTCTTTTTGCGTCTTCTTACCAAGAGATGGCAAGTGGTCCTATTTAACACGATTTTGGGCGTTTCAGCCATATATGGAGTATTTTATGCGTTCGTCGCTATCTTCCAATGTGGTGTTCCGGACGATCTTTTGGACAACCTTCTCCATGGGTCCAAACAATGTCTGCCAGATTGGTTTCTCCTCCTCACTGGCTACATCTATGGAAGTATCAATGTCATTGCAGATTGGACATTCGTTCTAGTGCCGATTGTGATCTTGGTAGAAAGCGATTTGGATAAACGATCAAAGGTATCTGTTGGTATTGTGATGGCACTTGGTGCAATGTGAGTCACACTGTCCCCATTTTTGTGTCCCCAAGAGCTAACAGGATGCAGAGGAAGTATATCAAGCATTCTTCGCATGGTTTACCTTAAGGGCTTACTTCTTAACGGGAGTGTATCTGGTAATTCACCCTTATTCTGAAACACTGCTCGCGGGTCACTAACATCCCAAAAGCCGATGCTGTGAGCGCAACAATGTGGGCGACAGCAGAACCTGGTACCGGCATCGTAGCTGCATCTGTAGCTGTTCTCCGGCCTCTGTTCCGCCAGGTGAAGGCTGAGGTTCGCGACAAGGTGTCAGAGTACAACTCAAATAAGTCATTTCGAAGCGATGGCTCCACGCTCCGGGACGACACACAACTTGAAAACGGAAGCAATGTTGCCTTGACATTAGTCAAAACGGTCGATTCCCAGAGCAACGATCAACGCAAGAAGGCGTCCGTATACTCAATAACATCCCCAACCTGGGATGCAAATGTCACGTTCGAGCAGGCAAGGATTGGCAAGGTCATAAATATTCGGGTGACCACCGATTCAACCAAGCCTCCCCACACGCCCCCGAAACCATAATGACACAATTACGATAATCATGATCTCACGCTCGCTACGAACCACTTTATAATACCCAGTCATCTGCTTATAATGTTTGGAGCGATATTTCTGTACCGAATAGAGCCATGGATAATATAGAAACCCGGATACATAGAAAGCCTTGAGGCTAGGTGTTGGAAAGATCGACCACCACGCGCAGGACGCTATAGAATTTCGCGAAACCAGTCAGATACCATAATTTTAAAGTATAAGAAGAGAATCTGCTCGGACAATAAATCTATTTTTGGCCTGAAACGACACATTTGTTTGAGCCATAAGACTGAGAATGTTAGGTCCTTGGACCCTGGCAACCAGAAGATTGAGCAACCAGCACCTGCATCGAGGTGTACAAAAAATCAGGGCACGTCAAAAAAGTAAGAGCTTATATTTTACAAGTGATGGTGTTAATCATACCCCTGGAATTTGAGTTGGTTGCTTTGAACTGTGCGACGATCGAAATGAGATGAGCTTGTTGCCTGGGGCCGGTACTTTGAAGCGCCCCAGCCACGCACGAAGTTACCTTGTTGTGGGTCTGTGCCCAATCCTTCTTACTTCCAACATCATCCGGAGTCATCCTCCCCCAGCCTCCAGCGGACCGGATCGTGTGTGAGAGTGCAAGGTCAAAATGGCTGTGCCTTTCCTTTGGTTTCGATTGGCAAGGCAGACGGCCGTAGCTGTCTGCTTTATGACCTGGAGCCACCCTCTCATCGCTGTTCAAAATTAACCAGCTTCGACTAGTCAAAAAGTGAATTGACGTGCGCAGTGAATCGGCTCGATACATAGTTTCTTTGGCTTGAGGATATGATGGAGGTATGTTGGATTTGAACGCTCAAACTGCCGCACAGATCGCACGTCTCTTCAACATGGACGGTGTTTTGCTGTGGTATAATGTAATGTCCGGACTTGCTAACACGCCGCTCAGAACTCAACTCACGTTCCGTATCAAGACTCGCCTCTTCCTTCGCGAAGCTCCACGCCTCTAATTCCCGAAACCTCTACCACCACTACCAAACCTCTGCCTTCCCTTCCAACTCAAATTCGCACCGTAAATGTAGAGCAGTATCGTGATGAGGCTCCCTCCGCTGCGCATACCTTCGTTTCGCACACACGTCCACATCGGTATCGCTCGGCGCAAGTCAACGTTTACTTTGAGCGCTATTCGGACAATCCAAGACAGGAGGGGGACGACGATGATGTCCCGCTTGCACACCTCTACCCGTACCCAACAGAAGCCCCTCCGGCATATCACGTTGCAGTCCGACAATCTTACATCAATACGTTGATTTCACATATTCCGCCCAACACAAATACACCAATAGAAGTAGACGAGGAAGCAGGGCTAGAGCTAGAGCGGCCCGATGATATACGACACCAAGTCGAAAAGGTAGTTGCGGGGCTCATTGTCTCTGGCATTCTCTTGATTATCATGGCGGTTTTGATCGGTTTCATCTACATGAACGACGGGCTTTGAAGCTTTACAGTCCTGGAAAGTGATAAGAGTGGCTGTGCCGGTATTGTCATGACTGGAAGGAAAACATAGGATGAAATGGTAAGATATGTCAAGGTTCCAGGCATTGGGCGTTTAGGTACGATACCTCTGGATCAGGGTGGGTTATGGATATTAAGATCTTGCATATGACGATTGGTGTTTGCGCCGATTGTCTTTTGGATACATTCGCATTGATGAATGATATCAATACTATCAATGTCACTGTTAAGTTATCCTTCGTCTGTGCAACTTCTTGGAACTCTAACCAGTGCTTCTCACATCGCTCTGCGTCTTCGACAACATCTACTAGGCTAGAAGTATCGCATTTATTTCGCCGATTTGGCCAGCTCTTCTAACATGGGTTTTGCTGGCATCGTCGCAAACCGTGCCATGACCTCGATGTTCTTCTCCTTGCTCATTTTCTCGTCGCTCTTGCTTACTTGGGCAAGGATTTTGAAGTAATCAATGTAAAATGCCGGGGTGAAAGTGTTGAAGAATTTTGCCTCAACGTCAAAAGGATTCGAGAACGTGTGAGGAGCCCGAATGGGTACGGTCACATAATCTCCCTCTTTGGCATCGACAACCTGGCCGTCTGGTGCATGGAATCGAATGGTCCCCTGGGTCACGAGGAAGGTTTCGTCATGCATTTCATGCCAGTGAGCAGGAGGCCCGGCCGTACCTGCGGGAACGGTAAACTCGGCACTGCCAATGCGATTGTCTGTGCATGTGTCAGAATGTTGCACTCATTGTGCATCGGAAAGTTTATCCCAACAGCTCCAAAATTTTGCAACACACCTGTTCTGGAACCGTCTTCCATGACTCGACAAATGATGTGACCCAGTTTGAGGATTTCTCCAGACTTTGCGGGGACAAAATTGATGGATCTACGGGGCATCTCCATATTTGCGAGAGCTTGCCTCGCTTCGTCGTCCATTTTGGATTTAATGATAGTACTACTGCAGGAAAATATCTCAAAGAGCGGGTTCGGATCGGTTCTTAGAGATAGCGATAGATGATTCGGAGCAAATCAAAAGACGAAGATGAGAAGACGAGAATATATACGACTATACCACCTGGGTAAATCTGAGCTTGACGTATGGATGCGGAGAGCCGGTGCTGCTCCCCGCAGATGAGCCTCCGACCTTGTATTTTAGTTGAGAATCATTGTTAGCTTTCAGTATTGAGTTTCCGTCAAGACAGATTAAAATTAATGGAATATTTACAATTTTTTAAATGTTACGAGTTATAAAATCAGTAAATATGGCTCCCAAACCAGAGTGGCAGCTTCTAGGCCTTGTGCGGGGTAGTCCGAAATTCAGGTTAAGTCAAGAACGCGAGACCCCAAATCTCGAAACTACAAGCTGCGAGCATTCCGCCATCATCCCCAAGCGTGACTGCTGCCTGTCGCGTCACTTGAAATGGGATAAGTGAAATTGCCTCAACAAAAACTGATACCCACACAAATCACTCTTACACTTACTTTTCGACTCACCACAGCTTAAGTAAATTGTTACCTGTCATTGCAACTCAGTAATAGCTCTCTCTTCAAGATACCGTCACCATGGGACAAGCCAAACTATTCACAATTCTGGAGAATAATCCTTCGGTGATGAACCACCTCGCCCGCACTCTCGGGCTCGACCCATCGCTCTCCTTCTACGATGTCTATTCGCTCACCGATCCAGACCTTATTGCTTTCATACCACGACCTGTGCATGCACTCCTTGTTATAATCCCTCTGACAGAAGGTTGGCATCGGGAACGTAAAGCAGAAGACGAAGGCAAAGGCGAATATGAAGGCAAGGGAGAGGACGAGCCTGTGATCTGGTTCAAACAAACTATTGGCAATGCATGTGGTAGTATTGGCTTGACCCATTGTCTCCTCAACAGCGAAGCAGCAGATCATATCACGCCGGGCTCGACTTTGGACCAAATTTGTAAGGACGCGCTGCCTAAGGGTATGCATGAGCGAGCCAAGGTGTTGGAGGACTCTGAAGCATTTGAGAAGGCACACGAAGAGGCTGCAGCGCTTGGAGATTCTGCCGCGCCAACTCCGGAAGCCGGAAGACATACAGGTCAGCATTTTGTCGCCTTTGTGAAAGGCAAGGATAATCATTTGTGGGAGTTGGAGGGTTCTCGCACTGGTCCCCTTGACCAGGGGCTATTGGGAGAAGATGAGGATGTGTTGAGCTCAACTGCGATCGAGAGAGGCTTGGGTAGGTTAATCAAGGCTGAAGCAGAGAAGGGTGGCGATCTACGATTTTCTGCCATTGCATTGGCGGCAAATTTGGATTGACGTATATCAATTGATTCTTTGCTGTGCTCGATAGATTGAGTAGGGACGTATGTTAATGGGTTATCACAAACACCTTTCAGCGAGGACAACTTGCTTCCAGAGCTGAGTTATCCATGGATGACACCAAGAACATGTTGATTATGAAATGATCGGTTGAAAATACCACAAGTTACCTATAGCCATCTTAAACAACACCTACTGCGAAAGTCGTTCTCGACAGACGAATTGGGTCGAGTCGGTGATGAAGACATGAACATCTCTCGCGGAATAGGATTCTCCGGAATTATTTGCCAACGGGGGTTCTGATTTAAAAAGTGCATAAGAAGAAATCTAGAGGCTATCTGGAGCCGATTACTTATTATAGGACTTGCAAAGGTTGATCGCGTAACAGAAAAGATGATACAAATTATCAAGTGCTTCTGAGATGCAAGCGAGTAGTAAGTTTGTAGGTACAGCTGTCTTGACTTCAAAGCCTCCCAGCAGTGTGTACTATATTTAGAATCAACGAATCTCTACACACGGCCTTATCAGCTTCGGATAACATGCATTGTGTGTGGTAGTTTATCACACATTCGTCAATTTTTCATAGCCTTCAATGGGAGATGCTGAGGATGGCCCAGGAGCAGTTTGCTAAATCTCGGTTCCACGGAATTCATTCAACCCCTCTAGTCCCACAAAGAAAACAGCCCCGCATTCAACACCAAACTAGGGCTTGGTCCCCGCTCCTTGACAAAGAACAATCAGCGCGGTCTTGCAAATTTTCTCTACATATTTTCATGATGAATATATATTTTATAATTTTGCTCTCTTCCATCAATTATCCCATCTCACTTCAGCAAGTGACTCATCTTCGATGGTGTAAGTTGTCATACAACATCCAATCAACATCACAGTATCTAATAGCCTTTACAGCTAGTGGTCATGATTTCCGCTTGTCAATGTTCTCAAGAGCTTAACAAGCGCGGGAGGTACGTTCATCCACTGAACTCAGCCAGTTGAGCAGTTCACTAACTAAAACCAGACCGGGGTTCGATTCCCCGTCGGAGAGTTCATCCTACCATTCTTTTTTTTTTTGGCATCTTCTTTAGGTGGTGGGGTAGTGGGGGTGAATCTCAATGAGCAAGGCACGTGACATGTGAGATCGAACTGGATAAGTGGGGCGCGCTAGCTGGATGTGGAAACGAGCACGATGACAGGCGCTAGGGGAGTGGGACGAGGTGGGAATAAGGTATGGGAAGGAGCGTGTGAGTCTTTTTTTGGAAGGTAAGGAGACTAGAATAAATACTGCATGTTCTGTGATATGATTGTATGGTTGAGTTTCGTGGTTGCGATGGCCTTGTTTCACTCTTTAGAAAAGACAATGGACAATGTTGCACGGTTACCTCATGGCCGAGCTTACACACCAGACATTTTAAGAGACAAGCACTGCCCAGTGATTGAATCATAGTACATTCAACTAAAATTGGTATAGGTTTCAAATGCTACCATACAACTATCTCCCTCCCATGAACTGCGGCTGGAAAGCCTTGACGCCTCCTGCTTTCATGAGTTCCCGCAGTGCAACCGTTGCATATTGACTTGATGCCAACTGTAGTTTCAGTACGACAGCGATCTTTTTATTTGCATTTGACTCATCCTTTACATCGTCCATGCGGGCTCCGTTTCCATCCCTATTGCCACTCTCCCCATCGCGCTTCCGCAACCTTTCAAGATCTGTCTCGACGAACTGCTCATCTTCTTTGGTGTATTCATGAATGGTAAACGAGAGTGGCTCCATAGGGCGCGCAAGGAACTTGCGATAACCACCACTCAAGCTAATCTCTCGCCACCTACGGCGCATATTGTATGGGTCGAGACCACCGCCAAGTTTAGAGCCCATGAATTCCTTGTAGAAGTTGCCGATGGCATTGCGCGGATATTCAACGTCATATCCGGGCTGTGGAAGCACAACATCCCAGATAGTATATCTTCCACTCTCCGCTTCCTGTTGACTGAGCGGACGGGCGCGCTCAAATTGGTCTTCGTCTTTGAGCGCACTGTCCTCGCCCTCAGGATTGATGATAAATTCGCCGTCCTGGTCAACGGTATCAGGGGCAGGCTCGGACGGCAGGTCCTCCTTATCCTTGTGTTCGTGGACAAGAACAAGGTCGCCTTCCATGACTTTCGAGCCGTACGTCGTCCAACGTTTGCCTGCTACGGTGTTCCAAACGAGACTTTGGTATGCGTGCACATACATTAGTCGGAGGTTTCGTGGAATGGTCATGAGAGCACCTTTGTAGTCCTCGAGCCGGTCATGTTGCTTTGTTGTCTTGTTCCGAGAACTGAGGTGCTGGATTATGTTTCGCTCAGCGGAGAACTTTCTGGGTATGATTCGTAGAGCCTCGCCACCGTTTCCTTTTGTTCTCCAGATATGTAGTCCTTTTGCGCGCATCCTGTCGTCTTGAGATATCAAGACCTCTGGGTTTTCTTCTGTATTATTGGCTGCCGCAAGTGCCATCTCAGAGTAAGCCAAAAGATCGTTGACAGCTCCTTTGAAGTTCTCTTGAAGGAGCTTGGTGCCGATGGTATCTGTGCTAGCGGCGAAGGATCCAAATCTTTGAAGACCGTAATAGTTGATGAAACCTCTTTCAGAAAAGTCTTGGACGGAGCGCGACACAATTTCATTTGCCAATTGCATCCGCTCGGTCACGTCTCGTTCTTCTTCCTTCTCGAAGTGACAATCGCGTAATGTGATAGTGAACTCGTTGCCTAGCAAATCGCCCAACCTCAGATCGTGGCGTTTGTACTCGTAGTCGCCGATAGCTGCATTATACAGCTTGTTTGCGATACCAGCCACTCGTTCTACAGATTGTCGCTTCACACAGACTCTTTGCGCTGTGCACGCGCGCCTATCCTTGGTACCTGCAAAAGTGTAGCTTTTGGAGCCACCGCCGGTAACACTACCTAGGAAGCCAACAACTTCCATAGTATCCTTATTTTCTTTGTATAGGGTGAAGTGCAGAAATTCCCCACCTCGTTCTTCCCATGCCAGTTGTCCACGATGTCGATCGGAGTCGCGCTCTCTGTCGCCGCCCCTTTTCCTTTTGTTGTTTCGATTTACAGGTGGGCTGGCTTTTATCCGAATCGATTGATCTTGCTCCATGCCGCTTTCAAGAATGTTTGGGAAAACGCGGCGTAGTGTTTGATGTGCTAGGGTACGCTGTTCCTTGTCTGGTATCGGCGCAGCAATGACAGCTTTGAACTCCTTCGCCTTCCGTTCAGGATGTTTACGGACAGCCTGAACAAGCTTGACGACCTCGGACGTGGTAGTTTCACCGAAAATGGAGTGGAGATCTTGGAGGTCCTCGTCCGAGATTTCATAGTTATTCCCGTCCTGATCTTCCGCAATCTCGGCCTGACCGATAACAGCTGGTACCTTAGTCTCCTCTTTTGGAGCATCATTTGCTGTGCCATTTGCATCACCCTGTTGCTGCTGCTCAATTTCAACCTTCACATCCTCCATCCTCACATCCTGCCCGATATTACTCTCTTCTTTTGCCTCAGTTTCCTTTCCTTTTGTCTTCTTGTCTCGTGTTACCCCCGTACTTCTCAAATGAATGACATTACCATCCAACCCAATTTCATTGACAAGGAAATCGGTGTACCGCTGTTTTAGAACACCCGAGAAACCTAGATTTCCTTGCGACACGTACTCCGTTATTCCGGCTTTTGTTTCCCGTTCGAAGTCGGTGAGTTTGGGCGCGATAGGAATCCCGGAGGTGGTCGTGGAGATCGCGGTGTCTTTTGTAGACTCGACAGGACCTTGAGCGGCATCTGTTACTACGGGTTCGGCGGTTATTGATGGCGCAGTAGAACCATTTTCGACGCGCACACGCTTATGAGGTCGTGTATCGGGATCTGAGGAATTCTCCATGGTCCGTGGTGCAATTGATGAGGCTGGGAAGTGTCGAGGCCTCCGGACATGGAGTTGTAATGGGAGGTTAGCGGGGAAGTTTTTCGCGACTGTCGGAAGCACAGGCCTTCTCCATAGTTATGTTATGGGCGGGTCCACCATGACCACCACCACTTCGTATATATAAGGTAAGAATCAATATGCACTAAAAATCCCAAGGAGTTTTCGCCACCTATACTCATGCTCATCGCATATATATATTACAATGCGCATATAAATCATGGATCCCTTCGCAATACAACTCGACCCAAAACCCTTGACTCGAATGCCCTGAAATCCTTCTTCCAGACCCATGCTCAGCACCGACCTCCGCCTGCCGAATCGACTTCAGCATGTGGTGGTGGATAAGAACAATGTGACTCACCAAATATATCTTTGATATACAAATGAGTGTCTCGAGAAGTTCGGGATTTTTTCGAAAACGTGGAGGACTGCTTTTCATATACCTATCAATACACTAATGAACACTTGTCTCGTGGCTTAAGTACCAACGAAGGCCAACTACAATGCTTAGACCCCAGGCAACAGCTACTCGAGAAGTCATCTCTCTAGATGAAATCTGGAACTTCGAACTTTCTGACAGCACCGATATTCAATCGGACCTACCCCCAGATCGCTCTTGGGTTGAACACCTAAAACCCGATCTCCAATGCCCAGTACCTGCGAGTTACAACGACATTTTCGCTGATCAAAATATTCGGGAGCATGTTGGATGGGTTCGGTACCAAAGAATGGTGTATATCCCACAAGTATGGAAGAACAAACGAATCTGTCTGCATTTCGACGCTGCGCAACACCACGCGCGTGTCTACGTAAACGATCGCCTCGTCACGGAGCATCGTGGCGGTTATACTCCATTTGAAGCCGATATCACACGTTTAATTGAGCCTGGAGATCAATTTCGCCTTACAGTAGCCGTGAGTAATATTCTGACTTGGGAGACTATTCCACCGGGTTACATCGAAGTACAAGGAGAGGGGAAAAGAAAGCAACATCATCAACAGGACTTCTTCAACTATGCCGGACTGGCGCGATCTGTTTCATTGGTCAGTACGCCAAAAGCATATATCAGCGATATCACAGTAACCACCGATGTGGTGAACGGTTCTATTGGTGTTATTAATTACGATGTCACTATCACGAACCCGACACAGAGTGGCAAGTGTTCGGTGACGCTCATTGACGAAGAAGAGGATACTGCTGGCCATGCCTTCGGAACGAAGAATCGCATTCAGGTTGATAATGCCCACCTCTGGCAACCCGGCATAGCCTATCTTTACCGCTTGGAGGTTTCTCTTGAGGAATACAATGTTGCTAAGGACGTTTACAACCTGCCGGTCGGTATCCGTAGTGTTCGTGTGGATGGTAATCGATTTCTTATCAACAACAAACCCTTCTATTTCACCGGAATCGGGAGACACGAGGATACTCCGGTTAGAGGCAGGGGATTTGATCCTGCCTATATGGTCCGTGACTTTCGACTCATGAAATGGTTCGACGCAAATTCGCTGCGGACAGCGCACTTTCCCTATGCGGAGGAAGTGTTGGAGTATGCTGATCGTCATGGCATTGTAGTAATCGACGAAACCGCTGCAGGCGGCTTGAATTTGAATACGAACATGGATGTAGGAGTATCTGGAAGCAAATCGACCCCAACATTCTCGCCAGATGCCATCAGCAACAAGACGCAAGCTTCGCATTCTCGAGCAATTCGAGAACTCGTCCAACGCGACAAGAACCACCCTTCAGTTTGCCTTTGGTGTATCGCGAATGAGCCAGCGTCGAGTGAAGCTGGTGCCCGCGAATACTTCCAACCCCTGGTAAACCTTGCACGAGATCTGGACTCCACCCGTCCTGTGTGCTTCACAAATATGGGGCTTGCTACTGTTGACACCGACGTCATCGCCGACCTATTTGACGTCCTTTGTCTGAATTGGCATTGTGACCGGGCCACACAAACCGGAGACCTGGCGTCCATAGAGACAGCTCTGGAAGCCGACCTGAGAGGCTGGGAGGCTAAGCACAACAAGCCAATAATCATGACCAAGTACGGTGCAGATACAGCTATGGACCTACACTCTACACACAACGACAATCAGTCACAGAACGAAGAATCCCAAAGCAAAACCCTGGAGATTTTCCATCGAGTTTTCGATCGGCTGGACAATGTCGTCGGGGAATATGTTTGGAGCTTCAAGGATTTTAGATACCCGCCAGCTATCGGGCAAGGAGATGGGAACGAAAGGGGCGGGTTCAACAGAGATCTTAGACAGGAAGAAGCGGCACAGGTGTTGAAAGCACGATGGAGCCAGCAGAGATAACTACAATCTCCCTGGGGAAAAAAACCTTCATCCATCCAAGAACCCTCTTCATCTGAAAAAGGCATCCCTCGTCTTTAGTTGACCAGTCAGACTAGTTTCCGCACTAATTAGTGGACAGCGATAGTGAAGAGTCCATCTACGAATTAGCCTCGAGACTCATGTCCATCGACACTAGCATCGCCCGAACCCAGCCCAATCTACACATTGGCAAACTACTCAGACCAACGCTAATATGAACTTCAATATCACCCTAATCCCTTCTATACAGTATCTCCCATGCTACACAATCCTACCCCAATTCCAACAGCACTCCTATTCGGAAATTTAAGTATCAAGACCCAAAACCGTCCAAGTGAATCTTACTCATACGAACCGGAACGAAACGATACATTTCTAATTATAGGGGCACAAATTGAAGCAGCGAAAATCATGTACACTTCAATGAGCCGATTAGGAGAGGACTCCTATACGATCTTTCAAGATGGGGTGTGATCAATGAATGACAATTTAAAGAAGAAGGGTATCTATAGTAGACTAAACAACTCCAGTGCATGTACCCAATTCGTATCTCATATTCAAAGTGGTGATTCTCTACCTCTAGCTCTAGGCTCGTGGTATGATGCGTACATCTACTAGACTCACATGGATCCCAGGGTGCACACAACCGTAAGAAAAGTAACAATGCAGAAGAGGTGATTTACGTCGACGGTTCGTCCACCACCACTACGCTGGATGAGACTAGATTTGACTTTCCTTTTCGACATGGTCGATTGGGTATTCTTGTCTTTTGTTATACGACCGTTCTGGGCAAGTTGTCGCATCTTTTCTGCTTCGGTTGCAAGAATGTTGGTTGAGCGTGCTCCGGGGCAGAAAACAACTTCAAAACCAGCTCCAGAAGGGATGATGAAAGTTGATGTCTGATCATCGAAAGCTAATTGGCCAAGTCGTTAGAAAATGGGTCAAAGCATTCATCAATGTTGATTGTCAGCTCACCATAACTGTATGCATCTGGGCACACGGCCTTGACCTTCTTGGAGTATTCACTTGGCTTACAGGAGCTAGGCGAGTTGTATTTGCCTGTGCAGCAATCCTCCGGCCTGTTATTCTTTGCGCAAGCTGAATAGCACGGATTGAACGAAGGCCGTTCGATATTATCGTCAGGATATGGGTAGACACCATCACCAGGCTTTTCCGGCGGTTCCTGCTGGAGATCCCAGGGGCACCACCTTTGAACCTGATTACTGTTCACCTCTCGTTCAAATGTAAGAGGGTAAGTCGAGTTGGTGCGCAGGAAGTTTTCGAAGCCATTCGCGTATGGATCATAGGTTTTCTCCTGCAAAAGCGCGGCAGTACCTTGACAGGACGGATGCACCAAATTCGGAGGGATATCCTCTAAGCTGGCGTTTTGAAGTGGTTGTAGAATAATAGCTATGGGGATATTGTAGCCATCGACCAATGATATGTCATAATATGTGTGTCCATCCCCCGCGTCTAGCGTGAACTCTGCGAGCGAGACCGGGACGTCACCCTAGAAATCGTGTAAGCCAGTGCACAAATGAGTAGACCTGCTGAAAGAATTTAACTCACACCGACTTTACAGTTGAGGATGCCATTGCAATCTCCTGAGCGACATGCGCGTCCGCTACCTTCCTTAGGACCAGTTCCCTGTGCATTGAATGAGCAATTGGTTCGGCCCCATACTCGGCCTTGCCAGTCCTCTGAGACAGTTTGATTGATGGTTTTCCCGGGCAACAATTCAAAGCCGCTCAATTTGGGGCCATCTCCCGACTGGGTTGATACCGCAGGCCAGATAGTCTCAGGGCAACTATTTGTTACCAGCAATGGAGTCAGGGGCTCCTTCCTGCGGTCTAGTCGACTAGGCGCTTGACGCGCCATATGATGAGCTGCATCTGCAAAGGGTAGAGTGGATATAGCAAGTAAAGACGTGGATAGTTGAAGAAACAAGAAGTAGGAGGTCGAAAGAACGGGTTGCCCCGAAGTGTGAGAGCGCATGATATTGGCCGCCAGTCGCTGGAAAAAAATATGCGTAGCGGCGCAAAGAAAGGCGGCAGAGAAGAGTCGCACGACCAATATCAGAGGGTCAGGGTGTGGTAAGGGTCGATATTGCGGATGTTGGACTTGGATGAAACGTTGATGAAGAGGAATGGAGGGTCGATGTCGAGGTGGGGTGAGGGTGAAAGGCGGTGGACGACCAGCGGTCGGGGAAAACAAGGAATGTCATGGCATAAGGCGATCGTCGAGAAACGAGGAAGTTACCATGTTGGACCGGTTTAGAGAGAGTGCCCAGTGGGCGTGAGTGATGGCAGCCTGTGACGCAATCCGATCAGTTCCTGCCAAGGGCGCGATTCAGGGTCCAACGGTCGCTCACAGCCAATCAACGGCCACTTGCCCTCCACCTTCTGCAGTCAGCGAGACAAGGGAGCACAACTAGCAAGCGAAGCCCAGATTTTGATGTCTGATATGATGTATAATTATTGCTCTCTCTACGGAGCATCAGTGTGCACCTCTTTATGTTTTAAGTAATTCGCACCCAGAAGATAATAGAAAAAACGCCTCCAAGCCATAAATTTCCAGAATTCCAGTGGCTGCAAAAAAGGCCGCTGTTTTCAGAATGGTATCATGCATCGACTCAACAACCCTATATATCGTTTCAATCCAAGCTTAACCCCCCACATTACTCTTCATAGCCTACAAAAGCATGAAGGCAGCGAGACCACCCATACCAAGACCGAAGAAAGATTGTGATAGGCGGCCAGGTGCAGAGTTGGCTGTCTGTTGTGCTGGGTTGCCGCCAGTTGCGGTGGCACCAGCGCCAGTGCCGGCAGCTCCTCCACCGTTGGGATCAGCGCTGCTTGGGCCGGAAGGTGATGGTTGACCATTGCCTTGGCCGGCGGCTTGTCCAGGGCTGAGATTCTCTGAAGCGGATGCGGCGAGTTGCTTGAAAGAAGAGATGGTCCTGTTGCTGTTGGTCAAGGGGCTGTGGTACTGTTAGCTTCATGTCGATGGTTCTATATGATGAAGGACAACGTACGGATTGATGGTGCCGACCATACCACCCTGGCAATGGCGACCCTGAGAGCAGTAGTACCAGATAGGGTTGGAGTTCATGACGCGGATAGTATATGTCAATTTTCCGTTGGTTCCATTGCCAGCGGCTGCTGCTGTGGGCATGAAGCCAGACCAGAAAGCATCCGTCTTGTTAGGCATGATGTTTCCAATAGGCACACATGGTTGATCGAAGGTGGACTGGGCTACTGAGTGGTTCTACAGAAAGAATTAATGACTAGTTTTTTGTGGCTTAGACAGACAATTTGCTTACCTTTGGGTTGAATTGGAACTGGACCAAGTCTCCAATGTTGGCTCTGAGTGTCTCGGGATAGAAGGCGAGCGAGCCGTTCGGTCCACCAACCTGAACTACGTGTGTGTTCACCATTCCACCAGGCGCTGTTCCAGTTGCCAGCGAGGCGGCCGAAGATCGTGTTTCCGATGCGGAGAGACCGGTTTGTGCTGCCGCGAACCCAAGGAGGGCGGTTGCGATGAATGATGTTGAGAAATACATTTTGTCTGGTATATTTACGATCGGAAAGAACGACTGGTAATTACTAGAAGACTAGGTTGGAGGTAAAAAAGGCGACTAGCGCTCTGTACTGGACTAGCCAGATGAATTAAGAAGTGAAAGTGGTAAGTAAAAAGTGAAGAGAAGAACGAAAGGAAAGGAAACGCAGTGGATGGTGTGAAGAGAGAAAGATGTGCCTGACAACATGGCTATAGGGATTCTTAAGGCATGAAGGACGCGGATCAGAGACGGTTAGGGCATGCCTAGGAAAACGAATTCATGGCGGCTAACACAATTCCGAAGCATCAAAATACCCTCTGCGACATGTCAGAACCTGTTCGTGCTTCAGCCTCCCGCTCGGCGGGGACAAATCCGGAGTTGAAGCTCCAGGGTGCGCAAGCGAACAACGCCTCCTCTGCCAGCTTTTAGACATTCGACCCTCACAACACTGATATCAATCGATGCGGAAATTTTGTCCTAATCGTGTACTTTCGTAAATCAAGTCTTCAACTATCTGTACACAATACTGCGATGCAATGAAGTTGAATTTTGAGGTTCGAGTAATGTGAGGTTGGGTTGTTGATGTGACGAAGCGTCCCCTGTTTGGTCTGTGTTTGAGGATGCATCAGGCTATCAACGTCGTCACACGTGTCCAGGAACGTCTAGACTGGGCTTGGAAACCGTTCGGAAGGGCTGATCGCGACACTTGCATGGTCCTCCACCGAACCTGCATTGCCATGGCGTCCTTGGGTGCTGAAATTTGAGGCTGCAAAGAGGCTGCAGCTGCGTTAGAACGTTTGATAAACACCGTGGCATCGCACACCAGATGCATGCCTGCAATCTTAGGATTACTTGAGATTTCTTAGGTTGATTTGTTTTGTAAGTGTTGGTAGTTTCTGATTGCGGGAAACGACATGTTTGTGGGAGGAGTGTTTCGCCTACGATAACTTCCATCAACATCTGCCTCAGGAACAGCCATGGCATTGTTCGCCGTCTGGGGGGACCTGCGCCGATGTGATGGCCATGCCGAGGAAGCAGTACTACGAAGTAGTGGGCAGTGGAAAAGTTTTAGGCGGGAAAGTGATGTAATCAAAAGTCCAAAACCAACTGAGGAGCCAATTTTTCCAAGTCTTCGACCTGAAGATAACCATCCATATGTCCTCCCCCCTTACGCGCGTCCTTTCGCTCGTCCGCCGCTCGCGCAATTGCCTCCCGCACGAAGGTGTCCATGTACTTTGCGGTCAATTCTAATGCACCTTTTTGGATGACCGTGTCCTTGTCCTCAAAGCCGTGGTAGAGAAGTCTGGCAAGCAAATTCTCGGGAACTGGGTTCAATTGTGAGGTAAGAAAAGTCTCGGACTCCTCGCGATCGGATGCGTCTTCCATCAGCTCGTCGACACCGTTTTCCACGTCGTCATTCGAGAACGCATCTCCATTTTCATCGTCGGAAGACGATATGATCATGGTGGTCTCAAATGCGGGCCTTGAAGGTGCTGCTTGTTTTGACGACTGCGCGGATCGCGATGCTGTAGCGGCAGTTGTCTTCTTCGCTTCTGGGGGAGCATTGACCGGGCGAGGTGGTTTGAAAGCTGGCCCTTTGCGCTTCTGAGGGTTGGCAGCTTTAGGCGGCATCTCTGGCAGTTGGTGGTGTTGGGAAGGGAGCAGGGTATTGTGATGTTGTTACGGTGAAGGCGGGTGATGAACTTGCGCGCCTGTTGTACCCCGCCCGCGGGTGTGAGACGCGTCCTCACGTGATTATTTGCTTCTACCAGTCGCCCACGGGTGGCATATGTATGTACCAATATGGTTGACCTACTAGATATACGTACCTGCCTACCTATCGACCTGCTTGGGTAGATTGCTTCCTGCTATTGAATTAAGTCCTAAACTAACAGTCGCTCATAAGGGAACAGGTCATCACCAACAACAGCTCCACCCCGTTCGTCGATTTCAAAATCCAATAGAAAGAAACGTCAACTTGCTCATCATTTCAATTCGCTGAACGACTGGCACTTGCCACCTATTGCATCTATATCGAGCCGTAATGCCTATCCGTCAACGGTTCTCACTTAAATCAAGTCTACCACAGATAAACAAATCATTGCCTCCTCGTTCAGCTCTGACCTTCAAGACGGGACCAGATCCGGTTGGATCCAATCCCGAGGTATTAATATATTCCTACAGCTCATACATAATACACTAAAGAGGGCTTAGCATAATCTGTATTGTTGGCGGGTTAGGTAGTACTACGCCTCAAGATTGCATACGCAGGCGCAGTAGCGTCCGCGCGGAGTCTGTCTGACATGCCGCCGTTGGAAGTCCGACTACCGTCTACTGTTGGTTGCATAAGGAGCCCAATAATTCCCTTGCTCGGCTACAACCTGTCGCTGGTAGCAAATCATTTCGTGGTTTGGCGGTGTACGTGTTTATTGAGTCCCGTAAACCAGGTATTGATGGTGAGTATAAGATGTTAAATTTTGCTTCAATATATTTGCCACATGGCGTGCGAATGACCCCATTTCATAATTAGTCGTCAAGTGTGGATTGTTTGCCCCGATGCGTCCGCAGTTCGCCCTGAGACACGCAACCCTGAGATGTCTGGCGTCGGACGGAAGTAACTATTCGTGCTTGTACGATTCTTCCAGCAATCAAAGAGCCAGTGTCGAATTCAGTGTCACGGTGACCCTATGTGTACAACACTGACTTGAAGATTATGGTAGAAAAGTCCCTGGTGGGACCGGCGGCCGATGTATTGTGGCAACGATGGGCGGTTTCATGTATATGTGTGAGAGGCTTGACTGACCTCATCACCAAGGAGGGGCATCGAGGAGGACCAACCATTCTTAATGAGATCAATCTGCAAAGCCAGTACTGTGCGACGAAGCACAACATCGGCGACAATATGAAAAGGTTCTGACATGCGTTGCACTCTAGTCGTACTTGAAGTGTTCGGGCCTTGCCAATGAACTTCTGAAGGGGTGTACAGCCGTACGATTGACTATAGGCAGGCCGAATTGATATCAAGATTGCTTCGCAACATTGGCGGCGATTGGGATCTGAGGCTCGTGTGGTTAAGCCGTTAGCTTCGCTTGTGCGGGCGGGAAGGACGGATAAAGTCAAAATTGCGCAAATATGTAAAATAATATATGGTGGCTTTTCCCGAAGTAGAACAGAGGCTTTGGTTGTGTAACGCAGTTTTAGATTCCCAGGGACAGTCTGCAGTCAGGACGTTCCTCAGACGGCTCATACAGGTACAACTTGACTACTCCATGCGGCACGGATTATGTTTCTAATCTGTCCAGATGAGCCCGTCGGCTTGTTGCCGGGGTGTAACACGTGAGGTGGTGCGGACAAGCGGATTTCCGCTGGCGGAATGCAGGACGCAGATGACCGCGGTATGGCAAAGCAAACGCAGTGCGAGCGTAGCGCGTCTGGTTAAGGGAGGTGGTTGAGGACAGAGAGCGCAGGGTCGAATGGGCAACAACGGTGGTGCCGGATAGGAGGCATTGGGAGGTTATCAAAAGGTAAGAGATGCATAGTTGAAAGGGTCATGATGGATTGGTGAGATGGATGGGAGCGGCTACTAGGGCGACATGGATGGAGGGTCCAGATGTTCGGAGTGTGGGACAAAACGGGGACTAGAAGCAGCTCGAATGGGCAACGAGGCCCCCCTTGGGAAAATCATGTGGTATCGATCTGGAAAAGTGTGAGTATGACCTAGCAGAAGGAAAATGACCCAACCACGACCACGCAGGTACTCCCGCGAGTCTTGGGATAGGCAAGGCAGGATTGAATTGTCAATACAACGATGCAGCAAAAAGGGCGGGCCACGGGTTGGCAAGTCGCGGGCGCGTGCTTGAATAGCGACGGGCCGGTCGCGCGTCAACGAACGGAATAGCCATAGGAGGAGGTGAGATGTTTCGTGGTGGTGGTAGTGGTGGTGGTGGTGGTGCTGATGCTGATGCTGATGGTGGTGGTGGTGGTGGTGGTGGTGGTTGTTGCGGTTGTTCTTGATTCGTAATTTGCGGTTGCAAGTGGTTGTGGTGCGGCGATTGGGAGGAGAGGACAAGGCGGAAGGTGGAAGGTGGAAGGTGGAAGAGTGGGCAGCCCTGGAGCGGTTGCACGACAGCTGGGAGGCAGATGCAAGATGGACATGGTCCGGAAAGTGGCGCTGGTAGGGCAAGGCTGAAATGACAAGATGGCTTCACAATTGTCAACTTGGGGGTTAGGCGATGACATGTACTATGGTAGTGGCCGATGGCTCTCGCTTTCGACTTTAGCGACTTTTGGAAATGGTGAACGATGGTGAGTACATGCCGGGCTGGGTGGTTTTCCTGGACGGCAATGATGGGCTCCCAGGCCTCTCCAAGGAAAAGGGCATTTCCAAGAAGGGCAGGCCTCGACGCCACGGTTCGCTGCATTCGCTGCGGGCGCTGGGCTTTTCCCTGGCCGTAGGGGTGGTTGTGGGCGGTTTTCGGTGTCGTTGGTGTCGTCGGTGTCGTCGGTGTCGCTGCGGTCAGTGGGCCTGCCGCTCTCAGTCCAAGACAGGCGCAAGAGACAGATAAGGGCCGGCTAGCGTAGGCGGGCAGCGCTCAAGACGACACACACCGCACGCACCCGAGGGCTGCAGAGGGCTGCAAGTATGTGCGCCAGGCATGTCGGTGGCGGCTGTACAAGCAGCGCCAGAGTGGTCACTGTGCACTCCAGAGTCCTCCACTGTAAGTGTGGTCATTGTGTTTGTTTTTGTGTGTGTGTGTGTGTGTGTGCAGTCTTAACCGTCGCTGTGTATGTGTGTGTGTGTGAGTGTGTGCCCCGAATGTCATGCTGCTCAGAGCCAGGGCCAGAAGGGACCAGGGCCTCCCACCAGTGGACGCCAGATGCTAACTGGCCCGCTACAGATTCCTACTGCCCACAGTGCCCAGCAGAGAGCGCCCGCCCGTGTGGAGCCCTGGAGCCCTGGAGCCCTGGAGCCCTGGAGCCCTGGAGCCCTGGGGCCCTGGCAGCCCCGGTCCCTTCTTGACACCCCAGTCCAGACTCCAGACTGGCAAAAGGTAAGGTCTAGCAGCCAGCACTGCACTGCTGCGCTGCACTGAGCAAGCAAGCAAGCAGCATACAGCACCAACAAGCACACTCCCCCGGCCTGCGATGCTGGACACGGCCGCTTGGCTCTTTTGGATATATTCCAGATATACACACGTACGCCACTGTACACCTAATACATATACCACTCGCTGCGGCCACCTCTTGGGATTTCTAGTCCATCATCGCCCTCACTACATCCACCCCTCCGTCCTTCTATCCATCTCTCTATCCATCCATCCACTCACCTTGTGTGCAGCTGTTCCCAACCCGTGGTCCTGCTCAATAGCCGCGCCGGGTGCTCCAAATTGTCTTGCCTTGTTTCTCGCTCTCCACACACAGTCCCTCTATTTACAGCACCCCCCCTCCCCCCCCCATCCCACCTGCATTCCAGCAGCAGCAACAGCACTCGCTCCCCCGTTCCCCAACCATTATTATCTGGACCGTTCTACCTCTTTTTCTTTATTCTTCTCTTTCCCCTCCCTCTCTTCCTTCTCCTCATCACCCTCGACCTTTCGCCTTCACCTTCGCCCTCGCCCTTGCCCATTAGGGAAACTGGCCACCTGCCCTCCTCATCCACTCAACGCACACTCAATCACTCTCACTGTGACACCGCCCCACCCAGCAATCGGCGCACCCTTCCACCCAAACCCCCCAACCATCGTCCGTGCCAACGTCCACCCACATTCTCTCCGCTCTCCCCCCATCCAGGACAAGTTCCATCCACACCTACCTCTAAACACGGACGCCCACTGCTCGGATACCCTGCCCGCTGATAAGGGCCACCTGTTTCCCGGACTGCTCAAAAGCGCTCG
Source organism: Dendryphion nanum (assembly GCA_020744415.1). Classification (NCBI taxonomy): domain Eukaryota; kingdom Fungi; phylum Ascomycota; class Dothideomycetes; order Pleosporales; family Torulaceae; genus Dendryphion; species Dendryphion nanum. Next base: position 884,653 of record JAGMWT010000005.1, on the reverse strand, counting down.
CCCACCGCCTGCCACCTGCACTTGCACACGCGAACTCTATCCATATCAACCAACGAAGATCCTCTTACCGTCGTGGGCTACGTCTGAGCAATCCACGGCTCCCCTCACAAACGAAAGCCCTCTGCCATTCTGAATATCACTCTTCACTCTCTTCTGGCGCCTGCTTACTTACGACCACCATATTCGATACCTGCTCCATTTACTTTTTCCTCTAAACTTCGCTTTACCACAGCATGCCGCACTCGACCCACGATTCTTCTGCCACTACCAGCATGTCGCGGCCGTCATCCACTTCGACCAATCCATTTCCAAAGCCCGCCGGAACCACCCTGCTAGTGCCCGAAACAGCTGCAGACCAAGTCTCGCCCTCGAGATCGACATTCTCCTTCGAGTCTTCTCCCAAGTCTGTCCAGGCCATCTCGGACCGAAATGTTGCTTTCGATGATGCTCGACACACAAGGTCCGCCAGTGGTGTCTCCGACACAAAACTCCCCGTCGTCATTGGCCAACGCCCGCAAACCGCCCGCCAGCGACACCAGTATTTCGAAGACCAATTTGCATACAAGGACGATGCTACTTCATCAGCCCGCGACCGTGTGAGCAAAGATGCACCCATAATTGCAGATATCAGCACCAACGTCATCGTATGTCTATACACCCATGCCCATTCAACCGACCTCTGCTAACGCACAATTACAGATCAAGGATGAATACACGCTGGTCAACGACCTGTTGCACCAGCTTTCTCTGCGATACCAGCGCCCAGAGTCGTCTATCATGATCGCCGTCAAGCATTCGGCCTGCTTGATGATGGGTGGCTCTTTTGACCCCACCTACATCTTGACAATCACTGCCCTACCCGTCTCTGTGCAACCAACGCTAAACAAACGCAATGCAGCCCTTCTCCAAAAATTCATGTTCGAAACCATCGGAGTCCACGCGGATCGAGGTGTCGTCAAATTCATTTCCATTGCTGAGGATAACCTGGCCACTGGTGGCAACACCCTCTTGGGGGAGATCGAACGACTAGAACGCCAACAACTAGGTGACGGCACCGGACTTGTACGTGCCTTAACCAAGAGCTCTAGGAAATCCGGTGTCACCAAAGCAAAGAGCAGCTTCTCCTTGTCGCGAAACCCCTCGCAGGCCGTTGGCGGGCGGGTAACACCCCCCGCCCCTGGACCCGTTGACTCTGGGATTGCAGTCAATGACAAGATCAAGGAGGAAGATGCTGATGACTTTTCGCGCCAGACCTCGATGAAGCACAAGAAATCGAAACATCTCAAAGACAAATCCATCACCAAATCGTCGCCTTTCCTCAACATCCCCACGCCTACCATTCATGAGGATGAACCCGCGCCAAAGATCCCCAAACGGAAAAGCTTCATTTCCATATTCAGCAGACGATGAAACTTTATGCCTCCACCTCAACGTTTGACACCCTCCGCATTGTAAATATTCCATTCAAAACAATTCGATACGACGCCACGCTCCAGGGTATTACGCCGCCATCCAGCCTCACACGGCACAGACGGCACACGGCACACATGACTTTTTCCTTTCTTACCATCGTGCCTGGGACATTCTCGGTCCAGCCGAGCGGAAAACTCCACCATTTCTTTTTGTCTGTGTTTACGTTATGTCGTAATCGATGGCATGGGGTGAGGTAATCATCACCTCGCATGTTGTCCAGCGCCTGATATGGCGTTGATGATTCGGTTTTATTTTCTCACAGGCGCATGAAGCATTGGGCATACACATTGGCGAGGTCGGCGACCAAGCATAAATCACCGAGTACACACACATTCTTGGATATACCCATCTACCACGCTTTCCTTTCTTTTATCTATTTAGCAAGCGTTCATCGGTCAGCGGTGGTACGGGGGGGCAGGGCCAGAACCCCGAGTCCTGGCATGGGCATGGCATGGCAGGGTATGGTAGGGGAATAATTGTTAGTTGTAATAGGCAGCAATATATGCAATACCCACGTGTCAGCTGCGTTGAATGCATAGATCAAATGTACAGTTATGTCTGCATGTCAACCTGTCAAAACCAAAAGCTTTTCTGAAGAAAAAACATCCCATCAAATCGTTTACTACTCTTTGCCAGCCCTTGGATCGCTCCCAGCCGAACAACTGCAGGTGACAGAGTGGCAGGCCTGCGAAGGGAATGGATTGGTTAAGAGGTGTGGAGACAGGTTTGTGTGGTGGAGGGAAGGCGCAAGCCCAGATGGCAGAAGGCGTCTGGGTCGCGTCGCTACTGAACTGTCTTGTCTTGTCTCTGGTAGATGGGATTGATGCCGGGGGAAGATTTGCGAAGGATAGTAAACACGGGCAGAGCACTAAGCAGGGAATGATAGAGATTGTGATCTTGGATGAATAATAGTTACAATAATATTCTGTATTCTTATTAATCGTTGGAGGTACTTCCTTCTGCATTCTAAACGACGAGACCAGACGAGACTGTACTAATTATCCAGTGCGGTGTAGACCAGCTAGGCAAATCTTTTCGAAAACCGATCTACGACTACTTCTAGCTCTCTACTGCAGGTTCTCCGGTCAGGGATTCCCATGCCATGCGATGGTCCCAGGTCCAAAGTCCAGAGTTTCCAAAAGTCCCCAATTCCGCCGAGCCAAGCGCGTAGGGCTGGAATGGCTGGAATGGCTGACTGGATACAGCAACGAGTGACTGTTGAAAAAAAAGCCACCGCCACGTCGGTCCCGTGTAGGGTTTAGGTCGGGAAGCCATGGTTTGGAAACGGATTAGATGGGTGTGCGAGGGCTTTTTTTTCTCGCTTGACCTGGACTGGCTTCGATGGGATTCGTCATCGAGGGTTTGGGGGGAGGGGAGGGGTGGCCGAGGAAGAGGGGAATCGCATAGGTGTAGGGCTGGGAATGGGTGACATGGGATTTTGGGTTGTAGAGGAGGGTCGTGGTGGTCGTGGTGTTGATGGTGGATGGGTGAGGTGAGGTGAGCAGCTGGAATCTTGCAGCCTTCAAGGCCTTGCTCGGTGTAAATTGCTGCGGCGAATAGAAAATAGACCTACCTAGGAGGTATTATGCATGTACGCTTGCGCTCCAGGACTGCGATGCGCTGCATGGGACAAGATGGCATGATTAGCGATTGATGGGTGGATATGCCGATGCATCTCTCTTTGGTGTGAGGGGCTGCTGCGGTTGAGGCTGTTCACAGAGAAATGGAAAACCCCAGCTCGTCTAGTATGCGTGGTGCATGCGCATAGCGCATGTAGCTAGTTGGTTAATTGGTTGGCTAGCGGGGGGAGCATTTTCGAAAATAGGATTATAATAGTTGTGATGAGATTGGGATTTTATAATTAAATTCGTGATTCGAAGAGCCACGAAACCACGATTGGGAGCGTTACTTTCCTGTCGAGATCGTATTGGCGCGGAATGTCTCTGCTGCTGACGGCGCACGCGAAAGAAGTGGTATAGTGCAAGTGTGCTTATTTTATCATTTGTTGGTTTTCGTTAGCAGCTTTGTTGGTCGTATGTAGCTATTTAGAAATAAATGGATGGATTAGCACTTAGTGGCAGGCTAAGCTAGGGGCCATGACATGTGGCTGTGTACGATGAGTTGGGGAAAAGATGATGCAGAAGGGGAAGTAGGAATAGGAATGAAACAATTGTTTAGTGTGGAAGTATTAGGAATTTGCTGACTGAGATGTGGTACGAGGAGCTGGGGCGAGAGATACGATGATGGAGTTGAGATGGTGTGAGATTGTTGGTGAATCGGGATGGATACGAAGGATGGAAAGGAAATTTGGGGGCGGGCTTTGATCTTGTCGGATGTTAGTATGCGCTGGTCCGGCGAGCAAGATGTGACAGCAACAACGGCAACAGCAGCAGCAGCAGCAGCAGCAGCAGGAGCTGCAAGTCCTGGCTGCGGGCTGGCTGGGACTACTACTACGTACCGCACTGTATAGGACTGTGCATCGAAGTGCAGGGCTGGACATGGACATTAGGGGATATGATGGGATGGGAAAGTTAAAGGACGAATACCTTGCATGTTGAGGCTGGCTGGAGGAAAATAGCGGACGGGCGACTTTGATAGGTCAGCATGCATAGCTCCTCAACATTGCAATAGATAGGATGGATAAGATTCCGGTGTGAGCTGAAACACCTTCTTCAACACAGCGCACCGCTGATAAGAAAGAGCTGAAAGGGGAAGAGGAATAGGAACAGGCAAGTGGGTACCTGGGCTAGGTACGATACGCATTGATACATCTACGGATTTGGATACCAATATTTTTTTGTTATCAGAACATTTGTCTCAGTCTCCTTTTTCTAACGTCCGTACTGAGTACTGCTGCGTTGCACTTCCCCTTCTCTACTTTTTTGCCTTGATTATGATAATCCCGGTGGGTGAATGGGTTAGCTGATTGACAAGTCGGGACCACGAGGACTTGAATTAGCACAATGCGCGAGCTGGATCTGTAGGTACAATTCTGCCAACCGGCACCAATTCGACCCAGACCGCGAGTTGGCCAGACGCGAGAGCGAGCGACCTGCAAGCGAGCGCGAGCGCGATAGATCGCGTCCATCCTATCCTTTTTTGTTCCCGTAGTCTCGCGTGTTTTCCTGTCGGCTACTGCTCGGTCGGTCGCGTGCGTGCTTGCGTGTTCTTTGTCCATTATGACCGAGAATTATTCCCCAGAGGCATGGCATGGGTTGGAAAGAGATAGATCTACAGTGGAGACTGGGATAGACTTGCGGTGAAAAGAATGACCCTAAAGCGCCATGCTGTGCTCCGAAATCGCCAAGTGCATTCGTCTCCATATCTCCACTTCCAGATCGAACTCGAAGAACATGCTTGCAGAGATCGTCGACTCCGGTACGGGCGATCGCAGGGACCAGGATGGACGGGCGAGTTGGCAAAGGATGATGGACATGACTGGTGTCAGTGCGAGGGCACGCGAGACGGATGATGTGTGCGGCTTGGAGAATCATCGATGCTTCTTTGCTGCTTCTTACCGGGAAGGATGAAGGAAGTGCTTGGTATAGGAGATTGCACGTGTTGGCGTCCTTGGCTGGGGAAGCACGGAGGACGAGGCGGGAATATCATATTCACGCGGCGTTGTGGAGAAGAGGTTGTGGAAATTATGAAGGCGATGATATCATATCATATTGGTCCAGTAACATACATACATACGTAAACAACATCACATGTGCCAACGCGTGGTAGTAGTATTGTAAGCGGAAACGAAGCCTTCATATCCACCAAACGCCTGGTCATGCCACGCTCCTTTACTCCACCCAATGCAAATCGAGCAGAATCAATTCACTATTCTTCGGTTTCGTCTTCCGATTCTTCCAAATCCGTGCGTTCCACGATGAGGTTACCGCTTCGCCCAATGCGCTGCGCGAGTGAGCCACCCTTCGTCACTTCGTAAACTTCGCGAGGCATGGGGGAAACGAGCTGGAACTTGTACTCATGCACAAATCCCTTCGGTTCTTCGACCTTTTCTGATACTGGCCCTTCCTGAATGATATCATAGCATTCGACGAAGGCGTATAGCTCCTCGATGTGTGCATTCGCTTGGAATTTCCTGACCACGCGCTCGCCGGAGGGCATTCTCAAACTAATCCGCACAATGTCTTTCTCTTCTACTCCGGGCTCGCTATTTATTGATGAAGCTCGCCATTTACGCCATTTTTCAAGATTCTGCACATAGCGCTCTTTGGCTTGCTCACGCTCCAAGGTCTCCTTTTCCTCACGAGCCTTGCGTTCGGCCTCTTCTTTCTTTATTCTCGCACGCTCGCGATCTTGTGCTAGGGATCGCTCGTATGCACTGTCTTGTGCCTGTCGGATGTTCCTCGTGGCTTGTTGCTCTGCTCGCTGCGCCCGTGCCCTAGTCAGTGGCTCGCTATGGGCTTGTATGGCCTGCCGCAGCTTAGAAACGAACTGTGTAGGCGGAGTTGGGCCGGCGATGCGGGTCGCAATCCCCATAGCGGTTGCAGAAACCTGCGGAGTATGGACAATTAACGCAGCAAAGGGGAACTTCGTGCAGTTCAGAGCAGTCGAGACCTGATATGCTTCTGAGTCTTGTACATTTCCAGCCCACAGTACAATATTATTTCCCGGACTCCGAATATAATCAATCACTTCTTGCGAGATTAATGTCTCCCGAATAAATGAGGTTGTCTCATCATGCTCCGGGGAAACTAGAACTACCAGTAAGAACTTTAGTTCCTTCTTTGCCAGATCAAATGCCTGGGCATATCCACCATCGAAGAAAGGCAGGTTGTTGTTTCCATACTCCTCTTCAAACTCCCGCTTGAAGCGCGCGGCCGCGTCTCGAGGGCCTAATTGTCGCCGTCCGCCCGTTGCCTGACGCCCTGTAGGTCTGTTTATATTGCTCGCTGTAAGTCGTCCCCATAGCCGAGGCGCAAACGGAAAAATGTAGCCTGTAATGCGGAAGAATTTCGATAGTAAAGAGTATATCAGACTAAACGGCGCGAATATAATCGTGAGGACCAGAGGCACCTGTGTTGCCACTTGGCTCTCGGGTTGTGGGACGACACGAGGCGCGGGCTCTACTCGGGGGCGACGACTTGATGTCGATGATCGTGGGGAATTTGTGAAGTCATTAAGCAAAGTTTCTTGTCGCCGGATATCTTGTGGGGCAGGTACCTGGGCGGCCGCGGCCACAGGATCTTCTGCGGGTTCGCCATCGAAGAAGCGGGCTATTGCAATCTGTCCATCTCAGCATAAGGCACCTACGTGTCGTTTAGTAATATAGATGCTCTCCTTACTTGAACGTTCCATTGACACCGCTCTAGCAACGGTATCGCATCCTTGATTTCTTGATCTGTGACAGACGTGAATTGTTGGAGAGCAAGCTGCTGCTCCTCTGTGAGCTGTGCAATGTCGACTCCGGCATCAGCCATGATGGTGCTGTGAGTTTCGTGTCCCTCACTTTTTGTTGTACACGAGAAGCTTAATTGTTTAAGTTTCGGAGTCGGAAATGACTGTGGTGGGCGCTGGCGGGTGAAATGGTTATGTGTGTTGCCTGAAAGTGACGACTGTTGCATATGATGAAATGTCGTGCGGTGATGCGCGCGCCAAGAGTGAACGGCAAGTTCAACAACCCCAGTGGGTAATAGTCTTGGCGATGGTTCACTCTACTCATTCGCTTCTCATATATCAATGCACAATACAATTTACTTAAACTAATATTGTGTCAATATCCCAACAATGATATCTTCTACTACATAGTCGAGCAATCGTAATTTTAATGCCTATGGTGTTTATTACTTCAATCACTTCTTCGGTTCAGATGTGCATAACAGAGCACATGAATTACTTAGAGAGTAAAAGCATACATTTTTGTCACTTGTTAGTGACAACATTTCTCAATAATATATGGTTTCTGATAAGATAAACTCGCACGAGTCAGTCTCAGAACATGGATGTCTAGGTCCGTCTTTCTCTTCGAGGGGAATAGTTTAGAAACACAATACTACTTGTCGCTTGGTATTTTGCCAGATTACAGCAAGCTGTAGGTAGAGCAAGTCCTATAGCATTAAGTATCTCGAAATTTACTATCTGATGTCGTTACCTTCCGTTCTACTCATGCCGTAGTAGTCGGTCATAACAACAGCTACATATGTAGGCAGTCCATTAAGCAACATACTCTTTCAGTGCCTTGAGCTTCCAATTACTGTCAGAGATCTCAGTGTGGTACCTATACAACCCGTAATCGCACAATCGCACGCAAGTCGCATGCCTCTCATCGCCATACTTCATCGCCTTCTCGATCTTCACTTTTTGATCCTTCGCCAGGTTCTTCAAGTAATCAAACACTTCTCTGTTGGTATCGCCCCTCTCCGTCCAGAACATCCATACGAACTCGGAATCTTCGGGAACAGCAAACGTGATCATCCAAGCCCCATTTTCGAAGATATGAGGTGCGAATGCCAACGTCCAAGACCCGGTGGGAACTTCGCTCACGGGGACTGGGAAGCTGGCTAGACAAAGTGGGGTGCAGTTGGCACGAATCCAACCACGAATGTTGTCTGCTGTGACGGGTTGGTTCCTGGTAGAAAAGCAGAGAATATCTCGTGTATATGCAGTGGCGGATAAGATGAGTGGTACGTTAATGGGGGGAGGCACCTTGCGACGTGGGAAAAATCGAGGAGAGTCTAAAAAGAGCTGTTAATGGGGCAAACGCACAGAACTGAAGTTCACTTACACTGAGATAGATCGTCATAATCTCGCATCTCCTGCTCAAGGTTATCGGTCGGTACCGATAGCCCCCCATTATTATGCATATACTCAGCATCGTTGCGTGTCAACGGTGATAGTGAATTAAGATTCCTTATCGACATATTCAATTTCATTCTTATGTTGAGTAAGTGGGAAGGTGTGGTAGGTGTGTTAGGTGCGGTGGGACTGGTTATAAGCGGTGCAGCGTTTGCCTGGCCGAGTGACTCAATCTGATCCAGATGTTGGCGTGGTGATTATGCAGTGTAAAAATAATGAGCAATCCAAAACCAGATTACTGCCCCATGTCGCAGATGCAGCTATAGGGGTTCAATTTTTGCTGCAACGGCGTGATGTTTGAGAACTGGGTGTGATGATGGTTTGCTGCTGTGACTGCGGCTGGTGCCACTCACTTCATGGTAGTTCATGGCAGTGTAAAATGTTTTTGATAACTTTTTGGAACAGATTATTGCAGTGGCGACTTGTGGTATTGTTACTTTTGACTACTCGCTGTCATTATATTGCTGAAGTTTTAATATATTTCATACGAAATCTCAACTTTATTGTCCAGTGTCGTATACTTGTCGATCGAGTTGCAGCCATAGGTTCAAGGCAGAAATACTCAACTAATTGTAGATGCCTGACAAGCGCCGTAATTAAAGCTATGTTAAACCAAAACATGATCAGTCTATGGGAAATATTCAGCACCTCTCTAAGTTCATGGTCATTCAAACGTCAGCATACTCAAATAATTTATTAAGAATTCAAATCAAGACTTGAAAAACTGTAGCTATTAGCAACTTTCCAAAATTAAAACAATCAAATACTCCTCGATTAGCAAAAACATTTGGAAAGATTACGAGTAAGTGAAGGTGCTTCGTAAATTGTTTCAAGTTTCATTAGTCTGCGAATCTGTTCCTTTGCAATTCGCATGCCCAAACTCGACCAATCCGTAAGGTAGATGGTTGGGCATATGGGTTAGCAAACTCTTTGTTATCTCCAACCAACCGTGACTTCTTGACTCGAGTGAAATTTTGAGATTCAGCCATTTAGTCGCCAGATGAAGAATATCACGGTACAATTACTTTTGTAGACTGTGGAGGTGTGGTGGCAGGAGAGGAAGTAAATGCATTAGATGTGATCTAAAATGGTGCTGACTATTTTAATCAACATCTAGTCAGGAGATTCGAGAGCCTCCTTGGGTAAAGGTACAGCTGTCAGAAGTATTAAAATATCAAGAGAAGGATCGAAATCTGGAGGAACTTTATCGTTGATGTTTTACCTACCTTTAAGTGCGTGAGGTAGTAACATGGCGAGTAGATGGGCGACCTCCGACGATTTTCCCTTGCATGCTTGATTACACACCCAAAGATAAGCATTCATAGCCAACCTCTATATTTGATTGCACCCCTACTTCTCATGGTACGGGGAGAGATAATCAGACTGCAATACCAGGCCTTTGAGCATATGGAGGGGAGACCCCGGTGAACGATCATGCCAAGATGCCCCACATAGAGAAGACGAAGAGGGGAAGAGTGTCATTTCGTAAAGTCGTATGTGTACATATTTTGTGGAACGCTTACGAATTGAATACGTGCTTTCCTCTCCTGCAAGCCAATAGATGCGAGAGCATGATGTACATGTATGCTTTCAATACGGTGCGGCTTACGAATCACTCTGGTCTCTTGGGTATGTCTTGCAATTTATCGAACTGCATGCCCTAAAGTGCTAGGGATCTATGCTGTGAGATCAAACTCTTGGGTTGGGAAGGCTGTTGAGAATAATTTACGGTCTGGGCGTAGATCTCTTACCCCTCAACGTTTATTTATATACCATTCGATGTACTTTCGATGTCATTTGGTCATCAATGTACACAATACTGGCGAAACAAAATCTTAACAGTATATGGTATCAAATCGAGCACGCTATGAATAATCTGTGATGTTTTCTTCGACATGATGACCTGCGACCTTTACAAGTCCCCGTTCGAATTTTCTAAAATTTAACATACGTATAGTTGAATACACGTAATGTCTTCGGTGAATCTCTTCGAATAATGAAGGAGGTATAACAGACGTACCTATTACTACGTAGTACTATATCTGTAATAGATCCAATGTGACGACATCGAGTTGTGAGTGGCGTTCATTACACCTACACATGCAGGTTGACGCGGTCGAGTACTCGTGATATCACCTGTTCGCAGCTCTCCCGCAAATTGATATATGATAACCCGTTCGGTATGCTTGCTTAATATCAATCAGAGATAGGCTAAAGTTCCCCGCAGCGCCACCCCATGTGAACGCTGAGAGAAGAGTATGGCTTGAGAGCATTAAATAGACAGTGTCAATCGCCAGGTAGTAGAAGCTTCAAGTTGATAGGATTGTGAAAATGCAGGATTTAGAGATCCCGTCCATTTCACGGGTTCTGCTCTCCCTGGAGATACCTAATCGATCAGTTCCGATAATGCAGGCGCATCCCAAATGTATACCAGCAATTCCAAATGAGCGCCGGGGAGCTTCTTCCAGCTGTCTGGTCCTTGGAGCGGGGAACGGGAGACGGCGGAGACGTGCGTTTCGGGTGCATCGTGCATCCTGTTGACCCCCAGCTCCGGTGAAATGGATACAAGAGTACATGCGGCATCGCAAAAAACGCAACGCAGAACCGCGCAATAGAAGACGGCGAGGCAACGAGAGGTGCAAGTGCCGTGAAGAGCGGTGAGCGAAGGAGGGGGGCAATGATGAAAAGATGGCGTCGTGTGATCTGTAAGGCCTGCTACTTAATGCTCTCAAAGCATATAGAACAGGGCATTGCGACTCCTCTCATAAGCTCGACAGGTAGACGTCCCGCGTGGGGGCGGTCCCATGCTGAGGCATCCATGGGATATCGAGGGTTGGCGAGGGGTAAGCCTGGGCTGTACGACATCAGGAACGAGCATCTGCGTTCGAAGACTTCTAGAATCGAGCAAAGAAGCACCTCGATTGGGGGAGCAACGGGGGAACCTTGGAATGGAGGGGTAGTAGAAGCTGAGGCGGATGATGATGCCGCGATGTAGTCGCGTTGACCCCTCTCTGTTGGGTTTGTGGGTTAAGCTAGGAAGACGTGAGGTCGCTTCCGACCGCTAAACCACGATGAACCCTTGCCATTCCCATCCTCGTCGCTCCTCAAAGCTTCTCCCACCGGCCATTCTAGGAGCCCAACAGCCGCCTTTCCGCCTCTCCTGATCGCGGAGCTCGTCGTCCCGTATTTGTTGTAGTATTTCCGCGTCTCGTCGTCTTCTGACACCGCTTCGCTCCACGCGTGGGCGTCCTTGCGCGGCTGGGATGGGTGGGCTTTGCCTAATTTTCCGACCGACTCCGCAGCTACGTCAAGACTCTAACCGTCTTCGATACGGAGCGACGAGAAGCGTGCCGATTGGGTTCATGAAGCTCTGCAGCTCCATGGTGGGACAAACTATCTGTATGTTGCACATTCGGCCTCAAGCGCTCCGGCCAAGTAGTTGGCTTTGCGCCGCGTCGGGGCCTACTAATTGCTGCCCTATATGTAGAGAAGACGGTCTGCAAAATTGAGGTGGAAAAAGTCCTCGTCGGCTCGCCAATTTGGTCTTGAAGCTCCCGTTTGTGTCTCTTCAGAATAGTCGAGTCCGTCATTCGTTCCTGAGCTTACCTTTCAACACCATGGCCCAAGCTCTGACTGTCCATCACCTCACTGATGGTTGGACCTTTAAGCAGACAGACCATACAACAGAAGATGCATGGTTGCCTGTAGCCAAAGTACCCACTAATGTCCATCTGGATCTTATCGATAATGGAAAGTACGTCATCCCATATGGCCATTTTGGGAATTTCTTCAATGCATGACTGACAGAGACGCTTGCATAGAATTCCCGACCCCTTTCTAGGGTTCAACGAGCTTAAAGCTGAATGGGTTGCGGACGAATCTTGGACATATAAAGTCCAGCTTCCAGAAGTCGAAGCCCTTAAGGAGGGCGAGGTCACTGTCTTGGCCTTCGATGGCCTCGACACCTTTGCTACTGTTAAGCTCAATGGCAATGTTATTCTCAAAAGCGACAATATGTTTATACCCCACCGCCTCGATGTAACGAAGGAGTTGGAGGTTGGATCAGATAATGTTCTGGAGATAGAATTTGCATCTGCACGGTTAGAGGCCATTAAGATCAAAGACGCACATCCAGAGCACACTTGGGTCGGCTTCAATGGTGACATGGCTCGTCTTGCTGTCCGAAAAGCACAATATCACTGGTAATTTACCTATCTCTGAATCACTAAAAGTAATCCTAGGGGCTGACCAAAGTAAGGGGTTGGGATTGGGGACCGATTCTCAACACCTGCGGTCCATGGCGATCCGTACGATTGGAAACCTACCAGTCCAGGATATCGGATCTCCGAGTCGACTACAAGCTCGAAAACAACCTCGAGAGCGTGAGCGGTACAATCGTCGCGAAGATTGAGGGGCCGTCCGGTAAAAAGGTGGCTTTTGAGGTACAGAGTGGTGAAGACTTGGTATTTCAAGAATCGGCAGACGTCATCGATGGCGCAGCCACTGTCCAATTTCATGTGAAGAACCCTAAGCTGTGGTATCCACACGGATACGGCGAGCAACCGCTGTACAAGGTCACTGCGACAGTGTCAGCAGACGGCGTCAACTTGCATCAAATCAACCGCCGCACCGGTTTCCGCAAAGGAGAACTCATCCAGGAGCCTGATGAAATCGGCAAGACCTTCTATTTCCGCATCAATAATGTCGACGTCTTCTGTGGTGGATCTGATTGGATTCCCGCCGACTCATTCACCCCGAGGGTGGACGCTGAGCGTTATCGCAAGTGGTTGCAGATGATGGTGGACGGATACCAGGTCATGATTCGGTACGAGGCTCCCTGGACACTCATCACGAGTACCCCACACATGGCCAATACGACGTAGAGCTAACCGAGCGCTTAGGATCTGGGGAGGAGGCATCTGGGAAGAAGATGTGTTTTACGAGCTCTGCGACGAGCTGGGAGTGCTTGTGTGGCAGGACTTCATGTTTGGCTGCGGCAACTACCCAGCTTTCCCAGAACTGCTCAAGTCGATCGAAAGCGAGTGCACCGCCAACGTCAGCAGGCTTCGACACCACCCTTCCATCGTCATCTACGCAGGCAACAACGAGGATTATCAAGTGCAAGAGTCATACAACCTGACGTACAATTATGAAGACAAAGATCCCGAAAACTGGCTGAAGACGGATTTCCCTGCAAGATTTATTTATGAAAAGGTAAGCGCTTATGCTGCATTATCCATTGCCGAGTGTGCAGTCGCCCTAATGAAGGATCTCCAAAACAGCTGCTGCCCGAAGTCGTCGCCGCTGAGAGCCCGCATGTGCCGTACCACCCAGGGAGCCCATGGGGTGACGGCCTGAAGACGTCCAATACCACGATTGGTGACATGCACCAATGGAACGGTGAGAGCAACCCAGCCAGAGATTTAATTTGATATTAGAACTGTGCGTGCTAATAATTGACTGTCAGTATGGCACGGTACGCAGGAAAAGTATCAAATATTCGACACGCTTGGCGGACGGTTCAACAGCGAGTTTGGAATGGAGGCGTTTCCCCATATTGATACTATCAAGTATTATTGCACGGATCCAACGCAGCTGTACCCGCAATCGCATATGCTTGACTTCCACAACAAAGCGGATGGTCATGAGCGACGCATTGCAACGTATTTGGTGGAGAATTTCCGAACGCAGACGAATCTAGAGGTAGGTGTTGATATTCGCCTAATGGGTCGATAGTAATAATAGGTCGTATGCTAAGGACATGGCAGGCATTTATCCACTTGACGCAACTCTCACAAGCCGAGGCGTTAATGTTCGGGTACCGTGGATGGCGCAGGCAGTGGGGTCAGAAACGGTTTTGCGGAGGGGCGCTGGTATGGCAGCTCAACGACTGCTGGCCCGTCACGTCGTGGTCGATTGTGGACTACTTCCTGCGCAAGAAGCCGGCATACTATGCTATGAGACGAGTGCTGGCACCGGTTGCAGTCGCAGTCAAGCGAGCGCACTTTGACTGGAGCGTGGTTCATGCTCGTGTCCCAAAGAGTAGCGATTACGAAGTGTGGGTAGCCAGCCAGCACGGGTCGGAGCTAACAGCGACGGTTGAGCTGAGGTTCATATCTGTTGCGACAGGGAAGGAAATCAAGGAGAAGTTGGTTAAGAAGGACATTAAGATAGTCAGCAACGGGACGACGGACGTGCTCGCGGGCTCGATTGACAATGTCAGCGAGGAGGCTCACGTACTGGCGGCAAGGATCTGGGTCGATGGGGTGATAGTGTCGCGCGACACGGACTGGCCTCAACCTCTCAAGTACCTCGACTTTGAAGATCGCGGGGTGGAAGTGATTTCTCGCGGAGAGGAGATTGTAGTGCGGGCCAGCAAGCCGACAAAGGGATTAGTCTTTGAGGAACGGGCGGGTGTTCTCCTAAACGACAGTGCCATTGACGTGGTACCCGGCGACGAACAGGTCATCAAAGTGAGGGGGCTGAAGGAGGGCGATGCACCTCTCAACTGGACATATTTGGGCAAGAATTGATACGGGAACTCACAGGAGGAGGTATCAGGGGGGAGGGGTAAGGGAAAAGAGACATGAGGGGTTTGATGCGGAGGTGCGGAGGTTTGCAGATGTTGCGATGAAGTGGAGCCTTAGAGGAGAGGTGCGAGTAAGAAGGCAATGGCATAGACATAGGCATAGGTAAGAAGCAGGAGGTGTGTTGATGCATCACTCTTGCTTACACAGCCTGACAGCCCCCCTCAAAAAATCAAAGTGTTGGGACTGGGTTCAAATTATGTGGGGATCAAATGCACTAAGTGACAAAAGAGACAGAACCGCAAAGGAAGATGGATCAACGTTGGGAGATGGCAAGATGCGAGGAACAGAAGGGAAGGGAAAGGAAGGAAGGACTCGGCAGCCAACGGTGATCTGACGCTAGGGGGGGGAAGGGCAGAGAGGGGAAAGGAAGAAGAGAAGGGTACGGTAGGAAGGGGAGAGGAGAGGGGCACAGGGCAGGACAGGCCAGTATTGGCAGGACAGTTTGCATTTGCGGTTGCGTTGCGTTGCGTGCGGACGACGAGGATTCGGATTGCGTTATAAGACAGGGTATATTATGGGTGAAGTTGGCCTGGGTGGTGTGTGGTGTGTGGGCCATGGACCATGGATGGGGATATTTATCAGAAGGGGTATATCAGACGTGTGATATAGGCAGAGGTCATAACAAAGGTTAAGGTGCCTGGCAGCTAGCTAGGCTAGGTGGCTAGGTGGCTACTAGCCAGCATGAGAGGAGATTGATTGAGTATGCCGTACGGTAGAGCGAGAGGCGTTTGGTGCTGCCCGCGCTGGCGTGTGAGTGGATACACTGGGGGAGAGAGGGGATTAGCGGCTAGCGGGACCCCCGGCGGGCGCGCCGTACCCTGAAAACAGGCCAATGGAGTGCGGCGCTGGGGCAAAGGTGGGAAAGACAAATTAAAGCGCCTCGAGGGTGGATCGGAGGTTCTTGGATGTGTGAGTGTGTGTGTGAATGCGAATGCGCGCGCGTGTTGTCGTAGTGGTTGTGGAGATTCAAAGCCTTGGAGCGTGAGTGACCTGAATCGACGGCTGTGTGAAAAGAGTTGGTCCTTGTTCATGGAGCTGCAGCTGGAGCTATGATGGGGTTGAGTTGAGTTGGGTTGAGTTGAAGTGAGGTTAGAAGAGCAGAGACGAGATGAGAGGTTCCCCGGCCGGATGCGGGATGCCGTCGGACCAGACAAAGTTTCCCAGGGCTGGAGTGTTAATAGATGGAGGGGGGTGTATGATATGCCACCCGTGGACTGTCCTGTGGTGTGGTGCGGATCGGATAGGTGTGTGACATGTGTAGGTACCCTGGGGAAGGGTCCTCATCGCGATCAAAGCACTTTTTTGCTTTTTCGTTGCTTATTTGAATGTCATAGATGGAGGAGGCATATCTGGGGCGACATAATGCTTGAATTCTTGGAGATGGTGAGAGTATTCAGGGTGCTTGCTGTATGTGATGTGTAATGAGTGTGAGGGAGCTGGGGTGGAGAGTCAACCGACGGGTGAGTGTAGCGCGAGGTCGTTGCTGGTTCGTGCGCTCGCTCATGTCTCTTCCAGGGCTGCTGCTTCTGCTGCTTCTGCTGCTGCTTGTCGTACTGGTTCAGGGCGTCCGGGGCATCCCAGGGTGAGTGAGGCGATCTGCGGTTGATGAAGATGCGGCATGAAAACGGGCATGCAGTAGTCGCCGGTTTTGCCTGGGGGTGCGCAAGAGTGTGTGTGCGTGTGCGTACGTGCGCCTCTTTACCAGTGCCTGTATGCTGTAGCCGTATGCCGTATGCTGTATGCTGTATGCTGTATGCCGTATGCTGGATGTATGTACGTGTGTACAATAGTGCGGTAGTGGTGTGTGGGTGGGCAGTGGGCAGTGGGCAGTGGGCTTTGGCTTTGGCTTTGGCTTGGCTTTGATGTGGGTGTGAGTTCACTCCATCGTCGGTCGTCAGTGCCCGCCCCGCACCCCCCCGTCGACCGTTGCCCGCCGCCAGGACCCGTCATCGGACAGTAGTCAGTCACCGTATGTAGGATTAAGGATCTGTATGTACCTACTGTCGTACATATCACACACATCATGGGGAAGAATACTTCCTGCTCGCCTCGGGATGATAGGGAAGGGGAAGGAGAAGGAGAAGGAGAAGAGAGTGCAGGGAGCAGTGGGTGTCCTTTGTCACTTGTCACTTGTCAGTCGTCGGTTGAGATGGGTTGACAATACAGTCAAGCGTGCTGTCACCTGTCAGTTGCCAGTTAGTAACCATCGTCAGTGCCTGGGTGAGGCCTGAAGCATGTATGGACATGGCATGGGAAGCTGGCCAGCGCCGGGGTGGTGATGGTCTCTTGCGGGCTGCCTCATGGCTGCCGCTACCGCACTTTTGTCACTGCTGGTCACTGCTGGTCGCTGCTGGTCACTGCTGGGTGACGGGCTATTCCAAGTTTCCAAGGCTTCCGGTCGTGGCTGGTCGCTAACCTGGCTGTTCCTTTGGCGGTAGAAGCTTTCTCGAACCCATAGCCCATACACCCTCAAGACACCATGGACCACACACACCACATTTACACTTTGCCAATCTCGCCACGCTAACCCAAACCCCATACCACACGACCATTCTCACCATCTCCAACCTAACCTCATCTCTCCAGGGCTGCCCATCACTGCACCTTTCACTGCACTCTCTGCACCCCATCAATTTCGCTTGTTGCTTAGGCCCGAGCAGCAGGAAAAAAACCACAATGCCCAGATACATGTCCTGCGAATACGCACACACCCTCGCGCTGGCGCATGGCTACCTACTCACTGCTGTTGCTGTTGCTGTCGCTGCTGGCTCTACCCGTGGAAGGCCGCCGGTCATTGCTTGCTGGTCGATGCTCTCTTTTTCGCGCCCGTAACTCACCCCATACACCATGCTCCATACACCATACACACACACCCTACTCCACCCATACACCCCCCCTCCCGATACACGCCTACATCCCGTCCCAACGGTCGCGGCCAGGGCTGCAGAAACTGCAGAAACTGCAACTTCGCCAGAGCCAAGCCCTCTATCATCCGGGGCTTATAATGCGGGGGCTAATGTCCCTCTAGCATCGCCAGAGCGCGCGCTGTCCGGCCTCGATGGACCGATTCACAGCACCCATTCCCACCACCATGCAAGCAACGGGCAGCGAGGTAATCTGCAGCCTGAACTGACAACCTACCAACTATCAACCACTCAACCTCCCTCGACTGCCCGCTCCCACCCACCGGTCTGGCTATTATAATATCCTGACCAACCCTGTCTTCGTCTTCCTATTCTTCAAGTCCTGCCTTGCCTTTGCTGTACTCTTGCTCTTCTGTTTTGGCTCATTGCTCGTTGCTTGCTGCTCATTGCCCATTGCCCATTACTCATTACTCATTACTCATTACTCATTATTCATTACATCCCACTTCTTCTCTTCCCCATTCTGTCTCTGGCCTAACCTATCCACCTTCACGGCTCCCTCTTGTGCATCACGCACATCTCTGGATCTCTGGAATTCTGGTTGCTGGTACCATCCTGTATTCCTCTCGCCATCTGCCATCTCTCCTCCTCATCATCCTCTTTGGGCCATCATCTCTCGTCGACTACCACCACGACCACGACCACCATCCACCATCCACCATCCACTAGTAACTACCACAACCTTGATGCTTACCGAGGCACGCCTTGCTACTTGAACCGCACCATCATTTCCACCACTTTCCCGGTTGCCACAACACTTCCATTCCGTTGCTGCTGCATATCGGCCGTCTCGTTGCTGCAGCTGCAGGCACAACGCCGTCGCCATCCAACATGTTCCACACTTTCCAGTCCTCGGTGGGGCTGCGGTCTCCTGGCGCTGAGAGTGATGGCGCCACTGGCAAACCCACGCGTGCCGCTGGCTCTCGCCGCATATCCACCAGCAACGCCTGCGTAGAGTGCAGACGCAGGAAAATTCGTTGTGACGGAACCCAACCATGCGGCCAGTGTCAGTGGTACCAACATCCTGAAGCCTGCGGCTACTCAAAGCCCGCCCAGAGAGTCGTCCCCAGCAGGAAGTAAGCCCCTCCCCTTCCCTCCCCCCTGCATCGACGAAACGAGGAAAAATGAAAACGAAAATTAAAAATTCAAGAGAAAAATCATACTAAACAGATGATAGGTTAGTCGACAAGCTTTCGAGCAATATCGAACAGTACAAGGCAGTGCTTGCAAAGTTGTACCCTACCAAGGAACTCGACACGCTACTATCTTTGCCCCGCGAGGAACTCCTCGAATTGGCACTCTCCAGTCCTGATCCCGCAGCCACCACTTCCCCGTCAACTTCTGGCACTCAGACCATCTCAGAGGTCGCTCATGGGTCGGACGGCGCTGACAGCCTAGAAGCGCTTGAGCAAGCGCCCCTCGAGGATCCTTACTGGGACGAGGCACGGAAGCATCTCGTCCGTGTCCAAGGAATCTCCGACGACGTTAACGGCCTCTCCATGTCTTTTGAAAAGCTTTCGTCCTACGTTGGAATATCTTCAATCACTGCTGCACTTAAAGTCATCGTCAAATGTGCCCCTCACGCTAGACCATTAATTACAAACAATCACCAGGAAACTGCACTTCCAAGTCGAGCTGGATCTCCACCCCCAGAACTTGCAGAGGATAACCCGTTGGCACTACCTCCGCAGGCACAAGCCCAGGAACTTGTCAAGAGTTACTTTGAGCGAGCGCACTTGTTCTTTCCCCTGATTGAAGAGCGGAAGTTTTGGTCCCAGTTCCTCTACGGCGATCGCAAGGACTCGCCATGGCTGGCACTGCTCAACATGGTTTTTGCTTTAGGTTCACTGGCATCATCGACTGCGGATAACGAGGTTCATTACATCTACTTCAATCGCGCGAGACAGCATTTGACCCTCGAGTCCTTTGGCAGTGGCAATCTGGAGGTCTTGCAGGCACTGGCCATCATGAGCGGCTACTACATGCACTATCTGAATCGACCAAACGAGGCACATTCTCTCATGGGCGGCACTCTTCGCATGGCGACTGCATTGGGCCTGCATCGGGAATATTCCGATGCCTCAAAACGCGACCCCACCAGAGGACTCAATGTCATGGCGCCCGGCGAGGGAGACCCAATATCCCCCGAAATGAGGAGACGAATATGGTGGAGCCTTTTCTGTCTTGACGCTTGGGCTTCAACTACGACCGGCAGGCCCTCGCTGGGCAGGATGGGGCCTTCCATTACTGTTCTACCCCCGGGCACAGTTGACAATTCGGTGTGTTGGCCAATCATTCGGAACCCGCATTATCCTTCCGTCCATACTAATTACTTGTCTAGGCATACGTTCTACCCCAGCCCAATACCCCGCAATACATTGAGCAACTCAAAGTTCTCCCTCTCATGTACAACGCCGAATTCTGCAAGGTCGCCACCAGGATACAAGACAGACTTGTGGAAACTCCTTTGCTTTCTCCGTCCGAAACTGCGGCATTTGACAACGACGTCATTCGCTGGCACGACGAGCTTCCTGCCATCCTTTCGAACATGAATGAATCTTGCCCAGATTTCCTTCGCCGCGTGCGTTTTGTCATGAAATGGCGCTTTCAGAATATCCGCATAGTATTGCATAGGCCCCTATTGCTGAATGCGGCTTTACGTCGGTGTTCATATGCCAACCTGAGCGCAGATGAGAAGGTTGCTATAGGCAAGTGTCGTCTTATCGCAGCCAAAACAATCGAGGACATTGCAAGCGAATGTCTGCCTGATCTCATATCTGGCTGGAACGCTGTTTGGTTTACCTTCCAAGCGTGCATGGTCCCACTAGTATCACTATTCAGTGATACTAGCATTCCAGAGGAAGCCGAAAAGTGGAAGGCGAGTATTGAAGTGGCTCTTGACTTTTTCGAACGGAGCAAACCTTGGAGTATTGCTGCAAAGCGCAGTCAGGATGCCGTGTCGAGGCTTTACCAGGCGTACAAAGTTCAATTCATGGAACACGGTCACCCAGTGCAGCACGTCCCCCAACATCACTTCAACAACAGTGCGCCGCAGATGGATGGTCATTTCGACTACAATGCCGTACCGGACGTGGGGGCATTATCGATGAATCCCAGTGTCGCTGGAGCCTGGAACACTGAGCCCCACGCAGTGCAACATCTCAACGGATTCTGGGACGACATGATGTGGGATACAAATCTCCCTGATATGCTGGATACACCGTTCGGACTTAGCAATGAGTATGAGTTCCAGGGTGCCGCGCAGGATTCGGGCGCACCGTGCTGGATGCAAGGGAACTAGAGTGCCGACGGTGGATCGATGAGGAGTGCATAGATCGTCGAAGATGAAACACATGCTAAAATCACTAGCACGTACGCTCATTATAAAAATGAGAGAAAAAGAAGGCGATTTCAGTCGTTACGATTGGTAAGGTTCGGCGGAAAGGAGAGTTTACTGCCAAGACAGTACTTCCTTCCTTGTCAGGATAACAAAAGTGGAGGATTGGCAGGGCGATGGGCGTTTTTGATTTACTACTCCATTTTCTTTGCACAGGAGGAAAAGGGTTTTTCCTTTTTTTTCCCTTCTTTTTGCATGCATGCATCATGTTGGATCTCTCGTTTCCTTCCCTCTCGTCGTCGTTGTCGTCGTCTTCTCATTGGCATTGCTCGGTCATCTGTTGCATTTGCATGTACTTTGTATGGTCATTCGTTTTCTTCCCACGTGTTTAGCGATTGCATCACTTGTCACATCCTTACCCTACGAGGCAACGAGGAAAGGAGGTTTTTGTTGAGATTCCCGGAATTTGGAAGCGCATGCATCGGTGTTGGAGGGAAGTCATGTGTTGGCAATTTACAGTCCATCAGCGCCAGGACATGCTAGAACTTGGATGTTACGGTACCTCTCACGCACCTTCTTGACATGTACAGTGCCACGATGATTGCGCCTTGACATTTTCCACCTCGGGCCAGGGTCAAAGTTTGTTAACCGACTATAGGCAGGGATAATCTTAAGATTCCCCAGATTCGAGGGATGACGATCAATGGCTAAAAGAGATGCAGGCTTGGGAGAAGCGGAGCGCCCAGTGTGGGAACGACAAGAGATTGAGAACCAGCGTTCGATGAACGTATCTCGAGGGCCTATATTACACGACACTATTGCTTCATACAACGGCCACAACTGCATACACATGAAGACGTTTAGACATCCATGGAGGTAGGTTGTTTAATGGAAAGAGCGGCATACGATGGAGAGGGTATATCAGCGCGGTGATATACCGGAAGAGATCGGCTCCGGAGTATGGCTGGCCTACCTTACTCGCAACAGTGCGATCCATGCCTTGCAGCCTTCCAGGGCCGGCCCTACAACACAGGCACACAGGTCCCCTAATCCTTCCTCCTTCCATCTATTCTCTCCATATTTTTATCCAGTACAATCTATTTACCCGTTCAGAAAGCACACCCCTTTCGTGCTTCGTCTCTCAGGCACTCACTTGCTTGCGCCTGAGCCAGCCTTGCAAACAGCGTGGCCACACCGATCCCCATCAGCAACACAGGCTGGACTGGGCTTTCGGGGGTTGCAATGCAATAACGGTGGGCATTAAGGAACGATTAATTCCCCTCCCCTTTTCCATCTTTCTTTCTCCTTCACGTACATATGTCATGCATGTGGAACGGGTTTGCTTGACAAAGCCTAAAGAGAGAGAACGGTGGTGAGAAGGTAGAGACGAAGCGATTTTACCAGGTAAGACACCTTCTCCTTTTGGGAGGACTAGAGCAACAGAAGCATCGCGATGTGCATGTGTGTTGTTTATGCCCTGATTTCAAGATTGCGTTGTCGCAGCGTGCGAGAATGGTATATAGTGTAGTGTGAAGGGATTGAAACAGTGGATGGACATTGTGAGGACGATCTAGGTCTAGGGCAGGGCCAGTCAGGTTTGTCTTTAGTGCTTTGATCGGTGAGGTATCGCTGATGTGATGGACGTAATATCCCTCCCATCTTCATACCCATACCCGTCGCCATCCCCAACCTGCGACTTGCGACAACTTGCGGATGGGACACTAGATGCAGCGCATGAAATCCCTATTTACAAACTGTATCTTCAGGTCAACCAAGCAACCCAAACCAGGTTCTCGACCTAGATCTGAGGGCGATCGGTCGTAATAGAATCGCAAGATTAAAGCGTCAGAAAGATGATTACAAAAACGGATTAGAAAATTGAAATGGGGGGAGGGGGGGTGTATGGCTGGCATGTATGCGATGCGGTGTGCCAAACACATACAGGCAACAGGATGGTTCAAACTTCAACAAGGAGGACAGAAACCTAATCAAACCAGGGACAAACAAGGGCATAACGTCACACCACTGTAAGAGAGAAAGAGAGAGAACAACAACAGCAACAGCAAGCAAAACAGCTTGTTCAGTAAGAGCCTCAACAATTAAATCCTTCCCCCAACAACTTCCCTCCAAAGCAAATCCAACCCCCATCCACATTCACATTCATATCAATGTTATACCCATCCTCCCCACTCCCCTCCTCCCTCCACCCATCCCATCCACTCCACACGCACACACCCGTGTACCACACACCCCTCTTGCGCGTGCCCCCTCCGACCCTGGACTAGTCTACGCACGCACGGCCCTATCCTCCCGTCACAGTAACCGGCCGGCAGACAGGAAGACAGATCCGGAGGCGAGAAATGTTAGACCCTCTTCGATGGCTTCTAGAAACCGGGATTTTCTGGTCGTTTTACATGGGGGTGTGCAGGCAGGAGTGGATGGATGGATGGATGGATTGAGGGGGTGGGAGAGGGGAGCTATTGGGATGAGCGGATCGAATGTGGATGGACTCACTTTTCGCATGCTTTTACATGCATTTACTAATTTGAATATTATTTCCATCCCATTCTTTTCATTTATTCCCTTTCTTCACTTCAAATCGAACGTGCGGGATTTTCAATGTTTTTTCGCAGCTTCTAAGTGGTGGGATAGATGCTGGTTTGAAGGCTGTGTCGAAGAAGTTATTTAGATTAATCGGGGTTGGGCCCGGTTGAGAGAAAGAAAAAGACATGCTGCTGCTGCGTTGCACATTGCATATGGAGACTAAGAGGCTTGAGGCTTAGGGCCTTTGAGACGTGGGGAACAGTAGATTGGTGGGTTCGGATGAGAATATCGGGTCGTAATGGGGATTGTATGGATGTATCCTTTTACCTGGCCGTTGGTTGGGTTGGCTTAAGGGTAGCACTGATGGGAGGGGAGATGGGATGGGTGGGCTAGGCGCGATGGAGGTTAGTTGGGATGGGCTGGGGGAGTTTTGATGGTTTTCGGTATTGCTATTGGTACTCCCGAGCATAGGCGAGTTTTGTAGATCATGAAAGAGATTTTTTTTATTTGATTTTCAATCTAGACCATAACTTGTAGGGCTGCTGGTGTTTCTGCGATCACGGGATCTTTTGTTCCCACCGATTCGATTCGAGTATTGCCACTCCTATGACCGAGGCTCAATCAATCAATGATAGGTTCAAAGTACATGTGTCACAACCCCTTGTGGTATGATGATGACGACGAAAATGAAATGAGGGCTCGGAAGCCGGAAAAAGGGTGCTTCCAGGTCTCGCCACGACGACGCGATTTCGAGGCGCCCGCGGTGCGCGAAAGTCGATCTGCGCTTGGCAAGTGAGCTTAATGTGGTTGCTTGTCAACTTCTGTCTCCTGACACCGTTCGGCCTCTCGGTGTACCTCCTTTTGCTTGCAAAGCAGCATTTCTTTCTGCCTGTTCTCCTTTTCTTTCCCTGCCCTACACATCCGTCGCCCCCTTGATCTACTTTTGCCAATTCGTTTTCGCTTCATTTCGGGCTCTTTCGTCCCATCCTCCCCTTGTGCGCCCGATCCGCGACTTCCGCCACGCCACCATTCTTCAACACCCACTCCCCAAGTTCTGGATACCCAGATTTCTCAGTCTGGCAGCTCGACCTTTTCCACCTGTCACCGGTCCCAGATTGCGCAGCAGATAAATTGGCATACCCCCCAGTACCAGTCTTCAATCCCAGCGAGCCTGCATCGACCGGAAACCGCGTCCGACATTCCCCTTTCCCGCTATACGAAGGATACCGAACTTTCCCCACGATCCCGACTTCTCGCATCCTTTAGCCATGCCGTCACTCACCCTCCCAACCATTCCCGTAGCCGACGTCAGAGCGCATAATAACGAGAAATCCTGCTATGTCACGATAGGGACGAGAGTTTTTGATGTCACCGATTTTCTTTCCGACCATCCCGGCGGTGGGGATCTGATCCTCGAGTATGGCGGCCGCGATGTCAAGGAGATCATGGAAGACACCGTCTCGCACTTCCATTCCGAGGCCGCATACGAGATCCTCGAGGAAAGTTTGGTGGGCTTTGTCGCCAATGAGAAAGTCCTCAATGGCGTGGTCAAAAGCGGGAAGCCGGCGGAGATCGTGCCTCTGCCTCCTTCTGCGGAAGGCAAGCAGGAGTTGAAGGAGATACAGGAGAATGGAAAGCCGCTGTATGCCGCGACAGGCATGTCGAGCGAAGCGGATCTCAACCGCGAGACGGATTTCAATAATGATTTCAAGACGCACAAGTTTTTGGATCTATCGCGACCACTGTTCATGCAAGTTTGGAGGGGTGGGTTTAAGAAGGACTTTTATCTTGAGCAGGTCCATCGTCCTAGGCATTATAGAGGTGGAGATTCGGCGCCGCTCTTTGGTAATTTCCTAGAGCCTTTGAGCAAGACGCCGTGGTGGGTGGTTCCTAGCATCTGGCTACCACCTGTTGCGTATGCAACGGGCTTAGGGGTCATAGGTTTGGGGGTCCCCGCTACGGTGGCATACTGGGTAACCGGTGTATTTATCTGGACATTGGTGGAGTATATTCTTCACCGATGCTTGTTCCACTTGGACCAGTAAGTTTTGTCCGAAGAGTAGTGAGATAGACTTTCGTTGTACTGACTTCCGCTTAGTTACCTGCCTGACAATCGTGTGGGCATCACTGCACACTTCCTCCTCCACGGTATTCACCACTATCTTCCTATGGACAAGTATAGACTCGTTATGCCACCCACGCTATTCGTAGTCTTGGCCGCTCCCTTCTATAAGCTGGCACATGCCGTGTTTTTCTACAACTGGTATGCAGCAACAACCGTATATGCTGGTGGTATCTTTGGCTATATTTGCTATGACCTAACCCATTACTTCCTCCACCACCGCAAGTAAGTCCCTCCGCATATAGCCTATATTCCCTTTCTCTGCGCCTATCCTAACCTATACTTCCAGGCTTCCTTCGTTCTACCAAGCCCTCAAGAAATACCACCTTGCACATCACTTTGCCGACTACGAGAATGGCTTTGGCGTCACGAGCCGCTTCTGGGACTGGGTTTTCAACACTCAGTTGGAAATGACCCCGCCCAAGGTGATCAAGTCGTCGTAGATATTCTTCCCGTCAGAATGGATGTGTAAATGTAGCGGCATCTTCAAGGCGTTTCGGGTTGGGACTAGATGTATCACGGTTGTGGATGAATTAGGGTAGATATCCGGGGTTTTATTCACTCTCCCTTGACTACATAATTTCTTGAGTCTTAATATAATAATTCATTTCTTGTACAAAATAACTTTGGACATCACTACCTTTTGATTTCGAAATCCAACACATTTACATCTGTTGCCATCGTTTCCTCCATCAAGCGTCTTACATAATAGTTTACTCGAGCATCGTACCAACCGTTACTTCGGCCACTCTTAACCTTGGAACGTTAGGAGATACTAGGGCATGCACAGACTCTGGTGGTCCAAGCGCTCGGCTTCTTTTCTCCAAGGCTGCCTCGCTGCTCCGCCTTCCCACTTTACCTCACCCACCTCTCCAACTTCACCTCCTACGTCTCCCAGCCTCTCTTTTCCTTAGGCCTGTGCGATAGCACTGATACGAAAAAGCATCAATTTCACTCCGTATTCATCTGTGCGCATCTGCCAGTGTCACGGCCGCTGTGCTGAACGTCGCTGTTCAATTTTAAGGACAAAGACTCAAAACCAGAAATCACTCACCTTGAAAACAACCAACTACTTCTCTAGTCACCGAAACCATGGCCGACGTTATGGATGTCGATGCGCTCCTTGAGCAGGCGGTTGCTCAACACGAAGAACAGCAGAAGGCAAAGGAGGCCGCTGCTGCCAAAGAAGTCACCTCCGCCAGCTCTGAAGCTGATACTCGCAATCCCCGCGACCGAAACGATCGAGACAGACGTGACCGCGACCGTGATCGTGGACGAGACCGCCGTGACCGCGACCGCGATCGAGATCGAGACCGAATCCCCCGCCGAGGCGACCATTATCGTGAGTCAAATAACGAGCGAAACAGAAGCCGCGACGGCGACCGACGACGAGACGATTCTCGACCGCGTTCATCGACAAAGGGTACTAACAGTGATGATGAAGGACCCCCACCTATTCGTGAGCGTGACCGCCGTTCAGGGCGTGATAATAGAGATCGAGAGCGCGATCGCGACCGTGATCGAGAGCGTGATCGTCGCAATGGTGGAGACTTTTACAGCGGTGGTGGCCGGGCCCGCTCCAGGTCTCCTCGTCGTCGGGATGAAGGCCGTTATAATTCTAACCGTAACGCCCGGGAACGGTCCCCGGCTCCTCGTCGACGTGATGATCGTCGTGGCAGTGCTCGTCGTACAATTACCCCCACTAGCCCAGAGCCAACTGAGGACGACCGTGACAAGCGGACTATCTTTGTCCAGCAAATTTCCCAACGTGCCGAAACTCGTCACCTGCGTGCCTTCTTCGAGGTCATTGGCCCAGTTGTTGAAGCACAGATTGTCAAAGACCGTGTGACTGGCCGTTCAAAGGGGTAAGTTTTGTTCTGAGCGCTATAATTATATTCACTAACATTCCCAGCGTCGGATACGTCGAGTTCAAAGAGGAAGAGTCAGTTCCTAAGGCTATTGAGCTTACCGGCCAGAAACTTAAAGGTGTTCCAATAATCGCTCAGCACACAGAAGCAGAGAAGAACCGCGCTTCTCGCGCCACCGCAACCGAATCTAACACAAACTCTAACAACCAGGCACCTTTCCACCGTTTATATGTCGGCAATATTCACTTTAGTGTCACCGAACAAGATCTGGAGGCCGTCTTCGGTCCTTATGGCGAGTTGGAGCATGTGCAGCTCCAACGTGATGACACTCCTCAGGGAGCTGGTCGCTCGAGGGGATACGGATTCGTCCAGTAAGTTGACATGGCCTTCTTCAACACATGGGTTCTGACATATTTTTAGGTACCGCGACCCTGCTGCCGCAAAGGCTGCCCTAGAGCAGATGAATGGCTTCGAACTTGCTAACCGTCAGATTCGTGTTGGTCTTGGTAACGACAAGTTTACCCCGGAGTCTACGGCTCAACTCCTCCGTAATTTCAGTCACCAGGCTTCGTCTTTCCAGGGATCTGCATTCTCTGGCTCCGGTGGCCGTGGTGCATATGCTGGAGGGTCCGGAGGCGTCTTCGATCGCTCTCACGGGCGTGATGATCGAGGCGTTACCGGCGCGTCTGCACTAGATGACAATGATGTAGGCGTCGGCGGTGTTAGCCGTGATCGATTGATGAACATGTTGGCCCGCAATCCTGTGGATGAGCCCAAGAACAACCGCAATGCTCCAGTCGCTGTTGCAGCGCCCCGTGTCCCTGCTTTCGAGCAGCCTATGGTTTCCCGTTGCATCAAGATCCAGAATCTATACAATCCTGATGAGTAAGTGCACACCTCTGTGTCAATAGAATATATCGCTAACAAATATCTTCTTAGGGAGTTGGCAAACTTTGGCATTGGATGGGCTAAGGATCTCGAAACGGAGATTCTCGCCGAATGCAAGAAGAAGTATGGAGAAGTCGTACACATTGCTGTTGACCCTAACCAGGATGGCGATGTTTATGTCAAGTTCGCTGCGCTTGAAAGCAGTGAGAAAGCCCTGCAAGGTCTGAACGGTCGAAATTTCAACTTCCGAACTATCCGTGCTGCGTACGTTGTCGACAAGGTCTACAACTCTCTCTATGCAGAAGCCGCGAAGGTCTAAGTGTCGCCTGTCGAAAACCCTAACTACAATCTTAGGGCGTCAAGATGATTCGGTGTCTAGACACGATGTGCGGATGTCCCCACCAAAAGTTCGACTGTACAATATTCTGATTCGACCTGCTTCCACCTTCGACAAACTGGCAATAACTCATACGTTCAAAAGTCTTATCTATTCGAATCCGCAACTTGTCGAAGACCAGTAAATTCTTTGCTCAACTTCGTTTTTGGCTCATACTTATCTTTTTCTTCCTTCGCCCCTGTGCGATAATTTTCAGCCTGGCGTTGCGGCTTGGCTATCTGCGATACGATACGATCGCATTTCGAACGGCGATGGCTATTTCCTCGGTTCGCTCTCAGTTTTGATTGCGACTTGCTCGATTACGACTTTGACTCCACCTTTGACGACTTTGAACAGTTGAGTGGGTACCCAATTGGTTGATATGCGATGACATGGTGGCAGTGATGATGGAATGGAGCGGATTCTTTCCAGGCGTGGTTTCAGTATAAATTGAAGTCGAGTGCGGATTTGGGGCTTTATTGGACAGATCTTAGAACGACAGGTCAAAAGTATTCATGGTATGTTCAGAGACGGTCTCGCCTCTGTCAGATCAGGTCTTACACGGTGCTTTTCTAGGTTTTTTAAAGCGGAAGGGCGTGGGGGGATTACATGGTAGGACTGGGCAGAAGAAGCAACTAATTGTTCCTTAGGGACGGTTCGTGGTGATATCTGCGTTTTGGTCTAACTATCTAGACATTCATGTACCATCGTCCGACGTCAGAAACTCGTCCTAGGCAGCAACAAGCTTTGGCTTATTTTCCAACGGACTGTTCTTGTGATATGTGGGAATGCGATGGCATACGACGATCACTCGTCTTGGTTTGTCTCATCTTAGGCTCCCCTTCTAGCCTTCCAACCCTGACGGAGCGACAGATTCGACCCGATGTGCCCATGGTTTTGATCAAAGACCTCTTCCATCTTCCCCTTCCCTTCCCCCTTGCTAAGAGGCTGATAACCTTATAGTTGCATGCTTGTCTATCGCGTCGTCTCTTTGTCATTAACTTCTAGGATACCGTTGCGGCCATGTATCTCACCTCACATGATTCGTATCGCTTTCCGTTGTTACACGATGCCGGTCCACACAAGACGTCCGCACACTAACAACCCTTGCAAGAGCGGTGGTGCATTTAGTCATATCCGTCATGCCGCCTTGTGATCACTGATGACCTCTCTACCATCCCCCACGATCCAGGAAGTTCAAAACATGATCATGCAGAACCTGCCAACCTACCTGCAGTGGAAGTACTGTCGACGCTCGACTGAAAGCCTCACACGCCGTATTGACTCCGATTACATTCGATTGGACAATACACTAAACTATCGTAATGGCGTGGTCTTTATAAGGCCGCTCCAATTGCAAAGCACTTTAAGGCGTGCCACTCACACGAAACTGGGCCGTCTTCGGCTAAGCTTTCTCCACAACTTTGTTGTGTGCTTAGATTCGCGTCAGGAGGCTTGATTCTATCTGATCTGCGTATGATTATCAGCGTTGTTTATTGGCTGCAGTGCATACCTTATACTTTCTTTTATTCGGAACAAGCGTACCTGTCTTTCACTTCTTCTCTTCATCATTTTTGCTCTTGGATCCTAAGTACGTGTACTTTGTTCTATTCACATAGTCGACAATGGGTGTCACTGCAATTGCACTGCGTATGTGGTACTGGAGTTTACTGTATTCAACTGGATACTCGTTCCTATATTTAGATCACAGGAATGGGGTTCATCCCGTTGATCAAGAATATATTCCAACAGCAACATGAAACCGGACTAGTCCATCCCTTGTACAATTGACACAAGCCCTCAAGCATTTCATAATACTACTATACTAACCAACAATACCAACGTAATCATGCTTCCGGCGTTCTTCTCCGAGTTGGCTTTTCATAAAATTCCATAATGACATGGTAGACGGAAATTAGTTGTTGGACTGGACTTGGGGGCCATTTATCCTCAGCCGCATGGCTTAGCCTCAGAGGCCAATCGCTTGCCTCAAGAGGCTAGTCCATATGTTATTTCCGTGTTCGCTACCGCCGCCCTGTTCATTCTCCACGAGTCGTAACGGCCGTAGTGCATTCCTTCCATTCCTGGCCCTACGTTCTCAGTCACAAGTCTGTCCGATTATCTCGGCTGACATACGTGTGCACTTTTTCTTATGCGGCCTGGTGATACGTATATAACATTAGGAGGGGAAAGCTACCTTTCATTTTGTCATTGAGGCAAAAGCATTGTTCTCATTTCATTAAGCTTTCTCCCCTGATACATCCGATTCCGTATTTAATACACCACAGCCACCATCCAACATTAACCAACAAAATTCAACTACCGCCTCAAATTCCAACCCCTAATTTCTGATCCCTAACCTCACAAACCTTTCTTTCCATCCCCAATGGTTCCAAAAATCGCAATTATCGGCGCCGGCCCCGGAGGCTGCATGCTGGCACGCCTCCTCCACCAGTCCTCCATCCCCAGCACCATCTTCGAAAGCGAATCCTCCATCGACTACCGCTCCCAAGGAGGTACACTCGACCTCCGTGCCTCGACAGGTCTCGTCGCAATGAAAGAAGCCGGACTCTACGACGCCTTCATCGCCCATGCCCGCTTCGACGGCGAGTACCTACACGTCAGCGACAAACACCAAAACACATGGATGCGCCGCCAACCCACCAAGCCAGGCAAAAAGAACGCAGTCCCAGAAGCGCCGGAGATCGATCGCGCTGTGTTACGTCGCATTCTTTTGGAGAGTCTTCCTGATGGGGTCGTGAAATGGGGATTCAAGCTTGATCACGTGGGTACGGATCGGAGTCTGCATTTTAAGAACGGAGTCGTTGAGACCGGGTTTGATCTTGTAGTTGGGGCTGATGGAGCGTGGAGTCGGGTGCGGAATTTGTTGTCCGAGGAGAAACCGTTCTATTCGGGGGTTGGTGGGCATATGATGAAGATTCCGGAGGGGACGGGGGATAACTGGGAGAGGGCGGCGAAGTGGGTGAATAGAGGGAGTGCGTTTACGTATTCGGATCGGAAGAGCATTAACGTAAGTTTTCGTGTAGCTGATGCTTGGAAAGAAAAGAGATGCTGATGTTTTTGTGAATCGCAGGGTCAACAAATCGGAGACGGTAGTCTCTCCGTCTCGGTCTGGGCCGTGAAAGAGGAGAATTGGATGGAGACGTCGAAATTCGACGTCAATGACTTGGCAACAGTCAAGAAAGAGCTGTTACAGGAATTCCACGACTGGGCACCGGATCAGCGAAATCTAATTGAGTGTTGCGAGGGCACTGTCGATTCACGCAACTTGTACATGCTACCCCTGGGATTCCAGTGGCAGCATAGAAAAGGCGTCACACTTCTAGGCGACGCAGCCCATCTCATGACGCCGTTTGCGGGAATTGGCGTCAACACAGCGTTTTGGGATGCGTTGCTTCTTACTCGCGCGATTGTGGATACGGTCAAGTCTGGATCGGACGCAGATTTGGATTCCCATGTCGAGAAATATGAAGTCGAGATGTGGAAGATTGCAAAGGCCGCCCAGGAACTTACTTATTACACTATGAAAGATGTGCTATTTCATCCTGACGCACCGCGAGCGACGATCGAGAGCTGGGTATTGCGGCATATTAAGGCGGATGTGCCGTCTTGGGCGTTTCCGTTTGTTGCGGCGGGAGTTCATGTTGGGTATTTTTTTTATAAAATTTTCGTTTAGCGGGATTATGCGTTTCTTTTGGATGATATACCAGTATCGGTGTTGGCCCTCTTGTTAGACTTTAGCTTTTTGGGGTGGTGGAAGGGCATATACCAGGCAAACTCGAACTGAACTATGAGATTATGGGTGGCAAAAGTTAATCAGTACATACATTAGCTGTCACACAGAGAAACGTTGTATTACAAAGTGTTACGTGGTATCACCAGTATGGTCTCTAGAGAAACTGTTAAAAATATACAGTAGAAACTATTGTCTGGACTTAAAGCTCTACAATGGCCCCCTCGACATTCTGCCCCATCTATTTGACGCTCAAGGTGTACTTAGTAGTGGTGAAAACAGCATTGCTGCCCTCAAAGGGCTCAGTTCCCGCACCAATGCTGGTCAGAATCTGTGCAGCATTCAATCCCTGCTTGCTAGTCAAGTACTTGACGAATTCGTTAACATCACCGTTGAAGCTCTTGACCGCAGAGCTGGCAACAAAGCTGTACACAACCATCTGCCTGTTCATACCCTTGTACAACTTCCAGCTCTTACCGGCGAGCGTAACCGTCGCGATTGGTGCGCCGGTGGATGAGATTGGTCCCGCGCCACCAAGAGCGGAGAGCCAGATCATGATCTCGTTCTCGGGGTTTCCGTTCGCTTGGCTGGAGGTAAAGAGGTCGTATGCGACGTTGGCGATGACGCCGTTTCCGGTGTAGGTCCAAGCCCATTCAGATTTGAGGGATGAGACAGCAGAAAGTGCTTTCTGGGTGAACTTAGTGACCACGTTGGGGTAGGATTTGACGTGGCCAGGACTGAAAAACCAAAATTAGTGGGTTTCAAGGAGATATGGAGGCTTATGTTATGAACGTACCCGCCGACCCAGGTCCATTTCGCGTGCCACTTGATAGTGCTTCCGCTGACACTATCGAGCGTAGTGCATTGAGAGCCGGATGTGGCATCATCTCTACCCCAGAGGTTGTTGTAGAGGGTATATACACCGCTGACAGTGCTGTCCCACTGGCCACACATGTCTGCGCGCCTTTCGATGGGGGCAGGAGCAGCAACGGCAATGGACGCCGTGCCGGCAAGAGAGAGAAGGGTTGAAAGCTTCATGTTGGATATAATCGCACAATTAAAATTAACAACGAGTGACTGAAAGTGGGATTGATAATGTGGATGAGGAGGGAGAACGTTACCCAGCGTTCTTGAGGCTCGTTATATACCACTATCCTTCTCAGAACACTAAACAAGCTCAACTGACTCTATCCAGAAATTCTAGGGGTAGGGAGACAATAATGCCGTGGTTCCCGCACTCACCTCATCTCGTCATAGCATTCTAGACGGAGGAACTGAAATGAGCAAGTCCACCACCAGCACGTCTCGGATGGGAGTACGTGTGCATTGGAGACGCCGAGGCCGACCGAAAAGGGTAACTCATCGAGGCATAGCGCGCGGACCAGGTTGATTGTTTCATACAAGCTTATAGGTGGACCGGCATACCCCACTATTTTCTTGTTTCACTGTGGTGCTGGGAAATTGTCCGAGGCGTAATTTATATAAATCATCGATCTTCTAGGCCGAGGAGTGCGGGGCATGAGGGTAAGATTGGATTCTTCCGTGAGTGAAAGAGGGGATGCTTGGTGTGATGGCATTGACTGCCTGAAGGCATGTTGTTATATCAAGGTAGCTACATGGTACATAGCCGACTTTTTGCACGTTCCATGATTGCACGCTCTATACACTGATTGATCACAGTCTCATCTCGGCGCGACATAAAGCGGTCCCCCGAAATTGGTAACGAGCTAAAAGAATCACGAGAAGCTTGAGCTCGGGGCGGACCGCCGTGTCATCCTATGCGGTCTAGAGCTGCGGATACAGGATCTAAATACGGTTTACTCTATGCGATCGTAGATTTGATCGAAGACTGGATCTTCTGGAAGGTTTTCCCAGTCCTCGGTCATCTGATCCGGTCAGAACACACTGTTTCAGGAAAGGTTGCAATGTAGAAACTTACCTCAGTTGCTCCCGTAGAAACACGAACTACAGTAGTCCCAACTGCATCCTTCCTAGGTTTCCTTTCTTCAAGTTTTCGGTGAAATGTAATGGCGCATTCCTGTGTCATGCAGATCATCAATCGTCTATCGACCTTGCCGAACTTCTTGTTCGTCGACGTAAATAATGGGGCATCGAACCATCCCAGAATACCCTGTTGTCTATTTTCTGGCAAGTTCCAGTTCAGATATTCTCTTGCGTGAATGATTATGTCGATCTCGACCTCTTCAACACCTGGCATGTAATTTAACAGTGCGTTCATCGATACAGAGAGCGGATCAAGCGTCGCATTGCTTTCTGGTGCTGGCGCGAGAAATTGTTCTGCCTCATGCGTAGACGTTGCTCCATCGGTTTGATCCCTGGATATGCGAGTGGATTTGTTGCGCTCACGAGGTAGTTCCCCTCTATTCTTCGGCGGCCCTTCCCACCATGCCATGCCACCCCACACGACGAACTTGATTCTCTTTAAGTGACGGAATATGAATTCTAATGCCACGAAGCGGGGAGAGATCGTGTCCCTGACAGGGGTATAATACCCCATGTTGCGTGAGCGTATCGGCCGCTTGATCTCCATGGTGATACGAACAGAACCATTGTCTCTGTGTCTTTCTGCGACATCTTCATCGCTTTGATTTGTTCTCGCTGCTAATATGTTGCTTTGAGTCTCTTCCACGGGGGTTTCGTTTGCAATAGACGAAAGTGCTGGTGCATTCGCGAGACGGCAGACATAATGGATAGTTTCTAGGCGCAGCTGTCTACATACGCTCAAAACATTGGAAGGGAACCGTACTGGGATATATATTCGAGTGTCGATGTATGTGTCGGGAGTTTCCGAAGTTTGGTGTAAGGATTGAGCGTTGGGGCTTGACGTTGATGTGAACACATGTTCTGGGAGCACCAAATGCGAAATAATGTCCTCTCGCAATTCACGCGGTATAGTGAGGAGGGATGGTTGAGTCTCAGCTTGTGGTGGCTCCATATTGGAAGCTGTAGGGGGTGGTAAGGAGGGAACAGAGCTTGAGCTCAAAGGAAAACAAAAGGAGACGGAAGCGGAATCGGAGTTTCCGAGAATTAGTTTCTGAACGTTGTTGCCTTGCAACCTACTCTCTGCCTGATTTCAGACTGGCAAATATGATATCAGCTATCTACGGCCGATGTAGGTTTGAGCATTATTATTAGCTATACGGTTGCTCTCAAGCAATCTCAAAGCACCATTTGATATGGGAGAGAAACAATGGGAGGTCCTCGGGAGAGTAGTCCCGCGCAGACCAATAACTCACCGAACCTTGGAACGACCCGACCTTGGAAGGGAAACGCCTCCATGTCTCCAAGGTTGATCTATGATATAACTAGGTATCTAAACTTCAATGCAATATGCATGTTAGTACGAACTGATTCCGCTTTTTTTTTAGCGTATAGGCAAGTTCCGAAGACGAATTTCCTTTGTGCGCGCCAGAAGTTGATAGATAACGCGCACTGCTTGGCTGGAACCCCGACCATACCTAGGTACGTTCAGAGGCATGGTTGAAATTCGCCATGGCAATTGGCCTGAATAGTATCATGGGTTGAAAGCCCATGAAGTGAAGGCGGTGTCTAGGCCGAGCTCAGCCCCATCAACCTCCACTCCACTGTTCCATGGCTGGCTGCATGTTAGCTGCGGCTGCTACTCCGCAATTGACGCCTTGGCTGGCTTCTTATACGATATCACACCGCATGATCAAGAAGCCCATCGCACTCTTCTTGCGAACCAAGCCTATTTGATACCAATCGCGTGTCTAACACCATGTTCCCAAAAAGCGGAATGCGACTCGCTGCTGGTAGGGCCCGGTCGCCATAAATGGTTTGGCGGCTGCGAGTTCAGCTCCGACCACAGTCCGCCCTACAACCTACCCGTTCGTCAATGCATATTCCTCGCCTCAAGCCTTTTTCCATCTCGCTCCATTGGTTCTCAAAGCATACTTTTCTGCAGTCAGGATGTTTTCGTTCTTCCAGACCCAGCCATCGCTTGAATTATCCCTTATTAAAACTAGCATCCCTTCGACGTGTGTAGGGCCATTGGATGTAAGTGGTGAGAGGGACATGCTATGTACGTTGTGCATTTGATCCCGCCAGTACCGTGTATTATGGCTTTTCAATCTCAGCTGACAACAATTAAGTGTGTAGGTAAAGCAACTATACTTTGTTTTTTTAATATAAAGTATTGCCTAGTGTCCTTACCTCCTCACTCCAAATCTGCCCCAGATTTCGAGCCCCAGATTTCCCAAGTAACATAGCATCATCATGGCAAATGCTAGAGTAATAAGCAGTGGCGTGCCAACTACACCTGGTCCTAACGGTATGAATTAGTAATATTAAATTTCAATTGATTTAACAGTGTTCCAGGTTCCATTCCCGTCCGGCGAGAACTCCGGGATCTTCAAACCAATTACAAAGATCAGTTCAATCTTTACATCCTCGCCCTGGCCGATCTACAAAACAAGTCTCCTAATGAGCTGCTCTCATACTATCAGTTAGCTGGCATTCATGGAGAGCCTTTCGTCCCTTGGAATGGCGTCAATGGCAATCCAAAAGCCAGCTTTGGAGGCTACTGCACGCATAGCTCTATCCTCTTTCTGCCTTGGCATCGCCCGTATCTTGCAACTTTTGAGGTGTGTAGATCTGTCATTCTAGTGGCGTAGCTGAAACTTTGCAGCAAGCATTATATGCATCTGTGCAGAAAATCGCCAATACATTTCCATCCAATCTGCGTGCTGGTTATGTTGCGGCTGCAAAGAATTTCCGGATGCCTTACTGTGAGCCAATCCCCGGATATGAAGTAATCGTTCTCCATGAGCATTGGAACCATCACCTATAAAGCATTCCAGGGCTCCAAGAAAATACCCGTACCCTCCTATTTTCATCCAGTTCGCTGACTTTATGTTCCGCAAATAGGGGACTGGGCTTTGAGAATTACTGGAGATGGTCGTAACCAAATTAGCGCCTTTCCAACCGCGCTCAGCTCCTCCAGCCTGACTGTGGTGGACGTTGATGGTGTATCCAAACCTATTTCGAACCCGCTGTACAGCTTCCGATTCGACGATAAAAAGATTCCTCAAGGGCTTGAAGTGGACAGCTACGTGAGTCTGCGTGACCGCTACATATCTATCTATACCTAATTGCCCATCAGTGGAGACAATATGGTAATACCAAACGAACCCCGAACCCACCAGGCCCGAAAGGCAGCTCTCAAAATGGAGAAGTTGGTCGAGTCATCACTAACGAGGCTGCTTCTTTGAGGAACAATGTATCAATTGTTTTGCTCTCATACAAACAGTTCGATGCCATCAGCAACAATGCTTGGTATCCTGGTTCAAACCGTCGATATGCCAGTATTGAAGACATGCACAACGAGATTCACGACAAGGTTGGCGGGCGTGGAGGCCATATGGGTGCTCTTGAAGTTTCTGCTTTCGATCCAGTTTTTTGGCTTCACCACACGTAAGTCACTCGTCATTTTGTCCACAGACCCCTCTAACTATTACAGGAATGTCGACCGTCTATGGGCCATTTGGCAAGCCCTGAATCCAAATGCCTACGTGATCGACAAAACAGTTGCGAAACAAGATGAAGAAAATTATACAATAGCTGCCGGTGAACGAGTCACAGAGAAGACTGATCTCAAGCCCTTCTATGATGCCTCTGGGTCGAAGTTCTGGAACTCAACAGCCTCTAAGTGGACAACTCCATTCGGTTACGCTTATCCGGAAACACAGCAATGGCTCTATTCTTCCGATCAAGCCTACCAAAATGCTGTCAGGGACCAGGTTGTGAAACAGTACGGCGCAAACACGATCAACAACTTTTTCTCGAACATTGCCCCTAGCAGTGTTTCTGAATCAGCTGGAACCGTTGATTCCGAGAAACCAGCCGTTTTTGCACAGACGGCTGCTGCTGAACCTGAGAAGAAACATACCTTCGATTCCGTAAAGAAGGTGTTGCAACACCCCATCCAAGCAGCGCATGAAGTTCTTCATAAGAACCACGAACACGCCCCTCAATCCAAGATTGCCTCGAATGAATCCGCCAAACCTGCAGAAAATGGCGCTTCCAACCCCGAAACAGTAAAACTAGCGGACAACAATCCTACAACCGTTGCTGCCTCAGCTTCAACTCAAAACGCTGACGTGCCAGTCCATGCCCACCCGAATTCCGAGGGAACAGTGGCCCTTAATGTTCCTAAGCCATTCCAGCACCTCGTTCCGAACCGTACTTACACAGAATGGATCACCAACTTGCGTGCCGTCAAGCACGGCCTCTCCCAAACTTTTCGTGTATATGTCTTCCTTGGCGACTTCAATCCAGATCCTGTCACCTGGCCTACCGAGTACAATGTTGTCGGCCGTTTCACCGTACTTGGCCGCGGTGGTGATACACAATGCGAAAAGTGCCATCAGGACCAAGATACCAACCTTGTCGTT
This sequence comes from Dendryphion nanum, assembly GCA_020744415.1. NCBI lineage: Eukaryota > Fungi > Ascomycota > Dothideomycetes > Pleosporales > Torulaceae > Dendryphion > Dendryphion nanum. The sequence continues at coordinate 845,533 of JAGMWT010000005.1, read as the reverse complement.
ACGGGTACAGTACCTCTTACCTCTGCGCTCCTTCAGGACATTGTTGAGGGACAGCTTGCGAGCTTGAACCCAGAAGATGTAGGTCCATATTTGGAAAAACACTTACATTGGCGCGTGACGCTATTCGACGGTAGCGAACAGCCCAGAGATCAGGTGCCAGGACTGAAAGTCAGTATTGTGAGTACGAGTGTTCGTATTGGTGATGATGGACTGCCGGTGTATAGTGGCCAGTATGAGGATCATCCTAATATCACAGATGGGCGACCGGCCGGGCTAGGTGCCACTGATGATGTGTAATTTTTCAGAGGGGCTATTCTCATCATCATGTTTGACTACACGCACCGCGCCTAACAGAATGCTATATATCATCTACTACAACTACGAATCTATCGAGTGTCGCTGTTCAAACTCAACACCTGCTTGTGTGTATATACTAATTACTAACCCATTCTCTTCTATACTTTCAGCTCCCATCAATGATCTTCCCACAGAAGATATACACCATCGAGGAAGCTTACGAAGGATTCGGGAGTTGGCATTCTCAATGCTAGCACGCTTATGACAGAACTACTGCCCAGCAAATCCACAACACCGACTTTGAGTGAGGTAAACCTTCAACAACCCAAAAATTTGCTAGACGACGAAAGTATCAAATTTCACACCGTCCGTTAAAGCTCCTCACGGATCTTTTCGTAACAATGTGCTTATTCTTTGTGCAAAAGCCATGTTGATTCCAGGGGCATTATAACCGCACAGGCCATGCGAAGAAGTTGTGGTGCAGCCTTCGCCGCAGCAAAGGCAAGTTACAACCCATTAGATTGTAAGCCATGCATTGATTGGTAAGAGAAGCCAACGCCTAAAGGTAATGTGAGAGAACAGTTTCACGGAGGGTCTGGTTCTATATGAAGACCTTAAAGCACACATGTTGTAGTTTGCGTGATTGCATTATTTCAAGATACTAACACGCTGAACAATCTCAACTAGGCAAACCCAAGGATCTGAGCCGCTCTTTCGTATAGGTAATACAAATTGGCAAACCTTGGAAAGTCCTTGAATGATGGCGTTCAATGTCAAAACTCATTTCGCTACGCAGGACGATTACGCGGTCAGCGACACGCTACGCACTCTTTTCTCTTTCTGTCAAAACTATGACAACGAGCGTGTTAGAGTTTTCTACATGTGTAGAAGTGATCCTGCAGACAAGGGGAGAAAATGAGTTGGTGGAACGGAGCAGCCCCAAAGGCCGTGAACCAGAAGCGAGCTGGCCAATCACAGCAACCAAGAGTACCAAATTAGGCTTAGCGGACCTATTTTTACCTTATTTTCCTAACATGTTGTGCGAACGGACTAACCCCCGTGCAGACTTCATACGCAATGCCTAAGAACACTCTGATGATTGTCTGGAATCAACGCACTTTCCATTTAGGATGATAGAATATTCGTATTTAAGTATGTTCCGTTCGCGTCGAAAATGGCTGCAGACACGGCACAGCTCACCAACAGTTTCATCTCATCATGTTTCCTCTTGCAGCCCTTTTTACGATTCTACTCTGTAGCACATCAGCGTTTCATGTATCTGCTTCACCTCACAACAAACATAAGTCCAAGAATGAGTCTTCTTTGCCTGGCAATGTTCATGTATACGCTTCAAAAATCGCCCCTGGCGCATACATATCCTACAAACAGGTAAGGGAAATCCAATCACAACTAGATACATTTGTGTTCGTAAAACACGCTGAGAAGACCTAGACATATATCTGCGAAACCACGCCTGGAGTTCGATCTTTCAGTGGCTACATAAACATTCCCAGTTCTCAGCTCGATGGCTTTGGTGGCAGAACCGAATACAATGCCAGCATGTTCTTCTGGTACTTTGAGTCGCGGAACAAGCCCAAGAGCGCCCCACTATCGCTATATCTTGGAGGGGGGCCAGGCACATCGTCTCTTATGGGAGCAACAATTGAGAACGGACCTTGTTACATCAATGGAGACTCTAACAGTACAACCTTGAATCCCTGGTCATGGAACAATAAGGTTAACATGCTGTACGTCGACCAACCGGTGCAGACTGGCTTCTCCTTTGATAAAAAAGTGCCGAGCATGTTAGATCTTCTCACTGGACTTATCACTCCAGCCAATGGATCTACGCTATCGAATGGCACTTCAGTATATGGTCTCCTTCCGAGCCAGGACGGTACTAGTGTCGCGAATACCACTGATAACGCTGCCCACATTCTGTGGAAGTTCTCTCAGATCTGGCTACAAGAATTCCGCGAGCACAAATCTTCAGATGATCGAGTGAGCATCTGGGGCAACTCGGTAAGACGATCATTTCCATTTTTCATATAACTATCGCTCATACTTGACAGTACGGAGGCCACTGGGTCCCAGCTGCCGTCGAACACTTCCAATCCCAAAACGAGAAGATCCAGAATGGCAGACTCAATGGTATTTGTGCGAAGAAAATCCGCCTCGACACTCTCGGTGTTACGAACGGTTGTGTTGATTTGGCAATCGAAGGGCAATATTATCCCGAGTTCGCATTCAATAATACATATGGCTTCCAGGCCTACTCCGAAGACGTATACAAAGATGCGAAGAACAATTTCACAAAGCCTGGTGGCTGTCGCGACATGGTCGACAAGTGCCATGTCCTTGCTAAAGAATCGGATCCCCACAATGTTGGAACGAATGATACTGTGAATAAGGCGTGTGCAGATGCGAGCATGTATTGTTTCGAGTCCGTTCAGGGCGCGTATGAGTTGTCTGGCGTAAGTGCAAGCCAACAATACCTTCAGTACAGTGCTAATCTTACCAGCGCAATGTATTCGACCTGGCTCTCGAAAAGCCTGCCATATTTCCACCCGATTATATCGTTGGATATCTTAACCAAGGCTGGGTTCAGAATCACCTCGGTGTACCACTGAACTTCTCTCTCTCCTCAGATAATACGCCTAAAACCTATTTCGGACTTACAGGAGATGTTTTCAAAGTCACGATTGATACGATTAATCGCGTCGCTCAGCGCGGTACTAAGATCGCGCTAGTTTTTGGAGATCGAGATTACAGATGTAACTGTATGTTCCTCCGTACCATTGATATTCCCTGCGACATTGATATCGACGTCTAACACCATACAGGGCTCGGCGGCGAAGCAATCAGTCTCGCCATGTCCTACCCTGCCGCACCCCAATTCCGTGCCGCCGGCTACCAGTACATCGGCACCAATTCTAACGCACGCGCCGGTGTCGTTCGCCAGCACGACAAAGTTTCCTTCTCGCGCGTATTCGATGCCGGCCATGCGGTTGGCGCATATCAGCCTGAGGCCGTGTCTGAGATCTTCGACCGTGTAATGTTCGACGGAGAAGTTGCGACCGGACGTGAACACACTGCGAACAACACAAAGTTTACATCGACAGGGCCGGCTAGTAGCTTTCATATGAAGAATACAGCGCCAAAGAGTCCGAAGAACGAATGCTATTTGTGGCTTGCTTATCTCACTTGTACAAAGGAGGAGCTGGCAGCGTTGGCGAATGGAACAGCGGTGGTGGAGAACTTCATCTTGAAGAGTATCATGTAAGACCGGGTTCACGGGTGCAGGCTCAACGTACATAACATTCTAAAAATGTCTTTCTAGAGGTTTGGGTTTGTTTTCATAGAGTATGTTTGTAATAATTTACTATTGTGTTGTATTATGCACAAAACTTCTGTCTACACAGCTCATTCCAGGAGCAAAAAAAACAAAAAAACATACAACAGTCTGTATTCCCCTCTGGTCACCCACGAGAGTACTACCAGACCGCTCTACCCTTTGACTTTGCAGGATCAAACGGGGCTGCGTCTTTCAGGAGAGGCTATGGTCGTATGTGAAGGAAATTTGCAAAAGGTGGGTCTATATTCCGAGGTTGGTCGGCGCATTGGAAAAATTCTACGGCCGGAAGCGAGACGGGAACGAACACTGACCAATGATAGTTGCACTAATATATTTTGCTCATGATTTGAACACATGTTCCGCTCAGTCGAGCTCTGAATAATAAATGGATCGACTTTCCGCGTAAAGGCACAAAAGGTTATTGTAATATTTGGTGGAGACATCAACGGGCTGGAGAGTTGCAGCACATCGTATTGAGCAATACAATCCATGAATGCTTCCACGCGTTGCTTTTGATTAAGAGAATCCAAAAGATTCCGTGCCACATTGTATCAAGACACTGTTTAGCTAATTTCGATGCTGCAATGCGTGTTGCACTATGCTGCAGACACACAGCACCCAAAAAAATCACAAAATCCCGAACATTCACGCATGCCCTCGTCCTCGAGACCCAAAACCCCGCAAAAAAAAACATACAACAGTCCGCATTCCCCTCTGGTCACCCACGAGAGTACTACTGGACCAGTAGCTGGCTTGTATATGGTAGAACGGACGGGGTACCTAATATTACAGCTCTTATGGTCGTATGTGGAAGCTGGCACAAGGAAGTGGGTACATATTTGTGGGTAAATTGGCCGAATTCTGACTCGTGGCGGACGGACCCACCTCGTGCCAACGGCGAGATCGAGACAAAACATGGAAGGAACGCAGAAAAGCGGTGTGATGGACAATTGGATGCTTGAGAGGAACCATGAATGAGATACATATAAGATATATCCCTAAATACTCCCATTGTGAGCGCAATATACTTAGCATAGAAAACGAGATCTTAGAGACGCTACTACCTAGGTACTCACTAATGCAAGCATTCGGCATTATTTCCGAGCTATAGTACCGACCTATTCTTGAAAAATGCCCTCGCGCAAGGCTCAATTTTATATGATCATTTTGACTATCATGGATGTCATATATCATTCATTCTCGATGTCTGGTTTTTCTTGGCCCGGATCACGAACTCACCGTAGACGATATGATTGTCTGTCCATAGCGTGACAATCGGAATAGTCCTACTTTAAGCGGGCGTATTTCAAAAGCCGTTCTCTTCAATCGTAAGCCTTAAAGACTTCCCAATGTCAAGATATCCAACACACAGCCCCGCATCCAGCAAGAGGGTATAATAGCACATCTATCTCATAACCGGCGGCCTCGCCTCTTTGTTCCACTTAACTCTACTACACAGCCACTCAACCGCCTCCTGCACCCCCGTCCCCGTCAACGCACTCATCGGTAACACTCTACTATCCCTTACATTGACCCCCTTCTCCCCCTCAAATACCTTCCGCACCAACCCCTCTTTAATCCTCACAACTTCGACACAATTCTCTCGATCCTGCTTATTCGCCAATACTAATATTGGCACGCCCTCTGCGTCCTGATTCTGCAGCACCGACTCTAACACTATCCTGCACTCTTCCAACCTCCCATGCTCTTCGTTCCGTCCCGCATCTGTGGATAGAGTAGCAATGTCCGCGTCCCCCACATCGGTGCTGTCGATCACGAATACGATCGCATGGCAGGAACTGTAATAGGATTGCCAAAGGCCACGCAGCGAGTGCTGACCGCCGACGTCCCAGATTTTGAGGTAGAGTGAATGCGGAGGAGGGAGCTCAACGGTAGCAACGTTCTGGCCGACGGTAGGGACAGTTTTGAGGTTGGGATGGTTGGCGGAGAAGGCGGCCTTTATCTGTTCGAGAAGCGTGGTTTTGCCGGCGTTGTCGAGACCGAGAAGTAAGATGGAGTATTCTATTGAATTGGGAAGGTTAGATCTGGTTTAGGCAAAGCCTGGATGGGGGATCAAGGGAGATCAAGGCAGAAAGAGGAAATACCTTCTTTGCTCGTCGCGTGCAGGTATATGGATTTGAAAAGGTGGTACATTGTCTGCCACACATCAAGCGCGCGCTTCACATGTCGAAGATGAATCGCTGATGCGGAGGTCTGGCGACGGTGATGGGATCGACACGCAGTCGTCGTAGAAGGCTTAGTGCCAGGTCCAAGCTTCAAAAACGCTTGGCATCTGATCTGCAGGCTAAGCTGAGGGAAAGTGACGTCTGTTCATTTTTGGTGAGGACAAGGCGGGGCAGGACGCAACCGGCAGCTGGCAAGCTCACGCGTCAACAATCAAAACAAGAACCGCTCCCTCCCTGATTGCTATACTTCCGCCTTTCTCGCAGACACAACTCGTCTCGCATCACCATGCACACACAGATCGACTGCTGACAAGAAATCATCCCCAAGTGCCTTCACCATGCCGCCTGTTGAACCCAGCGTCATTGCGCGCAGCAACTCCCTCCCTCTCGCTCTCTTCTCCGGCCAAGCTCTTCTGGTTGTTGGCCTTTCTACACATATCATCCACCACATTCGTGTTGCCGCGGCGTCTTTGCCTCCTTCGCCGTCTACGCGCAACCAGACCAGTGTGCGCAATCGCAATACTACAGTATTCGCCGTGCTTGCACTGCTGTCCATAGCTTCTGTTACGACATTTAGTGTTGCCTGGCGCCTTCTGTCATATCTTGAATGGGCGGACAAAGGAAGTCATGAAAGCCCCGTGGGTTTATGGACGGGTTGGTATGGAACAGGCGATGCTGGTGTGGGAACATGGCGACTAGGCGATTGGTGGAGTGATGTGAGTCTGTTCCAGCAGTCGGATGAGGTTGCTCTGCACTCCACGGGGGGCTACTTGTATACGACTCAGCATTTCATCGGCCTCACAGCAGCGGCACTCTTCTTTGGCGTAGAAGGTGAGTAAATTATTTTTGTTGGGCTGGGTAGTGTACCCCAGAACATGTTGTCCGCCCTATAAGACTGTGTCAGTGTTGATTGTGTGATGCTGATTGTATTAAGGTCGAAGAAGGAATCTCCCTAAAAGACTTATCGCTGCCTCTGTGCTCTTGAGTCAGATTGGGAGCCTTGGTTGTGCGCTCAACTTATTCTTCATCGTCATCCTCTTTACACCAATCGCACAACACACCCAAGAGATTGGAAGATTGGATGCCACATTTACACCACACCCAGCTCTGTTTTCATTGCCGATTGTTGGATCGCTATTCGCTCTGCTCAACTTGCCCGCGCTTATACACCGAGGTCGTGACATTACTGCATTACGCGTGGGATATATTGCTGTACCATTTTATCTCGCATTTACTCCACAGGTGAGCAGCCAGATACCAGAAGAAGACTATCGACAGTGCCCTTGTGAGGCCCACTGTGCATACTGATAGATTATAGATCACACCTCTGAGCTGGGGGCAGCGTCACTCGAGCAAAGCTGCGGCGCATCGGTCCTATGTATGGCCATTCCGGACCATCGGCCTCTCTTCATTTGTCATGTGTTGGGACTTGTTCATGACGCTTGCTACTTCCAGCGCGCCGCAGAACCAGACACCAGTATGGGACTTATTTAGGAATGTCGTTGGAAAGCAGGAGAAGCCTAATAGTTTTATGACGACGTTGAGTAATACTTCGGAAAAGCTGAAGCTTATCAGCAGCCACCCGGCGATCAGTGTTACGGGTAGTGATGTGCTCTTTACGACCATCGGCTTGCTGGCCTGGACCTTTATTCGAAATTTGAACGTGAATGACATCCTGGAAAATAGTCTACTTTGTTTTCTACCATATGGAAAAGCTGAAAAGCATGTTGCTTTTAGGGAAGAGTTGGAAGACGAACCGGGGTTTGAGGTAGAGGTTCCGGTCGTGACCCCCAAAAAACGAGGCAGGCCTAGGAAAAGCCCTGCCGTTGCTGATACAACTTCCACGGGCACACTCAGGCGAAGTACAAGACGAAGGGCTAGAGCTGACTACGAATCGGATGCCGAGGAAACCTATGAGCCACCGGCAAAGGCGAGGCAACAAGTAAAGCAAATTGAGGCCGATGGTGCAACCGATATCCAAGACGTCGTTAGAGCAGGCGAATCGACCTCCCTGGCCTTGTTGCTCACCTTCCTTGGTGGTGTGGGGCAATTGGCTGCCAGTGTTCTTGGAGCTGAGGCTACAGCGTAGTAGTAGTGATTGGCAGATGTCTTGGTGTGAGTGCGGATTTCCCATTCGCAATGACGGAAACTAACCATCGATCATATTAGCCTGCTCTATACTTTCACATGCTCACACCATAATTTCGTGTTGGTGTGTAAAATCAATTATTAGAAAAGGCCTTTTTTCTGAAATGGTGACGGCACCATGATCGAAAGACATCGATTTGATTAGCCACGGCGGACGCGCTCCGTTGTGCTCATCCAGCCGGCTTATTATTCAACGAGGACGACGTATAGGCTAGATTCGATTGAGCATGCATGGCCGAGAGACAGGAAGGGCTGATGCATGCAAGAGAGCCTGTCTGATACTAGTTTCTCGTATGGACAGTTCATGGCTTCATCATCGGATAGGACAAACAGTTGAGGTGGTGTGGTTGATTTCGTATCTTGCGACCGAACTTGCGATTTCTCTATAGACGGGTGGATTATAGCAGCAGTGGTTTTGTCAATAAGTCGCGTCTAGACTAGGACGTTGCCTGACACTTGGCAATGGTCAAAGTTGGATGTGGGTGATGGAATTAAGTGTGGTAATCTGTGTCGGTAGTTGGGTTTTGGTCGATGCGACGTAAGGCGAGGTCGAGATAGAGGGTCTCTCAATTTATCCGCCTAGTCTTTCCATATTTTGTACAGGCTGCCGAGACGGCCGCATTGACGAAGTGTACCCCGGCTACCGGAACCGAGTGTGTGATTGGCAGGCTGGGGGATTTGACTTCCAAGCAATGTACCTTTTGTAGTTCGTGAGGCTGTAGCCTGAAACAAGAGTTGGTGCTGGAGAGGTTGTTAGCATATTAGTGATGTCTAATAACCGGAGTAATAGTGGAGGCATTAATGAAGCTATAGCCGGCAGCGAGTCACGATAGTCGGTGAGGAGTTGAGTGCAAGAGCCTGGCAGCCTGGGAGGGCTGTATCGGCAACGGGCCGATCGTTTCCTCACGCCTCGTCTTTCTGATGAACCCTAGCTTTAAGGTTCAGAAGCAAATCACTCACCTGCCTTACTACCTAACGTAAGCTTAGCACAGTAGAAGTTGACATGAATTTCTACAGCCATAAGTTGCTTTGGGTGTTTCCTAAGCTTTTGATTAAGAAACTATTATCTTATTATTATTATTATTGTTGTTGTTGTAGTGGGTATGAATGATGGTGCAAGCAGGTAGGAAGATTTCTTATGCCTCGCCTCTCTGATGACCCTTGTAGGTCCATACTATTAGTAGGGATGTGCGCACGCGGTGTTGTACTATGGGGTGCCTCCCGCCTGGAAGTGATGGCGGACGGATGCCTTGGCGTGTACCATGAAGCGGGCATGCAACTGTAATCATGGCCCCAGAGAACTGGTTCATCTCGGAGGAGGAGTGAGGCGTAGGATCTATACGATACACCGTTGTATGTTGCACGATAGTATGACGGCATGGGACACAGTCACACACTCATAATACGTTCTGGCGGTCAACGGAAGAGGAAGCGGAGGCTGCTGCTGCTGCTGCTGCTGATGCCGTTGTGTGAGGGTTGGACCAGTGGACGGGGTCACTGAGGATGCGAGCGGGCATCGAGTCATTGATTCTCTGGCCACCGCCCAACTGGTGACGGAGACGTGCGTTGGGGACGTGTAGTGTGGCACCCAACAGAGGCATTGAGGGCAGTGTTTGCGGGCTGGCGGCCAAGTGGTGGAGGTGGTTGTCTTGTGCAATGGCGATGGAGTGTGGAGGTGGGAAGGTAGTGGTGGGAAATAAAAGTGGATATCCTTCGCATGTACCTGACGATCGGACGAGGAGGCTTGGGGGACCTCGGAAGCAAAGGCTAAGCGACTTGCGGCGATGAACGCCGCTCCCCTGGGCTCTCTAGGCTCTCTGGGCTTTCCAACAGCGCCCATCTCCTTTGTGTGTCGCTGAGTGTGCAGTGTGCACTCAAGCAGTAACTAGTAGTAGGCCGGGTCGAGTGTGTAGCGACTTGACCCCAGCGCCCGCAGGGCCAGACTACCAGTGCCAGTGCCAGTGCCAGTGACCTCCCCGCCGCGTGCTGGTGGACCTCCCTCTCTCAGTCGTCCCATCTTCGCATTTGCCCAACGATCCAGACAGCGCCTTGCTGCTTTTACTGCCTTTGCTGCCTTTACTGCTTTTGCTCTGCTGCTTTGCTTAGATCCCGCCGCACTGCTGCTCCGCTGCACCGCTGCCTCCGCTGCAAGGCCCCTCTCCCTCTTCCGAACGTGCGACTCGCGTGTGGCCAAGTTCCAACCTTTCTTTTCTTCCTGCGGCGTCGACGGGTGTCGAGTCCTTTTGTCACGGTTGCCCAATCGCACCGGCCTTGTCAGCAGCTACTACATGCCATGCCCAGCGAAAGATAGGAAATCCTTGCTCATATCTGCCACCACCCAAAGGGCCCAGTCTGTCTGCGCGCCTCTCGCCCTTTGTGCTCCCTCTGCTTCCGCCGGCAGGGCCCGCTTCTCAAATACCCCGTCGACTTCAGGCCCGGGAGTCCTGTTTCTGCCCTTCGTTTGAGCTAGTTGTCATAGGGTCGTCGGCATACCCAGGTAGCCAAGGGGGGTGGGAAAGCCTGTGTCGGCCCAAAAACCATATCGCACCGCTGGCCGTGCACTCTTTCAAGAAGTCTATTACTACCCACCACCAGCACCAGCCATGGAGGTGAGCATCATCCGCCCTTCCATCAGAATTTCTTTTCCTCTTCCCTCAGCTGCCCGTCCCCTCCCTCCCGCTTTTCTCCTTTCGCCCTCTGCTTCTTTTTCCAGTCCTTTCCCTCAGCCCTATCTCCGGAGGCGTTGCGCCGCAACCTGCCATGGCTTGACCTTGACCTCGTGTGCCAGTCTGGCGGCGACGACGGGCCTGCACGTAGCACGCTTGTAGAACCTCACAGCCCTCTCAATTGCCTTGTCACTACCAATCCCTTCTCTCTGTTTCGACCCAGAGCAATTTCTTTCCTGTGCGAAGCCGGCTCCCCTTTAGACACGTCATTTCCCATCGCAGTGGCCTGTTGTAGCAGTCACCTCCCAACTCCACCACCACGGTTTACATTCATCGCCATGAGGATCAGGTGAACGCGGCCAAAACATCACCGTTTCTCCCTTCTGTACTCTTATCGTCTCACTGGCGCTCAGGTTCACGGCTGCTCTTTTCACCTGCGGCTTTTTTCTTCTGCTCTTTAGCTTTCCTATTTTCCCATCTCTCAACTCTGCCTTCTTTCTTCTTTTCATTGATACCCTGTACAACCCCACTGCACCATGGATTCTCATCACCGGCGTTCTTCAGCGTACTCGCAGCACTCTCTTCATGGCGGCTCCCATCCCGAGCAGGACGGTACCCCACGGGCTGGGCCCTCACGATTAAAACCTGGAGCTCAACTGACAATGATGCGGTTCCTACAGGACTTACCCGATGCCGAAGTCCCTCCCGGTGAAGTCGCTCCCCGCTTCCACACGGGCCGACTTCCGAATAGTAAAGCCGGAGACGGCAAGCCTAGACTGCTACTCATGGGCCAGAGAAGGTGTGTCGTGTGGTCATCCAATCCATGTTTGCGACCCGAGGCCCCTTGAACGTTGACACTAACCATGCGCCACGTGTAGGAGCGGCAAGTCTTCCATTTCGAGTGTAGTCTTCCACAAACTACCACCAAGCGAGACCTTGTATCTGGAAACCACGACTCGTATCAAGAAAGAGTCGATGCAGTAAGTGAGACGTATATCGGTTTACTCACAGAATGTTGACCGTATTTCAGTTCCTTCATGGACTTTCAAGTGTGGGATTTCCCTGGCCACTTGGATTATTTCGACCCAGCATTCGATGTCGACAACATATTCGAAGAGATCGGTGCCCTCATATGGGTCATTGACGCTCAAGATGAATACCTCGAGGCTATTATGCGCCTAAACACCACTATTCTCAACCTGCAACACTCGTACCCGAACATCAACGTCGAGGTATTTGTGCACAAAGTTGATGGTTTGTCCGAAGACTACAAGGGCGACACTTTCAGGGACATTATTCAGCGTGTCCAAGATGAACTCTCAGATCACGGTTACGAGAACGCTCCCGTCTCGTTCTACCAGACGAGCATATACGACCATTCTATTTTCGAGGCGTTCTCTAAGGTCATTCAGAAATTGATTCCACAACTTCCCACACTAGAGGCACTACTCAATAGCTTGTGTAGCACTTGCAGGATCGAGAAGGCATACCTTTTCGACATTATGAGCAAAATATACATCGCTACGGACACAAGCCCAACAGACATTGGCAGCTACGAGATATGCTCCGATTACATCGATGTAGTAATCGACGTCAGTGAGATATATGGTTGGGACAGACCGACTGAAAACGGTCATTCAGAGATCAGTGAAGTCGGCAATAACGATGCCGAGAGCTTGATCACCATGGAGAAGAAGGGCAACAACTATCTGTACCTTCGGGAAATCAACAAGTAAGAATATTGGTCGCTTAGTTCACTTGAATATTCACTAATTTCATTCAGATATCTCGCGTTGATATGTCTCATGGGTGACGATAGCCCTGCAGAGAAGAAAGCAGTAGTGGACTACAACGTTGGAGTTTTCCAAGCGGCACTGAAGCAGGTCTTCCCCAGAGCGGAGAGGGACATGCCTCCGACCCCTCCAGTATAAAGGGACACCAGAAATTCCTTATCTAAATACATAGGATAAGCAAAGTACATAGGTAGCATCCGAGGAATCTTGGGCGTTAAGGGGAAAAGTCTTGTTGGAATACGCATGTAAACTCACGACAGAAGCCAGGGCTAGTAGCTACACGAATCATGTACTATGAACTTGAAAGTCTCGAAACCAATCAACCAAACATCAGCAGTGATGATATCCTCCCCAACACTCCCAAGCCTCAAAGCTAGGTATAATGGGTGAATGTGACGTCTCACGTGCCCTCAACCTTGGCCCTGCCAAGCTCCGCTGTAACCTTGGAAAGTCCCCGCGCGTCTAAAACATCCAATCCAGCCCCACCCAAAGTACCTTACTCTACACGTTGCAGCCGGCCCCGGCTGCTTAATATATTTCCGCCAACTACCTTCACTCTGAACAGCTTTGTACATCTAGCGGCGCCACCGGACCGCAGCAATCTGTTTTCGATCCGTAGCCGCTGGTTGAATTTGATTGAAAGGCCACCATGGCCATTGACGCGTAGTTGGTCTTGAAATTTAGGTTAAGAGAGCTCCAACATCCAGTTTCGAGTATTTCCGTACGATAAAGACAGTTATTGCTTAACGTTGAGAAGTTCTTGATCGCATTGTTTTGTAGTCGGGATTCAATTGGCCCTCCGTTTCCGAACCGGCATTCCCTATTCTTCGTATTCCCGTATCCATCCTAACCCAAGCCCTTCCGATAATTCCGACCTCCAACCTTCTACCACAACGTTGCAACTTCCATCGCACAAACACATAAAACCTCCACGCCAGAATGGCAGCGCGGTACCGCCAGACAGCTTCTCGGTCGACGGCCAAGTCCGACCCCGGGGCACCGATCAAAGATGTCGCAGACAATAGCTCCAAAAGCCCATCGCCCTCCTCCTTCTCGGTACTCGACATCCTCCGCATCCTCGGTGGCATCATCGTGCTCAGCAGCGGTTTGAGCTATCTCAGTACATCAGGCGAGAGCATGACATGGGGCTACAACGCCTGGTGGACACGGGCTCGAGAATGGAAAGCTATATGGGTAACTCCCCTCCCCTCACACCATCTCCCTTGCTCAAACCCATTTCTAACCCTACTCCTAGCAAGGTGGCATCCAACTCACCGACACGCAACTCCTCGCCTATGACGGCACCGATCCCACCAAACCAATCTACCTAGCCCTGAACGGCACAATCTATGACGTCTCCGCGAACCGAGGCACCTACGGCCCCGGCGGTTCCTACCACTTCTTCGCGGGACGCGACGCTGCGCGCGCCTTCCTCACCGGCTGCTTCATGGAAGATCAAACGCCCGACCTGCGCGGCGTCGAAATGATGTATATGCCGAAAGATCCCGAACCCGGGACGGAAGAATATAAGAAGTTGCCTGTGTTGACGAGTGCGGAGAGAAAGAATAGACAAGCGCAGGAGTTGAGGAAGGCGAGGAAGCAGGTTAGGGAGGGGTTGGAGCATTGGCATAAGATGTTTCGTGGGGACAAGGGAAAGAAATATTTTAGGGTGGGGGAGGTAAAGAGGGAGAGGGGCTGGTTGGAGAAGTTGCCTAGGAGGGAGTTGTGTGCGGAGGGGGAGAAGGCGAGGCCGATTAGAAAGCCGGCGGGGGAGGAGTGAGGGTTGGCGAGAGGGCTGTGATGTAAGGAGGGAGGGTATGTGTGATGTGTAGGATAGATGGAGTATATGTCACTGGTAAATGCGTTCTTGTTCTGGATGGGTCATTCCATAAGGTCTTACATATGTACTGCTTTGTGGTGAACGATGATAAGAGTGTGACAATACATTCAACGCATCCCATATCCAGTACTGTTGCCCATGATTGAATCTATGTGAATGCCGCGATACGTTGTCGAAGACATAATTTCCGAGTGCCGCTGTGAACCACATTAGCCCTTCACACCACACACATCACAAAATATCCAGCACCACGGACACCACGCAAAGTCCAGAGGTTATACGGATGTGATGCAAGTTCCTTATTTTATCTCATTCAGTACATAATCCCCGCCAGAACCGTAGTCCGACCGAGCAATTCCCTGATCTCATAACCCACAACCCCCATTTACCCCCTGTTTTTGAAAAAAACGCAAGGCCCGTATCATCGTGGACTCGACGCCGATGCCTGATAATGGGAAAAGAGGAGAAAAATGCAAGCCGGGAAGCCGAAAGGGTTGATTTGCATTCACGCCATCCGTACTCTTGTCTCGAAAGAGGCGCTTAGTCTGTGCCGCCGACCGCTCGTGCTAAAAAGGTTTAGTTGATGAATTGTGCTAAGTTGGGGGTATGGGACTTTGCACGTACTGTAGACGCTCAACTTGGAGTGTCCCACAACCTTCTTAATCACACCCTTCTCCTCGAGGTCGATAAGCGCTCTTCGGGCGAGCGAGCCGTTGATCTTTAGACGATCGACGAGGACGGCAACGGTAATCAGGCGGTAGGATTGAACATCCTTCTGGAGCTTGTCGGAAATGGTCTTGTCGAGAACGACGGCGTGGTTGGCCTTGTCCTTGACTATGGCAGTTGTCAGTGGCGGTTTAGTCAAAGTAACATTTCCAATGGTCGAAGAAGTCGCGATGGACCAAATATTTCAACAAAATCGTACTCGAATGATAGTATCATTGTAGAGACATGTTCTCGTTGTTCTGAATGTTGGCATGGTGGAATGGCGGAGGTCACATACCCTTTCCCTTGGACCACTTCTTCTTTTGCTTCTTGCCGCCGGTTGCTGCAGGTGCCTATACAGGCGTTAGTTGAAAGTTATTGTATTCATCGCTGCGACTTTGATGTCCTTAAACATACCATTTTGATTGATGTGATGTTGTGTCGAAGACTGCGGTCTTGTCGATGACCCAAGTGAGAAATTGGAAGTGCGGAGGTGGGAGGCTTGGCGAATGATGATTAAGCGTCAAGCGAGAAATCACGTGATCTCACGTGTCTGGCGGATCTAGCGCGTCATAGGTCAACCAGTCAAAACAACACGGTCAGAAAAGATGTTCTCAACTTTTCTCGTAACAATTCGATATTTTTTGAATTTACCTTAGGCTTTGACACGTGCTCTAAGCTTCACTTGTCAAGACAGTCCAGAAAGTGACTTCGGAATCCGGGTCTACTGGCATCCCGCGCTCCACCCGTAGCATTCCCACACCCACGCCGTTGCCAAGCGCACAAATCGGGAGAGACAGGTCATGAGATCCTACACTCGCCGGAGATCATTCTTAAAAATACGCAAAACCAATATTATTAGCGCAGTCATGCCCCGCTTAGGCTCCTCTCAATTGAGTATTTCCCCAAAGGGAAGGACGAATGCCGCGTAGAAACAGCTTCGAAAAAGAATTTAGGGGGTGTAAATGCCATCAGGCCTTGCGCACGCGAAGGATCAAGGGCTTTGCCGCACCGCATCTGCCAGGGCGGTGGCAAGGCGGGGGAGATTGCAATAATGAATGAGCAAGGCAGAGTGCTATAGACAGTACCGGCCCGCGCGTATTGCCTCTAAAAGACACTTTGCGCTTGGTGCTCGGACGAAGTCGAGATCGGAGACGGCGCTATCTGATAGTCGCCATGAGGCAGCGATGGACTGGGGACACATGGTTGGTCAGAAATTTCATGGCCAATACTTGCCGGATCGTCGTCTAGATAATCATATGCCGCGGTAGAGACCAGCTTTGGCAATCGTCAATGCATCACAACATAAACCAAGCCATGAGCGCACTCAGAGTGGAGCACCTTTCCAATGTGGCTTGATTAGAGACCAGGCAACCCCAGAATGGACACCGAAACCAGCCTTGTCCTTGATTTTTGCTCCTCTACTACGCACACTAATTGAGAGAAACTTGTATGAGAGAATAGAGATGACAGCACAGCACCACACCATGTGCATAGTAGACAATGAGAGAGATGATCCTGAAGCTGAAACAAGTGCTCAAGGAAACAGATAGTGACAATGAAGGCAAGGAAATAAAGTAGAACCCCTCGCATGTACCACTTGATGTTTCCATGCCAATACCTCTTCGTTTGCTTACCCACAAGCAAGCCTCGCTACCTGCTGATATGCTCGCTAAGACGGAAGATAATGCCCTATGGTTGCTGTGATTCCTGCAAGACAGTTGAGACAAGTTCATAGTAACCAGAAAATTGGACTGCGAATGGGCAACTCGTGAATGCTATTGCTCCAACTCCAAGAGTAGTTTCGAAGTATATTCGCCAAAGACGCCATGGTGACCAGATGAAGATGCATAATCATTAGAAGAAATGTGTGTGAGGTTTTGATGACTCGTGAACTTCCATCTCCTGTAAAGTTGTAAGTAGGGTGATTTCAAATGCATTATATTTATCATACCATCTTGAAAGTGTTGAGCTCTTCCTTAATCTGCTGGGCAAGCATGGGCGTAAGCCTATTACACGTAGCAATATCTCCTCGACGATCATAGTCGGAGGCAGACCAAGCATCATGGAATTGAATGCGGGGGCTGAAACTGATGTTCCTCATGCCTCCGTGGGGAGTGGTCGGGAGACTCCTTGTGCTCGCGTTTGGTAGCCGTGGGGTGCGACCAAAGTAATCATCACCGTTCAGCTGCGCAGGAACGGCGCGGGCAGAGTCGTCGGGGGTGCTAGGGGCGCTAGATCTTGGCGTATCATTTGCGTGATGGCCATCAGATGGTCGAGGTGCAGTGGAAGATGTATCTGAACCAGTACCAGTGCCTATACCTTATTAGCGACGCTCACATACATAGTCAATCGAACCTACGTTTAAGGATGCCCTTCTTCATCGAAGATAGTACCTCGGCTCGTTCTCTATCTCCGCCCACGATGCTCTTCCTTGACCAACCGTCATTTGCGGTCGAACCAGACGGTTCCCCTGCTTCTGCGGCAGTCCGTCCAGCATCAATGGAGTTTCGCTCCAAGCGTGGGTAGCCTGTTCCACCACCGGCCTGATCATGAGGATCCGCGTTGACATTGACCTTTTGCCGCTCAGCTTCAACAGAAACCATTGAGACCTGGCCCACGCTCGCTCGTGCAACTGGGCCGTCGGCCGCAGGAACTCCAATGACAGACTTGGGCCTGAATAGGCCTTTAATGGATCTTCCACCTTTCTTCATGCCATTTCCCATCTTGCGAAGCATAATCGAAGCCGAAGACGCAGTCGAAGAAATGGAAATATTGTCGGTGGATCCCGTGAAACCTCCTTGACCTGAGTAAATTCCCGCACCAATGCCGGCAGCCTCCTGCTTCGCAACAATTGCTGCTTGTTCCGCATCTTGCTCACTCTGGTATTTGTCTTTGCGAAGCTTGGCTCTCTCTGCGGACATGTTATGTTCTGCAGTCGCTCGGCGTAGCTCTGCTGCACTACCAAAGGAAAATGCGCGGCGAAGACGAGACTTCATGCCGCGACCAGATTCCTTGTCGTTCAGAGCAGTAAGCTGTTGAACAGCTGGGCTTGGAGATGCGCTCGCATGACCTGCGGGTTCGTTGGGGGAGATGGGGTTTGAAAGGGGAGAAGGCGCCATTGTACGTTTCGCCGTTTCGGAAGAGCCCTTCTGAGAGGAAGCCGAAGTACTTGCGTTAGAACCCCGCTGGTGGCTTGAATTTGGACGTGACTAGAATGTAGGTTAGAAGGTGAACCCCTGATTAACCTAACAAAAATGCTTACGGATGGACGAGCCGAAGAGACGGAAGATGTACTTCCTGCACTTCCCTGTCGCTCATGGCTTTGACTCGAGTTCGGGCGACTGCCGTGACGACTAGAGGCTGAAGGAGGTCGTAATTCCTGAGCAGGCCGTTTCGTAGAGGCAGCAATGGATGTGTTGGAAGACGCAGTAGACGAATCAAAGCTGGCAGCCTGGGCATTGGCATCCAATCCACTTAAACTTCTCCTTCGATATCTCTTTGCCTGGTCGACGGAGCCTTGGCGAGGCGTTTGCATGTCATCCACGCTACTGGCGCGATTGTGGCCAGAACGCGTGGGAGCGTCCGAACCATCGACCTCACTAGGCAAAGGGGCTGTAGTCTTGGAAGGCGCAGCGCTACCCGACGGTGAGATCAAGGGCGAGTGCTGGGTGGGTGTTGTGGTGGAGGAAGAGGCCGTGACACTGTTCGACGAGTCGGTACGGCGAGTACCTCTTCTATATCGATCCGGAGAAGGTTTCACTGGAGCATCCTGTAGCGACAGTGACAGATCCGGCACAGAAGTGGAAAGTGATATGGCCGAGGCTGGGACGCCATCCACAATAGACTTCCGATTCTCGTACGTATTCAATACGCTGTCGTCTTTTGACGCAAACTGAGGGCCGGCTAATGAACGGTTGGAAGACCCTGATGTCGACGCGGTAGAGTCGGATGAAGATGATGGATGTGATGGGTGGCCTAGTCGTACTCCGGGGACCTGTTGCAGCGCCTGCGAGGAGGGAGCCGAAGCGGATCTGTTATCCTGACGCAACTGGGGCGTGCTGGAGAAGGCATACGGTGCTATCGGGGCAGAAGAGGTGCTCCGGTATCCGGTTCCCCCGTTCTGCCCATTGTATATCTGGTTTCGCGGCATCTGTGCAGTTCTTGGTTGTTGGTGATGAGGCTGTGGTGCCGGCGAGTTCTGAAAGGCATCGGGGGAGGTATGGAGCATCGTAATGGAAGTGGATGTCTGAACGATGGGTGCGAGTACCTGAGCCATCGGTAACCTTCTAATCAGAGGATAGGATGGCCGAGTGTGTACTCGTCGTCGGTCGCCCTAGGCTAGCGAGAGCGGCGAGAGGGGAGTTAGATGGCGAGCAGGAGGAGTCTACAGACAAGGAGTCGTCAGTGAAAAGAGGTCAATCAGAGAGCGAAATTGGCGAGTGGAAGCGGTCGTGGAGTGATGGTGGGCAAAAGTAGCACCAGGGGGCAGGTGAGGTAAAATGTGGGTCAGGGAGAGAGAGCATCGGGAGATGTGAGTAGGCTGTTGACAAAACGCACCCCTTTCGCAGAGCTGGGGCTCACCGGCGATGACGGCAAGCTATTAGGGGAAGATGTACCAAATGCGAAAAGCAACAATCAGAGAAGGCTATTAAAACAGAAAGTAGAATGGAACAAGGCCGTTGGGCGCGCTGGAGAGGCTGTCGAAGCGTCGACGGACTGGCAGCAGTGTACCAAGCCTCCCGAGCAGACAGTTAAGCCTGCATTGGACGAGGGGACACGGGCGTCAATGAAGTCGACTGTAGTCTGTGGAGGATTGCAACGGCGAAGAGACGTCCTCCTGAAGAGCACGCAGAGCAGAAAAGAATAGAGAAGGGGAGGTAGAAGAGGAAAGGAGCGGGAGGGAGGGTATGATGGATGGCGGCGATGGCAGCGATGGGCGGCGTTGGCGGGTGAAGAGCAGCGGTTTGGGGGAGATGTGGTGGCCCTCAGTTAAGGAGTTGGCCCGATGCGGAATAGCGCCAGCGTCGTTGCGTCGTTGCGGCCTCTGCGCCTTTGCACGGACTGGGGGGGGAGCTTTTCCTGTCTGTGTTTGTCTTCCCTTCCCTTTCCCCTTCCCTTCTTTGACGCCGCCGCCGCCGCCGCGGCACGCCGAGCATCACCTCAATTCAATTCCACTTGGTCCTCGCTGCTCTCACTGCATCCTGCGTTTTGTGTATTGACGAGCTCCCAGTGTGTGGGATGAGGGCAGCCAGATGGCTTGCTTTCGAGGGCGGGACGACAGTAGCATTTGCAGTAATCAGGAGAGGGCGTCCGTACCTCTCTCTAGGAGGGGTCTCTCTTTAGGTGTAGTAGTCCTCTGCCTGGCTACCCTGCATACAATACTTGTCACCCACCATCAAATGTCGTCCGCCCATCATCGTCCGCCGTGCACGTCACCGCCAGTATTATTCCTTTTTTCTTTTTTTTATTCTCTTCCTATTCTCAATGCTGTGTGTGGGTGCGAACTGGCTGGGCGACACCTAAGTACTCACCATACAGTGCCTTCGCTGCGCGCGTTTCTCCAGGCTTGCCGATTGCTCCATCGCGGGCTGGGATGGAGCAATGGGCTCATCGGCCAATCCCTTGCCCGATCCAGCGAGGCTGTCAACGGTGGCACATCCCATCCCATCCCATCCCATCCCATCCCACACATTGACGCTTCTCAACCTCATGCACCCGTGATCATCATCACCATCATCATCATCAATTGCTTCCGGTCGCCTCCTCCCGTTGCTGCCACCTGCTAGCGGCCTGTATGAACACTGTGCATATGTGTATTGCAGTGACCGCACGGGGAATGCGCTGATATTGCCGCGGATGGAGGGGGTTACTGTAAAGGTTTGTCCAAGGTAGTCACTCCCTCCACCCCCGCCTGCATCTCAATATCGCCGTAACCAACTTTCTCAACCCTCCGCTCTGACCCTCCGCTCTGACCTTCCGCTCCTCGCTGCGGCCATGCACATACGCTCTCACAAACGCTCACAAACGCTCACACACACGGCACAATCGTGTGTGAGTGCGTAGCAATGGGAACACGGCAGCAACTTCACGCTTTCGCCGTCAACGTCTACTGTCCGTTCGCGCCCATTCCGGACTACAGCCGCTTCCGAGCAACCAGCTGGATTCCGAAGGGGGTTCGCTGCAATCGCATTCCAGGACAGTCCACCTGGCACCACGACAATTCGTCTCCAAATTGCAACCTTCACGCCCAGCGTTTCCGGGGCGGGCCAACATTTGGAGGCGAAGGCGCACGTCCTGTGCTGCTAAGAAACATCACATCCACTCAAACATGGGTCCGGTGCTTGAATACGATTCCAGCGGCGAAGCTTGCAGGCACCCATACCCTTTGATTGAACATGAAGGCCACGACGGAGCCCGCTCGTGGTGGGGTTCGCGCATCGCCATGGCCCATTCCTGCGGCTGAGTGTGTTTGCAGCAGCACACAGTAAAGGCGGTGGGGGAAAGGTGCATAGAAGTGCATGCGAAGAGAGAGAGAAAGGGCACTACTACCCGTGGCCTGAGCAAGATGGACCATACATTGCTGCCGTGCACCCTTGGGGCGATAAGGGTCGTTGGAGGGGTTGAAGGCTGCATCCCATCACTCACCCTGGCTGCTCTCTTGCCTCTTGGGTTAACCTGAAGGCCGGCCCCCATGGAATCTTCCTCCCTGCTTACACTAGCATTGATACCTGCTACAACTACGAATGGGAGATGTTTTTCTCATAGGAAGCCTGGAAAAGATCACGACTAGGTTTTGCTACAAGATTTCGTATCAAATTCTACTCTGCCTAGCTTGTGGTAGGGCTTAAGGAAGGTGGGCGACTTGCTTGTGGCCTGCTTATGCCCCACTATGCGACCAGCCTACCACGACGACAGCCCTCTGAACACTGCGGCAACGGCACAGCATGGCAACAACTTGGGGGAACCCTTTCGTGCCTTCGTGCCTTTGTGCCTTTGTGCTTTCATGGCTTCCGTCTGAACAGCGAACACACATGAACCAACATGAACCGTGTGCATTGGCGCCATGGCCCGTCGGGAGAGGCACTCAATCAATCCACTCAATCGCCAACGCCCACACGCCAGCGAGATCTATCCTCTGCAGGTCCAACTTTTGAGATGAGGTGCAGGCTCCAGGCCAGCCAAGGCCTGGGGAAATAAGCCCGCTCGCCAAAGGCAATGCAAAACATCACCGAGATGACAACTGTTTGATGCTCACGAGCCATAATCTCGCGCAAATTGCAATTTGTGCTGCCTCATACCGACCATATGGCTGAGTAAACAGACTGAAACTTCCAGGCTTGTCCTCGCTGCGAAGCTCGTCGATCAAAAGTCAGTCGTGGAATTATCGGCCTTGCATCCCCGCTCGCTGCAAACTAAGCCGCCAATGACGCGAGCATGGCTTCCGTGCCGTGTTCTTTAAAAAAAACAAATTCGGGCCACTTATCGTCGCCAACGCATGCAGATCTTACAAGGGCAACCTTTCATTGCTCAATCTGCATTTGCAACTTTCTGTTGGCCCTTCACTTCGACAACGACTTTTCTTCCGAGACGTAGGTATTCTTCTATCTCACCATTAGGTCAGCCGTGCCCTCATTTTACTAATTGACATCATCGTAAACTTTGCACTTTTTATAGACATCGTACATACATCGTTCCTTTCGCGCCTATATTCTGCAGCCGCTACACAGTAGCTTGTTCCCAAGTGTCACCAAAGCACGCCGCCCGTACTGACTTTCCGCGCACCACGCCTGTGGAACATGAACGGGACACTTCTCCGCGATCAAGCCCGTGGTCATGGTTCAGCATGTGGAAACCCCGAGCTGGTCATGGAGGCATGTGCCGTGATATTTCTGCTGAACTCAATCTCGCCCTAAATCCTCGTTCTCGGTTCTCCTCTCTGGCCCAATGCTTTTCAATCATCTGTTACAAAACAGTTTTGCAATACGTACAATTACATGGCTACTGCAGACCAAGCTCTTTTCCTCCACTTGAACTACACTAGCTCATCTGGCAAAACCGGAATGAATGGACGGGATGAATGGACAGGATAGCGAGGTATCTCACTGACTACCCGAACTCTGCACCACTTGTTGAGCACTCACGGAGAGCTCTTGGTGGCAAAACGACGGGCGTTGGTATGGATCCACCTTACGGTGTGATCGTGTATGGGGCTACATCGCAAGTTGTTGCTGCCCTTGAACGCATAATCAACTAACCATGCCCGCTATGCAGCTAGAACGCGCGGAAAATGATGCTAACGCCATATGTACAGTAATCGTGAGGGAGAGCAAGCATGACGCGTCCTGCATCCTTTTACCACATTGAAGAAATGTAAACAATACAGGAGCGCCATCTCATGGTTGTGCACATACTCGGCTACCCATCTAATCGATAACTATCCAAGCTCGTGTGGGGCTGCGAGGTGCCGACAACCAACTGTCACCATGTCTTTCTCGCGAACAGCACCAATGTTTGATACACAACACTTTGCTCTACATATTTCACCTATACAATAACTTGCGTAACTAATGATACATATCCTATATTGCAATCTTCAATTTTACTCTTTTTCTAACAATTCCAGAGCTGACGAATTTCTGGATATTGGCTCCGCGGGCGGCCAGTGATATTTGGCCATCAAACCCTCGAA
Organism: Dendryphion nanum; assembly: GCA_020744415.1. Taxonomy (NCBI): domain Eukaryota; kingdom Fungi; phylum Ascomycota; class Dothideomycetes; order Pleosporales; family Torulaceae; genus Dendryphion; species Dendryphion nanum. Next base: position 821,851 of record JAGMWT010000005.1, on the reverse strand, counting down.
TCACTTCTAGCATGAGTATGCCCAATTCAGTAAAGCATATCCTAGTTGGCAAACCCTACACACCACTCCACATTTGGATCAAGTTTCTCCCTTGATTATTGTCACGACTTCCTGTTCCTTCGAATCTGGATCGAATTTCTATTTTCATGATTACGTTTCTAATCGTGTAGTACGACTCAGTGTCAGATCATGAAGAATCGCTGCGTCATCGCGATCTCAGGCCTCAACATTTTCTCGAGGCTTTCTCCCGAAACGTGTTGTAAACGTCGTGGCCTGGGATTACTGGTTCGTCTTGGAGGGTGTCGAAAACATCCCCACACCACCCAATGGCCGTTCAGGTCCGGCTGGATCCGCTGCGTTTCAGAACTCAGTGGCGCCTCGTTCCACCGACAGTATCCCGTGATACAGGTCTAACCGTGGCTCAATGCGTACGCCTCCACCGCTTTACATCCCTCGACCCTGCCTTACTTTCGGAATAGAGTCGTCAGTTCTCCGATTGGAGCCATGATCGACGAAATGCTCTTCCGGGCACTTGCTGAATCTCAGAGCTAAGGACCACAGTCTCGGGATCAAGCTGGCACGGCTTTCCCAACACCAACTTCGGTGCCTGCTACGGCTTCTACCCTTTGAACTACGGCACCCCTTCGATGAGGCCATGTTGAGCATACATGCGGGCATATCAGCAGCCGCTCGCTCGCGTGTTCCAGGCAAGTCGTGTTGCTCGATGTGTTGTCCAATGATCGGACTAGTGTCCGGAGACGACGCCCTCATTGGACTTCATCATGACCATCTCAGCTCTTTACACGGGCATGCCACACTTGAAAACCAAGTTTTACCTCACTATCCAACTTCAAGAGCGTTCTAATTCTACCTAGCTAGAGAATCATCGCCGACGTCGCCGAGGACATTTGAAATCTTTGGCTTCTCATATTTCCATCTGCCGATGCTCTTCCCTTGAAGCACTGGAAAACACTTGTGCGGATCAACTAGCTTTCTCGGCCACAAGCTGCCCTAGCGCCTTGAACTCAGAATCAGCCAGACCGTTGAGCGTTGTTACGCCATTTCCGTCCATCTCCCTTTCTCCACTGAGTAGATGTCTGAGACAGCAGTATGCTGTGCTACATATCCTACCTTGTGAGTTGGCAGTTAACGTCTAACACTTAATCTCGGTCGAAGTGTTGGTCTCAAAACTTCCCCCTGTTCAGTGTCTTATGTGCTCCGCCAGAAGGATCATCCGTGAGGTACAATGAGAGTGAATGATTAGAGAGAACGATCCCGGACCTAGTAAGCCGTGTCTAGGTCCAGGTGCATCATACAGTGCTTCCCACGTTCGTAACAGCAACACCCCATTGTAAGTCAGATCACGGTTTGTTCATACTACATCTTTCATTTCTCTTTATTCTATTATCTCTTTTCTTTTCTTTCGCACAAAAACTACATCAATTGATCAACCATTCAGTTTTCATCATCAATGTTAAGGTCTATATACTACTGAATGAGTCTATATGTCTCTGATACAGATGCTTACACTTCAAAAATGGCACTGTAGACGTCTCGTTGATCTGGGATCATACCATCCCCATGTTGAATTTCTCCGACTCTCCTACTCTCGTAGAATCCCGAATTAACTACATCATTCTAGCCACTAAACCTTGGCCCAGTATACCCACATACGACTCAAGTCAAATTGCTTCTTCTATTCTGTCCCACGATTTGATATTCGCAAAGGTGCAGGTACCAGAGATTGATATGCGTGGTACTGGGCATCACGACAATCGTATATTGCCTGCTCGGACGAAGCAGTGCTCTTGCAATCTTCCTCACATGTTACAGGGCTGTCGTAAGTAATGGGAACTGTTTCCGAGCTGATAGATGGTGAATTTCGGATGTGAGTATGATGTGCAAGGTTGGAGTGTATAGCAAGGGCATAGTAGGGATTGTTCAATGGACCAGCCTCTGCGAAGTTATACGTAACGAAAGACGAAGCACATGATGACGGAGGAGGGGAAAGAGGAGATGGATGAAGAGGAGGAGGAGGAGGAGGAGGAGGAGGAGGAGGAGGAGGAAGCGAAGATGGCGAGAAAGGAAAAGGAATATCCGGTCCGAATACACCTTCATCCTTCCCGATCCCATAAACCCCCCTCCTCTCCTCCCTTCCCCTAACCCACTCCCTAGCCCTCCTCTTCACCCTCTTCATCTCCATCCCCAAATCCCATGCCTCCCTCACCACCTCCTCCCCCCCAACCTGTACCAACGCCTCCCTAACCCACCTCACCCTCCTACTCCTCACCCTATCTCGCGTCCCTACAACACTCTCCTTATACGCCCCGACCATCGCCGCCAACAAGGCCTCCAAAACCGCCCTGTCAGAGTTAAGTCGCGCAAGGATGCACGCCGGGCACTCGTTGTGCTGGAACGTCCATTTAGCGAGGTTTCGTACGAGGGGGGCACGGCGCGGGAGCGTGTTGTCTTCGATGTGGAAATCGGGGTCCCACATTCGGGATACGGGCTCGAGGTGCCGGATTCTGAGTTCTTGGGCGGATGGGAGACCGGCATCTGTTAGGATGGGGAGGAGGAAGCGGCCGAGGCGGTAGGACAGTTCGTCGTGGAGGGTGGACCATATTGAGTAGATTAGTGGGGCGTGGAGGTGCGCGTGGTGGGGGCAGAGCATGTGGGGTTTGACTTTGCCTTGGGCGGTGAGTGTGTTTTGGGAGGAGGGGAGGAGGGTGTGGAATAAGGGAGTGAGGAGGTGTGGTGGAAGGGATTTGATGGCGCGTTTTGTGGCGAGAAGGTAGGATTCTGTGGTTTCTGGAGAAGAGAGGGGGGAAGGGTAGTTGTTGAGGACTGTTACTAGGGCTTTGATGTCAATGGGGGTGAGGGTGTGGATGGTGCTGGGTCTGGGTGGCATGGTGGGTGATGAAGTGCTGCGGGCTTGACTTGGGGTTTGGTGATGAGTGCAAGTGCTGTGGTTAGAGAATAGATGTGGAGGTCAAGGTAAGACTTATAAGGTGGTGGGGGGAAGAACTTTGTGGAAACTGTATGCTTTGTGTGGATGCATTGTGTATGGACGTGAGTAGTAATTTCTAGCCTCTCTTAAATGATTGTCTCGAATACAAAAGCGGTTCGCACATAAATCTCTTTATGGTAGAACAAACAATGACAACAGACTTTCAAGGCACTATTGTCGCAGTAGGAAATGTATGAACAGATTTATTGCGCAAAATTGGGAGACAAAAGAAGTGGCCTGCATGTATTGCATTGTACCATTTCTTATTATATACAAAACTTCAAGCTAATCCAGTTCACTAACAATGAATTAAGCTTTCATCAAATTCTCCTATATACCCACCGACCCAAGAAGAACACAGACATCACCACCTTCACATTCAATAAGATCCTAGGAGAAATAAATCTATACTGAAACGAACGTCTGTTTTATTCCACAGTTTCTAACGGTCTCAAGCAAGCTACAGATGCTAATTATATTAACAGATCAAAAAAGAAGCCCATATAAGTATCTGCTCTGAACGATAGTACAATTGAGTGACGTTGTCCGATGTCTTACAAAAAAAAGGAGAAAACTCGCCGAGCCAACCACTGAGCCAATCAGTCCTAAACGCCGGGGAGAAGTCCTGCTCATAACCGTACATAGCGAAAGGAACCCAAGAGGGGGTATGACGAAGTCCTGGATATCACCGCTACTGCCACATGCAGCGCCTACTTGACTGAATCGTCCCAGGAGAATATTTGTTTCATGTGAAATGCGTAAAGTACTCCCAATTTTCACACGTCTCTTCTGATTGCCCCCAAATCTTACACGTATAACAATAAACATTATAGTTGTTAATCTGAATCCGTTGCAGAGAAAAACTAGTGTCGGCTTTCCACGCCCAAAACATTGGCGCCCCGGCCATGTAGGCTTTCATTCACCTTGTTTCTCAGACCTTTCAAGCCAGAAGGAGAGGATGAAATGCTCGATGCCTTCTTTCTCGACTGCAAAGGAGTGGAAACTGGCTTGGTGGTTGTGGTTTCGACCCCGGATGCTGCTGACGCCTTGTTGTCGATCTCCTGGTCGAGTTTGTGTTGAGCAGTGCGTCGAGCCCTTTCGTACTTGGCAGCAACATCTCCTTGCCACATAGTCCCTAGGTACCTATCCCAAAAGGTGAAGCATGGCTGAGAAAAGTTGGACTTAATGCCCCAGCTTTGGTGATGGATATCGTGGTATGCGGCGTTGTTGGAGGTGATATGTTGCAAGGGATCAAAGGGTAATTTGTAACCGCAATGGTCATCCACAGTCTTGACCGTTGAGCAGGTAAAAAACCAGATGGATTGTCTCGGAGTCATTCCAACCATTAGATATGCGAGTCCAGTGCCAAGGGTGTCCAGAAGAAAGCCTTCAAAGGGATGGTTGTACAACGCCCCATACGCATATGGGACGTAGAGTCTATGGTGGCGCGAATGGAAAGTCACTATTGACATTAGAGGACGTATTAAGAATCATGGGCGTCAAGTACGTACCATAGAGCCACTTATTCATGTGCATGGCGCGGTGGAGGAAGTACTCCCATGTGTCCAACAGTAGGAAACCGGCAATAAATTGCAGAGCTGGGACACCGTACCAATACAGCACCTTGGCGACTAGTAGCTCCCATGACGCGAAGGCTGGGATAGACACCATCTGCCCTTCAACAATGGCCGATTGTACCAGTCCGGAATAGCGACCGCCTGCGAGTGCGCCGGCCAACATTGGATACGAGCTGACTGCCTTGGATGCCAATTGTGCAGGGTTGAAACCGATTGTCGCAAGCACCACTGGGAGAGCTCGTTGAGCAATGCGGATCTTCTGGGCATACCAGGCTACGTTGAAATCGTCCTTGCCCGTCATAGGCGCTTCGTCCAACATTCCCATTAACAGGCCAAATACAGTTTGTATTATCTGCTGCAATATGACATCCCGAAAGCATTCCCATCTTGTGACGTGATTTCGCTTCAGGACTTCGGCAGGCGTGTGCAGTCGGTATTGGGGAAAGAGGTCGTAGACGTCAATGATGTGGAAAAAGCCCGACACAACCCAGTAGGATATAATTGGCAGGGCAAGTGCTACGTTGGCGTCGGAGATCCATGGCACCAGCGGGGGCAGTGGCTGCATCGTGTAGTCGGGCAATGGCGGCAGCTCGAAGGCGGACATGTTCGCAGCCATCATGATGCGGGTGGCGACGTCACAGTCGCGATCGATGGAGAGATGGACAGGTCGAGGGAGTCGAGATTCGAAGGATCGTGGTGGAGAGTTTGCCGAACGCAATCACCTGTATAGTTCGCAGCGCGCAGACAGACAGACAGCGGGTGTTTGTATAGAAGAGTGTGTGTTGGCTGGCGGACAGCTCGGATGTGGCGGACCAGATGTGTTATTAAGGAGAAGGAGCGACGGGCGCAAGGCGGGGACACGAGGCACAAGCAGTGAGAGGCCAGGCAGACTGGAGAAAAAGGAGAGACGGCGGTGGGCAGAGCAAAGGAGGAGGGCTGATTAGGGGTGAGATGCGAGGATTGGGAGGGCGAGGCGAGAGAATGAGAGCGAGTGTCTGGTGAGAGTGGTGTTTAGATGATCAATGGCAGCTTTGCAGTTCCCGGGTTCCAGGGCTTCCTGCATCCATCAATCATGACATGGTCGGGCGGACAGATCGGGGGTCCAATTTGGCTTGGCCCTTTTTTTTGCCCGGCGCCGCCTGCCTGACTTCCTGGCTTTCCCTCTGTCTCGCTTCCAGCCCTTTTCACCAACATCGAACTTTGCCTCGCCGTCACGTGCCAGCCGATGCCAAGCACTGGCACCAGCCCAGCACTCCAAACTCCCCCCGTTGCGGTGCGGCCTTGGCGCCGATGGCCCGTGCATGCCCGCCGCTGCCAGGGTTGGCCGAGAACAGCTTAGCCGGCGACTAAAGACTTTCCCCCACCAAATTCGACTCTGGCCGTCTTTTCTCTCCTTCGAGTTTTCGACCAGCTTTTCTCAATAGAAAAAGTCCACTCCACACCTTTCCTTCTGCCCCAGACGCTCCACTTCCTCTCTTCTCCTCACCACTTTCTGCACCACCAGACATCATGATTATCTACAAGGTGCGTCTACCATTTACCCTGCGCTCCCCGCGCATTGCAATAAAGTTACCCCGCCCCCTCCCTCCCTCGGGCGCCACTCTTCAATATGCTTCACCAATGCATACCATACAAACCATGTCAAACGTCTTAATAACAACTGCTACAGGACTTGATCACCGGCGACGAGATCATCTCGGACTCCTACAACCTCAAGACCATTGATGATATTGCCTACGAGGCCGACTGCAAGAAGATCACCATCGGCAACGACAACATCGGTGCGCTTCCTCCACCTCCCCCCCCGTCGCGTGCTTTCATAGGTCGCACTATCCACAGGATTGAGTCTAACTCCAGACACATATAGATATCGGAGCCAACCCGTCTGCTGAAGAGGCTGACGAGGGCACCGATGACAACGCTCAAACCGTTATCGATGTCGTCCACTCTTTCCGTCTGAACGAGACCTCATTCGACAAGAAGTCATATCTTACCCACCTCAAGTGTTTGTTGCCCCTTCTCGCTCAACTCAACCCAACCAATGAGTGGCTAACATATTCCAGCCTACATGAAGAAGGTCAAGGAGGGCTTGACTGAGAAGGGCGCATCCGAGGACGAGATCAAGGCCTTCGAGAAGGGTGCTGCTGCCTTCGCCAAGAAGATCGTCGCCAACTTCAAGGACTACGAGTTCCTCATTGGAGAGTCCATGGATCCCGATGGCATGTAAGTTAAGCTCATTCTACTATACATTGAGATCATACATTGATAATTGTAGGGTTGTTCTTCTCAACTACCGCGAGGATGGTGTTACTCCTTTCGTCACCGTGTGGAAGCATGGTCTGTCCGAGATGAAGGTGTAAAGGGCTCTTGGGGGGTCCAGGGGTGGAATCCGCGAGGGGACTTAAATTTACGACTTTACATGCATGACTGGATATCCGCCATAGCGCTAAAAGCGACACAATTTAGAGACCTCTTTGTAATGCTGTCTCGGCATATATTGGCATTATGGCCTCCGTGAATGTCTTTTTCGTCGTGAAACAAATTTCCAATAATATCTAATCCAGTTCCCCCACCATTGTTCTTCCAAGTTGAGCCTAAAGCAGTACCCGAGTGAATGAACGCAATCATGTGCTAGCGTGTTTTCGCGTTTCAGGCCGTGCGCCATCAGCGTGGGGTTACGGTCAGGCTTCGTACCAGCCTGAGGCATCATTCTTGCGATATCCAACCTTCACCTCTCCCTCTCAGCCTTGTTCAAAATCGCACCTCTCTTTGGTACCCCATTGGTAATACCTTTCATTTATTATAATTTCGTTGTTCAGTGCGGGCTGTGATGCGGAGCTCAGCGAGGTTAGCCGCCCAAGCTAATAACCACGGATCACCATCGCCAGCGCACCGTCCTGCTAAAAGCCTTGAGAAAAGCGGTGCCTTGCTCACCGACCTGATTCGTGAAATTGAGCGGGAATGGAATCTCGGTCTCGACATTACCGATGAAAAGCGCTCACCAGACAAGGCTATCGACGATTTACCAAACAGAGTTCGCAATAAGATTAAGGTGTTGTATTGGCGCGCAAAGCCTGTACTGGATGAGAATCTTGCAGAATTCAGACGCCTGGCACCCAAAAGGACCCAAAGTGGCAGGTTGAAGCTCCTCGACGGGTTGTTACCCCAACCCGCCGACACACCAACACCAAACAGGACAAAAGTATTACCCACTCCGGAGGCTTCTGGGATCCCTGATGGCCCAAGTCTACTCCCAAGATCTTGCAAGTCAAAATACGTCTATTCTTTTGCACAAAATTCCCACTCTCTCACCGCTTTGTCAATACCTTTTACCATTGCATGTGATATGGGCTAACAAATGATGCACAGCACCAACTCGACGATTGGAATTCGTCTCTCCGAGCAGTACCGACAAGACTTACAGAACGGCTGTAGACACAGGATCATCAACCGAGGAAGACGAAGATTTCATCACTCCACCTTCACCATCGGTATCCATAAGATCCGCCCAACGGCGTTCCCAGGCAAGTCCCCGTTTCTCTTTGGGGCCAGCCACAAGGAAAAGGCCATCTGATTATGTTAATGATAATCGAAGTTCACCAAAGTTGACTAAGACTGTGAAGGGAAAACAGCCTTCAACCCATCAGTCTCCTACTCGTCCCATAGGCCAACACAACCCGAACAATGTGTCTCCATTCAAGAAGCCAGTACCTTCCATGGCGCCATCATTCCAGGCTGCTTCGAAACAGGATTCTGCAAATACTTCGTTCAACACTACGTGGTCTTCACAGCCTCAACCTGGCACGGATGCAACGTCTTTCTCTTCGGAGGTGGGGGATGTTCCAATGGATAAATCGAGGGCACTGACAAGTTCAACGACAATAAACTCGCTCGACGAAAGAGACATGAATGAAGTATCCTTGAGGCTTGAGCAAGATCCATTCCCACGCCAAGGTCACTTGACGAGAGCAAGTACCTCTACCTTTGGCTCTATTGATGAAGGTGCTGTGGCGGAAATCGCGGACCAGTATCAGGAGGCTGGAATATCCCGAGATGTACGGGCGTCAGTGAATCGATCCTCCTCTCGACTTCAGAAGGGGGAACCGCCTGCTACGACTCCCTCCAAAAACGTATCACCACCAAAAATGTCTCATACTGTGCGCAGTATTCCAACCCAACATCTATTCGTTCAGGATACTCCAGAACATTTGAGATGGACACCCTATTTTATACAGTTCATCTTTCTACGCCTCACAATAGAGCGTAATATGAAAGAGCGTCGGATCAAATCATCCCTCAAACTCTCCATGTCGGACACAATGGCTGGTATTAATTCAACCACATGGGCAAGTCACGACACTTTGCACAATTATCTCCAAACGCATCCTGTTAATCCTGTTGAGAACTCTCATGAAGCAATGAATCTCTGGGATGGTGTGAAAAAAAACTTCGAAGGCTTCACCTTCAAGGGCCGTGTTGTTTTCAGCAATAGGCGCAAGTCCGAGCAGGGCAATTCAGAACCAGTGTTTGAGCTCCAGCTTTCCCCCATTCAAGCAGACAAGTCTTGTCGTTTCCAACGCGCATTTGGCGCGGATCGGTTTTTATACTTGACGTTTCCTTCGTTTGATGGTAAATCGGAGACGAGGTTTACTAAGGATGAACTGGTACAAGTTGAAGGACAGTGGAGGGAATGGTGTCTTACGACACATTCATTCCTTGGCCGCAGATGGAGAGCCTTCCATTTCGAACGAATCAAAAGACCGAAACCCGGACGTGGAAATGATACTAGCATTCAAGACAAGAGAGTCGTTCTCTTTGCCACTGATGGCTATGATATCCCGAATACGATACCCATTGGGACGCTAATGAACTGGTTCTTTCATTTCCCCGATAAAGATAATCAAAATCAGCCGTTCCCGAAGGCTTACGCCCGATTTGACTTGGGACTCTCCAGAACTTCCCCAACATATGTGTTTAAACCATCTCAAGTTAAATATTATCCAGACGCATATTCTGACGATACTCCAGAAGATGAGCGTTTCAACGATTCAAACTTCACATGGCCAACAGTTGAGAAGGCACAGGTCATGAACGATGGATGCTCGGTGTTATCTATGCGTGCGGCGCAAGAAATCTGGAGAGTATATAAGGGAGCGACAGGCACGAATGATCCTATGCCAAGTGCTTTCCAGGGTCGAATTGGCGGTGCTAAAGGTCTCTGGGTTGTTAATGCTGAGTACTCCTCCAACAATCACGATCATCAAGACATATGGATAAAGATTAGCGAAAGCCAGTTGAAGTTTGAGCCCCACCGCGAAGACCTTGACGACAGCCAGTACAACCGTCACCGCCTGACCTTTGAATTGGTCAATTATAGCTCAGCTCCAGCTCCCTCTGATTTGCACATATCATTTATACCAATCATGGTCGACAGAGGAGTCCCAATAAAGGACATTGCCAATATAATGACCGAGCGTTTGGATATTGAGAGACAAACCCTACTGGAAATTCTTCCTGATCCAGTGAAGATGTACGACTGGCATTACAAACAAGGCCCCAGGACTCGAGACGACAATATCCCATGGCAAGCAGCCCTGCCACATGCCTTGGATGAGAAAGTCAGACTTCTTTTGGAGAGTGGCTTTTCTCCTTTAAGAGCCCCATATCTCACGAGATGTCTTTCACGGTTCATTGATAGGCAACAAATCATGAGGGAGAAGAAGCTCCGCGCGCCACTTGGAAAAGCCACATATCTATATGGTGTCGCTGATCCCCTTGGTGTACTTGCTCCCGGAGAAGTACATGTCCAATTCTCCAGTTCTTTTACCGACCATTTTACCTACGACCAGTTTCGATGCCTGAACAACATAGATTTGTTAGTCGCTCGTCAACCAGCTTGTCGAAGATCAGACATTCAAAAGGTCCGGGCAGTAGTAAACCCAAGGTTATCACACCTAGTAGACGTCGTTGTATTTCCCAGTAAAGGGCAATATCCTTTAGCAGGGAAGCTGCAAGGAGGTGATTATGATGGCGATATCTTTTGGCTTTGTTGGGAACCAAAGCTCGTGGCACCTTTCTTGAATGCGCCTGCCCCTGTGCAATCCCCCGACCCTTCTCAGTATGGGATCGAGAAAGAGCAAAGAAAGGTGAACGAGGTGATGAGGGTGTCCAATCTTGCATCGGTCGATAGCTTTCTCGACGCGGTTCTTCGTTTCCAGATGAAGCCATGCCCTCTTGGAATGGTGACTTTCTTTGCGGACAAGCAAGCTTACCGCGAGAATCGCGTGTGGTCTGAGACACTTGACCATCTTTACGACATACATGATCTACTGGTCGACGCCCCAAAACAGGGTTATATATACAGCGATAACGACTTCAACCGGTATGTGTCAAAACACCTTCGATTACCAGTTTTTCTTCCTCGGCCAGCATACAAAAAGGCTATGGAGGCTTGTGAGAACGCCAAAGAGATGGGTGAAGCCGAAAAGGCAAGGATCGATGATTACGGCTTCATGGAAAATAACGTGCTTGACTTTCTCTACTTCAAGGTAATGCGAGAACACAATAGAGAAACCTTGCGACTGGTATCGGAAGCATTTGCAAACCCGGAACTTGATGAGCCACGGCTTCAGTATCCGATTGATCGGATCAAAAACCGACTCGGAGAGAAGCCAAACAAGGCTGTTGAGGACGAATTGAACCGGCTCACTCAATCTCTCACAGAGATCAACATGAGATGGAACAGGGACATGGTAAAGGGGCGCAAGCCCAACCAATACAATACTACGGTAGAAAATTGTTATCGGGAATACCGAAACCTCACACCTTCTCAACGATATCATCCCGATATAAAGCCATGGCTTGAGCCGTACCTAGACGAAGAATTCTCGATTTGGGATTCCTTGAAAGCTTCGGCTCTGTATATGGCTTTCCCAAGGATCGAGAAACAGCCCTTCATATTCCACCTTGCCGGAAGGGAACTCTGCAATCTCAAAGCCGGTCGGCATGCGAGGTCAATGGTACAGGGTATTTATGTGAATACAAAACCTAAGCCTGTCCGATGGCCCACACAAATCGATACAGGGAATACAGACGACCTCGATGAAGATGACGAATTACAAACTGCTATGGACGCCCCAGTAGACATAAAAATTGGATTAGGCTTGGACTAGGCTTGTACTAAAGTTTATGTGCCGGAAATGGCTCACCAATGAAGACCAAATTCCATAGCCGAAGCGAGGTGATTGTTTCTCTCCTTGTTAATGTTACTCCTACGACGATCACCTCAATATGTGGCCAAGCCCCTGGAACACTTCTTCCTGCACTAGTTCTTGATGCCAGTCCGACCTAGTTAGAATTGGCATTTCCTTATTGCCATGTTTTGCTTTATTTCTGTTCGATACCCTTCGATACCCTCTTTGCAATTGCATGTTTGTTTTTTCAGTTTGTCTACTTTGATATTTGAGTGGAGACAGTATTTGGGTAAATGCGATGGACTTAATTACTGGTTAAAGAAATGCAACATTCATCTCACTTCGTGTCGCTGCAACTTTCATATATGCAGAGAACTCGGAGATTACGCGGCCTCTCTAGAAATGCTACCTGCAACTGCAACAGGGTAGATGCAAAGCAGGCAATTAGCGAAACGCAAAGTGAGGTTACAAGAACCTCCCACGATATCTCTTCGTTAAGGTAATCGGAAAATGGGGCGAGACTACATCAGACTTAGGCTGTGGATAGGGTGGGTTAACGACGTGCCGCGGGGTAGCTCTTCAACCTCGCGTTGACGTTACATACGCTTCTCCGCTACACCAGCGCTACCGACTGAACTCTATACAAACGGTGAAAAACCCCCCCCGTCTTTGTTCATGCATCTACTGTCCAGTCTCGTGTATCCCCTTTCTACTCCCGATTGAACGATTTAGCCCACAATGGCTAGGACAATGTCTACCATTGAGCATACCATTAACGACAATACTTCCACACCTACGAGCCCCTACGAAGCTGCTCTGGTTTCCCTTGAACGTGACGGTTTTGTTGTGCTCTCCGCTTCCCTCTTCCCCTCTTTTGATCTTCCGACATTGCGCGAAGCTGCTGCGCGAAGCACATTCGCAGCCCGTACAGGAACGTGGCCTTACATCCGCACACTTCCAAAGCAGTTCCCGCCATGGCCACAAGATCCATCGAATGGTATATGGGGAGTCCAGCACTTGTTACATCCATCTAATCCAGACCATCTTACATTTGCAAAGAGCTATTTTGATTCCGAGTTGTTGAAGTATGTGCAGACGCTTATCGGGTGCGAAGAGGATGAGTTGGTCATGGAATTATACAACATGCTTGTGCGCCCTGACGACAAATTCGAACTCCGCTGGCATCGCGATGACATTCCCGCCACGGCCACCCCTGACGAGGAACTCGAACGGCTTAGCAAACCCGGCTATCACGCCCAATGGAATCTCGCACTCTACGAAGACAGCTCTCTAATCGTGATTCCTGGATCCCACAAAAGAGCTAGGAACGATATTGAGCGAAATGCGGACCCCTACGAACCTTACCTACCAAATCAACTCGTTGTCAAGCTCAAAGCGGGCGAGGTTGCTTTCTACAATAATAATATTCTGCATCGAGGCGTTTACGATATAACCAAGGAGCGCATGACTTTGCATGGGAGTATCGGGTCTAGTCGGGCGAGCACAGAGAGAGCTAGGAATGTACTACAACATGGAGTTGGTGAATGGGTGAAAGAATACAACTTCGATGATTTCGATCCTGAGGTGGCGAGGAGGGCAAGTGGGATGAGGGAGAAATTGGTGGAGATGGGGAGGCTGAGTGGAAACGTGGGGTTTTATAGCCAGGATGAGTAGTTCTTATTGCGGATGGTCTATTCTGCAGAACTTGGACTAGGGATTTATTGGGTTGCCAGAGTTATTCGGAGTAGTCGGTGCTCTGGCAGGAGTGTTCCTTCTTCTTTCTCCGCCTCCCGAAACTGCGAATCCATCTTTAAGCCCTTTCAATTTTCTTCGCCTATCTTTGTTCTACGTGTCTCTTTCATGCGTTTCAATTTTACTCGCTTCAAATGTTTAGTCTTGTCATCCACCAGTTGTTGTTCCTGCCGCCGATGTTTATCGAGCACACTTGCCATTAGCCGCCCACCCTAGTCCACCCCGTCACATCATGCGCCTCCTACCACCTACACAACGTGTATCCATCTTACGTCTCGATCAAATCCACTGGCTCTGATGTTTTTAAACAGCCCACTTCGACCCATCAGGACTAGCTTTATAATGCTCTCTCCTACCTGCATCATTGCGGCGTATACCTACTGTGACTGCACTGGTTTCATATCCGTTGGCAATGATGCGAGGAATATTTTCATAAACAACATTAAGTATCTGGATGCATCTCGAACTTGTATTTACAGTATCTTGTGCGGTCGTGATTGCGCAACCGTCTCGTCAGATTGATGCAAGTACCAGCAACGTTTCGATTACAAGCCTCCAGGAAACACAAGCATAAATAATTAAATGGCTTCACAGTCCACTTCTCCAAAACGTACTGCCAAATCTAGACACAGTAAAGAAGACGAGTATCGAAATCTGAAAAGAGACGCAAAGGCACAAGGAATCGAAATCAACTCGAGAAAATACGATCGCCTGACGAGCCCGAATACGCCTTTCGAACTTAAGGAATGTTTTGCCGTCGTCCAGAGCATCGGACGCACCATATTTGAGGGATGTATTTTCACGCCCAATAGTGATATGCTAGACAAACCATGGCAACTAGAGACACGAAAACGAGCCAAAAAGCTGCAAAGCCTTGCTGCACGATGCCGAGAAGAGAACCGTAATGAAGCAGGATGGAGACATAATATCGAACACAAGATTTTCGAACGATTTGAATATGAAGTCGCTTGGTTAGTAACATGTATCGCTTCATAGCTAATTTAATAACCGTAATCAGCAAGAAATGTCGTAAAAGATTGTGGCGATCTGAGACTGAAATGACTTCGAGCTATAATGATAGTCACTCAATCCAACTGAGTGAACGTCAACAGAAGCGAGAGCCTTGTATTTGTTACCCGAACGGTCGAATCGACGAGTAGTAAGTATCTCGATGCTACGATATCAAGTCAGTCGCTTATAGAATCAATAGCTCAGCGATGGATGCTGGTATAAGTCAATTGTTTTCGAATGTTATGGAAGAAACGTGTTTCTCACCAGATCCATCGTCATCGAACCACAAAAAGAAACCGGACAGGGTGCACGGACTGCGGTGCACCAAGAAAATTGAAGCGTTACTTAATTCGCCTTATGTTCATGACGAGCCTCATCACATATACCGAAGTCTGCTCAAAGATATTATGAAGACCACATTACAAGCGGATAACGGAGGAGATCTATTGCATTTCCCTTTCCTTATAGCGGAAGCTAAACGCGGGAAAGGCGCTGAGAACTTCGAACAGATCGAGATACAGACTTGTTTTCCTATCAAGTATGCCTTGCAGTTGCAGTCTGAGCTTCTCAAAATTCCTGGAAATGATATACCTGTTCCGGGTGGCCCGCTGGTATGGTTCTTTGCTAATCGAGGGGAAGACTGGCGCGTATATGCAGCTCATATTGAAGAGAGAGAAGGACGTCCTAAATACGTTCGTATAATATCTTAATTACTTCTCTGTACATGCTAACTGATAGATCATAGATTATCAATTATTTGTGGGCAGGTAGTCTTACCGGACTCAGTGACACTCTACAGCTGTTATTGATCGTTGATTACATTGTGGACTGGGCCCGAGACAAATTCAGACCGAGCATACTGAGACAGCTGGAAGCTCTGACAAATGCCAATTACGATGACACGACGACTCTTGCGGATTCTAATGTTTGTTTAAATTGCGATAAAGCCATCAAGGTTCGGCAGTGGAATGATCACAAAAATATCAGCACGGAAACCCTAACTCAGGTTTTCCAATATCGATGGCGACAAAGAAATGGGCACCTTGGAAAATTGTGACATGCCAGAATCAAAGGTGTGCTCAAATCAGTTGGCTCAATTCGGCACAAGACATGGTGTGGTTAGAAACGCCAGACGTATATGCTTACAGTTGCGGGGATTAATCATTAGCAAGGATAACTCCCAAGCGGTTTTCCAGAATTTTGAGACCCCCATCGCTGCCACCAAATTCACTGAGTCCGTCATATCAATCCGCAGTCGACGTTGTGTCGCATTACAAAGCGAAGATATCGTCAACACCGTTGAACCTGTCCGGACTGGACATAACCGAGCGAATGTCCATTCTCATGACCCGACAATGCGGATATTTGTACATTTTCGATTTTCGAATTTTATAGATGTAGCCTGGCAACAGATCCAAGAACTGTCATATTTAGCTGTTACAGACGACGCCAGACAACTCCTCGTGCACGGAGCGGAAAAATTAGGTGTTTCTCGATTTTCGCCTCCTGGATGCCATAGTGCGGGCCTCGTTTCTGCATTCAACCGGACCCGACGGAACAGTCTTCGTCATGACACTGTTCCCACTCTTCTTCGATGCACATACATTGTCTGCCTCAAAAAGGAACGCTTCTTTGTTTGCATAGATACCAAAGTCGGAGTGTCGGAGTTCCATGAGACCCAAGTCTCGCTAGTTCACGACGAAGGAGAAGAGAACTCAGGAGTCGAGATACAAAGTCTTATCGAAAGAAAATATGAAGGGCATGAGGATGGCAATCGTTGTTTGTCAGAGCCACTCCTCCTTTTTTCTTTTCAGCCAGCCTTGATGGTGAATAAAGACCTCTTTGGTGTGGATGGGGACATGAACAAACCCCGGATTTGATATCTTCCCGTGCCACGTCCATCGAGAACCCCCTTTGATGAAACACAGGCTAATTGGTGTCTTTACATTATGGATGGACTACCAGAAGCTTTGACAAGCCAAGACTTCGACCGTATATTGTATGATACTTTTCTCGGTGGCGTATACGATATTGTTCGCAAAGACGGAAGTCCCGTGACAAGCCTGGCCTTTGAGGATAACCGAAAGTGATATTTTTCTCACTTGAAATATTGGAATCACTTTCCCTGAGCCAGAAAAGAGCTCAATAGCGAAAGAAATACACAAATGGACTGAGGCCGTTACCGGGAAAGAGTTGTTACTGTTCAAATGATTCCGCACATGCTTTCTGGGTTGGTGTTTCTTGGAAGCTGCGGCAGACTCTTAGATCTTCAAGACTAACAGAAAACAATACTATCTACTTGCGCCAAAAGTTAGTTGGACGAGCAGACCTTTGACGTTTTTGGAAGTTGCTTCTCATAGCGTCTATTAGAGTTATTATGCTGTAATTTGATCTTCATGTTTGCAATTTATTTATGAGAGGAATCATCTCATAATGTATCGATGTGGCCCATATAACTTGAGACCAATGACTATCCGCGTCAACCCCAGCATGAATGTGTCAGCCTGTGATAAGTCGGATCAGCCAAAGGCTTCAACCCGATCATATCCGCTTCGCTCTGCCATCCCCCCAGAGGCAAGCAAACCGCAGGAAGATTGGCCAAAAGAAAGAACCTCATAACACATACTGCTCGTTGTCTACATATAACTCCGAAAGTCACTAGTCCATATGGTCCCTCGACTTATCTTCTAGCACAATCTTCTAGCCAGTGGCAGAAGTCATGTCGTCAAATTTGAGCAAGTTGTGCACCTCGGTCTTTTCTAACATGGACTATAAATAGGTACTGTTGTATCTGCTTTTTTCTCGAACAAGTGTTCGAGGAGACACTGTTCACTGTCGCTCACGCCATCGAAGAGCGGATGATGACCACTGCCACTGATGGTGTATGCCTGAAACAACCAATTTAGCAACTATTCATGGCAAACCTCTAATTCATGCGTGCACTTGACTCACAGGAGAAGTGTCGATTACAGCCGGGGATGGAATGTCGGACTGGACTAAAAGAAGCGCAGGAGCCAGCCCAGGCAGCAGTACGTGTCCAGTCGCCACACGCTGCCAACGCGATATCACGAGACACATGGCTATACCTAAATGGTCGGATGATGGTGTCAAGATATATTGAATGCTACCTAGATGAAAAATAACCGCCTCCCTACCTCCAAGCTCCGATTCGTCCTTCCGGAAATTGCGGTCCCTGAAACCGCCCGTCGAAGGAAGAAGCAAATGATGTTGATGATGCTGATGCAGACGTGATGACTCCTCCGCCGATTACGACCCGTCCTTCCTCGTTCCTTTACAGGCAGCGACGCTCGAGCCCGGGCTGTATGTACTGCGCGAGCCAATAGGTATCGGCTCAAGCGCGCACAGCAACTCCTAGGCGTGCATCTAGCCACCTCACTACTACTACAATACGCCGTTTTAGTTCTGTGTTTTCCTCCGCCCAGGCGTATAGCCGGAGTCCAAGGGCTAGGCTTTGTTGGACCGATCCAGCATCCTGCGAGATACCAGCCCAGCCGAGTTGGTCCGCGGATGCCTTCACTGCTACGAGTCCTCGCCTAGATGTGTCCCACGCCTCCGGCCCGGTTGCTAGAGTACATCTACGTCTGCATTTGTTGTCGTCGGTTTGTTGATTGATTGGAATGAATCAAAAAGGAATTCCTACAGCACCATCACAGCTTCAGACGAATCGAAGATGCTTGAAAGCGCGCGCTGGTCGAGTGCGAAATGTCGGAGAAGGATAGTCTTGTATTGCTATGGACAGAAGCCCACTACCGCATGCGGAGGAAAGAATGCGCCGAGAAGAAACGTCAACCTTGAAACAATATCATAAGCTGGGCTTCGTCTTTGTCTCAATTTCGGGGAAAAGGAGATGGGAGTGCATGAGTGGAGATTTGTGTGTGCATGTGTGCATTTGCATTCTAGGGGAGAAGCGGAAATGGAAATTGAGGTTTTGCAAACAGGTTGTCAGGGATCTTTGTAGTCGATGTCGCCATCGAAAAGATCCGTGACGACCTTCAGCATAGCATTCTCGAAGAAGAGGCTTACTTCATCTTCTTTTGGAGGGCCAAAGTAGAGGCGAAGTCGCTGAGCAGCATCCATGTGAGCTTTCCCCTGATCTTGCTGGTAGTAGGGCTGGTACTGTCCATAATACATTGGGTGCCAAGATTCGTTCGCCGCGAGCGCGAGAGAAGATGGGAGATATGGAGATGGGTGGGAGGAAAATGTGGTCGAATAGGACGAAGTCGTGTCCATGGAATGGTTTCGAGTGTGATTTGAGTGTGCTTTGCCAGCATCGCGGTGACGTGGCCGACTCCTAGTCCGTTTTCTATTGTGACGCTTGCTCATGATTGCGAGGAAAATGTGTACGATGGCAAGAGAGAAGATTGACTGTGGGAGATGGAGAGAGAGGAGGAGAGGGGGATGGGGTGGCGACAAGCCGCCGCGGGATTGCGAGGACAGGTGATTTTGGTACAGACGAAAGGAGACATGGACCAAGACTTATATACATTGTACACAATTACTCCAGTCAGAAGGCTGCCGTTGACTCATAGCCACACGGCCATGGTGTGAGGATGAGAACGGGACGGATGGCAGCGCATGACTGGTCAGGGTGACCCATCAACCATTTGCTGGCTTAAGCGGGCCCATCATGTGGCGAAGCCGATTTCGCTCCCGTTCCCATTCGAGTCACAACGTTGACACTTCATCTCTTTCTCGACAAAGTTTTTCGTGCACAACTCATCGCTTTTACACCGTAATCTGCCTTGACGTGGACAACGCGCGGGAGAGATACAAGCCCTATGCATGTTGGTTGCATACTGTATGCGCGTCGATTATCACTGCTGTGGCTTGGCTCGTTTTTTCCGCTGAATGAGGGTGTGATCAATTGCACAACCTGTGGCTGTGCGCGTCACTTTGTACCGTCGCCCCATGTCTCTGAACTTCGGTGGCGCTACAAATTCGTCAACTGCCACTCGCATACACAGGAGGCAGACTCCATGTGCAAACTTAGGCGATGATAGGCAGGATTCACTATAGTTACCAGGCTGTCGGCGCCCTTTCTTCGTTTCCCCACGATAAATCCAGTTCGCTATAGTTCCAGGCACTGCCTCAGGCTCGACCGAATTCGCTTGCCGACTCCTTACATGGAATGCTCGGTTGACGAACACCATGGAAGGGCGCCCTTGAAGGCGTTCATGGGCAACTTTTCCTGACAAATGTCTTAAAGAAGGCCTTGAAGGTATCCAAGTAGTCATACGCCCTATGGTGACTGTTAGCCTAATCAAGAAAGGCTCGGGTATGATTGCTTGTGCTCAGAATTGCACACCCAGAGGCCGCCTGAGCAACTGGTTAATATCGCAGTAGGCACCGCACAAAGTCACCTTCCGCCCAAGTCTCAGAAATGACTTTGAGCTGCGCTATCCAAGTGCCGCCCTGAAGCCTTCAAGGCTCCACTGCGGCCTCACACGCCTCATAATAATTCGAAACAACATATCACACTGGAACGAAGGCTGCAATGCGCCTTTTCGCAGTCGCAAGCCAAAATACGGATGGCAGGAAATTGAGTCGCATCCTGTTCGCAGGCAGTCATCATCCATCGCCTGCCAAGATTTTGACGCAAGATGTCGGCGGTTGCACGCCAGTTTCGCCGACGTCTGTGTCCCTCCAGCCTCCCATTCGGACTGACCATCATGTCGGCTCTCCACCGCTTTCCCGGAGTATAGTAACAAGCGCTTGGTCATGAGCGGCCACTCAAATGCTCTGGTTCATGATGAGAAACGCGTAATCCGCACCATTCGCTGGTGAAATTCGACGTCATTTCTGACTTGTACCCCATGTCGAAACGCATGATTCGACGTATATTCATGGTGCTTGGCTGCACTTCGGAAAATGCTCCTAGTTTGTGATCCTCAAGCTTGATGAAACTGAGTTATGGATAAGTGGATTAAGTAGCTGTGTTCCTCTCTTTCCTATCCTTTCTTCTTATAAGTCATATGTGTTCTTGTACCTGCATTGTCATTCAAATTTTCAATCCTCGATCTCATTCAATATGCATTACATCTCAAATGCTATCTTCCTGGCGCTAGGTATGCTAATATTCCACTTTTTATTTGACTTGAAGCTCACAAAGACCATAGCAACTCAAGCAGCGGCTCAATACAGACCAGGCGGCCCCTACGGCCCTGGAGGTGGTGGTGGTCGATACAGCGACAACAACGACGACGACAATCACGGACCCTTCGGCTCCTCTGACGGCTTCATGTCTGGCCGCCAGAAGATTCTAATCGCGCATGGTGTCCTCGCATCTCTCGCCTTCGTGATATTCTTTCCCTTAGGCTCCATCCTCATCCGACTCGGTTCCTTCCGAGGGCTCTGGCTCATTCACGGCCTGTTCCAAATTTTCGCATACGTAATCTACGTCGTCGCATTCGGGATCGGAATTTACATTGTTCGAAACGTACCTGTCAACATATTGAATAATTACCATCCCGTAATTGGCATAACAGTTTTCGCATTATTGTTCTTCCAGCCTTTTCTGGGGTTGATGCATCACTTCCAATATAAGAAGCTCAAGCGAAGGACTTTGTGGTCTTACGGACACCTTTGGTTGGGGAGGATCGCCATCACCCTGGGTATGATCAATGGAGGACTGGGCATGTTGCTTGCCACAGAGACTGGAAGGTTTGAGCCTGCTCGTAGCCAGATCATAGCATATGGAGTTGTAGCGGGGCTTATGTGGGTTGCTTGGGCGGCAGCTTCAGTGACAGGGGAAAGGAGGAGAAAAGGATCAAGGAAGGTGGCAGAGATTGGGACCAGTAAGGAACAGTACGCATAATAGGTCAAAAAATTGATCAAAATATACGGAAACGTGTATTCTAAGCTGAAACCAATGGATGGCGGTTGGCTGCGGATTCGAGAAGTGGCTACAATAATCTATAACTTCATGAGTTCTCAATACACAAAGGATGAGATAATCGGCTCCTGGAAAATGACATCACGGTCAATGCAAGTGGCACAAGGTTTTCTGAAGAAATATTGAACTACGTTTGGGGCCGTGTTAGAGACTGTCGTCGAGAAGGTTCACAGAAAGTCTATGTGAGGAAGGTTCACAATTTAACGATGTATTCAAAAGTATCTCGAATGCATGTTCGTACATTCTCCGAGGTTTATCAATTCACTTGGAAGGTTAGAGGATACTAAATCACACTCTACACTATATCAATAAATCGCATCAACTCCTTGTCCGAGCACCACCTTCCAATATGCTGTCCATAACTCAACCCAACCCAGCTCTCCAACCCGTATCTTTCCCCACACCCCACAAAGTCCCCGTATACTCTCCACCCCGTACTTCCCAATTCTCACATCATGCATGACGCACACCTGCACCTACACAAATACCCATGCTCCCTCCACCCGAAAATCGGGGACATGCCGCATGCACGCCGAAATTACACGCACAACACACAAACGTACACCGGTTCCCAAGCATACGATTCGCAAAAGCTTGAGTCCCCACACCACCACGGCATTGCTGAACCTCGTTTTTCCACACGCCAGAGGATGCGCAATGGTGTAAAGATAGTATGTAGAATTAATGGATATATTATTATAGGGGGACATCCTGGTATATAAATTGGGATTTATGATGGAGGGGCGTAGTGGATGACGCAGGTACGGGTGCGGTACTTAGAGTATGGGAGAGGGAGGGGAGGTGGAGGGTGGTGGTGACTGGCTTTGCCTTCTGGACTGGGGCGATGGGTATGCGCAAGATTACGGGTGCTTCATCGTTTAAACGAGTCGTCTTTCCTATTGATGTGAGAAAAAAGACCTTGTAACGAGTGACTGAAAGACTGAAGAAAGTACACTGAATGGATAAGCAAATGTAAACTATTATGTAGAATTATTTTGATTGGGCTATCAGGTAGTTGCCCTTGATAGGAGGATATATGACGAAATGAAATCATTGGGGCTAAAGGCCGCAGTCAAAGATACAAGATGTCCGAAACGATATCCCAGTGTCGGACCCCAAACTCCTTTCATATGCAAATGCTAGGCCATGGGGATGATTGGCCTAGGCGATCGGTAGTGATTGGCCTAGGCGATCGGTAGTGATTCGGCGCTCCGGATCTGATTATTTATGGGCCTGTTCAAGTAGGCTAGCCCCGTACGCGGACATGGCTTGGTCGCCCCGTAGCTTTTGCTGTTGCCATCGTGTTCGTGCGGCATCCATAGCATTTCCTTCCTTGCGGGCGACGACGGTGGTGTATGTGAAAGAGAAGGCTATATCACTCTTAGTTACATATTAATATCAATGTAAACAAATGGCGTACCAATGAAGCCGGCGAAGATGGGCCAGTAGCTTTTGGCTGCGAC
Organism: Dendryphion nanum; assembly: GCA_020744415.1. Classification (NCBI taxonomy): domain Eukaryota; kingdom Fungi; phylum Ascomycota; class Dothideomycetes; order Pleosporales; family Torulaceae; genus Dendryphion; species Dendryphion nanum. The sequence continues at coordinate 798,935 of JAGMWT010000005.1, read as the reverse complement.
AGGCATGTTGTTGATGTTTGTTGTTGAGGGTTTTTTTGGGATGGTAGTGAGATCGAAAAGTCAATTTTCGCTTTTATGACCACGGTACTGAGCTGATGAGGTAGATTGAATAGACACCGAATGGATGCTGACTGATGATGGGATGAATAACAAAGTCTAAGAAAGTTCGGTACCTTTTGTATATAATGACGAGCAGTAAGAAAATGGGATCGGTGGCTACCGAACCGGGCCATCTTCGTGTGTTGCGTGATCTTGATCCGGTCAGACTCGCAACAACTCGAAGGCACGTCTAATCCCACGAGCCTGATTCTGGGCAGCGAACATGATGGATGGTGTGACAATCAGATCCAGGAGCAACATCATTGGTCGAACGCCAAAATAAGCAATACGTTTACCTGGCTCCAGGACAGCAATTGCCATGCAAAAAGTCCGGTGGCGAGACACTCGACCTGACGTTCGTGTTCTGCAGCCAGATCGTTCTGAGGCGAGAGCTGGGGCGCACGACTGTGGGGTGACTGATCGAACCACCACGGCGACTCCCGCTGTGCACTCCGCCAAAACACACAACTTTTCCCGGATCAGTACGGCTGCGGTATTATCGGAGGCATCACTCGAGTTCACGATAGACTTTGTAAGAGATGAATGGTGATGGAGGATGAACAAATCATGGAGTTCAAGATTCGCAGTGCCAAGATGTCGACTTGGCAGTACTCGTGAACAGTGGATGACTAACTGAAATGAAACAACCTCGGGATTGGATCATCATCAACCTCTAATATTCTTCATTACTTTTTCCTCAACGCACCTCCATCGACAGTGATGTCTTGCTATTAAATTCATCAGTATAGAAACACTTAGGATTCGCGGAAATCTTACGCCTGTAACGAAACCTGCCTCTATCAGATACAAGGCAGCGTCAGCAATGTCCTTCGGCCGCCCGGCTCGGTTCGTGGGATGGTCGTCGACATCCTTCTCACTAACTTGGCCTTCCCAGCTTGTCCCCTTTTCGTCACCCTCTTTACTCTCATGACCGACTTTTATTCTACCAGGAGCAATCAAGTTGACGCGAATTCCCAATGAGCCCAAACTTATCGCCATAGAATGCATCAGCCCGAGCTGACCGGCCTTGCTGGACGCATATCCTTCTTGATTCGGGTCACTCTGGTGTGCTCTAAAAGAACCAATATGTATGATACATGGACCGGCTCCTGGTGTCGTATGAGCACCAGACTCATTATCGGATTGCCGGGACTTCATGAACGGAATACATGCTTGACTAATGGCGAAAGGACCTGTTAGATTGGTTTCGATGTATGCCTGCCACTCATCGATTGTCGATAGATCCTCCATGGTTTTGCCATGTTTCCATTTTGGAGAGGCGATGCCTCCGTTATTGATTAGAACATCAATTCGACTGTTGAAATGTTCAGCTGCCATTTTGACCTTGGAGCGAATGTCATTAACGTCGCGGAGATCGCATATGGCTGACTCGACTTTTCCATCTTTGTAGTATTGACCGAGGTGGACAGTTGTAGTATAATTCAACTCTTCCTCGTCAATGTCGAAGATATACACACGATGGCCAGCCTCGAGGAAGTATCTTGATAAAGCCCGTCCAATTCCTCGAGCACCACCGGATATAATGACATTCTTAGATGTAGACTTATCGATGGGAGCCATGACTGTCGAACGGAAAATGCGACAATCGAGAGAAGTACGAATAGTCGGAGCACAGCTGATCCGGCACAATTATAGGGGGGTGTTTTAAACGCAACACGTCGCCCTGACGTCACACATGATCATGCCAATAATACTGCATAGATAAGGTTTTCATGATCGAAATGTATCGAAGAATCGAAAGAATAATTAGAAGAAGGGTAATTATGTCCAAGATGCGTCATAGAGAGTGTGGCTAATAATACCTAGATCTACCTTTATCCCCCCGCACTAAGCACTACCTCAAGTTTTCTTTTACCACCTCACCTGCAGGCGACAATCATATATAAGTATGAACGAGCATGGGATAACACTGATTTCGAAAGTAATGCATGGGATATTGCGAGGTTGAATTTTTTCATTGACAATTTTAAGAGTTGAGGAAAGACCAAAACTGACATTGTCCTAGCCAACGATCATTGAAGAAGAAACGACATTTACATGATTTAGACTCTGGTAAAATGTTCAATTCATTCAACCAAAAAACATTTACGCTTAGATTCGATGTCTGACATCTAGTTGCGACAGTTAGAGTTGGAGGCTAAGCTTCAACCAGCCCCTGGACGAATATTTCCTGAACGACATCCGAAACCTTCTCAGTGGGCTTCCAGAAGCATTTCGAGACTCCCGTAGTCACATCACAGTCCCATCACTGGAAGCATTGCCACCACTCCTGTCGTCACTTCACCTGACCCTAGTAAGCTTTGACAGCTATTTGACAACCTGTCAGTTGAATCAGTTTGCCTCATTTTCTTGTACACGTTGGACCTTAAAATACCTAGTAGCGGGCTCGAAAATTATCACATCAGATTCACTTTCACACGTTCGAAGAGTTGAGCTGATCATATCGAATATACTTCCGCAGTAATGACCAGTAAGTTACCTATCTGAGAGGGCATAATCTTCAATAAGTCAGATGTCAACTACAACCCTTAGGATGTTTGGTGCGTTATTCATAGCGTGCTTTGTATACATTGTAGGGGCATTTCCTTGCTAGAACCATTTTGAGACTGAGGGAAATAAACCCTCGCTTGCCGCACACGCAATCTTTCGTTTCCAACCTTACGCGCTTATCACATCGATGAGTGGCACTAACCTGAAAGCAACTCCTCCCGAATATTAAACGCGCAACGAGCTTCTGATTCTCGCCGGAATACGTACTGTAACACTTCCTGCCTGGCAACTAGCTGGCAGTCCTGGAAATATAATCGTCTCCAAATCCAGCTTATTCTGATACTCAATCAACATCAATTCCACCCTACCTTTCTTCTCATTTCGGTTCACCTTCTGGTCAAGGTTACCTTCAATAATTCATTCTTTACTTGATATATATACTCTAGAAACTGCAAGTCAGATTCCTATTGTAACGGTCATGCGTCTCTCTACTATTTCCCAAGCCCTCATTCTTGGTTACTTCGCATCCAGTCCTGTTATTGCAGGTACCGTGAACGCACGTAATGGACTTGATCAACGCACATCAACCGTAGGACACATTCCATCTTAGACCAATGAATGAATACTAAACCACGATGTTAGACTGGCGGGTCCAACAGCGTCATAAATAACGCCAACATAGCGCGAGCCTTCCAATCTCTCGACTCCCTCGAATCCAACGACAAGGACAACAATGATATAATCGAACGTCGCCAGGGCAGATTTCGTGGAGCAGGCAATAATCGCCCCAACGCCGGGATAGGAAGTGTGCCACCACCAGCGTCGCAACAACAGAAACGCAGGAACAAAGTCCATATCCGCCAGATTCCAGGTCGACCCAAGAATGGCGGGGTCACGAATAGTGAAAATAGTCAAAACGCTCCTCCGCCTCCACCACACTTGAAGAGGAATGTGCAACGTCACCCAAGGGGGTTTGAATGGTGGGAATAAAAGGATGGTGCTAGCAACTTGGTTGGCTATGCAGAAACATTACTTGTTATGTTGACGTGGTATATATTGATCGAGTCATGAAAGTAGCGTAGTGGAACAGATCTGCGATGCCAAGGTGAGATATTAGGAAGTTCTGCGAGCTCGGATGGGTATCAGACTCCAAATAGGACTATCTCCAATATTATATCCTTGCATAAAACTTTCGATCATTGATATAAGTACATATCCGTCTCTTCGATTCCTCAAGTTTCGAAAAGTCTAACAATTATACATGAATATAGACCTTCATAACCGATTCCTACAATATGAATGCAGCCACCGCAGCACCTAGACCTACAAGCGCAGGAGCAACTTGCCGTGTAGCGTCGCCCTTGTTGTCCCCAGCTTTACCTGTACCCGTCGCAGCAGGACCGGTTGAAGTTGGTGTCGCGCCGGCCGTAGCAGTGAGTTTTTCCGCACCAGCGGTAATGACAACGCGATGTTGCTGGGCGGACCTTGCAGGCCAAGTCACCACAGTTGTTGCCTCACTCTCCGGGATATTATACCCAGATGATTTGCACCAGGCAGGATAAGTATTCGTAAGAGGATTGTAGCTGGCGATAACCGTTTCGACGCTAGGTGGCGCCGTTGAATCACTCATTGTATATCTATACGTTTTGATGAGCAGATCAACGGTTTCGGTATGGTCCACGCAGAATTCACTCCAATACGCCCTGCCGTTTGTAGAGTATGTGCAGACGTCTCCGCCTGCGCCTTGTCGTGTTGTGCAATCGCTCCTAAAGGTTTGTTCTCCCACGTCTTTTATCGAAGTTACTTCGTACATGCCCAGGGAAAAGGGAGCCACAGTGTCTGATCGCATTGTGAACAAAGCATTATTGGAAGGGTATAATTCCAAACTTACAATTTGAGGCGGCGGTCTGTGGCATTGGAAGGTTCGTGATATTGGTTTCTTTGTCGAAGGATAGCAAAAGAGTCGTCTTGTCTCCCTCTTTACCAACCACTGAGGCGACGTACCCGATATAGAAATCAATGTTGCCAGGCCACCAGATCGACGTTGTAAGTTGTGCTCCGGCCGTCATTGCCAAGAGCGATATGGAGATTAATTTAAACATGATGCTTGGTTTCGTTACGGGTATGGAATAAAAGTTGAATCAAAATATGGCCGCAAAGGCCGTTGGGAAACACGCAAAACGAAGAGAGAGCGAAAGTGATGACGATAACAGATGGGAGGGAGGGAAGGACATGGGAACTTATGAAAGCAGACGAAACTGCATTTCGCGTATCTGAACAGACAATTTACCCTGCGGCGCGGGAACTATTGGTGCCTTCAGGCACGGCCAAGATAATCACATCGTGTCTAGCGTGTCACCGTGCAAAGGAGGAACGCATGGGTTCTAAGAAAGGAGGATCGGCTAAGCTCCATACGCTAAGTGATTCACGTTATATTTTGTTAGTAGCAGAAACGGGGATGCTTCGCTCCAAAGCCTATCAGGCAACAGCGGTCGAGACCACAGTCCACAAGATCCTTTCGATGGCACTGCGTACACAATCGGTAATAGCCCCTGATGTCACGATGGAACATAGAGAACCAATTGTTGTAATTTCAAAATATCCCATTGAGGAAGGTCGACTGGGCCCACGCTAAACCCTAACGCCCCGGCCGAGGTTGGCCACAATCGCAGAGACCGTGAATAACACTCCAAGACAAAGCCATACGCGGAAGATCTTAAATAATTCAAATACTACGTAGTATTGAGCAAACCTCAAGTTGAATACCCCAGAAAAATAGTCCTCGTGTGATAAATAATACATGTAGTCCGCAGGATGGAAAATACCCGAGCATGCGTGGCTCGGACATCTGAAGATGTCCGATTGGCCGAAGGCCCTCACAAAGGAGCCGGACTAGCTTGGATTCTAAGCGAGACCCATTCTATTCACAGGAGCTATCCAGTAAGGATTCTCACTAATCCATTCGGGCGGGAGTGTAAGGTTTGGTAAACTGGTGTCGAAGGCGACGCATTTCTCACTTCCATGCAGTCTGACGATATATTGTTTCCGTAAGAGACGTTTTGCTTCCGCCCGCCTATCATCACTGGCGCTATCGTCCTCAACGACGATTTTAACGCGGTTCCAATCAAAAACGTCCCTCGAGCCTTTGGGGAGGTTGAATTCAATAGAGTACGTGGGGAACAGGATACCCTGGTTTCGATTGGTCTTGGAGTCTGGGAGTTTTTTGTATTTCGGGTGTTTCATGCCATTCGGAAATCCTGGGGCTACCGGTTTTGCCTTATCGAATGCATCAGAAATCAATGGCATGTAAAGCAGGGCTTGAGTCGATATCTTATTTCGATGGAGAATATATTCGATCGGGGATTCGATCACGGGTAGGTATGCAAGGTCAATGCCGATTTCGACCGGAATACGCGTAGTGATCATATTCTGCCAGCTCAATTGTATATTCGTGATCACCGATAATCTTGAGATATCAGAGCTACGCGCGAGGAGCTGGTTATGCGCACGCAAGGCCGTTCCGAGTGGATTCCACTTGATAATCGTCGAGACGTATTTTGCCTGGTAATCATTCCAGGGTTGGACACACTCGCGAGGCCCTCGGAACTGAGCGTAAGCCAGATCGAGTGCAATGGTTGTGCCGGACTTGAGTGTGATGACGTATACGCTGTGCGTGCCTCTATCGTCGGGGTATGGTTGATCAGTTCGCTCCTTCATCTTCTTCCCGTCGTTTGTCATATAGATAGCAAGACGCTCGATGTCAGGTCGGAGATTGTACGTGACTTCAAATATGCATTTAGCATCAGATAGTTCTTCAAATTTCATTAGAACACCTCCATGCTCAGCTACGAGATAAACTTACTCAGGAACAGAAGGCGCACAATGACTGGCATGATAACAAATGCCCAAGTACTGTTACGGTCAGTTACTAGGGCCGCGGTTATATCAAGCCGAACATCTTGAATGATGACTGGAAATTGAAAGAACCAGCCTCCACTGTGAGTTTGCAGGGTACCATCATGACAGGGGCCTTCCTCAACCCCAGTACCCTCGTAAACGATGACCTCGAACAGGTTCTTTTCGGGATCTCGACGCGTTTGCACGTGGCGGATATCGTGAGTCCATGTCCATGGAACAAATTGGTAGAACAGTGCTCGGGCTACCTCACCAGCTCGTTGGGCATTTGTATAAGTCCGGTGATCGAGCGTCTTACGGCATCGCGGTTGATGATCAGACCTGTCTGCCCTTGTTGTCACAACAACATTAGTCAACTTTCATATTTATCGTCAGTGAAACAACATTTCTTACTCTTTGCACTCCTCACTGCAGTATACACATTCGTGGTAAAAGTTTACGCCGTCGGAGTTGAGGTATCCTTTACACTTGTCGCAGGAAGTTGTGGCCGCTTTGGTGCACTTGATGCAAGTTTTGACATTCATTTCGTTCAGAACGTAAGGTAATAGCTACCGGTGTTCGAAAGTTGGTGTCATGTGAGCAGAAGAGGTCAAAGAGTTGAGGATAAGTGAAGTTGAAAGGTAAGTGGGACATTGTGGGTGCGGGTGCGATTAGGGCTTTCTTTTTACTTACCGATAATCGCAATTTCACCGGTGCTAACTTAGCCCAACTCAACAAGCGGTACGTTAAAAATTGAATTTCGCTCACTTTCATGATCAATTTTTTTGTTTCTCCAAGGCCTGTGGCATACAACTCTTACTAAAATGATCTATGAGCACCAATAACAGATGAAGTGAGCACAACTCTGATATTCCCATTGGCTAGATATTCTAGCGTTGACATATCAGTCCTCATTTAAAAGCCTTGTTTCTTAAAAGGGGGCTGACAAAAAGTCTCTTTCTCTCGAGTCATCTATATTTGTTATGGTCGAAGGTGGAGGGTTTAGTGTATTGGGTGTTTCTATCAGGTCGCTAGGTAGACTTTCATTCTAAACATTACTGATTTGGTGTTTCTATTTCATGCCCCCCTCTGTACGGGATCTGGTGCATGGATGCTGGTTAAGGATAATGTTTCCATCTTCGAACGCCTCTTCCAGCAATGTAGCTTTTGCTAGTGAGGCAAGTGCATTAAGACGAGAGAACAAATGGAAAAAGTAGGCGATCTATTTGTTTTAATGAGTGAAGTATCCGCATTAGATTCAGAGCTGTATACGGTGCTGTAATGCTAAGGCGTGGAGGCTGGACAAATTGAGGTTGCGTCAAACAATGTTGAACATGTCTAGCCCGAATGGAGCTTAGCCTAGAGACCTCAGGGTAGAAGGAAAGCCTGCCTCTCGACCTCGTCAACATCCCATCGTCCCATCGTCTTCATTTGCGAACATGACCGCGCTCTCGAGAGAACTAAGAAGACCAGTTGTAGTTACACCAGCGCACCACAGGACACAAGGCCGCCTCAGCCCTCTGCATACGTATCACCTAACATGCTAGAACCGTGCTACATTCTCAATCGCTAGACGGCCGCTTGTCCTTCGATCACCGATAACTAGTGATCCAACGACTCTCTAACAACTCTATGGCACCGATATCAAGCCTGTGAACTCAGGCCTACACTAGTTGACTTGACTTCTAAAGGCTTCCCACTTGCAAGCCTCTGGTACAACGCGCCTACCTGCGAACAAGATGAAGATTTTCTTGGGCCCCATAGCAACAATACAGTCATATCTTTCTCATTGTCAGAACATGTTCACATCAGTACCTACCATCAATGTCGACATAGAACTTTGTGACCTCGGTGAAGGAGCAGGCAAAATGCACGTAGAACTTCCCGAAGAATGTTTGCATACCGCTGTGAGTGAGCGCCACCAACATTCAAGGCACAAAACTGAGCTTTTTGTTTATAGCAACCTGGAATTACCTCAAGAGGATATTTAATTGTATCGGGGAGCTATAGAGTGAGCAGCAACGGAGGAGCCAACTACCTGTATGGTATGTGCTCCCGCTGAATTCGACGTAGCTATAGCCGCGTAAAAGCTAGGAGCCACAGCGATCACGCTCAGAGGGCAACAGAGAGGGTTTAAGGGTGATCAGATTATCATAGAGATGTTCTATCATTGAATTTAAGCCTGTCGAAAAAAGTAATTAGGTATATACCTCAATCAGTGTGCCGATATCCACGCCAATGAAGGCTATTTATGACTTAGCTTTTATCCTCAACAGCATGCAAAAAAAAAATCGCACAGATATCTACGTGCTATCTTCACCATTCCAAACTTACCCCCTCCTCACGCATCACCACGCACCAACGTATCTAGGCAAAACAAACGAATCTGCGCATGTATTTAGCAATTCACAGCGCCACATCCGATCCAAAAAAACCGGCAAATCGATCCACGGATGACCCGATCACACTCTTTATCCTGCCGTCATGTTTGGGGTCGTACACATCCTATCAGACGATCTTGTGATCATAAAGGTACATAGGTACTCCAGGTTGGTGGGCACAGCAAGTCACACGAGCCCATCACGCTTGCAAAATCCGAATCCGGAGATCTGCGCCGGAAGAACGATATCTCTAATACCATGCGCACGGCGAAAACTCAGAAAGTTGGCAATCATCTATACTCTTTGATACATTCATCATTCTTTGAGCGTTTGCTTTTACCGCGATGGAAAACTAATAAGGAGGAGATCGCTTGCACTAACGGATGTTAGCTGCGCGGACCGACATCGATATCAGCTTGTCAGTCGCCACGTCACTGCTTGCTGCTGTAACAGGTAACGAATCAGGACATATTAATTCAGGTTATGGTTTGTATCTAAAAAGTAGACGGTTTGTTGCGTCTTTGAAGGCTGAGCATGCTTCCGTGTCCACGTCCAGTTTTCTTGCGTCTTATTCTACACGACCAGCTCCAATCTCTAAGTCCTATCGCAATTTTTTTCTATTTCTCATTACTCTGACCCCTGCATCTGGTCTGAACTTTCGAAGACATTCAAGAAAAAAAAAATCTTCCCCCTTTCCTCACGCGACACACCAAACTCTTCTCACAATCATCACTACTATAATCTTTCTCTTAACGATTCTTTCTTGAGAAATATTTAAGATGCATGTTCAAACAATTTTCTACGGTGCTTTGATTACTATTTCGGTTTCCACGATCGATGCATACCCTCTCCACGATACCAATACTCAAAAAATACCAGGTTTACCCATTGCACAGCCGCTCGTGATGGATATCATAGGTCCATGTAGCTACGAGTAGTGAGAACATTTGAGTACATGGCTCAGAGAGGATCGGATTCAAAGGCACCTAGGTACGTCATCACTATGATTTACATATCTCCGCGATTGTTGCGTGCTCACAAAAGGTAGCGCGGAGAAGAGCGATGACTTTTGTTTGCTAAGATTAATCAAAGCGAAAAGTACGGACATGAACTTTGAGGAATTTGATTGTTAGTTCCGAAGTTTGTTAATTAGTTGAGTATGCTAGCACCATCTATCCACTGCCCACTGTCTATTTTAAACAAATAAATCGATCAGCAAGAAAGTGTCCATGATGTCTACCAAACAAAACAACGTTACCAACCCCACATCCGCAAGGACAAGGTCTAGAAAGAAAGCATCGATAGAGACTCCAGACGCTATGATCCCGGGTATCAATGATTATGCGCCACCGAAAACACCCCTCGAAGCCATCTCCACAAAATCGTCTTCAAGACGATTTCTTCGGTTGCCACGGCCTCATCTCCGTAAAGAACTGGACAAGATCCGCCAACTCGCGACTCACGCCATTAGGACTATTCCACTGGTTCCTTAGATACATAGTCAGGTAGACGCGAGCAAGATAGCTCCCACACATCCAACTCCTAGTTCCGTAGATGGGACCGAGACCCTTCACGTTGCTCTTTGGGATGCCATTCTTATCTGTCTGGCCGCCGAGTTCCGCGATCAAAGGTAGATCGGAGTATTGCATGAACCCGGCGTCGTCCATGTCGTATTCGGTCGAGAGACCCTTGAGATGTTTCCAGGCGGCCGACCAGAGGGGGTCGTCTTCGCGGCGGTAAGAGGAGCGGCCGAAGAAGAGGATGGTAGAGGTAGTATCAGAGGTGATGTTTGGGGGCGAACCGCCCATGTTGACAGAGACGTGGAAGCGGGGATCGCCTGATGTGACCATGTATGTTGCGACGGCACCGCCGAGGCCGTGGCCGATTACGCCGACTTCTTTGGTGTCGAAGACGTTGGCGATTTCGAAACCGGGGAAGAGTTCTTTAACGACTGTGAGATCGGTCATTTGGCTGAGGACGAAGTTGATGTCGCGGATTCGGGCTTGGACGAGATCTTCCACAGTCGAGTTCCATGAGGTGATTGGGTGGAAGGGGGAAAGTGGAGGACTCTGGGGCCGTAGGACGGAGTGGTCTTTGGCATCGTCTTCCCCAGCGCTCATTTCGATGATCTCGCTGTCGTAGGGATGGTCGATGACAAGTACGGCATGGCCTTGACTTGCGATCTCTTTCGCCACGGCACCGTAGATGTAACGAGATGTGCCAACACCAGGTTCGAGGACAACGATATTATGTTCATTGGGATTCAGCGCTTTATTGGCGCTACAGCAAGCTCTGGTCTCGAATTTGCGGAATACATCGATGTTTTCGTTGCCGAAGAACATACCGTCCATGACCTTCGCAGTCTCAGTGGGCATGTATTGGACCGCGCAAAGTTTATCGCAGGTATGCTTGTGGACCGGGAAGTAAAGAGACGCCATCATGGGACGATCGGCGATCTCATTATGCGGGTCTTTGCGCGAGGAGTCGTAAAACGCTTTGTGGGCGATAGAGACGCTGAAATCCATGCGCGTCTCCGGTAGCAGGGTCGCGCCGACACTGGTGACCACGAGGAGTCCGACGAGAAGGCCGGTGGTGAAAATCATGATGGAACTGGCCGCTATTATGTTCCTTGGCCTTGTACAGTGGAAGTAGACAAAAGGAAGAAATGGTTGTGGAGGTCGCATAGAAGAGGGGAAAAGCGTAGTGGTCGCTCTACCCGTACGATTTATATACTATCGATAACAACAGCAAACGGCTTTATCGTTTTCGTTCGGGGTTGTGCAAAGGCGGTCAATATTCTATTGACCAAAGAAATAGCGGCGATATGTAAATTGGATCCAAGGTAAATTAGGTTCTGCCGTATAGCGTTCTGTAGTTCAATGGAAAGGAGATGTTCGATGGATTCCAGGCGATTTTTTTTCGGAATACAATATATACATTAGCGCACCGTTCGTCTGATGACCTGTTTAGCCTGTCTGATCACATTGCGGGGGGAGTGGTGGTGACGGTGTCACGGTGGAGGGTAGCATGAGGGGAACGAGCACGCTGGTGTCCCGCACACCAAACTGTCACGCTTCCGCCACATCATGGCCTTGTACGGCTCTGGTTCTGTGCTAAGAAAATTATATATGAGGTTGAAAGGGTGGCCATTGACTGGGACACTTCGAACATAATTTTTAGTTTCTCATATATTCTGTTGATCGTCAGAGGACTAATACAATGGAGGGGAAACTTCAAAGGGGCCTCAATGTGGCGATGGACCATCACTTCCCATTAATCACCTTCCATTCAAATACAGGGTAAGATGCATAACAAACTGTTTGAAAAAACATATCCGTGAGTGCAGTGCAGCACCGATTTACGGAAATGGGTGACAGGAAGTGTAGCACGCGAACACATGGAGAAACTGGTACATGACCGGGCCTAACGTTACCTGACGGCATATAGGTGCTACCAAATCCTATAACGGCAACTGCGTGATGTGTTGTGAATCCTGATGCTCCATAGTCAACCACACACGACACCTTCCTTGGGTATTTCGACCTCTTCGACTGTTGGGGGCCCATCTTCTATACCATTCACGGCTGGCAAGTTCTCCTTCTCCAACCTCCCTCCAGGCTCGAGTCCCACAGCCTTAACTTCCGTTGCCTCTTCCTCTAATTTCTTTCTATCCTTTTTACTGAGTTGCATTGAGCCCTTTTCGAGAGCCTCTTTAGGTACGGGTCTGACATAAGGCTGGCAAACCCACCAAGGGCGTTTACAGCGAGCGACAGCCGCAAGTGACGATAGATGTGGGTCATCAGCTTCTACTATTTCGCTCGCCTCCGGCTGAGGAGGCTCTTCTTTCGTTATTAATGAGTCACCATTGGCTTCGCCATGTTCCTTTTCGTATGCAATCAATCCTTCTTTAACAGCTTTTTCCACCATGCTCAATACCTTCTCATAACTTTCCATCATACCCACCCTGGATTTTGCCAATGCGTCTCGAATATCGTGATGCTCTGCAACTAGCGGACGGAGGAGATGGAAGAGATGTGCTTGCATTGCCGAGAGATTAGGGTTCGCAGCTTTCTGATGCTTTCTTTCCGTCTTGGAAAGCTTAGCCCGCTTTGCTGGCGGACCATCTTCTTCTGTTCCGTCTGTCGTATCGTCATCAAATTGTTCTGGATCTCCTGGGATGAAAAGTGGTTTTCGTTCTGGTGGTGGCGACCCTAAAGCATGCTTGTGAATTATATCCAGGTACCGTCTCATCACTGCATCCATCCTATATCCTCCCTTTCCATCTTTTCCACGCCAATACTCCCGCCCTTCTTGTCCAACAGGTGGGGCTGCCGCAAAGATTGCAGGATCGTGCAGGTTTCCTTCAGCACTCATAACACCATCCGCACCAGTCTCCGCGAGGCATTGTTCTATATCGCCGTGTTGTAGAATGTTTCCATTTGCGAATATGACCGTCTCCTTTGGCAGGTTCTCCCTTAGATACCGCAGTATGTTCCAATCCGCCAAACCCGTGTTATGACCTTTTTGTTCCCTTCTCCGTCCATGCACCGTAATGATACTAGCACCGGCATCCAGAATCATTTTTGCGTATTCCAATGTCTTTTCTTTTGTTTCTAGGCACCGCATTTTAGCAGTGACGGGAATGTCTAGCTCTTGATGCAGTTTTTTAATCATACTCGAGATGAGCGTCCAATCTTCTTGTAAAAATGCACCATAGTTTCCTCGCCTTGCAATCCCTTGAGGACACCCCAAATTTAAGTCCACGGCATCGCAAAAGGGCGCGACATGCTTTGCAGCTTGGAGGAAATCATCGGGGTTGTTGGAGCAAAATTGAACAGTGAGCGGTCGATCGAGTTCGGGATTGCCATCCAAATACCATGCTTCATCTGGCAGTTGGGAAGTAGGAGGCGAAGGCAGCGGGCCTTTGACGGGCTGGAAGTGTGATTCTCGATACTTCGGCTTCTCGGCGAACATCTTCGAGTGGAACATGGGAGTATAGCAGAGGAGGTTTGATTGTTCTGAGGGCGGAATGAAGGAGCGAGTCAACATTCGCCATGCCTGCCAACTTCAAACTCAGTCTTGAGGATTCCGTTTTGGTAGGAGAAATTTAGTAAAGGAGAAGGGAACGTACGAATTCTGATTGCTCAACCATAGGCGCAAGCACCAGCTTTGGGCTACCGATGCTCTCATAGAAGGCTCTTCCATGCAATTTCACCTTCTTCCTTCCGTTTTCCCCTCCTACCGCACTCCCTAGCACTTCGGAACTCGTCTCGGAAGTCATGGCCGCAAGCAATCTGGTGACAATCGAACCGGGGGCGCGATAGTGGAGCAACCCGAGGCCCCCGAGCCTGGAGAGAAGAGAGCGAATGGCGAAATGTGAACGAGCGAGCGTCGGCTATCGAAGGAGCAAATTTCGTCAGAAGGTCCGGGCAAGGTGGTGTCGGTGCTTGTGATACACAAATTATGGAAATGTCATCGAAGCAAAAAATGGCGTTTCAGGGCCCACAGCTGGCCCTCGGCCAATCGGAGGCTGACAACCCATAAGTTCGGACCTCAAGTAGGGTTCAGTGGAAAGATCTAAATATCTCTGACCCTTCTTCTTGCAATCCTTCCTTCCTTCATTGGAATCTGATTTTGCTCAAAATTCTTTCTGTGCTCGCATACATCCCCTTTGTTTTGAAAATTCCTACCTTTCTCCTCTCACTACTTGGATATGCCCGCCAAGATGTCGACGATGCTAGAACAGCACCTGCGGAAGGGACCGTAAGAGCACGCCATCTACATCCCAAGGTAACTCAAGCCAACCATTTAGGTACTCATTAAACAATCACATTCAAAACGCGAGACAAGTACACTTATACTGTTGAATTCATCAAACGTACCGAGTACGCATCATTAACTAGACCCGCCGCATCTCCGACCGAAGATATTTACACGACCGTTCCAGGAGTTATAACCCCATTCGCACCAATAACTACATCGATGGAGGAAAGCATGCCACTCATTTTCAAAACAAACACCAAAAACGCCATTCCATACCATACCATGATCATTCCCTGAAGAACATCCCCGCTCGTATCCCCATCATCTTGCTGAAAATCGTCTAATGAAGAGGAAATCGAACATCATTAAGTGGATATCTCGTTGGCCGTCACACAGCACCCCGGATCAGGGCATGCTTGTCTATCTCACCAGAAAAAGAATCGCTAAATCGCATAAAAATGGCCACCATGGATGTGAAATCAAGTACGCCAAAAATGCCGAGGTATCATGCAGAAGCTTCGGATGAAGCTCAAGAGTTGGAAATAGGGACGTCCAGATCCGTGTGTGCACAGATCGGTCACCCTGGAGATTAAGAGGTTAAAAGGATGAATAGCGAAGCATGGAGTATCAAAGCCTAGAAGGTGCTCCAATTCCAGGCTCCCTGGAAGCTGGTTGCCAAGCTGCCGACACGATGCGCGTCTGGACGCTTCGCTGCTGTAGGGGTGTCGATCCTCACTGCAGTAGTGCTCCCAGAGCTCTCGCTGTTGGCGCGGCTAGAGCGCATCTGCTCCCACTCACGAAACTGAGAGTGGCAACGATCACAGGCCCGCTGAAGCTCACCATCCGGATGGAAGAGAGCATGCTCGTTGAGCTTGACTTGACGCTGGGAGTGCTGCCAGCAGAATATATGTCCACACTTTCGACAATGGTGCTTGCGAGTGAAGATTCCGAATGGAGTTTGGCAGGCCGATGCCGTGCAGATTGCGGTCGAACTATCAGGCTAAATGCATTGTCAGTCCATGAAACACGGCAAGAATCTGCGTCCGCGGCAGGGTTGAAAATGGAGCAAGAAAGACAACGGATGCAGTCGTGGGGTAGAAGGGTCTGTGTAGCAGGGCGGCAACCCTGCATTCGGCAATGGTGCTAGTGTGGGGGAAGAAAGCAACGAGTGAGACGACGAAACGTCGTCAGGTCAACAGTTGGTGCGAAAAGATCAACGCTGATGGCAACTGAGCCTCACTCCTCGATTCCCCTCACCTAACCCACCACAAGACTCTTGGAAGGATTTGTTGGGGTGTTGCTTAGAGGAAAGTAGCGGCTTTCAGGAAGCGCTTCGGAAATCGGCGGCGACTGACTAAGGAAATAGCCAGGCCGATGCAACGCTAAAGGGATCCACTCCGAGCCATGTACGTAACAGCTGAAAACTAAGGAAAAGGTTGCACGCGACAGAGGGGGGTAATCCATGGAAGCTTTGGCTAACCATAGCATAGGAAATCATAAACAAGAGATTAGTGACATACCTGCCAGTGGTTCCGAGTAATCGGCCCAGAGACTGGGGATAGAGGGGCATCCCCATAGATACTATGAAGGTCCTCGTTCGAGATGCGAGGAAATGTAACAGCACCGTTGTCGCTGGCCAAGTTTCCGGACGTATTTCCCCAACTGCCCTCGGGTGTGTCGATGGCCGAGTCGACTTTAGGTGGAGACTTCGGCGCAGGTCGTTCTGTTCTTCTCAGGGCAGCCGGGACATAGATCGGAGGCTTCTGTTGTCGAATTTGCGTGGGATAGTTGGGGTATTGAGGAAGATGTGAGGTGCTTCGCGGCGATGTAGGCGACGAGTTCATTGGCGACGTAGTCCCCGACCGCAGCGGCACGTTGTACGCCGAGCTGGTGGAGGACTTGTAGCCATGGTGTTGATATGGTGCGGGGTGTGCTGCGACTGTTGAGAAGTCGGTTGCCATGGTGGTGTGGTGTATCGCGATGGCGAGAGCGTCTAGGCACGAGACGAGCGAGGTATAATATTATACCGTTCTGTGACAGATGATTGCTGCGGTAGGTGTTGTTGACGGTATCGGCGGATTCGCAGTGGCGGTGAAGATGCGTTGAGGGAGGTGTCGCGGGTCGCGGGACGGATCGAGGAAGCGGAGGAATCGCGTCGAGGGAAGGTTGCGAGGAAGGAAGCGGTGCCAGCGGGCGACGAGGAGGAAGAGAACTGATAACAATGACTGCGCTGCTGCGCTGGTGCAACTGTTCACCCTGGGCGGAAGGTGGCCTGTACGGCAGGGCTGCGGCTCTGTCGATGGTGTTGTTGAGGTTGACTGGCTGACGTACGGCCGCGATAAGGATGGCGGGAAAGCAGTGTTACAGCAGGAGCCGGGGCCACACAATCTGCGAGTTTAGGACAATTGGGCGAGTACGAGCAGAGGGGAGGCGCGATATAATGTTGCGGTGGATGGCCTGGAGGATGGAGGGGAGAGGAGAGCGACGACGAGTAGGTGAAGCGGTTTGGGACCGGAGGGTGAATTAAGGGCAGTGTCAACTGCACATCGCACTGAAGATTGATGGCAAACCCCGGGCGGGTAGGGTTGGTTCAACGGGCGAAGCGTCTAGCCTCGCCGAGCGTCAACATGCCTGCTCGGTCTAGCAGCGACCGGGGGGGATCTCTAATTTCTTTCTGGTAACTGCGCACGCAGCGAGCGCGACATGCAGCCCTGGCCTTCTCAGTGTATACACAATACCTACCCACGAGTCCACGGGACAGAGCAGTGTATTAAGGCAATGCCATTGCTCGCTGTCCTCTGGCCCGACTTTCCCAGCGCCTCAACGCCTGCCAAAAAAGCAACCTTCTCCCGCTCACATGTTCTGCACTCGAGACGGTGACGGTTCAAAACGGCCGGCGCCAAGAGCCCTTATCTTTTGCCCCGCCTGGCCAATCGCATCGAGGCACTTCTAATTTCAATTGCTCGATTTTCCGAGCAGGCGCCGAGGCGATGTCACTTCTGGCCCGAGCGCTGGGTTACATTACTACGTACATTGGTTTGGCTTTGGGCCCTCATCGTTATCGAGCACTGAAGACGACTCTCATCGAGATTCCAACTGCTCTTGATCGTCTGCGACTCCACGGCGATCTTGCGGAGACCACTGTAGTCCATGCCGATACTGACCGATTCGAGCGCCTCCATCTACACAGCAGTAAATCCCACACGTGCCCGGAGTTCAGAGGCCCAGCATCAGCAACCAGCGGGGAGGAGCAACAACCGTTCCAGGGTCTCTCTCATCCGCAACGACAGCGGCCAGACTTGACCAAGAGACGCCGCGGCCAAAGAAGCAAGGCGCCGCCGATAACCTTCCGAACCGGAGCCGGTTTCTCCGCCCTCCGGTGGTACCCTTTCTCCGAAGATTACCCACCTCATCATGTGACATTGTGGCTATGTGGCTGTGTGAGTAGTGTGGCGGGTGTGGCTGCCGAGTGGCGCTGTGGCGTCCAGTCCCGAAACTCCTGTCAGGAGATGGCTTTGTTGAGTTGATTTCACAGCTATGGGCCGAGATTCGGGCATCTTCAAAACTGTATCACAAGTTACCGAGGCACGGCATCGCTCCGGTTGATCATACCGCCATCGTCAGACTCTCACTTTCACAATGCGGGGAATCTCGCTCTCCGCAATTGTCAACGTCAGGGGTGCCCAAGTAGATAGAAGCGCTACGTCGCTACCTTGCCACTTTGATGAGCTTTTCAGCAAGAGTGCAAAGGCAAACAAATCATTACCCCTTGACCATCAACAACGACCCGCCATGTCTCTCACGACCCAAACGGTGTCCCCGAAAGCTGCGCCTCTTTCCCCAGTCCCTTCTCAGGAAATATTGACTCCAGCACAGTGGAAGACACTGCTTGCCATCACAGATGCAATTGTTCCATCTGTCAAACCAATTCGAACGGCAAATGCTCGCACAGAGCTAATTGCGACCGACAATGAGTACTCTAGTGCCATCAGCACTTTGGTGGGACTCTCGCCGAGCGACCACTCAGAGGCGACAGCGACAGCGTACCTGCAGGAAAATACAAGCTCCAATCCAGCTTTTCGGGAAGCTATTCATCGGCTCTTTTCCCTACACATGCCGCAAGCGACTAAGAAGCAGTTTATCTTAGTGCTGAACATTCTAAGGCAAGTGTAAATCTTTTAATAAATTGTTCTTCTCCAAGGGTCCTGGGATTTTGAATCATCCATGTACACAACCAATCTTATATCACCACATAACATCTTTTACTGTCTACCACTAATCAAGGAGCGCATGCGACGAATGAGATGTTCATCCAAGTGCCTATATGTGTACAGTCATAACGAAAGAAACTCCATCTCAATACCCTTTAAAGGTTACAGAATTTGCAACCTGGATAGCTTGCTAATGTTTCTTGCATATTCAATAGTTCACGTGTTGGATCTCTGTTTCTCACAGGATCCGCAACTCCAATTGGAGACCAACCCATTCATGTTCGCGAAAGCATAATACGAGGCTGGGCGTCAGCCCGTTTACCTCTGCTGCGTCAGCTGTTCCGTTCTTTGACGATGCTCACAAAACAAACGTGGATCAAAATCTCGCCGAATTTACCGCTTATTCTCGGTGTGCCTCGCGTACCTACTGGCATGATTCCCGGGAAAGGATTTGACTACGAGTTCATTCAATTCCCTCCTGGTGATCGCCCCGAGATAATTGAAACGGATGTAGTCATTGTTGGAAGTGGATGTGGCAGCGCTGTCTGCGCCAAAAATCTTGCCGAAGCAGGCAATCGAGTTATCGTGGTTGAGACGGGCTATCACTGGACGCCTGATCATTACCCAATGGCCGAGGCGGTTGGTTGGCAACATCTCTTCATGAATGGTGCCTTTGTAAACTGTAAGGTGGAATGCTCTCGCTCCACGTTCCCGTCGCTGATCAGAACATAGCCGACGACACATCTACGAGCATTGTCGCCGGTCAATCCTGGGGAGGAGGAGGCACTGTCAACTGGTCAGCATCGCTCCAAACTCAAGGATTTGTTCGCAAAGAGTGGGCGGATGGCGGACTGCCATTCTTCACTTCTGCAGCATTTCAGACTTCGCTGGATCGGGTATGCGAAAGGATGGGAGTTTCGGCCGATCATATACAGCATAACCCCCAGAATGAGAAACTGATGGAAGGAGCGCGCAAACTGGGATATGCCCATAAGGCAGTACCTCAGAACACGGGTGGCAAGCAGCACAACTGCGGCCACTGTACATTCGGATGTGGATCTTGTGAGAAACAAGGTCCTGTGGTATCCTTTCTACCAGATGCTGCTCGAGCGGGCGCCAACTTCATTGAAGGGTTCCATGCAGAAAAGGTTATATTTTCCAAGAAGAGAGGCGACAAGGTGGCCACCGGAATCCGTGGAACTTGGGTCTCGAGAGATGTCAACGGTGGTGTGGCCGGGGAACCGACTACTCGACGCAAAGTCATCATCAAAGCCAAACGTGTTATTGTTTCGGCGGGAACGATGCAAAGCCCACTGCTGCTCCTTCGCTCAGGACTCAATAATTACCATATTGGACGAAACCTTTATGTTCACCCCGTATCGATCCTCGGCGCCATATATAAAGAGGAAATCAAACCTTGGGAGGGTCCAATTCTTACATCGGTCGTGAGCGAATATGAGAACCTAGACGGCAAGGGGCATGGTGCGAAACTGGAGGCTACAAACATGATACCTTCCTCCTGGTTGATCTGGCTGAACTGGAAGAACGGCCTCGACTTCAAGTTGAACGCTGCACGAATGAAACATATGGCTGGGTACATTTCATTGGCACGCGATCGCGACACAGGGCAGGTTTATCCCGATCCAGTCGATGGCCGGGTACGGTTCAAGTACTCCACATCCAAATTCGACAAGAATCATATCATCGAAGGTCTTGTAGCATTGGCCAAGATCCAGTACGTAGCTGGAGCGTCGGAACTTTTTACCGTCCAGCCTGGGGTTTCCACATTTGTACGCAGCGAAGGATCGGACAACGAAGGCATTAACGACGAGAGATTCCAAGCATGGCTGGATGAGATTAGAGACACGGGCTTCCCGAACCCCGACTCCATGTTTGTCTCGGCGCATCAGATGGGAACTTGCCGTATGGGAGCCGACGAAAAGAAAGGTGTCGTGGGTCCTCAAGGTCAGGTTTGGGGGACTAAAGGCCTTTACGTCGCAGATGCAAGTGTGTTCCCATCCGCTAGTGGTGTGAATCCGATGGTGACTAACATGGCCATTGCTGATTGGATTTCGATGGGTATTGCGGATGGTCTTGAGAAGAGGGCCAAGCTATGATAGGGTTCTCCGAGGTTGCATAGTTTGTTTCTGGATACCTAATTTATTGTATTATAGAAGTACCGCATGTCGCCGGTAACCTGGCGTCATTAATTAATATCTATCGGCTTTCTCAACATGACATTCCACCTTGGTAAACGCAAGATAAACTTCAACAAAGAGTCTGCGGAAGAGCAGAGCCAAGCGCATAGCCTACCTCACTTGAAAAGCAGGTCTTGCAATATCGCCTCTAAGATAGTTCCGATTACTTGATTAGTACCTGGAAACTGAATCCTGAGGCACCGAAAATACGCTATGGATGCAATAGCTCCAGGCCCCCCGAGTAAAGTCATTTGTCCCGTAATCTTGCTTTCGATGGCTCATGTCGTGGCGGTGAGCTCGTAAGATATTGAGCACAAACAATGGCTTGAATCTGGTTCGGCTGATGTATGAAACCGGGTCGGACCAGAAAAATACCAATAATGTGTTGATTCAGTCCCGAGACGTCAGGAACTGCAAGGATAAAAAGCTGATGCACGATGCACATGGCGATTTCTCTCGCATGGCAGCAACGCGATTGGTTGGACGAAACGCCCGTATTGTCATGGACTATCGGCCCTTGCCGAATTCAGGGTCCAATGGTCCCGCGAATGAGTCGACGTCATCGTACTTCTGTCGAGACTCATCTCTCCAGTCGACGACACACGCGCTCGCACAGTCACCGTATTTCCCCTCAAAGATCAGCAAAAAGAACCCCAAAAGGAAGAAGAACATCTTAAATCTGTTGCGCATGTGTTGAAGCATCGCGACACGGGCAAATTTTTCGCATGGGAGTCTTCAATAAGGTTTCTATATGTGCTAGGCAATTGCGCCCTACGTAAACCGCTGTCTTATCACACCATCGACCCGACATTCTTCACCACTCTGACCGAGTCACTACAGAGCAAGAGCACCTTTCAAAAACCCCGCCTCACTGCCCCTCTGCTCTCCTCCACGAACTTCCCACCAAATCGACTCCCCACCTTCCTAACTTAACCTCAACCCCGCTCGTCCACTCTGACGCCCAACGCCTACACTCTCGACGACCACCACGATGACCACCGTCACCTCAGGTTTTGCATCCGCCAGCAGCAACAGTAACGGCAACGGTAATGGAGGTGGTACCGAGTTCCTTTCCGTGCTTGCCCCGCCGGGTGAGGCGTTGAAGGACTACGATAACACCAAATCACATACCGAGCAGGTTGGTACCTACCCGCAGGTATTTCACGATGCTATGTCCGTACGAGAGGAGGTTTATGGCGAGCAAGGCGTTCCGCTTGAAGCCGAGTTCGATGAGGACGACTCTCGCAGCTGGCATTGGGTGGTTTACGCTTCTGTCGGCTCTACCTCTTCACCGTCACCACCAAGCCTGCATCCCACCAAGCCGGGTAACAAGGAAGAGGAAGAGCGTCGGGCCTCTGCGACCGCTCAGCGTCTCCCAGTGGGTACCATCCGCCTTGTTCCACCGCCACACGGTCCGAACAAGTACAAGGAGGAAGTGCCCAACCGCGAACTTCACCATCCCGATTCCGATCCACCCGCCCACATCGCTGCCCATCCCGCGGAGCCTTATGTTAAGCTCGGACGGCTAGCTATCCTCAAGCCCTATCGCCACCTCGGACTCTCCAAGCTTCTTATTAACGCGGCCCTAGTCTATGCGGCCCACAACCCAGACAAGATTAGGCCACCCCCGTCGCCAACCACCATGGAGCTAGCAAACCAGCTAGGTAAGGCCGTCGAGAAGGCTGTTGTCTGGAAAGGCCTCATCATGGTTCACGCTCAAGCCGAAGTGTCCCGTCTCTGGGCTAAACACGGCTTCGCGGAAGAACTCGTCAACGAAGACGGGGAGGTTGAGATTGCGAAAGAAGAGCGCTGGACCGAGGAGGGAATCGAACATCTCGGCATGTGGAAGAGGTTGAAATTGGATACCAGCAGGTTGTAATCATCCGTCCCCGAAACGTGTTGCTTTGTTTTGTCATTTCTTTATCTTGTTAAACATTGGTTTTTTAATCGTTATTATCGTTTTTCATTTCTCCCCCAAAAGTCGTTCTCTGGAACTATTGGAAACCCCTACTCATCACTCTCCATTGTGTAGGCGCCGCACAATCTCCATGAATGGACCTTCCCGCTTCATGAACTTCTAAGCACTTGGCCACGACCACGGTTCGCAGCCGCAGCTGCCTCGCTGTCTATGGACTACGGACTAGGGCTATGTGCTTTCAGAATTGAGTTGTCGGGCCGGTCAGGTTTCCCCATTATACTCTCTCTTTCTCTCTCTTTTTTCGTTTTTTTTTTCGGGCGGGCGACGATGTGGATGCTCGTCCTATGCCTATGCAGAATCTTCCCTCTTTTTTCTCATCTCGGTATTCGGTCCACCGGGCGGCTGGGTTAGGGGATGGGGAAGATGGGGTTGATGAAAAGGCTTGATGGAATGCATGAATGAATCAACGGAAGGATGGTCGGATTACACAAGCGGAACTTTTATACCCCGGGTTTCCTTTTTATTCCCTAATGATGAATGAAGATATGGTCTTTTCACTTGTACCTGTTTTTGCTCAACTCTTCTTTTCGTGCATCTTTCCTCTTTAATGGCGTGAATGGGGATCTTTCCGTTGGGACCTGGACTGAGGGCTGGACTGGGTCGTGAGGAGAAGAGAGGAGAGGATTGCGAATATAGCGTGAGATGATGATCGTCAACAAGAAGGAAGAAAGGCGGAACATTGCACTTTTTCCTATTAGACAAAACTCTTTTCTCCTTCTTTCCCTTTTTTCTGTTTGTCCGCGCTCGGTGATGGGGCGATAGAGTATAGACTGGATTCGATTCGATTCGATGCGACTGGACTGGACTGGGTGACAATCACAACGTTACTATCTCCAACCTCGCGATATACGGCATAGATAGATAAAAAGTGGGTTTTTTTTCTTCAAACATTCACTACGGAGCAGTTTTTCTTTCAGTTTGCTTCATGCTATTCTCTTCACTCTCACTTGACAGCAAATCTAGCACTCAAGAAAGTATGTGAAATTGCAATTAGATTTAAGATAGGGAACAGTGAACCAGCGCTGTTACTCCTCTCCATGGTCCTGCTGCTAATTTTTACTTCTATCCTTCCTACCCCGCTTTCCGAAGATCAAGACTCCCAAGCCAATAAAAAAAATGTACACATGGAGCTTGTCAGATTCTCTTCTTGCCGCCTTATCTTTTTCTTCTTACATGCCTGTCTCACTGTCCTTCAGCTCACATTTAATCATACCATATACGTTCTCATCTAATCGAACCAAACTGTGGGACTTGGAAAAAATTGGGGGTTTCAGGAATCGTGGTTCATATATTCCACGTTCTCATCATCGTCAAATTTCGTGCAAAGATATACTCCCTATCGTACCGTACACTGGACACCGTATCACTCCACGCCATGCAATCAAGCTCTCATCGCTCTCTCATCCTCTACAGCTTCACCAACCACTCACTCCCCTAAATCGCAGTCTCCGGCGGTGGCTCCGTCAATGCCGCCTGCTCCAATCCATTCGGCTTGTTTGTCGATGGACTCGACACAGCATCCAGCGGCGCCGCGTGCAGCGCCGGTTTCGGTGCCTTACCCAGTGTACCCTTTTTCCGCTTCTCGATGGCTTCCTTCACCCAGTCGGCCACTTCCTGGTCTAAGACCCGCTCATGGTCTGTCGGAAGTGCGATGGCGCCAGTGCCTTCGCCAGAAGCCGGTGCGGGCTGTGCTTCCGCCGCGGCTTCGGCAGCCTCTTCGTCTTCTTCCGTGATGGTTTCTGGCTTCACGAGAGGCGCGAGCCAGGCGTGCTGCAAGAGCATTGCGTATGTAGGTCGGAGGTTCGGGATCTTGTTGAGGCAGCCGCGTACGAAGTTCCGCGCGGCTTCCGAGTAGCCTTCTTCCGGGAGATCCGGGGGTTCGCCATCTACGATAGCCTAGTGTATACGGTCAGGATTAGGTGTTGCAGGAAGTTTATGTAGATGTGACTTACACTTAGTTGACTAAAGATGTTGTTGTAGGTTTCTGGCGGGTATGGATACCGGCCAAGAGCGCATTCGATGACGGTGAGACCCAAGCTCCAGATGTCACTCTGCACACTATATGTGCCACCCCCAGGGTTCGCGCCAGCTTGTGCAATGCCACCGGATGAGATACGTTCGGGTGCCATGTAGCTTTGACACCCAATGTTTGTCTTGGCAATACTTGCCACGAGGTTGCCGCTGACACCGAAATCACAAATCTTGACCTGGCCTTTAGTATTGATCAAGATATTTGTAGGTTTCACATCTCGATGGATGATGTTGTGTTCGTCCTTGAGCGCCTTCAAACCCATGACTGTCGAATACGTGATTTTGCGGAGGACACCTTCAGGTACGGTATCGCCGTAGAGTTTATCTACGGATCCCCCGTCCATGAACTCCATGCAAATATAAACTGCTCCCTCCTGGAAAAAGGCTCCATAGAAATCGATGATATAGGGCGATATGCAGCGGTGCAGAACGTCAAGTTCCATGATGATGGAGGCAAATTTCGCATCGTCGAGTTCGAGGCGCATTTCCTTCATAGCCATGACTATTCCGGTTCCCGCAGCAGGTTTAGACGTAGTTGGACTGTCCCCGTCGGCCGCCTTTATAGTTGGGGAGCCTGGTAAGGCCTTGTTCCCCGCCAAACCCTGGCCAGGTCTCCGCATTCGCGGTCTGCTGTGCCTGACCTTGTACACAGTTCCGTAGTTGCCCTTGCCCAGTTCGTCCAGAGTGTCCACTTCATCTAGTGAGATATTGAAGGTGGTGCCGCTGGCGAATTGGACACCCTCCGAGGTGAGGACAGCCTTGCCTTTGAAGTTTAAGCTTCCCGTTTTTGTGTCGAGGAATTCTGCGTATCTGTCCAACATGGTCTCTTGCTTGGGAGGTGGGCCTTGTGCGCCACTGTCGCCATTCATTTGTGATAACGTCAAGCCGGGTTTCTTCTTAGGTGCCGGGCTGTTAGTGGCAGGGCCTGCACCAGGCAGTCCTCCAGGAAGTCTGAGACCACGCTTCTCGGCCAGTGATGGTTTTGCGCTTCCGGCACGTGGCACGGCGGGGGCGGAGACGAAGTTTGGCATGCCGGGCTTGCTCACGGGCATTCGAAAATTGGCGGGAATGCCGCCAGGTCCTGACATGACGGGACCGGGAGAGGCTGGACCAGGTCGACCGACCGTTGGAGCACCTCCGATGCCTGGCGACATCATGGGCGATCTTCCCGGGGCGCCATTCGGTGGCGGGGCGCCTTGCCGGCCGAGATGTACAGCCTGTATTCTTGCTAATATGTCCTGCGAAACATTGAGTCCGCTGCCTCTGCTTGTGATGGTAGAGGCATTCGGCCTCGGGTTCCTGGCAGCACTGAGATTGCCCAGTGGAGTAGATGAGGTGGTCATGGAGGCGGCGGTTGCGCCTGACGAGGATATGGAGCGGACTCCCGGGCGGGGCGGTTCGAACGAGGATGTCGAGGAGGAGGGTGCAGGGAGAAAATTGGAGAGCGGAGGCGAAGAGGGAGATTCTAGAGAGGGAGATTCTAAAGAGGGAGATTCAAGAGGGCTGTCGGAGTCAAAGCCGCCATCGGGAGTAGAAGCCATGATGGCGAGGGGTTCGAGGAGTCGTGCGCGAGAGGCGCCTGTCGAAGTTTTGGTGGGGCAGGGGCGGAAAGAGGCTTTGGAGGCGACAGAGATGGGGATTGGAAATATGACGAGGAGGGCAGATGAGCAAGAGGCCGGTTTGTCGGAGGCAACTAGACAATGGCGGCGACGTGGTATAGCGGTGTATTGTGGTGTATTGTGGTGTTGACGTTGGTGGTAGTACGGTTGTTGGAGTCCTCAGGCGGTGACGTTTTCCCGCAGTAGGAGCAGATCACAATGACGGGGGAGGCCTGAGCGCGGTCGCGAGGCGGGCATGAAGATTTGAGATATGCAGAGGGACGGCGAGCAACACAGGTCGAGCGAGAAGAAGAGAAGCGGCGGAGAGTTGATGCGTGCCGTGTGTGTGAAGAAAGGCCCGAATTGGTGTGCAAGTGGAAAAAGAGTCTGAGTGAGCAGGACGTTGGGTTGCTTGCTGGTGTGCAGTGTGCTAGGAGGGGTGGCCAAGACTGATGGGTAGCTCTAAGAGAGGTTTGTTTCGTTTCCGTGCGTGGATCGAAGATGGATCGAGCGCTCTGGATCGGGGGCGCCTAGGCGATAGGATGGAGCTCCAGGCCGAGTAAGAGAGAGTCAAAACAATACTTGGTGGTTTTACAAGAAGATGGGATGTGTTTTCTGAATGCAATCTGCTATGTACATATGTAGTTCTGAGAGAGGCGTTACGAAGGAGGTACAGCAAGCTGGAAGCTGGAAGCTGGCAGAGCTCTGGCAGCCACACTGCCGTCATGGCCCACCGGCATGGAATTAGAAAGCCGGGGGCGGAAGCACATAGGGACAACCGTACAATACAATAGGATAATCAAAGGGAGCGGCGCTGGCAGTGTCTGGGGGACAGCCCGGAGGGAGAGGGCCCTGGACTGGAGTGGGCCAAGCAGTATGTAGCAGGGCAGAAGCAGGGCACGGCACCAGGCACGAGGAAAACAGGATGTTCGTCCTGGACATGGATGCCGGTTTGTCCATGTTGAGCATGGCCGATTTTTTGAGGGCGAAGTGCACGATGTTTGACTAATGGCCATGCTTTCCTGCCTGAATGTGTTCCTGAGAGAGGGTAGGGTGGGTGTATGTGCCTGTTTCCGTCTGCCTCTGCCAAGGCACTCCACCAGTGCCTGAGAGAAAGAGAGAGGACGGTCCGCCTCTCCTGCAGTGGATGGTCTTGCACTGAGATAGCTGGCATGCGCCGACCATCAAAACTCCGTCAAGTGTATACTTAATTATCGATTGAATGTCCTTGTAGCTGCCCGGTCCCTCTCTCGGCCCAAAGAGCCCCTCTGCTTGCGACCGGCCTAGGCGCGCGCCGCGAACTCAAAGCACGCAAGAGGCATTCACTGTTAATGACTGATGCTGCCGCCTCCTCACTCGTCCACCTCTCCTCAGCCCACCTGCGCTGCCTTTGCTTCTGCTCGCTCCCTCTATCTTTCCCCCAACAACGTTATCGCATGGCGAACCGCATGTTATAATGGCCTCGACCGCCCTCCTCTCGTTCCACGTCGTGCCAGCGCTCCTCTGCTAACACACACTCCCCCTGCTCCCTGCTCGCTCGCGCGCCCAATTCACTTCCACCACCACCGGTGACGTTGCGAAGGCGCAGCTCAGGTAGCTTGACTGCGGATCAAGCACGTCGCAGCCAAGCCGTTACGCTCCGCGCTTCACCTCCCGCCCCAAGATCCACCCGGTACAAGCTTTCATCACAAAACAGTCTCCGCCTGAAACCTCCTCACTTTGTTTCCAACGAACAATGTCCTTCTTTTCGGGCGTGCAGTCGTTGCGACTGCGCAACCTCGCAGACCCGTCCTCGCAATTCACCACCATGGCCGCCGATCCCTACTACGGAGGCAACGGCCTCATGAATATCCTCAAGAAGAAACTCCCGCCACACAGTTCGCATCCAAATTTTGCCAATCTGACCCTACTCGTCTTTGAAGCTGTCCTAGAAGTAGTTTGTGTCAGCCTGCCGGGCTACATTTTGGCCAGGATGGGCCAGTTCGATGCCGAGAACCAGAAGTTCGTCGCAAATCTCAACACCCAGTTGTTTACTCCATGCCTGAGTATGTGCCAATTCACTCATCTTCACACTCTGGAACTGACATGTCTATTCATAGTCTTCACCAAGTTGGCATCGCAGCTCAACGCCGAGAAGCTCGTCGAACTAGGTGTCATTCCCTTCATCTTTGTTGTCCAATTGCTCGTATCCTACCTCGCAGCCGTCGCGGTATCCAAGATGTTCAGGTTCAAGGCACGGGCGAAGAACTTTGTTATCGCAATGGCGGTGGGTTCCTCCATATCCTCGACAACGGCTTGATACTGATTAGTTGGCTCTAGGTCTTCGGAAACTCAAACTCCCTCCCCATTTCTCTCGTCATATCGCTCTCCAAGACCCTCTCGGGGCTGCATTGGGATAAAATACCAGGGGACAACGACAATGAGGTCGCCGCTCGTGGTATCCTATACTTGCTCATCTTCCAACAACTCGGCCAATTGGTTCGATGGACCTGGGGCTTCAACGTCCTTCTGGCGCCAGCGAGCGCATACCGCGATGAAGACGAGGGTAGGAACGCTGCAATCGAGAATGGCGAATACAGCGATGAAGAGGTAGACCACTTGCTCACCGACGACTCGTACTCGGATTACGAGTCTGGGAACATCACCCCGGAGTATCGCCGTACCTACGATACATCGCGTAGCTCTACAACCACCTCCAGCCTAAGCGACGCGACCCCGATACCACAGCGCGAGGATGTCCCGTTCGCAACCCCATCCAATGGGAACTCCGTGATTAAGGGGCCCGGTCAACTCAATGGTAATGGCATTGCCCATGTGGACATTTCGAGTGGCACTGTTCTTCCTCGTGATGAGGCATATCCCAAAGGACCCAAGGGCTGGTGGATGAGGATGACTCGAGCAATTGGTCGCTTTATCCGTGGAGTCAAGGCGGCAATCTCTCGAACTTCCCGACGTGCCTTTTCGACGCTTCCGCAGTGGCTTCAAAAGGTTCTCTCCAAGGCGAGCTCTGGCACGTCCAGGTTTCTCTCTGGGCTTTTGGACTTCATGAACCCTCCCCTTTGGGCTATGCTAGCAGCCATCATTATTGCCTCGGTGCCCAAGCTGCAGCACGCCTTCTTCGATCCTGGCACCTTCATCAGCAATTCCGTGACGCGGGCAGTTAGCCAAAGTGGCCAGGTTGCTGTCCCCCTCATTTTGGTGGTACTTGGTTCCAATCTGGCTAAGAACACACTCCCCAAAGAGGACGGAGCCTCGTTGGGGGACAAGGCTTTGGAGAAGAAACTACTGGTGGCGTCTCTCATCAGCCGCATGCTAATTCCGACCATCATCATGGCACCCCTCCTGGCTCTCACGGCCAAGCATGTACAGGTCAGCATTTTGGGCGATCCCATCTTTGTCATTGTCTGTTTCCTCCTCACTGGAGCCCCCAGTGCTCTGCAGCTGGCTCAGATTTGCCAGATCAACAATGTATTCATGGGCGCAATGGCGAAGCTGCTCTTCCATAGTTACGTCATTTGGATACTCCCATCCACGCTCATTCTGGTCATGCTGGCACTAGAGACAGTGGAGTGGGCCATGGCTGGGTGAACCTGGACTGTGTCGTGTACATATTCATTTTCTTTTTCCATAATGGAGCGAGGGCTGGGTTCTAGGCATTTCGGAGCACGGCGCATGGGGTACATGGATTGTGTGTATAGCTTGTGTATGACCAAAGCAACGGGATGGGAGTGTGGATGTGGGTGTGGGTGTGGGTGTGGGAGTCAATTATCATGGGCGTTTGAAAAAAAAACAGGGAGGATATCCACATTCGCACTACAGTTATTCTTTTAATCATCATAGCATATTGAATACATAGGTGTTCACGTAGGTATTACATGCCTCCCAACTACTTCCAAATCGTATTGCGTAATGAACCTATAGCAACCCCTCCCTCCCTCCGGGTTGGGTTTCAATGCCTGCACAACACAGCAGCAGGAGCAGCAGGAGCAGCAGCAGCAGCAGCAGCAGCAGCAGCAGCAGGGTCATGTATCCATACATAGTTGCGGGGCCTAGCAAGCGAGAGGCGCGTCTTAGTGTAGCCTACTACGGCGTGTTTAGATAAACAATCCAAGCAGGCGCTATGTCATATGTGTGGCAACGAGCTTGGAAACTTGGAATTCGCCAGCAGACCAAGACCGTAGAAACAGAGTGTCGCGTGCATGTGTTCGGAGCGGTGGGCAGCAATCAACCCAGTTCCAGTGGTTGACTGGTGGTTGACTGGTGGTTGACTGTCGTAGGGACAAAAACCCAATCTCTGCCAAGGCCAGAGAAAGCCGCCACTACGCCCAAGGCAAGGGCGATTTCCCTGGAAAGATAAACCAGACCGCCACCACCTGACATCTCTCTCCCTCTCTCTCGTCTCAGTCTCTGTCGCTTTCCAGGCCTTTCCCTCGCCAACTAACAACTTCACCTGTTCTGTTTAAAGACGGACTAGAATTTCCACGAGTGGAGGATTCCTTCATCTCTCTTCACCTCTCTTCACGTCTTACCCGTCTGCCTCTGCTGGCTGCCCTCTTACATCATTGTCTGCGTCTTGCACCACCCACCCCCGAGAGCCCCCCGCCAATCGAGCCCGCACGGTGCAATCTACGTCTCCCGGTGCGCACTTCACGCCCAAAAGGTCCTGCCACTGCCCAAAACTCGGCTGGTCCTGCCTGCGTCACTGAAACACCAATCTTTTAATCATCGCACACTAAAATTCGGCTCTTTTACTCAGCTTAGACCTCCTCGTCTCTGGATCGGTACGTTTGCCCTGCTAGATATACCTAGGTAGAAAGCACCTTTTTTGGACATTACCGTTTTTGGCCCACCGCACCGCACCCGCACACAAACGTCATTCGCATCCCCCATGGCATCTTCCAATGGAGAGCCGCATGGCCCTGGACCTGCAAGCCAACCCCAAAGCTTGTCTGGCGAGAATCCCCTCCGTCATACCATGGAAGGAACTACATCCCCGCGGCCTGCTTCCGCAAAGGGTCCGTTCATTTTACAACTTCTGCCCATGTGCCCACTTCCTTGTGTTACGCTTTCAACCCAGCGCGCCTCCACCCACTTCCATTTGTCTTGCTTTTCAGCCCTGGATGATATGTCCAGTTGTCAGTCCGTGCTGAGCGTGCTGTTTCCTATGTTAGAACATGTATGGGAACTGGGCGCCCGTGGGGTGTCACCGTTATATCATGTCTCTAAGCCCTCCCCCAATGCTTTTCCCAATGTAGTAGCCACAATCTGTCCAATGCAGCACTATTGGGCGATCCGTCCAATATCATCTACTAAAATGATGGGCCATGAGCAGTACAGAGTGCTTTTTCGATCCAGTTGCCAGACCAGTTACTAACAGTGTACTCACAGTCGTCTCAATCGTCGAAGAACCCGAGACTATCGCTCCGCCTCAAAAGGAGAAGGTCAAGACCCCTATGCAGCATGACCATTCTGACCTCGAAAAAGCTGCGAAGAGATTCCGCGCCAGCGTAACTGGCAAGCGTTTGTCAGGCAGACCGTCAATTGAACGACTTGGGTCTGCAGCCAGAGCAAGTATGGCCGCTAATCCATCACTCTCCTCACTTCTAAGTGAGGATTCTGAAAGCTCGCCCAAGGATGGTCATGGTCATGGTCATGGCCATGGACAAGACAACCTTGCCAAGCGAGTCCATGCATGGCTCGAGAAAGAAAGGTCCCGGCGATCGGCTCGAAGAGCAAAGCGCAAAACCGCTGCAGGAAAGACATCTCAGGACACTGGCACACCTGAGCATCGTGGAGATGATCTGGACAGACCTTCTGGCGGCCAAGAGCGAAGACCCTCCGATTCATCCGAGGGCTCTGTTGCCTTGGAGCAATTGTCCCACATTCTGGAGCGAACCCTTTCCCTCAAATCCTTGGAACTGTCTCCTCGAAAGAGAAGACCGTCACATGGCTACAAACTATCTTCGATCATGAAACGCCACTCCATGGTGGGCTCGGACACTGACTACTTCGAGGGAGCCGAAGAACTTGTCCCTAGCTGTGACGTGGTTCTAGACAACTCCAAGACTATGGCATACGGTGCGGGGGGGCCCGATTCAAAGGAAGAACCCGGAAAGTCTGGTAAGAAGTCAAAGAAGGAAAAGGAGAAAGAGGCTTGGGCAACGTTCAAATATGAGATCGTCCGACTTTCCCATACTCTCAGGCTCAAGGGCTGGAGGCGTGTTCCCCTAGACCTAAGCGGCGAAATCAGTGTTGAGAGATTGAGTGGTGCATTGACCAATGCTGTCTATGTAGTATCTCCACCAGAGAAATTAACTTCGCAGGATGACAGTGAGAATTCTGCACAAGCTTCCAAGAGCCCTCCACCGTAAGTAGAGATGATCCCGAGTTACAGCAACGCTGATGAATTTGTAGCAAACTCTTACTCCGAATCTATGGCCCTCAGGTGGAGCATCTGATTGATCGAGAATCAGAATTGCAGATCTTGCGGCGTCTTGCTCGAAAACGCATTGGCCCACGTTTGCTTGGTACCTTCAGCAATGGACGATTCGAGGAATTCTTCTATGCTAAACCTCTAACACCTGCTGACTTGCATAACCCTGATACTTCCAAACGAATCGCCAAGCGCATGAGAGAATTGCACGAAGGCATTGATCTTTTGCGAGACGAACGGGATGCTGGACCCTTCGTGTGGCGTAACTGGGACAAGTGGGTTGATAGATGTGAACAAATTGTGACATGGCTGGACAAGGAAATCCAGCAAGACAACCAGCAACCTACCCAGAATCCGGCCGACGAGTGGAGGCAACGAGGATTGGTGTGTGGGGTAGAATGGCCCGTATTTAGGCAAATGGTACAAAAGTACAGAGTCTGGCTCGAAGATAAGTATGGAGGCCTTGATAAGATCAACGAGCGATTAGTATTTGCCCATAACGACGTAAGCTCTCCAAGTATTCCCAACCGGTCATGACTAACGGCAAAAGACTCAATATGGAAATATTCTCCGCCTTGAGCCCTCCGGCAAATCACCTTTGCTCTTACCCTCAAACGAGCACAAGCAGTTAGTAGTCATCGACTTCGAGTACGCCAACGCAAATCTACCCGGGCTTGAGTTCGCCAATCATTTTGTGAGTATACCCTATACACTGGACGCTCTGTTGTGTGCATCGAAGTGATAGCCCACATATCTGAATATATGCTAATGGAACATGGCAGACGGAGTGGTGTTACAATTATCACGACCAGCCACCGTACAAATGTACAGACAAGCTCTACCCCACAATCGAGGATCAGCGCAGATTCATCAAGGCCTACCTGCTACACAACCCCGAAGTCAAAGCACCTGGCGGCTCAGCCTCCAACCCACCCACACCCCATTTCGGCCCTCTTCCAACTTCCGGAAGCTCGACTGCTCTCGCAGCCACTGCAGCCCCAACCTCCATCTCAGCTTTCATGCTAGACTCGCGTGCCCCGCCAGGAGAGAAGTACTCGTACTTCGACCAGGAGACCCAGAGAGAGGACCAGACGGAAGCCGAAGTACAGCGCTTGATGGCCGAGACTCGGCTCTGGCGACTCGCCAATTCCGTCCAGTGGACGGCTTGGGGCATTGTACAAGCTCATATCCCAGGTCTGCCGGACTTTGAATCCAAGGACGAAGACAACAAGCCCGAGACGAGTAAGGAAGGGCAGGAACTAGAAAGTGCCACGGCAGAGACGCGAGCCGTAGGTGAGAGCGAGAAGGACAAAGATCAAGATGCCGCCTCCGCTGAGAAAGCCAACGAGAACGGTGAGAATGGCTCCGAAGAGGATGATGAGGAAGAATTCGATTATCTAGGATATGCTCAGGAGCGCGCTATGTTTGTCTGGGGCGATGCGGTTAATCTTGGGATCGTGAAGATGGAGGATCTTCCTGAGGATTTGAGAAAGAAGGTTAAGATTGTGCAGTTTTGAGCGAGGTTGAAACTGAGTGGTCCGGGTATGGGAGAGATATGGAGCGGTGCCATATCGATTTTCTAGGGGCAGGGGGGGAGGGAGGGGGGATTGATTCGATTCTCGGAGGTAGTTTTTCTTCCGATTCTCTTATTATGATATATGGATTGCCCACACTGGGAACATAGTCCCGGGAGGAGGAAGAGGAGAGGAGGGGATTCGGGGTATGTGCATGACTCCGAATTCTGATCTCGGATGTTTCTGCTTGTAGATGGATGGATTTTCTGCCCATTTTCCTGTCCCTTTTCCTCCTTTCTTTCTTCACTGCGTCATGGATAACTTTCCAATGCCATGTTCTCTTCCCCCCCCCCTTTCGGAAATCAAAGATTCAAATATCAACTATCAACTATCAAAACATCCATTTGTGTTCCCGCTTGACCCGGTAATGGCCGTCGGCCTTGAACAGGCAACCCCAATCCTATCCCATCCTACCAATGCAGTCAACAAAAACATATAGACTGCAATGTTTGTCGGCTGTCTGGCTTTCAGGGCATTGCAATTGGCGCTGTGGTTCTCTGTCCAGCTAGGCTATTCCAGTTCATTGTGGTTTCGGGTTCGGGTTCGGGTTCGGTATCGTTTACGTAGACGGATGTGTACATTGCATATGGGAATGCGAGAATACAGAACGTGTTCGCATGTTGGTTGTTGGAACGTTTGTAGGGGGACTATGTGTTAGCCAGTGTCCGGTTGGCCTGGGTGGAGAGCGCACCGCAGTGTACAGGAGGGCAACCAGGGACATGGTTAGATGTGCTAGGCTGTTGTGAATGAGAAAGGGAAAGAGATGGAGATTGTGAATCGCAAATTGGTATACCCATACGCCACGCCCTTTCCTGTGCTGTGCTGTGCTATCCAATCCATGGTATGCTTGAAACACCGGCATAGTGAACCAATCCAACCTAATCCAAAACCTTCCCTGTCAGAATATGTCCAAAAAAAAAAGGGAAAGAAAGGCGACGGAAATCTGTCCCTGATACTACACGCCATCTCATCCCGCAAAATAATCACTCTACATCCACATCCATCTCCTCGCCCTCGCCCTCTCTATCCTCATCTCCTCTCCTATCCCTCTCCCCGTCCCTCCTCCTCCCTAACCCCTCAACCCATCCCTCCAACGCCCCCACCTCCTCGCCTCTCGCCCTCACAAACCCTTCCCCACTCCCCACCCCCTCAACACCATCCTTAGTATCCACCCCCCGCCTCTCCAATACCCTGCGTGACTGACTCTCAATATAGACCTTCCTTTCCTCCTTACTCCCCGCACCACTACCCTTACCCGGCAGCGCCGAGGACGCAAGATGCGGACGCAGAGACGTGAGGAGGGAGTGCAAGTGTGGTAGTTGGGATGTCGTGAAGGTTGTGTGTGTTGTTAGGGGTGTGTTTTGGGAGACTGTGGTTGTGGAAGTGGAAGTAGAAGGCGTGTCGAGCGGTAGTTTTTGAATCCCCAGAGCGTTTGCGGAGGGAGTGTGCGTTAGGAAGCTAAATGGTGACGGATGTTGGGCATTTTCCTCCGTATCTGCTCCTTCGGTTCTGGTGCTGCCATCGATAGATATCCTCGTTTGTGCGAGTGCAGAGTTCGAAGTCTGTGGTTGTAACAGAGCGCGCAGTTTCGTGATCTGGGCTTCGTTGCGGGCCTTTTCGGCCGTGAGCGCGGCGTTGAGCTTTTGTGTTTCGTGTAGTTTGCGGCGGAGCGCGTGGAGGGCTTCTGGTGTTGTGCTGGGTTGGGAGGAAGGGAGCGTTAGGGCCTGGGTTGGGAGGTTAGTTTTTGTATCTATCTGACTCTTCCACGGATTCATAGACTGTGGGATTGGTCTTCGGCACCGTCCAATCGCAGGAATATAGAACATACCTCATAATGCCCCAACTTCACCCAGCCCTCTACCTCCCGTGGCAGACACAATACGTTCCTCAGCGTCCAAATCTCCATGCGATCCAGATTCCGGTCCAGCGCATTCTCCATGAGCGTCTCAAGCTTCAGTGTCCCCTCTTCAATCTCCAATCTCTTCGCCTGCTCAATGCGATCCACATACGCTTCATCGTCCTCGTTGTCGCGCTTGGGGATCTCGGCGAAGCCTAGGATTGATGGGTCGGCAGCGAGAAGACCTGATTCGAAGGTATCGGTGCATTTGTAGAGAACTTCGTTAGCGGCATTGATTATGTCGTCGATGAGGGACTGGGGAGAGTTAGAGAGGAAGAGTCATGTGTGGGGGGAGGTAGAAGGGTATGGTGCTTCGGCGTAGTGGGGTGGATTGGCATGTCCAGGACGTACAATTGGTGACCATGTAAAATGCTCCGTGAGAAGCATG
The DNA here is from genome assembly GCA_020744415.1 of Dendryphion nanum. Classification (NCBI taxonomy): domain Eukaryota; kingdom Fungi; phylum Ascomycota; class Dothideomycetes; order Pleosporales; family Torulaceae; genus Dendryphion; species Dendryphion nanum. The sequence continues at coordinate 761,979 of JAGMWT010000005.1, read as the reverse complement.
TTCTCTTGCTGCTTCGCGCTCGCCATCGTGTCCAAGAATCACGAACTTGTACTCGTTTCAGTCTCCAATCGTTCGGTCGTTGTGCTGTGTAAAGGTTCCCAATCGTATTCGCGACCGTTGTTTAGTTCGCGATGTATGTTTACTGGAAACTCGTCTTGGCATACGCACCCCGGCGCGTCTCGGCTAGCTTGCCCCTTCAGGATCCCGGCAGCAGTCGTGCGTATAGGGCTGAATCTTCTCTTCTCCCTTCGGCGGCCTGTATGCAGTCAGCAGCATGTGAGTCCCGTGGCGTCCCGTAGACAACCCCGCGTTGATTCTCATTTGCAAATCAAATGTGTTTATTGACCGCTAGGCGGTTCACTTACTCGGCGCTTAGGCATGACACTTATCAAGCGTTTTTGAGATAAACCAAGAAGAGGGGAGGGTGAAAAACGGTAGAAATGGTATCAGGAGAAACAGGGTGGATCCTGCTAATTGTATCAAAGTATCTGAGGGTACCTAGTGCTATTTTGCTATTCAATACAGCTCAGAATTAATGCGTCCCCCGTTTCCTGTTTCCTGTTCCGCGCGACGAGGTGCGGAATAGGATCATGTTGTACACTTGGCTCGCCCGTGAATGCCCTTCGTCATCCATCCCTCCATGCCACGCCACGGCTTGCTGCTCTCCCAGGCCGGGCGGCCGACACAAAGCGGTAGCTTTTTTCTCTCTCATAGATTCGAATATATGCAATGGATATAAGTCCATTAAACATTGCACTTCCATTCCGTAAAACAAGAACACCTAAAACTCGTCTTGGTCCAGACAACGCTGGAGGTATGGGGAAGGAGGTTATAAACCAAGAAGACACTGAACTCTTTTACGCCAATAGAGACCCACATTCGTAAGGCCCTCCATGCATCATATACCCTCGTAAATGCAAAGATGTAGAGAAGCAAAACCTGGAAGAAACCACACTCGGACGCCCCCCGCCCCCGGCTGCTACGTTGCGTCGCGGCTTCTATAGTTATTCATCGGGACGACATTGCGTCCCGGAAATGTCCTGAACTAGTACGCTCGCTCTCTCGGGTACCTGCGATCCTCTTCTACCTGGCGCTGCCGCTGCTGCTTCTTTTCTCTTTCGAGGCGGATCTTGTGGGCTTCAGTGCCGTCGTCCATGAGGTTCTCTTTAAACCACGGGTGCTGGAGAGCTTCCTTGGCAGTGATACGTTTCTTGGGGTCATAGACAAAGATCTTTTTCAGCAGGTCGAGGAAGGATCGGTTGAAGGGAGTAATCGGTGGTATGGTTTCCTGAACAAAAAGTTTAGCTGAATTCAGAACCTATGGCGAGACAAGTCTATACATACATTGAGCTTCTTCATAGCCTTGACATACTTCTTGGATGCCTTTGGCGTCTCTGCATTTGGATAATCGAGCTTCGAGTTCTTGAAATAGCTACGAGGACAAGGAGGAGTCAGCAAGGGAGCAAACCATAGTTATGGAGCAGCAGAAAACTTACGAGGAGGCCGACCGAGACGACCGATCGTTCTTATAGACCTGTCGGATGATCTCCCGCTCTAATTTGCCGCCACACACTGCTTCCATCATGGCCAGATGTTCCAGATTATCGTGCGTTTGGAAAAGGGCATCGCCGGTGAAGAACTCGACCAAGATGCACCCTATGCTCCAGATGTCGCAAGGGAAACTCCAACCGAGGTTGAGGATGATTTCGGGTGCGCGGTAGTGACGAGTCGAGACGACAGACGAATGATATTCGTCATTGAAGGTGGCGGATCCAAAGTCAATCAGTCGAATCTCCGGGTCCAGCAGGACCTTGCGATGCCTGGCGGTTCGACTGGTTGCCGTGGATGACGATGGCACTGTGCGGCCGTATGTGAATGTCTGGTAGCTGTTGTTAACGAGTAGGATATTTTCCGGCTTCAAATCGGTGTGGATCAGGTTCAGGTCATGCAAGACTAGGCTCGTTAGTTTCGTTGTCTGTGTGTAGGCGAAGGGGTATCCTACAGGCTACGCTGGTGAAGAGCTGCTTTGCAAACTTCTGGATGTGGGAGCTGGGGAACGGAACGAAACCGTTGGACTTGAGGAAGTCAAACACGCTCTGGCCGTAGAGATCCGTGACGATGCAAATGTGGTTCCTAAAGTCAAAGCAGTCACGGAGATGAATGCACCGGTTGACGTTGTGTTTGTCGTTCGATGCTAGGGTCGAAAGCACCCGTAGTTCGATGCGGGAGGCGTCACGGTATTTCGGGACCGAGCGGATGACTTTGATGGCGCATTTTGTATTCTTCTTTCGATCCCAGGCCTCGACCACTTTGCCAAAAGTGCCTTGACCGAGCAATTTCAGAATTTGATCTATGGGAAGGGTTAGTTATGGGGAACTCGCGAGGGTTGGGGAAGGTTGAGGGGGGGGGTTGAGGAGGGTTGACATGTGAATACGTACATCGCTCAGTGAGGTCCGCTTCAGGGACCACAATGTAATGGCCATCGTCATCGTCGACCTTCTGATCCTTCATATAAGACTTCTACCATTCTGTTAGCATGATGATATAAGAGTTTTATTTGGGCGGGCTCAGCCTTACATCTGGGACGACTTGGACGTAAACGTCCTTTGCCTTGACGACGGGATTCGGCGGTGGCTGATATAGACTAAATGGGTCATCATTACAGTCGAGCTCCCGTCGTTTGGCTTCTTTGGCCTCGTCCTGGGCAGCGGCTCTCGTACGTTTCCGTTTCTGGCCGACAACAGCGGTATCCAATGGGGAGATGTGGTGGGCGTTGCTGGTCGTGGATCCGAGTGAGGTTCCGGCGGTAGTGTTGAGGGCCGATGTGGTCCTGTCGGTGGATAAAGAGTTCTGGGGAGAATCATAGTAAGGCGTCTGAGTAGTGGAATATGACGTGTGTTGGTTATAGACGGGGTCGTAGGCAGTCGTAGCGGTCGTCTTCCGCTTCTTATCCGAATGTCGCAGAGAGCCATTTGTGGCAGTTCTGGGAGGCTGGGCAGGTCGGGGTGGTGGTCGAGAGGCGGGCTCGTCATCGTCGTCGTCAATGACGATGACCTCTTTGGGCAGGCCATTCTTATAGAAGTCATTCCAGTCGGGGTCACGCTTCTTGGAACGGCTCGAAGACATTTCTGTTTCCGGGATAGATGCGTTTGTGGGAGTCAGAGGGGGCAGCTGGGGTGGCTGTCGCGCGTGTGTGGTGGTGGCAGTCCTGCGCATGTCTGAATTGGTCGACGTGCCGTTGGGATAGGTGTTGTTGTAGAGCGAAGTGCCTATCCGGCTAGCGCCGTTCACGAGCTGGCCATTTGATAAGTTGTGTTGATATGGCTGATGGTGAGGATAGAATTGATGTTGGGGGGGAAGGGTTGCCGTGGCAGTTGAGGGCGTCGACATTGCTGTGAGACCGCGAGGCCTGTGGTGAGTGCGGTTGAAACGCTGCGGCTTGCGCAGGCGGACAAGTGACGGCGGCGGGCGGTGAGATTGGCAGCAAAAGGGTCGACGGCAGTACTCTCTCTCGTGTTCTCGCGGGCCCGCGATGCAGAGACTGCCTAAGGTGTGTGGATGAGTGTCGTCGACGAAGGCGCCCGAGGCGACGGAAGAGCCGTTATCGCTGGATGGGGGACAGCAGCCGATCGAGGGAGAAGCGGAGACGGGACTCGTTTACGCCGCTGTTGGCGGACGCATGGGGGGGGGGAGGAGGATGAGGAGGAGGGTGAGGAGGCAGAGCAGTAGAATAACAGACAAAGAGGTTGACAGCTACGCAGTCTGAGAAGAATGGCGAGAGGTGTACATGCCAGAGGAGAGGTAGAGCCAGTGGGAGTGGGAGTGGTGGTAGGTGGAAGTGGAAGTGGAAGTGGTAGTGGTGGTAGTAGCGGTAGTAGTTAGTGGTCTTGGACCCAGGTCGCGGCAGGCGTCGTTTGGTGAGAGGTGGTCGGCAGGCAAAGGCAAAGGCAAAGGCAAAGGCGTCTCTTCTGGCTTTGGCTTTGGCTTTGGCTTTGGCTCTGGCTGGTCTGTGTCGGTGTCGGTGTCTGTGTGTAGTCACTGTGGTGGTCTCCGCAAAGAAAAGACGCCCGGGCGAGGAAGACGACTTGACGCAAGAGTGCACGACGCAGGCCGACTAGAGAAGAGGCACTGAAGCAGTCGCCAGTGAGGAGAGTGCTCTGTCTGTCCTGTCCGTCCTGGCCGTCCTGTCTGTTGTCCACACAGTCCTCCTGCTGTAGTGAGAGGGCACGCTTGGCCTTGGGCCGGGACTAGCGCGACTCCATCGGCAGCGTCTTGGTCGTCATTCGCGCAGCAAACCCTCCGTCCCAGCTTGAGCCCTCGCACGTCCCTCACGAATCGCACCGCCGTAGCAACGCGAAAAATAAAAAAAGGGCCCACGCTCCCGCACCCGCCTGCTTCTGCTGCAGAAGAGGTGTACCGGAAGGGAAAGGAATGGGCGTTCGACCGAGTTGCAGATTTTTTAAGTCGCAAGGTGTTTCCTTTCTCAACCTTCAGTCGCTGCGTTCGTTGGGGGTGACTTTCTCTTCTCTATTCTTCCCCCGTCACCACACCCACTACCTGTGTGCCTGTGTGCGTGCGTGTATGTGTGTGTGGCCAGACAGTCCCTATCTAATTATCTACCTAGCACCACCCTCTCCCTCTCCCTCGTCTCATCTCGTCTCGTCCTTCCCCACACCCCCCCAATATGAAAAGCGAGCGTCACCTGCTCATTGCGGCCAGCGACAGGACAGGCAGTACACAAGCGACGACAAGGCTAAGTCAACTGCTAAAGTTCGACGTTAGCTAAACCTGACTGACCGACCCCCAACCTTTCTGCAATTCATCCGACAAAAAGATGAATTGCCCACGCCCCGATCCCACTTAATAAGAATAGTAATAACCATCCACCAGGCGTCAGAGCGAACGGCGAGCGAGGGCCTTTGCTTCTCCGCACCGCGCGCACTGCACAGAGCACGAGCACGAGCACCAAGGACAGCACGACATCAGAGCGGGCCCAGGTCTCTTGTTCGTTTCTGCTTCGTTTCTGCCCGCTCCTTGTCGCTCCGCCGGGCTGACTCTCCGTCGAACCTGCGTAATTACTCCCAAATGCGATGCCGTACCTATCTCTCTCTTTTTCTCTCTCTCTCGTTTTCTCCGTTGGGAATCGCTCTCTTACCTTTTGCGCTGCTCAGCCATGCCATCCTGTGCCATGCCATGCCCTATACGCGCGAGGCACCCTCCGTTTAGTATGATCTGACGGTCGGTTTGGGCCCTGGGGGGGTCAGCCCGCGCGCGTCTGCACTCGTCTCAATCTGCAAGGCCCCATTCCTTTCTGCTCGTGCACTTTGATGTCACAGACGAGAAGGCAGTCCTGGAGCCTTCCACCCTTCTTCCCCTTCCCTTTTCACACACGGAATGTTCTAGGGGCCATGCCATGATTATGATAGCGCGGGTGTGCGCCACATGCACGAAAAACTCGGAGCGGCTCAAGGCTCTGCTCTTCGACCTGCAGCAAACTGTTGGATCGGATTCCAGAACTGGCACTTGCACACACTGTGGGACCACACATCCTCAAAGACGTCAATGCCACGCACCCCAACCGTGGAATCGATTCAGATGTGTCTTATTCTCAGCCCACGACAGTGCTTGAGCCCCGGATCACGTGTCCAGCCTGCACACCCGTGCAGGTGGCCCCCGGGTGCGAGTGTGTTCACGGCTTTCTCGGTCCAGCGCAAATGTCCCAGCAAGCCAGCAAGGCCAAGACGAATTGTTCTCCGTGAAGCCAGGCCGCCCGACAGCACCCGCCCCGGTTACCGTATACCGTTTTGCGTTTGTACCTCTGCTGAGCCCTAGAGGTTATGTTAGGCAGTTAACTTTTGCCTGGATGCGTGCCTTCCTCCCATGATCCATCCATCCATCCATGACCCTGCCACACACCTAGACACACACGCCTCACTTCGTACGAAATACTTTCGGCACCGTAGACTCAACAACCTAAACGTCGGCGGCCGAGAGAAATAATGACGAGCTTTACGCTTAACTCACCCTCATCATCTACCACTCTCAACCCTTAATGATAATAACAATATAAACCCCGAATCCTCCAAACACACTAACACACACAAACACACAGCACGCCTATTGTACATATCCCCGTCCACCCATCCGCCTCTCGCTGATGTGATATTCCCATCCCTATTCCCCATTCCCGTCCCTGCAGGCACCACCGCACCACCGCACCACCATGCACCCATCACCCCATGCCCGTCACCCTCCCACATTCCGACCCAAGACATGACCTCATCAGCCCCAACATGTAATCTGCGATTACTCCACTTCCACTCCGCTGGAATCGTAATCGTAATCGTAATTTTACCTTTCCATCCTTTTACAACTAGATATTCTGCTGTTCCGCGAGGACGGAAACGGGGGGGTCACGGGTACCAAGGTGGAAAGGTAGAATGGTGGGATTAACGTATCGAGGGCTGAGGGGTGTGCAGGGTGCGTCATAGTACAGATTGAGCGGGGAGGGGAGGGGAAGGGGGGGCTACGTCGTTATCATGAGAAGGGTTATGATGAGGGAGGGATTTGCCACTTACGTGGAGAGCCAGCTGGTTCTTCTTCTTCTTCTTTTCCTCTGCGTAGAGGTTTGTTTTCGTGATTGAATTTCCCTTGGGGTGGTGGTAGATTCGCTTTCCTGGTTAGGAAGTAGTCTCTCTCTCCGTCTCCGTCTGCAGATTCCTCTGGACCCAGGCAAACATGTCTTGTCCCACCGCAACGTGCCATCGCATTTTATATCAACAAAGACACCCGAGTCAAGCCATGTGTCTCAATTTTGTTCCGGGACTAGGGGTGTAAGGTAAAAGAAAGAGATGCAAGGTCTGCCGTACTTGCTTGATCTGTATTGCGTGTTCTGGAATGGTTCTGCTAGATGGTTGATTCCAGATTGATTGTGTTTCTATGCATGGTGTGGATGTGGTGCTTGCGATCGAGGGGGCAGCGTGGGAAATGGTTGGTAGTAGGTTGGATTGGCAGAGGGTTGGGATGGTAGGAGGGTTATACACCTACCATGATCTAGATAACTTCATACTATTACTCTATTGTGGAAAGCCGTAGAACACTCGGAACTCCCTTGCGTACTACGTCTGCAATGTTATGATGAAGGGGCAGCATAGAGAAATAGTCAGTAGAAGGTTAGAATAGTAAGAGGGTGGTACTTTCACTACGATCCGGGTCACCTTCGTTCTACTAATCTAGTACGGAAAGTCGTGGAACACTCCCAACTCCCCCACGCTGCACATTCTGCGGTGGTATAATCGAGGGTAGCATATACTTCTGAGGAAAATTCATCCATGTCATTGAGCTACGTAAAGCACGGTAAAGAATGGAGCAGTTCGCGACAACAGCGAGAACGAATCAAACAGACTGAGAAAAAACATAATGTAGCCTAATTCTCTCTTCTAGAGACAAGGAGGCATCAACCGTTTCGGTTGTTGTTTTTTTCATGAAAGGGAAAAAAGGAAAAGGAGAAATTTCAGAGCAGAACCGCCGCCATTCGCTAAATGGAAATGATCTAGGTCAAATCAGAACCCGCCGCCATACGCTGTCGAAATCAAACGAGATCAAAGCTGCCACAGTACTCTATGAAAATCATTTAAGGCACATCAGAACCACCGCCGTACGCTGAATAGAAATCATTGTGAATCGGATTAGAGCCACCGCTATTCGCTGGGGAAATCAATTCAGGTCAGAACTGCCGCCGTTATGCTCCAAGTGTCTTGAGTTGAGGTGAGTTGCCTTTTTTAGTATGCTGTGTGTTTCGTGTTCTCATCTACAAAATTGGAAGGACGGAAGAGATAGGAAATAGGTGGATAGGAAATAGTGAAAGGGTTGAGAGGTTACTGATGATTATGTCTGCGTTATGAGATAATGGAGAGGCTGTGGTTGATTCATATCTCTGTTGTAATGATAGTTGTAGACACAGACTGCAAATCGTTGGTGTTCGAGCTTGCATGCCGTCTTGGTGTCGGTGGGTGGATCAGAGATCCGGGTAATGCTGTGCAAAGAAGTCATTGATGACACGAGTGACTCGGTCGACGATGAGATCTACGTCATTCTCATTGATGGTGAATGGAGGTGCGAGTAGTTGATGGTCTCCACTGATGCCATCCGCTGTGCCGGCACCGGGGTAGATGTGGATGTTGTATGGTTCAGCTTTGGCTGTGAGGCGTTAGTGTTGAAAGTGTCATGAAGTTGTTGAGGAACATGCCCATTGAAAACATCAGCTCGGCAATCTGCTCGCTACGAGGGAATGGCTCTTTTGTAAACTTGTTTTTGACGAATTCGATCTGTTTGGTTAGTCATGTTGAAGATAGTAAGGGATGTTGGATAACTTACACTCCAGAATCCCCCTCGGCCTCGAATGTTGCCGACGAATCTGTGACTTCCCACTGCGGCCTTCAATTTGTGTTCGAGGAGTTTTCCCATCTTGGCGACATTCTCGAGTAAGTTTTCCTCTTGGACAATCTTCCAGACCTCATGGGCGGCAGCACAGATTTTCGGAAAGTTCTGGTACGTATATCCGTGAACGAAGATTCCAGTGTTATTCTCGAGTGCGTTGGAAACCTTTTTGCCAATCAACATGGCAGCAATGGGCTCGACTCCGCCACCGAGGCCTTTGCCGACAGTCTGGATATCTGGAGCGACATCCACATCTTCATGCTGCCATGCGTGCATAGTGCCACTCCGGCCCATGCCACACATGATTTCGTCGAATATGAGCAAGACCCCATATTTGTCAAGGACCTTTTTGATAGCTTTGAAGTAACCCTTGGGCGCAGGCATTGAACCTAGAGCCTACTTGTACATTAGCGCATGTCAGGGGGGGGCGTACAACGCTGACCAACGATTGCCGTGCTTGGCCATGTTGTGTAACCTCTGTGATGCAGCCAAAGACGACGACGACAAACAACACTCGTTTCGAGTAAGACAGACAATGAGAAAAATGACTTACAGCTCCCACAATTGGCTCCGCTACGAACGCTGCCACCTTGTTGGCGCCAATCTCCAGGATCTTGTCCTCCAGCTGCTTTGCATGCCAGGCGTTGAATTCTTCGATGCTCTGGCTGGACCCGCGTTGACGATACTCATTGCAAGCTGGAATATGGTGAAATGTGCTTGGGAATTGATCCTTGAACAGTTTTCTTCTGGCTTTATGTCCACCTAGAGCCAGCGTACTGATGGTGTTGCCGTGATACGATTCCTCGCGGGCAACAAAATGAACTCGCTCTGGTTCTGGGTTCAGTTTTTCAACAGTTTGATATTGTATGGCCATCTTCAGGGCCGCTTCCATGCTATCAGAACCTGTGAAGGTTAGTATGTAAAAACAAAGTGATCATCAATAGCTTACCTGAGTTGTATACTGCGACTTTCTTCATTACACCACCGGTTGAGCTTACCAGAAACTCTGCAAACTCGTCTATAGCTTCATGACCCCACGAAGCCGAGGAAGCATACATAACCTCGTCTTCGACCCTATCGCGAGCCGCTCTAACACGTTTATTGACTGTATTTCCCAGAATGGAAACGCCTGCACCGCATGAAGCATCGAAGATCGCACGCCCGGTGGTCTTTTCTATGATGTACTTCCCCTCACCTCTGACATATGGCGGATCCACCCGAATGTCTCGATGAAGGACAGCGCTTTCCACCGTCTGAATTTTGGACATCTTTACATTTTCTGGCTCGTAATTAATCGTCGCAGGCATCTTCCATGAAGATTCGATAGTGGAAGGTAATATGGAAAAACTGAGATTAGAAAGAATAGAAAGGCCTATCCGGTCCAAGAAATGTGTACTGCAATGAGCTGGAGAAAGAAATTGGAAAAATAACAAAACAGACAAAGCTGTAAAGGCGAGGTAGTTTGGTACTGGAATCATAATAAAAAAACAATGGCCGCCCTGATGAGATAGTGGAATGAGGGAGCAGATCACGAAGCTTTTATAACTTCCCATGTTCTAAGCTCCTATGGCACTAGCCAACCCCGGTGTTCATATCCAGGGTAATCATATGATAACAGCTGACTAGTTTAGGACCTTTTCTGGCGTAATATTTTGCCCCATGTGCTCGGCATGCCGATTTGGATGCGGCCCGTAGCGGAAAGCTCCGGCCCACTTTCCGTAGCGTTGGTTTTTCACCGGCTAAGAGGTAGACCCTAAACGACGTGCAATTCGCATGACCTAACGAAATAGTCAACATGATCGTGGCTTCATTGACTGAGTTCCACGAAGGAATTGATCGTGTAACAGACCGCTCCCATGATTTCTTGCACTGTTCTACCAAAACCTGCAATTTGGGATGTGACAAACAGCCGCGTTGTCACTGATTGCTCACAGATCTGCACAAACGTGCTATTCGTGGAATACAGCCAATTAGTACGTGGAAACTAGACGTATCTTTGCAGCCCCAACAATAGGTCTAAGACAGGAGGGATAAGGGAGGGGGGAATATAGGAAGAGAGCCGACAGCTAATCATTCTCTCTGGATGATTTTCGACAATCGTATGATGTAACTTGCTTAACGTTTATATCAGCATTGTTATTGGCGCACGGTTGACTTAACCCACTCCAAGGTCAGAATCGTGATAAGCTATACCAACGCCGTATGCAGTTTCATCCCGAATTGGCGGGTTCAAGCCACTGGAGAACTGCTATCGAATACAACCAAAGACAGCTGGGGCGTGCATCTGATGCTGGAAGCTAACTTTGGCGTCTATGAAGGGACCGCTACAGTGGGATGGCATCCCTGTAAGTCTCAAAATGGTAAACGGTTGACGCCATACGCCGCATACGCCGCAAGCTATCTACATTCTGTAGCTTTCGGCTGCAAAACGTGGAATGTCGGCAAAGTAAGTCTTCCGGAAAGTATGTGTTTCGTTCCACGGCTGCATCCGAGAGCGTGGGGCAACCGGGGTGTAACGTTTCCATTGGGATATGCTCTTAAGGTTCATTGATAGAATAAGACTTCATGTACGCCACGTTCAGAGCGAGTTTGACGCGATCGCCGACCATCACGGATTGATGAGCTGGAATTGGTATAGATTAGAACTTAACCGCAGAGTTCGAGCAAGACGGGCTCGCCGAATGAGCCATATTCATCCCAAGACGGGGGTCAAAGCTAGGTGTTAGGTGCTGCAGGGACTATGACGAGTCAAGAACACTGCTGTTGTCTCCTGCTGCCAGGGGAGGAACCTCAATACGCGCTTTGTTAAGTGAAGCTTACTGGATATCCGGTTAGCAAGCTATTTTATTGGATAAGAATGTGTGAGAAAAGAAGGCTCCAGGGTTGGAAGTCGGAAAAAAAAGGAACAGGCAGGGCAAAAATGTGATATATCACTTTGGGCTGAGCAAGTATGAAAGCGTCTAGGTGCATAACAGCAAGCCAATATCAGGGTTTGCTCGCAAATCACCCTGATCAGATGACCAAGAGCCGCCATGGAACTTCTGGTGAGTCGCTGACAGAGGGATCGATGCCCTTGTCCCAGTCGTGAGTTCATCCGGGGCATCGGTGAATGGTTACCAGCTCTGTGCTTGGGTCAAAGTTTACACGACTTCGCCATATAGGAACTAGTAAGCGCTAACCGGAGACCTGCGTAAGGAGCACCGTATGGCATTCTCATATCGTCTGGGTTAGGAAAAGGAAGAAAGGAAATTTAGATGCTCGTGGGACTGTTGGACTTGCCTCGATGTGGATTGAGGTTCAAGCACAGGCGAGCGAGCGAGCACTAGCTGCCAACTGGGGATTGGGGGTCAGCCGAGCCGACTTCGGTCGGGCTCACTGGCCGGGCCGATGGCTCGAGATGCTCATTTAGAATCCGAGCGTGGTGCCAAGTCTACCATCACTACCCCACAATTCTCGCTCGCTCGTGCGCTTGGATATTCACCACAGCGATTTCTCGTCACAGTAGCAACTTGCGGCTTCACGATACAACCCGCACACCGCCTGTCTCGCGTGGACCTCATCATCCTGACTCGAGCGCTCAATTGACCCTGTCTTAACCTGCACAAGTATATGGTCCTCTACTCGTGCTGGCCCGTATTTGTACCAAGACAACTCATCGAGTAGCAGAAGCACCCCCACCACCATTACCTCCAACAACGCACCCCAATCCCAGGAGCTATAACCGCCCGTCACCTCCATTTCCCTTCGCAATATTTACACCCGAATCCACCATGAATCCACGGGTAGAAGAGGTCTCGGACTCCGATTCCGACCCGCCCGAGATGGACCTTTCCGATATCAATTCAATTATCGAACCAGCCGCAATCCCTAGCTCATCGCGGCCAACCCAGATGCTACAGCCAATGTCACCTGCCGTCAAAGCCTCTGCAGATCGGGAAGCCTCCAAGCATTTCCAATGTCTATACCCAATATACTTTGATGCATCACGGACCAAAGCCGAGGGGCGTAGAGTCGGCAGCGAGCTTGCAGTTGCAAATCCATTGGCACGGGAAATGGCAGATGCCGTAGCATCTCTAGGCCTTCAGACCGTCTTCGAACCAGATCGAACTCACCCAAAGGACTGGAGCAATCCTGGAAGAATACGCGTACTGCTTAAAGAGAATGGTCAGCCAACGAATCGGAATATCAAAAACAAACACCATTTGTACATACTAGTTTCGCAATATCTAAAGCAAAATCCTACGCAGAAGAATACGCCATTGAGGCTAAGAGTGGCTGGTCTCCCTCCACCTAAGGAACCGTTGCCCGAACCGGCGATCCCCCGTGGCTGGAAAATGAACACCATTCTTCCTCTTCATTCGCCTGCTTTAACCGGTGGAGGAGTATCAGAAAATTTTCTGCAAGACATGATGGCTGAGATGCAGGGGGAGATGGGCGGAATAGGCGGGAGTGCTGCGAGCAGTGGAGGAGAGGGGAAATCCAAGAAAGACAAGAAGAAGAAGAAGTGAAGCGCGGAATCGGAAGAGCTCCCTACCCGTCGGCTCGCAATATGTCATGCGTATTTGTTGCACAGCTCGATCCCGATCATGCAGTTACCACAGTAACATCACATGCAAGGTGTGAATCTTAATCGCGGATTCGATACAACATGCATGCTCGTGGGGCGATTCTACTCGATATCTGATCATCTCCATCAGTTGCGGAGGCCCATAGAGAACTAGAGAATCATACGATACCCTTTAGGCTTCATCTTTGCCCGTGATCGAATCCCAATCAATCTCAATCTCAATACACCACTCTGAATATCCACCTGATGTGACCTTAATCGTCCAAGAAACGGCGTGGATGCTCACTTCAGCGAAAGTATTCTTGAGTGTTATCTTCACGCCGCGGAGCTAACTTTGGCGCATGAGATGAGTCGTCGGATTTAGCACCATAGATGGCAGAAGCTGTGCCTTCAAATCATTCGACATTTATCCAGTTCTACAAACAGACTAGATTAAATGCCGAGTAATGTTCACCTGCATACATCATGATGTCGACCACATGAAAAGATCATGCGAGAAGACGCCACAAACGAGTTCCGAACCACATCCTTCTCTATGTCCGGGTGGTCTTCCACCATCAAAGATGTTCCTCACTTGCCATTTCAATCTTATCTCTATAGGCTCTCCATTATTTATCCACTATATATGTTTGTGTTTGTTTACTTGTCTACTCGTATCTTGGCCTCTGCATCACGATTGCTCTTTAAGGCCTCAGTGGTATAGTGTCCTCTCACTCGCTATTCAAATTCGCTGAGAGATAGACATTATTTCGATGACGGATTTGCTTGAATAATGCAGAGAACAGCTGATAAGGGATACTTTAGCAATCTCTTCTAGTTCGTTGAGACGCTTCTTCAGCTGGTCTTTGAGCTTTCACCCACCTCATCATATATCAGCGTCGCCCTGGATTCAAGCAGCCTTCCCGCTTCCGCGGAATACACTAATGCAACGACTCGCATATGAAGGGTTGCTCATGATGGCTCGCGCATGGCGTATTTAGGTTCGAGGATCTCACCATGGCTTGATTCCGCGTCCCGACCCCGCGAATCCACATTGTTGTGAATCACATTCGCGAGTGCGGCCAAGGACACACACCAACGGTGAGCTGCTCGCCCGATTCCCCGAAGGGTTTAATCCTCAGGTCTGGAAACAAGAAAGCTATGTGCTTTCTTATTTACACTCCCGTGTAACAGTCCAAGAACCCAATTTCCTGGTCTGGTTATTACTCGATGACAGGTTGAGAAAAATCTACACTCGACCAACAGCTCCAAATTCTCCATAGAGAGTTCGACTGCATGATAAGCGGTTTTCCATGTTATGCAGATCGCATAGCTCACTTCTCCATGTTTGGTGAAGTGGCTTTCTACTTACTGGATGTCTGGTGGCATTGATTAGTCGCTTAAATTATCCATCTCAGGACCGGACCACTTCGATCAAATAGGAAGGCTCAAGGCACAGGAATCTCACATTCCATCATGATGTGTATATACGAGTATATTTTTTGTTTGGCCATGGATTTGCCACTACCGACACTCAACATATCCTGGTCAAGAGAAATCATGGCCTGCGGATCGCAATCTATTGCCTGTTCTTTAACCTCATCAATTACACGCCAACCTGCTGCGCAAATCCAAGCCGGGGCCTAGCACCCATTTCATGGACAACATACTTGCTCTTCAAGAATATATCGCCAAAGACGCTGAACGGGAGCCCATCATTGCGCTGAATTCCGCCATAGCACGTGGCAGAACCAACTTGTAGCGGGGCATAGTTGATATGTTTTCCTGGAAGGACTTGCTTCTTACCACCGATCGTGATGGAGAAGTCCGGAAGCGTTGAATTGCAGGGAAAAACCCAGCCCCCGATATCGCGTGGATTCTGAGCACCCGATACCTTGCCGTAGTAAGCGGCGACGATGGCAGGCGGCAGGTAAAGGAGGGTAGTTCCGGTGTCTCCGATGGCAACAATGGTAGTGTTTACCTCCGTGCCAGTTCCAACGGTGTACCCGGTTCCGGTGAACTCCCAGAAACCATCGGCATCGTTGACATCTACCCAGGTAATATCGCCCGTATATTTGCTCTTATCGATGAATCCGAAATCGTACGTGCCTGCTGCATGATACTTCAAGGCCACTGCGAATAATGGCTGCGTAAGTGAGTCCTTCACATTATCGATCCAGGTCTTCTGCGGCGTAGGCCGGATAGTATTCAGGGTACTGAAAGACAGACCGAGCAGGCCATCCGTGTCGACATCGCGTTGGAAAGCAGTAGAAACGGATGTTGCTGCACCAATAGCTTGTGAGGTCGCGGTGACGCCACCAACCACAGCTTTATCTGCTCCCCGTCAGTTGCACGAAGTCAAGACGAACGCTAGTCTAATGTCTACTCACCTGCATATACGGCACCTGCAGCACCACTCCCATCACCGTAAGTGATCCTCCAAGAAGCGCCCTCAAGCTTCTTCGCCGGATCAACTTTGTAGTAATCATGACCGGTGAGCTGCGCCGAAGCTTGAAGGGACGAAAACACCCAACTGGAACCGCGTTAGCAAGCTGTCCACGCTTAATTCGCAACTCGGAGCCGAAGAATCGCAGACCAAATGCCGAAGCATTGTCTTGCCTTTGGAAACCCCTTGCAGACTATGGGTATATACACTGAGGCAAGCAAAATTCCCCGCCCTTCGCCTCGTAAGCCACGCCCCGTCGCGGGAGAATAAACCTCTCAAATAATCCGCATATGATCTCATAGCTGCAGATGATTTGCGGCAATTGACCCAGGGTTGTGCGGGGATGAATGCGGCTTGGCATCGACGTCGGACTGCCTAAAGCGGACGGAATATGATATAAACGATATATATCACTTACAGATCAGCACTACCGGTGTCGAGGTCGAGTTGCACCGTCGAGTTTCCGACCGTCACTGGGGTAAGATACCTAGTTATTCATGTCAGCAAACTCAGTGTCAGGAAGCTTCAGCTAGAGACAGACGTACAGAGAATCGTATTCATCGACCGGTACAGCAGGCGCAGAGCCATTGACGGCCGCGGCAGCTACGATGACACTTTCCGGAACCTGAATATTGTATTTGGCCAGGTCCTTTGCCATCTGTCTCGGTCCATTTCTGAGGAACTTCTTCCGCTCAACCTGGTGCAAAGAAAAGGCTTTGCGTTTGTGGAGCTCGACGGGTGAAGCATTTACAGAGCCGAAGAAAGCCAGAGCGGCGACTAGTAGGGACGTAGTAGAAGACATTTTGCAAGAGCGACAGCAAACTTATTCACTGAAAAGAAAGAACGATCGTGGAAGTAGCAAGAAACGAAATTGAGACAAAACTCAACACCAAGGCCCCACAAAACGCAAAAAGCCCAAGGGTGAGAGCTCTTCTCGACATGTCGAGCGATGCATCTTTTATACAAACCTGCGTATGTGATGAACAGTGGGGAGAATGGTTGTACCTGGCCCCCTACTCTACCGTGCTTCTCCCGTGAGTGGGTCTACTGGGATATCTCTTCCAAAATGATCGCCGCTCTCAATCAAAACTCCACTGCAGCCAAAGTGCATCCTCGCCTCCTGCTTCGCTCATCCATGATGTGATGTGTACATATCAACCTTCTACTCTGAGTCGTACGCCGTCAAAGATCCATGGAGATGCTTGATCTTAGTGCAAGTGTACATCGACGACCATTGGATCGGGAACCGTCAACCCTATATCTCAAAAAGGGGATCATTACGTCCAAAGCGGACTTTCGAAACGACGATTGGCAATCACTACGCTCTAATTGTGCTGATTCGGTGCGGTCCCAATCTATTGCGCAGGGTAGTGGGTTGTCGTCGCATGTAGATGGCATGTGGAGCTAGATGAAAAGGCCCGATGCGTCGCGCTATTGGTCAGCGAAATTGGATGGGATCTAGAATGTTTAGCCTGCAGGCAGGCGATAGGGCACTTTACTGGGGATGGGGCAGGAATTAAGCTCTAGAGTTCGCTCAAGCATTGAGAAGGCGTCATTAAGCTCCGAATATGTCGCTCGGCGGTTATGTCTTTTTGGGTAATGGGGAAGATGGGTGTGCTCGTGAGCTAGACGGGTGCAAGGTGGGACGATTGACGTGATAGCGGGCAGCTTTCTATCATCTTTTTGGGATTCTCTTTTTAGAGATAAAGACGAGGATTGGTGACGTATGTTTTTCCAGAGTTCTATGAAAGGACATAGAGTTGCACTGTATAGATCCATGCCTTGCTATTTGTTGTTCCAATATTGTGCAAGGATTTGAACATACTATACTTCACATGGAGGAACGGTGCCTTTTGACGCGCAGATATCCCCTTAGACACCTTCTCTTTTGAGCTTCTTCCGTTCTTATGAACCTACTTTGAAAAATGGTGGGAGCAAGATCATGAGCTCATCACATCCGAAGTTTGTATTATCCAACGACTTCAGTGTCTCCTTCGACAGCGCCTTGTAACTGGCTTAGTGCTTCCTTATATGTCCTCTTCCTGTTCCATGTGACATCTTTCTCATTGAACTCAACCCGAGAAATCCTATTCTTCCCTCTCCTTATGTTCTCTCCTTTACCAATGGCTTTCCAAAACCACGCAGCTTCATTCTTTGCAACCATGGTCCATGCTTGTCCGGTCTTCCCCGCCCTTGCTGTACGCCCAATTCGGTGAACATAGCTTGTAATGCTTCGCGGCATGTCGTAGTTGATAACATGCGTGATATCTGGAACATCCAGTCCTCGAGACGCAGCGTCGGAAGCTATCAAGATCTTGGTCGAGCCTGAAGAGAAAGACTGGAGAAGCTTTTGAGATTGTTTAGCAGTAGACGAGGGTGATTTTGTCCGAATGAGAGCCTTTAATGAGGGTTCCAAGACTGAAAGGAGGTGCGATAGTCTAGCAGCATTTTCGTTACTTTTGACAAAAATGAGAACCCGACTTCGGTGTGACGCGATTGATTTGGTACTGCTACTGGAACTATCAGATTCATCGGATGATGAATCGGTGCTGGCTGTATTCTTTTGGAATACATAGTTCAACAACAAGTAGAGCAAGTACAAGGGCTTATTCGATCCATCGTCAACAGGAATTCCGAACTCCTCGATAGTAGTGGGAAGCTCAAACACGTCGTTGTCAGTGGTCGAGGGTGGCTCTTCGTCAATCTTATCCTCTACAACGACAAGTTTTGGCCTTCGGAGTCGAAGTGTACCAAGTTTTGTCAAATCTTTCCTCATCGTCGCGCTTAAAATGATTTTCGTTATTTCTCGTTGCCTGTTCTCTAATTCACTTCTTGCACGCTGTCTCTTCTGACGGAGCCTTTCCTGGATGTTTTTAAATGCGTCTGGGGTCTCGCTGTAAAGAGCTGCCATCAGAATGTCAACCCATCCCTGGAAATTCTGATTGAGTAGTTGATCCGCTTCATCTATGATCAGCCACCGCACCGATCGAAGAGAAAACCCAGTCGTCGATTCAATATGCTCTACAAGACGGCCTGGAGTACATACGAGGATGTCGACACCGGACTCGTATT
The DNA here is from genome assembly GCA_020744415.1 of Dendryphion nanum. Classification (NCBI taxonomy): domain Eukaryota; kingdom Fungi; phylum Ascomycota; class Dothideomycetes; order Pleosporales; family Torulaceae; genus Dendryphion; species Dendryphion nanum. Next base: position 743,476 of record JAGMWT010000005.1, on the reverse strand, counting down.
CGGGGACATGATCGGCAGACATCTCGAGAATATCGGTGAGAAGATCTTGATGCTCGACATCCTGATTGAGAAGCGGTTGAGATGCATTGTCTTGCAATTCCTTTGCATAGGCGGAATTATATCGTGCTTGGATATTGACCAGTTGTTTTTGCTCTGTCGCAAACGGCACGCTCCCCAGTGCGGTCCCAACTTTTAGCTTGGTGCCAGCACATAGTTCCTCTGCGACTCGAACAGCTTGATCCACTAGTTGCCGTGTTGGTACAATGACTATTGCAGACAACGTTGTAAGATGCCGATCTTTTAGGGCCTCGACAACAGGAAGAAGGTATGCCAGCGTCTTTCCCGACCCTGTCCTTGCCGAGACACAGATATCACCCGAGTGTTGGCTATACCCCGAATGCAGCATGGGCAACAATACGGATTGTACAGCCAGAGCCTCCGTGAATCCTTGTTTCTCCAATCTTTTTACATAGGCCGGGTCTACACCTAGCTTGGCGAAAGGTACTTTAGTTGTGGAGTCTACGGTGATGGGCTCTGCTAACCATTTAGGTAACGTCGAGTATGTGGGTTCGAAAGGCGCGTCCGGCACTGGAGCAAGCTGGGGAAGAGGTGTAAGATCTAACACTTGTTGGTAAGGGTCACATTTGAGTGGTGGATGTGAAGCGCTTACCATGTAGCTGCACTTCCTCAATTGACTTCTGGTTCTGTTCTTCTGGTGTTGGCTCTTTGTTCTCATTTTCCTGAGTTGATAGCTTCATTGACCGCTCAAATTTGGAGAGTATAGTCTTGAACTTTTTCGGAGTCGCTTCATCTTCTTCGATGGTCTGAGGCTCTGCATTTGCATCTCGTTTCCGTTTCTTAAGCTTCTTGGGTGGATTTGGAATGTCTTGTGATCCATCTTGTGGAATCACCTCCGCTTTTTCTTGTGCGATATGCAGAACAGGATGTGCTGACTCGACCGCGCTTTTCTTCGTCTTTTTGCTCGTTCTGTCAACGTCGCGACTGGAGCTGCTGGGAGAGTCTATCGACCGTGTTTGGTTGAATTCTAGCAGTGGAGAAGATGGCTTGGGATACGAATCTATTGTAGATTTTGCCGGTGGATTCCACCGACCATAAAGCTGGCCTGGCATAGTTGCGGTAAAGTCGTAATGGGGAATGCGATCATCTAAACTCCCAAAAGCGCTGGTCGCAAGAAATTGATGAAATGCCAAGATATCGCGGAGGTCGCCCGCAGAACGCCGAGGATTGGTGAACCCCACGAAACGTGAAGCTTCGCCATGTGAACTCGCAACAGTGTCCTCCTACTTTGGTAGGCATTCATTATTCGTTATCTACATATTGTCCTTGTCATGCATTCGAATTGTACGCGCTATCGAGGAGTTATCCCTCTAACACGGACAAAATGCCCTACAATATTGCGTAAATCCTGCTGGTTCCCTTTATTCAGTCCATGCTAACATTCATCTAGCATGATCAGCGACTACTTCTTTCCCCAGCCAGGTATGGACAGAAATTTATTCTGGGAATTAATTAGACCTGTAATTGATAGTCAATAGGTGGAGTAGAAAGTCACATCTATCAGCTGTCGAGCGTATGTATCCAAACACTATACCATAATGCCATAATAACATCCCTTGCAGAAGCTCATCGATCGCGGGCATAAAGTTATAGTCGTAACGCACGCCTACGCAGGCCGTACAGGTGTACGCTACCTGACCAATGGACTCAAGGTCTACCACGTTCCGTTCTGGGTCATATACCGCGAAACGACTTTCCCGACCGTCTTCTCCTTCTTCCCCATCTTTCGAAATATCATGATACGTGAGAAAATCGAGATAGTTCATGGACATGGCAGCCTCAGCAATCTATGTCATGAAGCTATCTTGCATGCAAGAACTATGGGTCTGAGGACCGTCTTCACAGATCATAGTTTATTTGGATTTGCTGATGCGGCAAGCATACTTACCAATAAGCTACTCAAGTTCACCTTGAGCGATGTAGACCACTGTATCTGCGTAAGCCATACTTGGTAAGTGCCTTCGGTCACTTTGATTCTGATAGATGAGCTGATTCGCGGTAGCAAGGAGAACACTGTCCTGAGAGCATCGCTGGACCCGCTCATGGTCTCTGTCATTCCCAATGCAGTTGTTGCTGAAAACTTCCAACCCCTGGAGCAGGCATCACATCAAGGCAAAGCCTCTGGCTCAGCGCAACGCCTCGGCCCTTTCGATCCGATCAAGATTGTTGTCATATCCCGTTTATTCGTGAACAAGGGCACAGATCTCCTTATTGCCGCTATTCCACGAATCCTCGCCTCAAATCCGAATGTTCGTTTCATCATCGCTGGAAGTGGGCCAAAGGCGATCGATCTAGAACAAATGATTGAGCGAAATGTTTTGCAAGACAAAGTGTCACTATTGGGTCCTGTTCGTCATGAGGAAGTCCGAGATGTAATGGTGCAGGGGCATATCTACTTGCACCCATCCCTGACAGAAGCATTCGGAACCGTTATTGTAGAGGCAGCTTCCTGCGGATTGTATGTCGTCTGTACACGTGTAGGTGGTATACCGGAAGTGCTACCGCGCCATATGACTGAGTTTGCCGCACCTGAGGAAGACGACATTGTTGCTGCGACTGAGCGCGCTATTGCGGCGCTGAGAGCAGGAAAGGTACGCACAGAGCTATTTCATAACCAAGTAAAACAGATGTACTCTTGGACAGATGTTGCACAACGCACTGAAAGAGTGTATGATGGAATTAGCGGCGCTCAAAGCTCTGCTTTCATTGAGCGACTCAAGAAGTATTACGGGTGTGGTATCTGGGCTGGCAAATTATTCTGTCTATGCGCAATTATCGACTACCTATTGTTCGTCCTTCTCGAGATTTTCGCGCCCAGTTCTAGGATCGACATAGCAAGAAACTGGCCAAAGAAAGAACCAATGAACAGGGATAGAGATGATGGCGCCATTGGCAAGAAGCGGAGCATACGACACCGCAGAGAAAAAGAGAGGAACGATATATGAAATTCTAGCGCCGAGAATTTCATCCAATCATGCAGCGGCTCAATCTTAACGCCAGCCAGGACTGCGCGAAGGCGTTGCGCCATGCGCTAATTTCCTTCTGAGGTCCCATAAACAGTTCTACGCCAAAGGCCAAGCCAGGAGGCTACCCTCGCGCGTCACGGCAATCTCAAGAGAGACTAGAGGAAGCCCATAGGACAAGTTTCAAGATCTGACTATAGTATTTTCACGGTTTACAGTATTACGACTATCCTAGGCCATCCCTCCAAATTCAACCCCGGGATATCGCAAATCATTTCAGCTTCAATATCTGACCCAACTCTGCTGGGAATAAAACATGTAATCGCTCAAGTTGAAGACCACCCAAAAACGCCGGTTATATGCTCTGTACAAGGATATGCAACACACCTCTCCACTCTTTTCGCTCCATCTGTTTTATGCTCATTGCACGAAATAGTAAACGGCAAAGTAAGGAATTTCGAACGTTCCGATCTTTGTCTCGCTGCACGAAGCAGGGGCAGAGCCACCTCGAGTCTCCACTCGGTAAACCTCCTTGTAGTCACCACCAGTCGCCTTCAACTTCAACCACGGGATGTCTGGGAGCGAGCTTCCAGTGGTAGTAGCAGAACCAGTTGGGGTCGGCTTAGGTGCGTCTGATCCAGCATCCTTCTTTGCTAGGACAATGCCGTAGTTGTGCTCGGGGGTAGACAGGTTGAAGCGAGGCACTCCATCGGCAGTGAAGTCGTGGAGGCCAGAGAGAGTTCGCTCTCGGACGCCCTCATTTGACTCAATATACTTGTAGAAGTAGTCGAGGTTGGTGTGTATTATCTCGGAATCCGTGGTCGCAGTCTGGCAAGTAACATTGTAGAGATGGGCCAGAGCGCCGACCTGAACAGGCTTTGTGGTGGAGTTGGCACATGTATAGTTCTGGGTTCCCCAACCGACAGCGATGTGTGCGACGTGAAGACCCTCTCCGATGGCAGGCAGAGCTGTGGGTGCTATGCGAATACTATTAGCTTGGATATTCTCAATGCTTATATAGACAGGACGAGAACATACCGATGGGGATGGTTAGACCATCAAGATTGCAAACACTGGCCGCCTTAAATGTCCTCGTTGGAGCAGCAAAGATTGCGGCAGGGGCAAGAGCCAAGATGATGGAAATGGTGTTGGTGAAGATCATTGTTGCGGATTGAGGTTGTTGATAGTTGATGGAGTAGGAGTGGTAGTCGATTCTCGATATGTTTAAATCCAAAGGAAACCCAAACGAAAAGACGACAGACGAAAAGAAAACGGACTTTTGGGATATTAATCTCTCTCAATGGGAACTGTGTATGGCTTGATGAGGAACAAACGAAACATGGCGCTGACCTCGACGACATATATACACAAGCGGCCAGCATGGATCCCAACCACGTACAACCGTTGTCCTACGCGCCTTCCCGCCTCGCGCTCTCTCCGGGGCTTCTGGGCATGCTCTGAACAGCGGCCCAAAAATAACCGTGTCAGCAACGATTGGTCAGAGGTCAGATCTGAGTTGGCGCCTGGGGCAGACCCTGGCCGGCTTTTGTTCGCTAAGTCGCGTATCTGAACAAAGGCGGGATCTGGGATTGAATTAGGGTTAGCGGGCGGTTGTGTGCATGGGCGGTTATTTTGGGAGTAATTAGGGGCATTTAATTTTTGGACCAGCGGTGGAGAAAATTTGGCACCAGGTCGCTGATGCGGACGGAAACGAAACATCCGCTCACGGTGAACAGGCGTTTTTGGAAATTGTATTGCGGAGACGATGGAACGTGTTCATACCCTTCGGGCTTTTGCTGATGAATTCGGTAGCTAGTTGAGTTTGCTGAGAGGCGGAGTCTGGTGGCTTTGGTGTGCTGTTGCCATCATTCACTATACGTCGAGCCGGATGTCTCGAGGCCTCACGACAGGGCACGGTCCTAGGGGGGTACTTCGTAACTGGCCGTTTTGGAGGCAGAAAAAGGTACCATACGGCACAGTCGGCATCATCTGCATCTTCCACGTGCGGCACGCGAAAGATAACGATACATCGACTTCGCCGCACAACAGGTCAAGACAATTCATAGACCCAGGTCCACACCAACAACACCACGCGAGCACTAAAGACATGGCGGAGCAAATGTCTTCCCAAAGCTGGCGTCAATATTGAGAAAACAGAAACGTTGACACTGTTTACCAATGCGAATACTATTTCGACATGTTTCTTGATACAACATCTAGTTGTAGAGAGTGTATACTCGGAGTGTACATCATCTAGTACGCCTTCAATACATCCATTCACACCCACACCAAAAATTTGAAATCTCCCTGCAAGCATCCGAATCCAGTTCAATTAGCCCATAATTCCGACCCTCTCACCTTCCCCTCTCGCTCTAGCACCCTTGCTTGCCATAAATGACCCTTAATATAGACCCCTGTGCATCCCCCATGCAGACCAAAAACTGGGTCTTCGGATCAAAACCAAGATTTCCTCCCTGTCCTCTCCAGGCTAATTTACCTCTTGTGCGTGGCCCACTCCCCATCGACCTTCAAACTGAACGTCCAATGAGGGGCGCGCGGGAGGCTGGGACGGCTTGCTGGGCGGGAAGGTTAAGCGCGGGTGTGGATGTGGGCGACGCTGTTTGCTGTAGAACTTGGATGATTTTCTTCTTCGACGACGGAAATGGGAGATTCGTAGCCAACCGCTTATGGGAGGCCCGGTGGCGCGTGGAAGTTCGGCAGCCCGGAGATGCAGAGTGGGAGATCGGAGGGATGGTGGAGAGGTGGGGATATGTACTCTTGGGCGGCACGGGGGCTTTGAGTGGGTGGGAAAGGCGGTTCCTTCCGTGAGACGCTGTTAAGATAGTGGACGTTTGGTGGTTTGCGTAGATCTTGGGGTTCTTGGACAGCGGTTTGAGGACTTGGAGAGGGACTTGGGAAGAGGGGAGGGAAAGTATGTGTTGTGTTGTGATTGGTATGGTAGGCTGGAGGTATGACGGGATGGTGTTGTGTAAGGGTGTGGTACTACACTCAGTACGCTGGATACTTCGTACGACCGCTGAACTACTGGATGTAGGTCAACCAAACGAAACCAAACAGAACAACACCCAAGCCTGACCTGCTCGACGCCAGAAAACTACACGCATTGCGTTCCGTTTGGCAGCGTTTCGTTTCTGTCCTATCTGCATCTGTTTCCGGTATGGTTCCACACACGGCATTTCCTGTACGTGTTCCATTCAACTCATCCACCCATTCGTTCCGTCTCATACGCCCATCCTCCCATCCATGCAGACTTATTCCTAACTCCTCGCCCCTCCCCGACACCTCCCAGCACCAACAGTACACACATGCAAGACGCATACTGCGCTATCCGAACTGCACACGAGTAAAATTTAATAACAAAACCCAACGGTCCACGCCGCGCACGCACTTACAGAATCCATGCGGGCCCCGCTCCGGGTGTCAACGTTCCCGCTTCTATTCTGCTCGCTCCAGGCGAAATCTGTCATAAGCGTACCTAGGTAGGTAGTCCAAACTTACATACCCTGACAATATTGTTCGCATTGTTCCTTCGCGTGTTCGGAAGATATTGCATCACTCGTTAGCGAGAAACTGAGAATTTGGGGGAAGGGGGGTACAGTTATGTTTTTAGATCACGGGCGTTTTAGAGTTGGGAATATGGATGGATTGCTGACTACTTCGTACTTTTGCGAGGGGAGCGATGGATGCGAGGAAGTCATCTGTGCATGACTGACCGACCCATTCTATTTCTTCCTACCTTTTCCTTTCGTTTTTCTCGCCCGCGAGAGGCACAGAAACTGTCAGCCTCCCCTTTCTCAGCATCGATCCTGGAGGTTTCGAGATGGTGATGTTGTCTTTGTTTGAAGCTATTCTGATGTCCGGCCGCCTGGCTCGCATTCCTTGCGAAAATGGGAGACATGGAGGACGAAGGTTATGACGTTCCCGCCCTGCCCGTCCAGATGAACACCTGACGCCTTCCCAACGGCACAGAAACGAGGGGTTTGAAGGGGACGTGAGGGATAAATTGATGGCGGGGAGAAGAGGTATGTGGAAAGATACAAATCTTTTGTGAAGGCGCAATTTACGCGCTGCATCTTAGACCTCGTTGCGACTCCAATATATCCACGGCATTGCAATACAATACAATAGACCACGATTTCTCTCCCCTACCCATGCCCCATATCATCCGCCCTCTATCTTTAGTCATTCCACAGCGGCCCATCTCACGGGCGGCTATTTTCCTCCTTCAAATTACCATGAAGCCCACTATGCGACCTGCTCCTTTCCCCTTTCCTTGGTCACCTCCCAATATCTCTTTCGGACGAGAATAACTTCACAAGCACTGAATCGAGTCAAGCAAAGAAACCAAGAACAGATTCATGAAATATCAAATTAGGCATCCAAGAAATGGAGTCGCCCTTAGTATATGGAATAAAGTGCATGCACTGACTAACCGCCCATGGCATTGCTACACTCCTTTCATTCCACTCCGTCCAATGATCGTACAAATCCGTAGTCTGATCCCAAGAAATGAAGAAGAAAGAAACGAAGCCGGCAAAAAAAAGCCCCTCGACATGAATTATTCCAACAGGAAGAAATGAACTTGCTTATCGTCCCAAACCCTTAGTCTGTCTTATCAAATCCCTCCTTCTGCCACTTCACGGGATCCTCGCCTCCAGGCGCTATTGGACCTCCCACCGACGCCACACTAGCAACCGTCGCCCCGAGATCAACTGTTGCGTATGAATACAACATCCAGAAGACCATAACATGCAAGCCGAGACAGTAAACGGCGAAGATATTTCTGCTTATCCGCGTAGCGAGGGCGAATTTGGCGACGCGTAATACCATGCGTTCGAAGAAGCCCATGCGCTTCATAGCGCGCGCGGACTCGCGGCCTCGGAAGGCGGCGAAGGGGGAGATGGATGATTCGTATGCTGAGCGGTAACGATCCATTGTTATACCTGACGATGTGTCCGAGGTCACTTGGATAGTGGAGGGGTTGGGGTTGGCGGAGTAGGCAGAGGCGGATGAGCCGGCGGGTTGGCCGCTACGGTTGTAGCTTGATACGTAGCGTGTCTTTTCATATAGGTCGAGATTGTCTTTTTGGAGGGAAGACACCTCGGAACGGAGGGAGGAGACGTTTTGGTACGCTTTTTGAAGCTCGGCCTCGAGCTCTGTGTTGCGCTTCTTGAAGCGATCGCGTTGCGCTGTCACCATGGGGAGAATGCCTGAGCCGCCTCCGACGGGTTCACCTGCTCGGAGGGCCGCCATGGTGTTTTGGGTGGTAGATGGGTCGAAGCCCGAGATAATGGATGAGGTGGGTGATGTCGCTCGTCCTCTTCTTGTACTTGTATATGATGATTGTGGGTAACGAGATGTATACGTGCCAGCTACTGACATCGCGGATGGGTCAAAGGCATTCGAGGCCTCTTGCTGGACCTTTTCTAAGTCGGCTTCTAATGTCTCATTAAGCTGTCTGGCCTTCTCTAAATCCATGTTGGCATTAGATAGCTCCTCCTGCATCGTCTCGAGGCGGCTCTGCAATTCCTGATGTGCAACACGCAAGATTGTAAGCTCGTTGCCGAGTTTTTTGTTGCGCGCTAATAAGAGCTGCTCCAACGTTTCACCTTTTCCTTTGCTCGCGATGCCGTTCTGTGATAGAGCGATCTCGGTCGCCTCATCATCGTCATCGCCGGTCGCAAACTCTATTGACTACGGAGAATTAGTATGGATCAAAGAGCAAATTTACTCTGACTGACCTTGAGTACTTCCAGCTCCTGCTTTACGTTATCATAGTCACTCCACTTGTTGACCTTCTCCCGTAACGCATCCTTCTCGCCCTTCAGCGATTTGATCTCGCGCTCCAAGCTACGGGTCTCAGTCTCTAGTCTTGTCCGCTCTGAATCCTTTTCAAATCGTGCGGAATCCAATTTCCGGAGGAGGGATGAGTTTTCAGATTGCAATCGCAAGAAGGCAGGGTCATCTTCAACGGGAACTTGTTGTGTAGCATTTGCAGAAGCAGATTGCGCTAGCTCGAGGCGCAATTGCTCATTCCGGGCCTCGACATCAGCCAGGCGATGGCTAGTCCTCTCTAGCTCCGAGCTGACGATCTCCAACTCAGCAGCGGTTGCCCCACGACCTGCATCCTCGCCCACATCTTCACCTCTGCCCAGCCTCTGCAATACTTCGTAGCTAGCTTTTAGTTCCTTCAGCAGCTTGTCCTGGCTTTCCACTTTTTCCTCTAGGCTCTTCTCTTTAGCTTCCCAGTTGTCCTTTTTCTCGTCAAGTACCGCCGACCACGACGCCTCGACCTCCTTGATCTTGGTGTCTCTAGCATCCTCGAGGGCCCTGCGGGCATTCCGTTCCTCATCTAATTTCCTCTCGGTCTGTTCCAGCTGTGTCGTCAAACTAGCAACAGTCTTTTGTAACCGCCCATTTTCCGATTCAAGCTTAGGTACAATCTCTTCGGCGGTCACAAGGGAATCGACTGAAGCCTCGAGGAGAGGGTATGGGTCGGGTGCTTCGGACAAGGGAGAGTACAACTGGAAGAATGCGGCTTGAACAGTCTTAGACTGAGTAGATATGACATCGATGAAGCTTTGGTAGGCTGCGAATATTAGTTTCCAGAGACATGTATCAGAGCATAATGCAATACTTACACTTCAAGAGCAACTTGATCTCGGTCAGTTTGCTCGAATCGTCTAGTTTACGGAAGTCCTTAGTTTTCTGCGCCAGATCCTTCCGCTGGGTAAGTGTATCCCGTTGATGTGCGACTAGTTCTGATGCGACCGTATCGAGCTGGGGAACAAGCGATGTCAAATCGATGTCTGGGAGTCGTTGTCAGCTTCTTGTGCGGCGCTCGAGAAAGGATTACCATACTTCTCCATGCCCCGATGGCTGTCTGGAACTTGTTGTCTTCTTCGGCCTCCGCGTGAATGCCAGAGTCTGCGCCAACATCGTCGCGCAACGCATCGTGTGAGCTTCTGCTCTCGATATCAACTCCACCCTCCATCCCTGTCTGTGTCTGGAGGTAGTTGCCTGGGTGTGGTTTCTGGTGGTTTTCGATTACAAAGGGCGCGTGCGGATGGTGAAAATAACGGGTGCAATAGGCAAAATCAGTGTATTCGTAGCATTGAAGAGTATGGGCTTCAACGAGTGTACAGAGTGGGTTGTCTCTGTCGCTTCCAGGACAGCTTTCACGACATGCAGGGTGGAACGCGGAACGGCTTGTGAATCGGACATCGGGGCCCTGAGGGTGCTCTGCGGCGCACGGTGCGCACTGCCGATTGGTGGGCGCTCCCCCAGCGAGCTTGGGTGCTTAGAAGACCAGCAGCTGCTGGCGAAGCTTGCTTTGAGGCTACAGCTTATCGATTTCACTCTAACGCACACACACTACCACAACGCGCGCGATAGCTATGGCCATGAACGACACTCCCGCGTGCCGCTCATAGTCAGTCATGGCGATGCCAGCAACAGAAACTACACAATTGCCATGGCAGAAGCCTCGTCGTCAGCGCAGCTTCCCGCGCGCCCACCCCCGCAAGATGGTGCCTTCATCCTCCGCAAACTGGCATCCGACCTGCCGCTCTCCGCCGATGGCACATCCCCCGATGTGCGCATAACCTGTGTTGAAGTATGGAGTAAGTAGTTAATTGTATCGATCTTGTTTCAATCACACCCACAACTAATCGGCTCAAGGCGGAAATCTATATGTTGGTACATCTGCTGCAGAGATCATCCACTTCGTCCTACTCCCTCCCGAACCCAATGACCCTTATGGCGAACCCACCGCTATCATAGCCTCTAGGCTTGAGCCACCATATACCCACCAGCTTGGCGTCGGTGTGCAACAGATATTACTCCTGCCGCAAGTCAACAAGGCATGCATCCTCTGCAACAACACCCTGACCTTCTACTCGCTACCCGAATTGAGCCCAGACTCCGCCACGAAGCCGTTGACATGTTCATGGGTTGGAGGCGTCGACCTCAACATCGAGGATGACTCAGGTGATGAGAGTGTGGTGGTCATGCTGGGCTTGAAGAGCAGAATACGACTGATCAGGGTTTCGGAACACGCACAACCACGGAGTCTGAAGACGATCGAATACGGAGGCTGTCTGACATCAGTTCGCCGTGAGAACTATTCCTGTGCCGCGGACACACACTCGTATGCGCTACTCGATGTTGAACACCAACAGAAAATAGGCCTGTTTCCCATCTCATCTCTAGACCCCGAAGCGGGAGATGTGGGGGGCGCCGCAGAAGACATTACCTCCTCTACACATGCTCCTTCGAGAAGTGTCTCGTCCGCGAGCACGCATCCTCTAGCTCCCACACATGAAGCACAACGCGGGCATGGACGGAGCACAAGTTTGGGCATTTTCGGCACAGCGGGACAGCCGTCTAGCCGCACAGAGAGCCCGCGACCTCGCCAGAGGTACGGATTTGACGTACCCGAATCTTTGTCAAGGACCATGTCCCCCGCACGTAGTAGTACCCCGAATCGATCCCCAGAGAGGCACCCAGAGCGGACATCAAGCTTGCCCCGGTCCAGCGCTCCTTCTTCAGATAAGCCATTACCTGAAGCCCCAGAGGACGGCGCCGAACAACAGGAGGAATCCGAGCAACCGCAGCCTTTCGTACCACTGAAGCCTCATATTGCCTCTCCCTCACCCAATGAATTTCTCCTGACAGTGGGAACTACTCCGTCCGAACCAGGTGTCGGCATGTTTGTCAATCTCGATGGCGACATGTGCCGTGGTAGTATTCAATTCGCCAGCTATCCTGATGCAATTATTGTGGACGGCACCGGGATTGACTTGTCATCTTCAATGGGTCCAGATATGGATGCTGAGGAAGGCTATGTCATGGCAGCCGTACAGCTCAATAAAGACGGCAAGACCACATTTGGAGTAGAGATTCAAAGGTGGGATGTCGATCCAAGTGAAAGCGAGGCTTCCAAGGAATGGCTAGACATGAGTCCGCTGGGCGATAGCGCTGTAGGGAGTGAACAACATGCTGTTCTGCCTCTAGGTCTTCGCACAGTGGTAGAAATCCATGACCTAACGTTGCCAGAAATTGGCGATAAGCTCACCGTAAAGCGATTGAAACTTACGTCAGAGCAGGCGGAATTGACGCCTACTGCACAGGATCGTGCAGACATCGAATTCACCCAGCGTCTTTCAAAACTGCAAACACGCAACGTTTTGTGGACAGGAAACCAGATATGGTGGACTGTGCGGAATCCACTGGTCACCCGACTCGACGCTCGACTACAATATGCACAGTCAACATCTACTGGAGATGGGAGGCGTATACAACCCGTTCGGAGCATACTAGAGAAGACCTTAGGTGATATTCGAGGTCAAGAGCCGCGCAATGAGTCAGAATATCTGAGCTTAATATATATACGGCAGAAGGCTTCCATATTGCTCTTCATGGAACTGATATTACGCAGCACTACAAACATTATCATATTCGAAAACGAGAAGCGCATAACGGAACAAGCATTAATAGAAGGCGAGATTGATCCCAGAGTTGTGCTGGCATTACTCCCCATTCTTCATCAAGAAGTGATCCAGGGGCCAGAAGGCATTCAGATCTCTGGTGGAATCACAACTTTGATCGAGGAGTTTTTGCAGCAAAACGATCTCAGTTCAATGCCTGCATCCGTTAATGGGCCATTTGGTGATAATCTTCTTCATCTCGTGAAGAGATATCTCCTATTTTGGAAACGGAGAAAGGGCATGGCAAGTGTCACTAACGATCCATACGTCTTTCAGAGTGTTGATGCAGCCTTGCTTCATATCCTCCTATTACTTGATCGTGAGACTCCAAAGGGCCCAGCCACTGCGGGTTCACTTCGAGCGGAGTTAAATGAGCTAGTTGATAATGAGCTAGAATGTTTTGATCGTGCAGTGGCTTTACTCAAAGAGTTTAACCGACTCTATGTTTTAAGCCGCTTCTATCAGCGAAATAGCAAAGCCGCCGCGAAAGCGTCTAATGTACTATCGACATGGAGGCGTATTCTTGAGGGCGAAAATGATGATGGGGGCGAATTTGTTGATGGAGAGCTCGAATTGCGAAAATATCTGGGTAGAATACGTGACCAAGCGTTGGTGGAAGAATACGGGACATGGCTTGCCAATCGGAATCCCAAGCTCGGCGTGCAACTGTTTGCGGACGACAACAGTAGAATCAAATTTGATCCGATACATGCAGTAGCACTCCTCCGGGACAAGGCTCCCGGCGCAGTCAAAGAATACCTCGAGTATCTCGTCTTTGGCAAAAAGGTATTGTCTTTCTCCCATCTGAATCAAGGGTCTTCTAACAAACTCAGCACACACAATATGTCAACGAACTGATAGCCTTCTATCTGGACATCGTCATCACCGAACTTGATAAGTCACCAGACTCCCGAAATCTTCTTCTCCAAACCTACGAAACATACCGCATTCTTCAACCCCCTAAGCCGACGTATCGGCAATTCATTACAGATAATGTGATTGACACAGAGTGGTGGAATAGTCGCTTGCGTCTCTTGCAACTTCTAGGAAGTAGCCAACCGGCAACATCATCCTATGATGTGCCCTCGGTGCTGTCTCGCCTTGAGCCATATGAACAAGAACTGATACCCGAGATGATAATTTTGAATGGGAGGCAAGGCCGGCATCAAGAAGCAATCAGATTACTCACCCATGGCCTTGGGGATTTCGATACTGCAATTTCGTACTGTCTCTTAGGCGGATCCAGTATCTTTCGGCCATCCGGATCTGGCTACGTACCTCAAGAGGAGATCCCAAGCCGCGATGAGCAATCTGTGCTTTTCCATTACCTTTTACAAGAAAGTCTTCGTCTCGACGATCTATCGCAACGTGTTGAGAGGACTGGTGAGCTGTTGGAGAGATTCAGCAATTGGTTCGACGTACAAGAAGTATTGGATATTATCCCGAATGAATGGAGCGTTGACGTTCTGGGGGCATTTTTAATCAATAGTCTGAGGAGACTTGTGAGGGAGAGGGCGGAAACAAGTATAGCAAAGGCCCTACAAGGCGCACAGAACTTGCAGTATGGTGTTGACCTTGCCGACAAAGTGGAAGAGATCGGCCCTACTGTGGTTAGAGGATAAAATCATATAGTTTAAATGGCGGACCTTGTTGTGCAATATTCTGTAGATAAATACAAAAATATTTAGTATGCACATACATTTTCTTTCAAAACATATTAAGTTCTTCTAAACATGATATGAGATCTAATGGTTCTTCCGTTCGTTGCATTCGTTGCATTTGCGACAACGAATTTGTGGAGGGCTTGGCACGATTTGTCCCTACATCCCACACCCTGACGTACCGTGCTTGCAGTTCTCCACAACCTCGTCGCAAAGCAACCATTCACAACTTCAAAAGGGCTTTTATAGACTCCCAGGTCACCGAATTCTAATCAAATCGCTTCCATCTCCACAGAACGATGCAACGTCGTATGGTGCGTGCTCGGATAAAATTCTTCCAGATCTTGGTTGTTGTGGCGGGGCTAATCAAAGAGGCAGCTCACCAAGGAGGATGAGGCCTCAGCTGGAGGCGAAGAAATGGAGGTGCGACGTGAAGACCAAGAGAAGATCAACAAATTCAGCACATTGCACCAAAAAGAGTTGGTATTGGAGGATGAGTTGAAGGCGAAGCAGGAAAGTTCACACCCTCCCTCCGCCCAATACAGCCGACACGAGAACAAGAACTAACTTTTGTATAGAAAGAAAAGGAGGATCTCGAAGAAATCAGCATGGAGCTTGAATTAGTGGATGAAGAGGAAAAGGTGCCGTAAGTCGTGTTCTGTGTCTGGTGGCACACAACGCCAGCCATCTCGCCATGTCACAGGTTTTGGAACTCACATGCGACAGATATAAGATTGGTGACTGTTTTGTCTCTCTTCCACAGCCCGAGGTTCTAGAACTATTATCTGCATCTACAGAAAACATAGATGAAGAGGTTTCTGGCCTCCAAGAGAAGTTAGACACCGTCCACGAAGAGATGGAAGGTCTGAAGAAGCATCTCTATGGGCGCTTTGGTCGAAGCATCAATTTGGAAACCTAGCGCTGCTCTGCAGCCATTGTGCAGCACCCGCGAGCTGAGCCGGAAGATCACTTATGCGAACCGGGAAGGTAATGTTTATCCGACGAAGGGCAAGCTGGAGAACAGTATATCCAACATGACAGTGTCACGAAAAGAATATATCCAAATTAGAACATCACAGTGTGACGAAAGAACACACGAATGACACAATTCTATGAGAAAGTGACTACATTCAAGATCTCGGTATGACACAAAAGATTTTAAACTCCGAATTGGCTCCAGATTGATTCCGAACGGAATACCATTTGAACAAAATCGGAATTTGGCTCGGCAGCTATCATTGTCCGCCTCCCTATCTGGACATTGGTGACCATCACCATCGGGAATAACACCAACAAGTCCGTTGTCAACCACTCACAGCGATCGGCACGCCGAAAATCGGTCGGTATGTGGGTAGCATTACCTTTGGAGGTCTAGCTTGCCGTGTAACCGAATGAATCTCATCATGCACCTGCAGCATATTGCTCATCATCCCCCGCCCGAATTCAGCAATATGCTTAGTCCGAATGATCCATGGGGCGTTTTCAAATTGCACCTCGGGTTCGCAAGATGTTTGCAAGCGCGGGGTATGGGTGATACTTTACTAATTCGCTAACCTCGACGTCAGGGCATGTTTCATTTCTTGTCGTTCGTGTCGTGCACGAATTATGCCCATAACTCTTGGATCTTACTGAGGAAAAACCATGTCGGATCTTGAGAAAACATACTCGCGTGAACAGCAAAGATTGGGAAACGAAAGTGAGCTCAAGATTCCCACAACACCACATAGCGAGCTTGTTCGCAGTGTGACTCAAGGTATGTGAATTGATCTTCTACTTATCTTCTTTAGTTTTAATTCTTCGTAGAGGAAAGCTCGCACATTCCACGAATAAGGAACAACTCAGATGATATTGACAACATACCTAAGCTGGGGAAAGAGGAAAATGGTGAAGCAGAACAGACACCACCTCCAAGGTCCCCCACGGCATCAAATATTGAGCAAAATCCTCCTTTACAACCGCAAACAATTATCAGATTTGATGATGGCGATCCTGCGCAACCCAATAATTGGAACTGGGTAACAAGAGCTCCGTCACTTGAAGCTCCATCCATTGCTAATTCAAATTCAAGAAATACAAAATATATGCCGTCTTCGTCGCTATAATGACAGGTTCGCCACTAATATCTCGACCTGATTCGATGTTCCATGGTTAACAATACTTCAGTCATGAACTCCACAATAGCCAGTTCCCTCGCCGCCGGCGCCACCGAGCCCATATCGGAACGCTTCGATGAGACCAGCGAGTTCCGCCTAATTCTTCCAACATCAATCTATCTCGTCGGTTACACATGTGGTCCGCTGGTATGGGGGCCTCTTTCGGAGACATACGGTCGCAAGTGGCCTATGTTGGTGTCATTCGCCATGTTTACAATTTTCTCAATTGCGTCTGCACTCTCCCCCAATTTTGCAGCGCTAGTAGTCTTCCGGTGGTTGGTTGGAGTTGGAGGGAGTTGTGCACTAAGTGTTGTTGGTGGCATTTGTGCCGATGTGAGCAAGACTATATCTTGAAAATAGGTGGAACATATACTAATCGAATACTTTTAGGTATACCACGATCCCGTATCTCGAGGCCGAAGTATGGCATATTTCATGGCAGCGACAACATTCGGACCAATCATGGGACCACCAATCTCCGGTTTCATATCCGTAGTGTCCTGGAGTTGGGCCTTCTGGATAGGAGCTATAATCGCAGGAGCTACTTGGCCTTTTCTCATCATCTTTCCCGAAACCTATGCGCCTGTGATATTGAAGCATCGCGCGAAAAGACTGAGAAAAGAGACTGGTGATATGAGTATTGTGGCGCCAATTGAGCTTGAGAAGACGGACTTTGGACATATTGTTACTGTTGTGCTCACACGACCTTTTCGTATGATCTTGACGGAGCCATTGGTATACTGTACCTGTTTGTATCTTAGTTATGCGTGTAAGCACATTGGATCACCAACCCGTCTGCAACCTTCCGCTTGCTAACCATACGCCCAGATGCTATTTTCTACATATTTTTCCAGTCTTATCCTATCATATTCACCGGTATCTACAAATTCAACGCCGGTGAGCAAGGTCTCGCCTTCCTACCTATTGGCGTCGGCGCCATCATTTCCGCGGGGTTCTACCTTGCCTGGGACCATATCCTCCTTCGAGCCAAACACCTCCAAAAGCCCTGGACCAAATCCGAAGAAATGCGTCGACTCCCACTAGCCTGTATTGCGGGTCCCTTCTTCGTGCTCTCCCTCTTCTGGGCTGGCTGGACTGCCCGCGCCGACGTCCACTGGATCGTTCCCGTCCTATCCGGCATCCCCTTTGGCATTGGTTATCTTTGTCTATTCATGGCCCTCCTAAACTACCTCGTGGACGCATACGAAATATTCGCGGCGAGCGCAATGGCCGCAGCAAGTTTTACACGTTCAAGTTTTGGAGCGGTGTTGCCATTTGGAGCGAAACCAATGTACAGGGCGTTGGGGGTTCCGTGGGCATGCAGTTTATTGGGGTTTTTGGCAGTGGGACTGTGTGCGATTCCCTTTGTGTTTTTGAGGTTCGGGCCGCAGATTAGGGAGAGGAGTAAGTTTTGTCAGTATTTGGAGAGGAAGAAGAGGGAGGATGGGCGGGAGGAGGAGAGGCGGAAGCGTGGGGGTGAAGTGGAGGAGGGGAAGAGTTAAGGATGGATAGTGTTATTGGGGCATGGATTCAGATTGACTAGTAGTCAGTCATATAAACTAGATAGGGCGTAGTGAATACAGAAAAGTAATAATTCCAACATTGAAACACCTCCAATGCATACTGCAATCCATATTCTTAGGTAGCAGGAAATTCTACGTTGATAACTTTTTGGAATGAAAACAATGTGATTAATGATATTAGGGTGCCACTGGGGTCTTGTGCAAATTTTTGAGGACGACTTCACAATTTTGATTTTTTAATTTCATTTTATCTATGTTGGTTAAGGGTTGTGGACCATAAAGGTGGTGAGATGATTTCGTAACCAAAACACCTAAGATGAGTGTAATTTGACATACATTAAAGATTTTAGTTGCCTAGCGGATTAATATTGCATTTACCTAGTAAAATCCACCGATTCAGTATCATCTCCAGTTGGGTCATTCAATGGATGGGGACCATTTACGACCTAGGCCCGATTAGGATAGCGTGGTAATAACAAACTGTGGCTGAACCCGTCGCCAAGTCTTCTATGCCCGTCTACCGACAGGTGTTCACATCGGACCTCGAAAGATTATTGTGTCCCTTTGTCTCGACTTCACTCTCTTCCTCTACCATGCTCCTTTCTTGAGGCACAGTTCAGCTCCACTCATTTTGTGTGCCCTATTTGCAACTGTAAAACCTTTATTTCTTTCATAGGTTTCTATTGCTCCAATACCCTCTGCCCACTAGGTTTGGCAGCTGCCCGCCATGTCTGGCACCGATTACAATTACGATGAGCAGGTAATTTCACACTGATTTACTGGCTTCTATGTATGCGCTAACACAGTACAGGGACAATTCTTTCCCTATTTCATCCTTACCCTCACCAGTCTGGTTACAATTCCTGTGACGTATTCATGGCTTAAACCGAGCAAAGGTGCGCATACCCCAGCCCCATGTTATTACACCAGTTGCGCATATACTTATACATGAATAGAGTTGGAGAATACAGCGACACGGATAGATTCCGATTTCACACCCGAACATGTCGACCTCATCGATGGACAGCGGAAGAAGCAGAAGCGCAGAGAAAGGAGGATGAAAAGACTTTTGGTCAGCGTCTCAGGCTGGTTGATCATTGCTGGGATGATGTATCTGATTTTTGTGACCGCGACTACGGTTCCTGATATTTGGGATCCATATGATGTCCTTGGAATAGGAAGGGTATGGAAACGCTTCCATGCTTTGACAATGGAAAATCTAGCTAATTCAAGAACAGTCGGCTACTGAGAAAGAGATCAAGTCTCGGTACAGAAGGCTCTCCCTGACGCTCCATCCCGATAAGGCACGCGAAGATCCGGCAAAAAATATCACCGCCGAGACAATTAACGATAATTGGGTGGAGGTTACCAAGGCTTTCAAGGCGCTTACCGACGAGGATATTCGTAACAATTGGCTCAAGTACGGCAACCCGGACGGTAAACAGAGCTTTAGCATTGGAATTGCCTTGCCCAAATGGATCGTCACCGAAGGACATGGGAAATACGTTTTGCTCATGTACGCGGTTGCTCTTGGAGTCATTTTGCCATATGCTGTTGGAAAATGGTGGTACGGAACTCAGCGATTGACAGCACAGAAGATTCTCGTCACTAGCGCCGGCAAACTGTTTCAAGAATATGACAACGATCAGGGCGAAAGTGGTGTAATAGGTGCGCTCAGCGCAGGAGATGAATTCGAGGAGGTATTGAAGGGACACAAGGCAGAAAACGGTCTATCGAAGCTGGAACAAAAAGTCTTGAACTATAGCAAAGACTCCTTGATTTCCACGGCTCTCACTAAGAAAGATCGCCAAAAGCTCGAAAACTTGGAGGATAGCCGTAGGAGGAAGGTTCTTACTTTGCTGTGGGCGTATTTAGGTCGCATTGAGCTCGACGACGAAGCACTCAGCGATGGTAAGCAAGAAAATCATATCGCTCATAGACGCCGAAGCTAATGTCAAACAGAAAAATACGAAGTCGCACCAGTAGCTCTCCAGCTTAACGAGGGGTACACTGCCATCGCATTGGCTTATGGATTCACTAAGGCTGTTCTTTCGGCCTATCACACTTCGCAGAACCTTATCCAAGCCTTGAGGCCTGGAGCATCTCCCCTTGAGCAACTACCCTACTTTTCCCCCGCAGTCGCTTCTGCTGCTGAGGGCGATCGATCCAAAACCCACCTGACGATCCAAGAGTTTATGCGTATCCCTGCGAGTCAAAGAAAGTCGCGTATCGTAGCTCCTGGACTACTCACCGAAGGCCAATACCAGCAAGCTCTCTCTGTCGCCTCAAAGCTTCCGGTTCTCCATGTCGAAAAGGCATTCTTCAAAGTTGTGGGAGAACGTTTCGTTACCCCTAGCAGCTTGGTTCAATTTGTCGTGAAGGCCCGTTTCATTCCTCCTGGAGCCACCAATGTCCCTGAGATCAAACCGGCTGACTTGGAAGATGTTGATCCCGAAGAGGGTGATCTAGAGGCCTTGCGAAAGAACGATAGGGCAGGTGAGAAACCCATCCAACCGCCTCTTGCTCATGCGCCGTACTTTGCTCGTGATCACGCTCCTCGTTGGCACATATTCCTTGCAGATAGCAAGCAGGGAAAGATTGCGGTGCCGCCTTTCTCCTTCTCCACATTCGATAAGCCAATTCTTGACGAGAGCGGAAAACCTACCTTCAACGTCCAAACATTGAAGATGCAGTTCGGCGCACCTCCCCAGGCTGGTAGTTATACCTTTGTGATGCAAATGGTATGTGACAGCTATATTGGTACGGATACCAAGCTGGAAGTTACACTTACTGTGGAGGATGCGAGCAAAGCGGAGGAGGTAGAGGAGGAAGACGAAATCAGCGAGCCGGATGAGGGTAAGTTTCTATCGCGTTAGCTTTCGGTAGAGAACGCATTACTGACAATGTTTGTAGATACAATTGCCGGCCAGATGGCATCGATGAAGTCCGGCGGAGCACCAAAGCCGAAGAAACAGAGGCTCCAGAATGATGATTCGAGCGGAAGCGACACAGAAGGAGACGTAGAGTCAGAGAGTGAGACTGATACTGATACAGACGAAGAGGATTAGATGGACCAGGTACTCAGTTAGCAGGGGCGGTTGGCATAGAGACGGTTGACAGATTGACAGCGGGCGTCAGTCTATTGCAGCATTTACAGGCGTTCACCCGAAGCGGGACTTTACTCTTGTTTCGAGAGGTTGGGCGTTGCCGGTTGCCGGTTCGGAGGAGGAGAGTAGTACGTGTACATGAGTCAACACCAAGCTTCTTCATATTATCGAAACTTCTTGTGGTTGCAAATTTGCGAAATTGGCTAAGGCCGAACGTGATAGGATTGCAGAATGGTTCTCAAACTCTTGTGAAGCTAGAGTACGCCCTGAGTAGAGCCGAACATTGACGTGATGGCAGGTTTTTCTTCGGTCATAGCCCCCTCCTCGTACGTGTGGCTAAGTCTACGAGTAACGAACATAAGGATCACGGCGCATCCGAAGGGTCGAGCATGAACTTATTGCATGGACATATAGTAGTATTTGAGCACATTGGGAGGTGCTATCACGATATAGTCACATTGTGGGTCACAGAAGGGACGTTCCCATACAGGTAAGGTTTCAGGGGCGTCTCGCTTGTGGTCAACACCACAGCCTGAACTCCCAGGCTCGTCCAAGTTCAGAGGACGCACGTCTCACCCCCACCCCAAACAAATGCCCGACTTGACAAATATGCTACTCGCATCCCCCTGTGATGTGCCTCTCCACCCGGAAGTGGGTACCGAGGGGTCGTCAACCTGGTGATCCACGTAGTTGTCTAGGCCTCAGGCTCTTGGCAGTAGATCGGGTTGCCTCAATCCGCACCCTACATCCTTCCTCAGGCCAATGTGGAAGTCCTGAGGATGGAAGGGTTCGTCTTAAGCATTCTTGGCATGCGTTTTGGAGCGTTCATCACAAAGGCTTGGCTGCGCGGGATGGTGTGTGGCCGGATGCAGACTCCAGAGCACGAGCGTGACAGCTGCCAGTGGGACCATGGTACGGGAGTCGAACGTGCAGACAGTGGACGAGTGCCGGACGCCTCAATTCTCGGTACTGAGGCGCATTGTAGAATATAAGATGGGTGTTGTGTCGCCTTAGGAATGTTTTTCTCCTCACTCACCACCACTACCACTCACTTCTATACACACAAGAGTTTCATACTCTTCTTCCCTTCTCTCTTAATTAATTTACTTTCGTCGCGACTTTGATAGTCTGCAGAGCTTCGATAGCCCTTCCTTATACCACTATCATTCATACTCTCTTTCCACGTCTGTGACGTTTAGTAATACCTTACCTCATTCTAATTCCACCAATTCAACGGGATCCCCCTCACTCTCCAATAATCAAGATGTTCTCCAAGACTTTCGCCGTGTTGGCTCTTGCGACTGGTCTCGCTGGTAAGCCTCTCCCTTAAAGCAACACAGACTCGAGAAACAACAACTAACATCAAATGAACACAGCCGCTAAGCCCATTGCCCGCTCAGATTCCGCTGTGAGCAAGCGCCAATCCTTCGGTGGAGTTGGCCTTAACGGTGGTTTCAATGGCAACGACTTCGACTTCGTCAACGGCTTCGACAACTTCAACAACCAGCAGCAGGTGATCCAGTTCCAGGAGGAGAACCTTCAGATTATCGACAATGGTTTCCAACAGCAGGTCGTTCAGCAGGCACAGAACATCCTGATCGTCCAGAACGAGAACAACGGTTTCCGAAATAACCTCAACAACGTCTTCCGCAAGAGCAACTTCCGCAACCAGTTCCAGGAACAGACTACTGTCATCCTCGTTGTACAGGAGATCCAGGTCGCCATTGACAATGGCTTTGGTGGAATCTTCCAGCAGAACGTCTTCGCTCAGTCTGCTATTGTTGCCAACCGTGGTGCCTTCGCCACCCAGACCATCCAGAGTAAGTCATACTCTTCCCCTTAATACTCCAACACTATCTAACATTCCCCAGTCATTTCCCAAGAAACCCTGATCGCGCAGAACATCCTCGGCAACGACTTCCGCAACTTCGACCGCAACGCCTTCATCGCTGGCAAGCAGAACGACCGAAACAACCGCAACAAGGGCTTCAACATCGGCGGCAAACAGAATGTCAACATCCCCACCAAGACCCAGAACGTCCAATTCTTCGGCGCCCGCCCCACCTGGTCCGCCACTGCTTCCGATCCCGCTGCTACCCTTGGCGGCTTCTGGGCCAACGAGATCCAGGACCTCCAGAACGTCGACAACGATGTCAAAGACAACGAACTCAACAACCAGATCGCCGCTGAGGAGAAGAAGGCACTCGACGAACAGCGCAAGGCCGAAGAGGAGGGTCAGCAGCAAGCTGAGGTCCAGGTTGAGGGCAGCCGCAACGAGACGAGCCGCAAGTACTAGATACGGACACGAAAGAGATCCCGACATACTCCCTGCAGACGGAGTCACTCTCCTTTTCTCTTCTCCCCTTGTCCCACGCTCTTTAGACAAAACGGTGTCCGATCCGCTGGTGGTGGTAGTGGATGGAAGGAGTGATAGTAGTTGTTCGGTAGCAGTACCAGTATACCCCTGTTCCTAGGAGCTTGAGTTAGAAATTTTATTGGCTCCGCGCGCATGTGAGTATGCGTGCGGGGTCTGGAGAATCTGTAGTGTTTAAGCCATTTTGTTGGCGCATGATGGGTTGGGCCTGGGTTGTATGCATGCATTCATGGTTTGGGTTTTGTATGGCCTCCTCCTGACTGGTTCGGAGTATGATATAGCAGTATGATAAATTCAAATGTCTTTAACCAATAATTTTCTTGCTTTTGATTTGATTGGCCTTGGGGGTTGGCGATCCGATCGCGGGTGGGTTGGTGGTGGCTGAAACTGGAATTGTTTGCAACCAGCATCTGGCATTGAGGTGTCAGGCAGGAAATACCTTGAGTCGATAGCCTAATAGGACTGGGAAGGTCGTGTTGGGTATGATTTGTGACTTATAGGTGACATCAGTTGGTCATGGGATTGTAACTATTTTCCAGTTAAGTGAAGCCTGAAACGCATTAGCAGCATCCTCAAATACCAAATTTGCATCGTATCGTAGTTGGAAAAAAAAGGATGAACACAGACCTAAAGGCCTAAACGGATCATCAGAATGGCGGGATTCGAACACCTTTTGTACGTCTACCACAATCGGCTTTCTGCCATTCCGTGATTCCTTTTTTTAGAGCAACACTACATCTTCAGCAGCCTCGGTTTTTGGAAAAGAAGAAACGTTGCTTCCGAAGCTATAGAGCCTATCACAATGGGTTGTTGGAGATGTTTCGTAACCATCTGAGTTTCGAGAGGCAGATGGCTGTTTCGAGATCGATCCTTGGCGCTAAACCGTACTGCGGGACTGTAGATTCCGAGTCTGAATGTATGCCGTACGGATATAACAGTGTCATATGTGTTGCATCAAGTGATGGGTTGCCAGAAAGTATGCGATCCCAAGTTTCCTAGAGTGCTAAAGAAGGGTCTCGATGAAGCCAACAATATTCGGCTTTGGTAATTAATATAGCAAGTATATTGAAGGTTCTGAGAGATACTATTAGCGTGCTATGCTTGTGTCCATAGGTAAACGTCAGTATTGTATAGTCCATGATAGGTAAATTTTCTTGCCAATGCGTATTACTCATATTCTATTCAAATTCCCAAAAAACCATTCTTAAGAAAATCACGCAAAAGTGTATGACTATGTTGGGGCCTTCTTAGAGAGGAGGTATCCATCCAATTTGTTCCATTGGCCAACGAATCCATGACCTGTCGACTGGTTTCCTGAATTCGTGTGGTGTTAGTAACATGCTTCCAGTGGGGGAAAGTACGATGGCTAACCTCTATGAGCGTTAGGCAATCAACCAAGTTGTGATTCGTGCGCTCATAGAGACACCTGGTCTGCGTGCGGGAGTTTGCTTACATCGCAAAGTAAGTCCCTTCGATCAAATGGTAGGTCCAACCGTCTAGGACCCAAGTCGAAGGGACCTTAGAAAAGATAACAATAAAATAAGCAAATATTGCCAATGCCAAAGGCTGAAGTTCCTGAATGCAAACAAGATACTCGTCAGGGAGAAGGTATAGCCACAAGAAAACTGCTTGCGAATATTTCGGTGTCGTCTGGGCGTCATCGCTGTCCAACACCATTGTGTAACATCGGGAGAGGTCATCAATGGTCTTCTTATACATCTCAAAGTAGGCATCGTTGTCATTGCGCTTGAGCATATGACGGAGAGTCTTGATCGCCTTGAGCTCATTACTTTCTTCCCACTCCGAGAACTTTCTAAGTTTCAACGAGGAGATACGGAACATAGCAGCCAATGGACCTGTCTCAATCATATTGGGAGTAATAATTGTCTTGACTCCTCGGAAGAGAACGAACCATTCGGAGATACCATCTGGGCCATAAACTAGAAAATCGCCGCGTTGGGGTCCTCGACCAAGGACGTTGAAACAGGCCTGGGATGAGTGTGTCATGAGTTAGCAGGCGCAATCGACAATGATTAAAGACTTACCATGACAGAAAATATATATAGTGCATTGCGACTGTCATCGGTAATGTTAGGCAATAGAGCAGTGGCTTGGCGCAAACCAAGAGTCCAGTGACGCTCGTGAAGAGCATTGTAATGCTCGAAACGATCCCGTTTGAAACGCCTGAGATGGAGAGCAGAGACTGCAAGAACACAATGGAGGACAAAGTGATACGAGAATCCAATGTCTAGAACGTCCACTCGCCAGAATGTTTCAAGAGAGTCCAGGCTTGCAAGCGTATGTGAGGTTGAGTTGATAAAGTTATGTAAGAGCTCAAGGTCCGTGATGCTTCTCGCATCGAAGCCTGTGTGATCTTCCGTTCCTATGGGGTCGTTTGCGGTCACAGCAGTATCTCGCAAGCGATGGGGAAGGTTGGCAGCTGTAGATTCCGAGACAGCTGGCGCTGCAATTTCTTGTTGGCTGCTACTGTCTGGTGCGGTTGCCCGATCGGCAGAGCTCTCGAAAGAGTGACTACTCCTCGGTGTGGATACGTCAATTATATACTCGCAGTTCTTTTTGTGTTGTACACAATGAGTGCACGACGGCTTGAGTTCATCGCACTACAAGATATCAGTCGGGAAAATTTCTGATTTATCGATCATGGGCAGTTGCATGTATTAAGGGTCGTATCTTGCGAGTGGGACTAATAGTCTGAAAAAGTAATTTACCTTGATTCTCCGTCTTTTACAGTTGGTACCTGAAAGTTTGAGCAATCTTCTTCTTGCGAATAGATACCGGAATCTTACACCCCAAACATGATTTCCGGTGCGTCTTCCGCTTGATCATACGGGAGATGACAGACGTTCGGTCGTTTACTGGTGGCGTATCAGACATGTGGTAATTTTTCGATCTTTCGTTGTCCTGCGCAGTCCAGTCAGATAAGAGAGACCGTATTGAGGCTCCATAAGAGGGGAAAACTGACAAATTGCAGCTTGGACTTGATGACAAGGTGTTGTTGATCATATATATAGCGGGTTTTATTCGACACTAGTTCTCCTTATCCAAGCAAGTGCACGCGCTCGGGAAAGAATGATTTCGAACACCAAACCAAAACACTATGTGCTTTGCCTGGGGACATTAAGCCTACGATGCGCAGTTAAGACTGGTACCAGAAGCTGGAGGAAGTAGCACCTCACCTCGTAACAACGTGTTTAATGTCACCACCAGTTCAAGGGATTGCAGTTCGGCCGACAAGAAACAAGCACGTGGAAATCTTGGACCAAGCAGGAGTGTCCGGATGGACCGAGCGCCAAGAATCATTCTATTCTGAATAAAGTTAGAATGCGCGTGGTTCCCGATCTGGCTAGAGCTTGGCCCATGTGCGAAATTCTTCCTTTCTCAACACTTAGTCATGTGATTCGCGATTTTATGAAGCTAAACACAAGTTAAGATAACAGGTGATATAGAGTCGATGAAATCCGAAACGATTTTGTCGCATTAGTTCATTCAGCCTCAGGTCAGTTTTTTAAGCGACAGCGAACATGCAGGCGGCTACCCGACTACTTCAAGCCCTTTGATGAATGTGAATGTATCAAACTCAACACCCTAGCAGATTCGTGTTACCTGAAAATTGATCACCTGCATCGTTCCAACGAACATTCTACCGCGGCTCCATTTGAAACGAGACAATTACCCCCGATTTAGTCGCCATATCAGGTAGCAATGGCTTGCGTCTAGTCATATCGTGGGGAAGTAGTGAAGTGAGGAGAGCTAATGTATATTGAGTTGCAAAGGGGCATCGAAGCTACATACGGTTAACGTCATGGGATAAGTAATCAAAGCACGTGATATCCGTGTTCATATGAATGCTTCGAATAGTGGATCTCATTCTTCTCCAGATCATCATCTTCAACAACAGCACTGAAATAACAGACGGTTTAATGTATTTATAAATGGTCTTCCATAGGTAGGAGACAATCAATATACATATTTCATATAGGATTTCTAGCATCCACTGTACCTGCGACACCCACGTGCTCGAACTGTCGAAAGCCAAGCCTGCCGAACCCGGCATCTTATTGAACTACCTAAATCCGATTTCCAAACCTCGAAATGATTAGTTGGGAAGGTTATCGAATCAATCAAATACATTTTTTTGTCTTCGGTGAGATCGATGGGAGATCTACCCTACGCATTAACTCACCTGTGCCCTTTGCATTTCATTCCTCGAAGATCAAGAGTGGCTTATCCAAACTGTTCACATGGAACATGCTTGGTATCATGAGTATCTCTCGTATACAAGGACTATCCGGGCAATTGGGCCTCCGATACTCATGAATCTTGCAAGGTTTCCTCTCTGCCCGGCGGTGACACATGAACGGTCATGCACGGAAGATAAGATGCAGGATCATGCAGGATGGATTGCCAGCGTACATGTCATCGAAGTCAGCCCTGCGTATACGAGTGCATTCTTGGCACTGTGGCCTTCCAATATTGTGGCGCCTTCTCCTTCTAGTTTAACGACTATTCGGAGTGGGGTTATACCCTAGCGGAGAAGATGTTCGTTTTCCATCTGTAGCTAACTGTCCAAGGCACTTTCAAAAACCTATGAAAGCTCACCTCAGCTGTCTGACGAGACATTAGGCGTAACTGCCTTATCGTACATTGCCACAATATTAAAATCACTGCCGATTCCATACGTTTTACCACATCAATTAGGGATCAAATTCCAATCTGTTATAACAGTCTTACACACCAAATGTTAGGACGGATCGATGTTCAATTGTCACGACATGGTTAAGTGATCGCTCCTACCATCTCGGAAACATGAAGGAGAATTTCATTTTACCGAATACTCTCGTGATATGAGAACAGCATGTAAAGATCATCATTCAATCCATGTACCGACAGTTCTCACCGTGCACAGCATAAGGTCGGACATAATCTGTAGGCACGGCAGAAACACCGCATGAGGCCGTAAAGTCGAGCCCTTTTCAGGCAGGGAAGGTTGGTCAAGACGTCACGAACACGAGCCGACGCACATCGAACCGAGCACACCGTAGAATTTCTTGCATTCGACAGCTGTCATGGCTGTTGTCGTGCAACATGGATGGAGTGACGAACCTACCGATTGGTGTTGAAGTTCCGGCTCCCCATACAAAACTCCGACTGCACTGACCCATCAGCATGGACCACCCTTGAAGCGAGACCTAATGTAGCTTAGATCAGATGGGAAGTAGACCTGGCTTTTGAGCTTCTCTCATCCTCCCATAACAACATCTCGCTTGATACTCTGGACCATCACGAATGACTCTCCTCTGCATCTCATGAGTGATGAGAGAGGCAGGAGCCTAGTCTGAGCTCGCCTGCCGTCCTTGGTGTTTCTCTTATCCACGAATCGCGGCGTCCGCCCCCCCTCTGTCGGTGCCGACATGCTGATGGTCAGTGTCTACAATCGAGCTTCATCAGGGCCGAATCGACTAAGCACTCCACCTTTCTGATCGGTTGCTCTAAACTTAATTGGTGATGCTAACTTCTTTTGTGCCTGTCATATGTGAACAAAATGCCGGGCTACTCACTCGCTCCGCTTTAATTTTATCTCAGCTAGAGGTGGCGCCATTCAGCTTCGCGCGGCAGACCATACAACCCAACCTCACTTCAAGTTCTAAGATACAGATCCTGGAAGCGCCTAGAGCACAGGCGGCCCGCTGTCCTCGAAATGTCAAATCCTGTGCCACTTGCTGCGCCTTGGATTTAGCTGATGCTAATCAGGTCCTTGGTGGAAATCAGGGCTGGCCACTTTGCAGGTGAGTATAAACTTGGGCTGCAAGTCCATGTACTTGGGAAACCTTTTTTTTGGTCGTGTTTGTTCTCTTCCTGGCATCTCCGAGGGTGTCTTCTACAACTGTTTGCGACCAATAACAGTTTGGGCGACATCTGGTCTCCAATCATTACTTATATCAATACTCAATATGTTACATTCACTCACTTTTTATGCAATCCTATGTGCTTTGCTTTGCTTTTCAACATTTGCAATAGCGCTCCCTTCAGAGAGATGGGATGTACGCAGGCACGAGGTACCTTGGAAGAAGGATGGATTATTCGGCCACAATAATGCCAACACTAGACGCAAACAAAGAGACCAGGACTGCTCCAATGGACCTACATCACGTGATTGCTGGGGTCAAGGGTTTACCGTAGAAACCAACTTTCATCATAAGTGGCCTAAAACAGGCAAAATTGTGAAAGTAAGTATCTAAACCCACCTCTTGAAGTTCCCAGGTTGACCAATGCAGTATGATTTTGATATCACGAACACAACCATGTCTCCAGACGGTGTTCAAAAAGCCATGATGGTGATCAATGGACAATATCCTGGTCCAGTAAGTTATCATCTATGTTTAATTGACAACTCCTAACACTTCGTAGACTATAGTTGCTGACTGGGGCGACACCATTCAAGTTCGTGTGAAAAACTCCCTGTCGAAGAATGGGACCGGGATTCATTGGCATGGGCTTCGACAGCTGGGTACAGTGGACATGGATGGAGTGGGGGGAGTCACGGGCGAGTCCAAAACCTTTATGTCACTGGACACTGAGAAATACTAACAGTCATTAGAATGTCCCATTGCGCCCGGCGACAGTCGAACGTATGAATTCCAGGCAAGCCAGTATGGTACATCATGGTACCACTCACACTACTCTGTTCAGTATGCCGATGGTCTTGTGGGGGGTATGATCATCAATGGACCAACAACTGCAGATTATGATATTGACCTTGGTATTTTACCGTTCACAGATTGGTTCCACATGCCAATGTATGTAAACAGTCAATTCATGATTAACAGCTCTCAAGCCTAACATTGCACAGCTTCACTGTCAACGCCGCAGCCCTCCATGCTACTGGCCCTCCGATTGCCAACAATATACTCATAAACGGGACAATGACTTCGGCGTCAGGCGGAAAGTATGCGGTCACGACCTTGCAGCATGGAAAGAAACACCTGTTGCGCCTAGTAAATATGGGAATCAACAACTACATCCATGTTGGCCTGGACGGGCATGATTTCACTGTCATAGCCGCGGATTTCGTACCAATTGTCCCTTACAAAACATCTTCACTGGTTCTAGCAGTCGGTAAGTTTAATTATGTGTGGCTCCTGTCTTACCTGCAATCTCTGTGTATTATTATATGCAGGATCCCGGAGCATTTTCGCTAATCAGTACACCCGTTGCTAGGCCAACGATACGACGTCATCATAGATGCCTGTCAGCCCGTACAAAACTATTGGCTACGTGTTGGTACTGGTGGAAAATGTGACGGCCCGAATGCAAATGGTGCAAATATTCGGAGTATATTCCACTATAGCGGCGCTAGTGGAACACCTAATTCAACTGCTTCGGCGCCATTACCAACTGGATGTTATGACGAAACGAACATAGTTCCCTTCGTAAAGAATTCTGTCCCACAGAAGTTACCGCAAAAGATCAATGCTGGCTTCACTAACACCGCGGCTGGGGGCAACTTGGTCCAATGGCTTGTTAATGGGAGTCCCATGCTTATAGACTTCACAAGACCGACACTTCAAAATGTTATAGACGGTAATGAGACATACGGTGTAACAGAGAATATCTTCACCATTGGTGAAAAAGACCAGGTATGTGCGGTTTGTAGATCGTGTTTTTCTTTACTAAATCTAATAGTGGCAATACTGGGTCATACAACAAGACAATACCACGGCACCGATACCCCATCCCATCCATCTCCATGGTCATGATTTCTTCGTTCTAGATCATGCGGAGAATACGCAGTGGACTGGTGATATCTCTCGATTGAAGATGAATAATCCAATTCGACGGGACACAGCAACACTGCCCAGCAAAGGTAACCTTCTCTGCTCAACATTATACCTGTCATCATAATGCTTACATTCATACCCATAGGATACCTTGTATTAGCTTTTGAATCGGATAATCCTGGTGCAGTAGGTTGGACCTAACATCACATGCCTATCATCTCACTAACTTCTTCAACAGTGGCTAATGCATTGTCATATTCCTTTTCATGTCTCTGCAGGATTTGGCCTTCAATTCTTGGAAAGAGTGGATGAAATCGCTGGTAACCTTAAGAAAGGGGATCATTTCGCGAGCTCATGCAAGAAGTGGGGTAATTTCCAGAAAGAACACTATCCGAATGGGTTTGAGCGTGGCGATTCCGGACTTTAAACGTCGATCTCAATGGACTCGGCGTTGTAATATATCTCGAGGTGTATTCATATCATTCTTTTCTGAGAAATTTGGTCGTACAAGGCTGTAGGCGACTGTGATGTATTGGCTGTGTCAGCATGATGGGCACCTATGAGATTATAGTATGAGCTACGGCAGACGAGATACGATAGATAATGATAATGGCTTCTCTTCGATTTGATAGTCTGCTTCTGAAGTGCATATTAAATGCAGAGTGATCTTGGTAAACTAATCCCGGGCTGCGATCTGGTAGTCTGCTTCTGAAGTGCATGTTGAAATGCAGAGTGATCTTGGTAACCCAATCCCGGGTTGCGATATGGTTCAGACCTGCTGATTGCCGGCCCGTCCTTTATCACTCGGGTCACTTTTGTTTTTCTTCGCTCCCGGGAACCCATGCTTCACTTCGGAAAATGTGGTACGGTCGGCTCGCTATATTGGAGATGCGATACCCCGCGCATGAACCCTTATGTGGTTCGGACTTCAACAGCTAGAACCGTGTTCGCCACACTATCCAGAATTGCTAGGGAAAAGCCCAGGTTCTGACGACGCTTTGTTGAGGAAAGCGGTGGATATTCGATATCTTTTGTAGATACGTAGACACTGTTAACATTTCAAGTGCACCCAACTACCAGAATCGCGATCGAAGTCGCCATGCGATTGTCTTTTTCAGATTAGACTTTTGCATTCCCACCACGTCACTTTACGCCAGATCCCCGGATCATCTCAGAAACCGCAGTTGTCATCATTACCTCAACAAGGTGTGTTAGCACGATGTCCTTCCACAACTATAAATAACTTCAACAGGCAAATTACCAGGTATGAAATATGCAATTGTTCGTTCAGCAGTCTTGGAGGCGTGGTGGCGTCGGCCTTCCGTAACAAGGCTGGCCATGCGAGATACGAATTGGTCTGTACGCAGCACCAGACCCTTGGCCAAATCCACGCAAGAGAATTTATTGAAAGTCGTTTTCTGAGACCCTCGTGACACAATACGCGATTGCAGCTGTCAAGACCGTTCGAAGAGAATTGAAAGAACTGTTCATGTCGCAAAAGACGATAAAATACGTATCCGTCTAGTCTAGATGTTAAAGATAGCGTCTGAAATGGGTTTCGCTTGGGTGTTTTGAAGACATGCCCATTTTGAGTTCTAGCCTAGCGGTTCGGATAGGATACTGCGATTGGGAACGGATTTGCATCGTCAGCTAAGCTGAGGTGAATAAGCATGATGCGATGCGCAGTCGGACACACCACAACTCAGGGCCCGTATGCACTTGAACTTGCCTCCCACTCTTTGCTTTCACAAACCTCAGCTCAAAGCAGTTCGGTCGTATCGGTTTCTCTAACAGACATCGGCATTCACGCAACTGAATCCCAAAGCTGATGTAGCCTTTGCGCCAAGCCACGAAAACCTAATGCACTCTTATTTTTAGTCGCACAAGCTTTGCTCAGAAAGACCAAGAACGGGTTGTCCTGTTGAATTCGATATCGCGCCCATGATGTGGCGGATCTCGCTTGCACTTTGTGCATACTCTTTGGGCAGCTTCGCGGGCTTTTCACTGGTCAGAGTACGGCAAGATCCAGAATATCCCTGCATCAGGAATGATTTCCTATCAACGAGTCCCATATAATTGGTTCATGTGGCCTCAGTATCATAGCCAGTAGACATACGACTTAAAGATTACAACCCACTTCTGTTGTGGGTGGCTAGCGTGTCATTGTGGTCCTCCGGTACGATCAGTCTGGGCCCCGTGGTAGGCTGAGATATGATGGTTGATTCTGGGGCTAGTCGTAGTCATCCAGCAGAAACCAAACGCGCAAGCTCATTTAATCATCATGTACGCCCTTTGACTGCCACGCAATGCGATGTATACCTGACCTATCCTCCGTATGTGACTTGACACTGATACTTTCGTTTTCCTAAACATGTTCGCTCAAACAACGCAAACAGTTCGCATTCTACAAATTCTTGTAGCATCTACAATCACACTCACTCTTTTCTTTACCTTCAGTCAACTTGGATCGGGTTCAGTTTACGATGGGGGCCATAACACTCACACCACGCTTCCACACAGTTGGACAAAGGGACAAGCGTCACCTTTCAGTGCGGAATTACCCAGACCAAGGCTGGCAAACTCGACACTCGACTTCCAGGAAATCATATACGTGAGCATGCCTTACAGGACCGATAGACAGGATGCGCTATCTCTCATCGCTGCAATATCTGGCTTGAAGCTCACTATGATCCCAGGAGTGGGTATTCCAACCGTTCGACGAGGCTCAGAAACGAAAACCACGATCTGACTTAGCCTTATAGGTATCTGCAGATGACATACACCCAAAAGCAATACCTCCCCATACTAGTGAAGACAGCTTGGAAGGCACACCAGTATTGGGAATCTGGCGAGCACACGCCAATGTTTGGAGGTACATAATCGACAATGACATCACAAGCGCACTAATCATCGAAGATGACGTGGATTGGGATGTGAATATCAAACAGATTATGGGCCTACTGAACTGGCAACTTCGATTCAACAATACCATCCGCTGGAGTGAGGGCAACATCGAAAACGGCTGGACAGAAGACTGCCCATACGGTGCGTGTATCACGGCCCGTAGAAATAATATTTTTCACTGGCTGACTCGCTTAGGCTGCGATTGGGATGAGCTTTTCTTTGGACAATGCGGAAGCGGACCCAACCTCGACCGTCTCGACTTACATCAAGTTTACTCTGACCCCCATAGTCCCCCTCTATCTGCCATCGATACCTGGACACGGGAAGAAATGACTCAAATCTATAACTTGACTGAATCTGCTGGTATTCGTCTCGTCGCCGCTACTTATCAGCCTATTTGCCTCATGGGTTATGCAGTGTCCCGGATGGGTGCAATGCGTCTCTTATACAATATCGGTGGCTGGCACCCGCTAAACGGTCCTGTCGATAACGAGATTGCGGACAGAACAGGAAAGGGGCTTTTGAGCGGATATACTATCAATCCACCACTATTCTCCGCGTGGAGAGTTGGTGGGTCGCAAGATTCAGATAATGATGCGGGAATGAATGGAAAGGCAGTCAGTAATAAAGGAAATATTGATGGCCACAGTCCCGCAATGCTGAATAGTGTTCGGAAGAGTTTGGATGCGGCATTGATGAAGAATTACTGGGAGGACAGGATAAGAGATGGTCGGTGATGCTATTCGATGTAAGTCTCGTCTTACTTTTCTTTTTAGCGGATGCATTAAGGTATTGGGCATTTGTCGCGCGAGGGTTAGGAGTTCTGGGTAACGGTTCACAATATCGTCCAAATTTCGGTCGTATACTTGATTCCAAGCCTCTTCAAGATGGCACCTTTTTCATTGGTTACGTCGTCGCGTTTTGTACACCGAAAACCAAAAGCCAAAGTCTGGAGTATCATATCAGCAATTCCTAAAGAAGGAACTCATTCGATCTATTATATTAACACTTAGCTTATGCGCCCCTGTATGGAGTATGTCGTATCGATTTCCTATATAATTCAGTGAGGCAAGATAAGGTTTTTCAGATGTTCCTAGCAGAAGATAATTCGTGCATGAAGCTATTTCGAGTCTTCCTGGCAACTCTCAAGGCATAGAGAATGAAATATGCAGACTAATGTGTAAATTTGTCCACTCAGCTTTCAACTGATGATATTTCCTCCTGCGGTCAGTAACACTGTGGCTCTAGCTACTGAACGAAACGAAACGAACCCTGGATGATGATTTTCTAAAAAGCAAATACTTGGATTCTTCATTATGGCGTTATACAATTGCTAAAGCCTTTTTTCACAATTCATGCGTTTTCTCTAGTAAGTTGTTGCTGTATGATCGGGATTTTCGGAGAGAGAGCAGGGGAGTTTGGTTGAAAGAGGACACAGGCTAGCTTCGTATAGACTAGCCCCTACTTAAATGGCACTTACGTCAAGCAACATCATTCATTCTGTCGTGCTCAGGTTACGCACTGATATTTCACAAGGATTCCATCTACAACACCAAACGCTGGAACTCTCCTTGCATGTATAATATTATTTCTCTTATCCAAGTTCTTTCAAGCGCGCATAAGCTGGTTGTTCAGCTAGGAGCTTCTTCACCATTATTTGGCCCTACTAATACATAACCCTTGCATCTCAATACGCATACAGTCATGACTCAAGCACCAAAAAACATAGTCATCACTGGCGGCTCATTAGGTGGTCTCTTCGCTGGTGTGGCCCTCAAACGCCTCAACAAGAACCTTAATATCCGGATCTTCGAACGCAACCCCACTCCACTCCTGCATGATCAAGGCGCGGGAGTCGTTGCAGGACATGACGTGCAGCAATTCTTCAAACAGTACGACCAAACAAACGCCCCACTCACCGTAACGAGTCGTCAACGCCTGTATCTCGACCGAGGCGGAAAAGTCATTGACCACGAGGAGAGCACACAGCAGATGACTAGTTGGGATTTGCTGTATCATGTCCTTCGTGCAAACTACGACGGTGTTGAGAGCGAGTACGTAGCACCGGTCGAACATCAAAATCAGGATGAGGCTGCAAGGTACGAGTACGGCTGCACGGTTACTCGAATCAACGTTCCGGAACCCTCATCTCCCACGCCCGATTTCTCCACCCCCATCAAAGTCGAAGGTATGCGCAACACTGGCGAGAGATTCTCCACGGACGCCGATCTCTTCATCGCTGCTGACGGACCCAGCTCAACAATCCGCTCTCTCTTTTTCCCCTCCGTCCAGAGAAGATACGTTGGCTATGTTGCATGGCGGGGAACAGTACCCGAGAATTCACTCACTGCAGACGCAGCAGACGTCTTTTTAGAGAAGTTTACTTTCTTCCATACAAGCGGTACCCAGATCCTGGCATACACTATACCTGGCCATAACGGGTCGCTGGAAGAAGGAAAGCGGCTCGTGAATTGGGTGTGGTATTGTAACTACAATGAAGAGTCTCCGGAGCATGTTGAACTCATGACCGACAAGGACGGGAGAAGACATCATATTACATTACCTCCGGGCGGTATTCAGGACCGCGTATGGATGAGGCAAAAAGATCTCGCGAGAGACCATTTACCTCCACAGTTCTCAGAGATTATCCAAAAGACAAAAGTCCCCTTTGTGCAAGCTATCACTGATGCGATCGCACCTTCTGCTTTGTTGAGTGGAGGCAGAGTTGTGCTTTTGGGAGATGCGTTGGCAAATTTTAGGCCGCATACGGCGGCGAGCACTAATCAGGCAGCTATGGATGCTTCGAGGCTTGCTGAGGCCGTGGGGAAGATTGTTGATGGTGGGGGTGTAGAGGAGTTACGGAATTGGGAGAAACATGTCGTGGAGTATGCTCAAGAGGTTCAAAGACATGGGGTTAATCTTGGGAATCGTAGTCAGTTTGGAGAACATCCACTCCGGGGTTGAGAATGGGTGGAGAATAATGAACAGCATAATGTTTGGTTTCCTGCTTGACATAACATGAATATTGTTGAGTAAGGTGATTACTGAGACCATACACTCACGTGAAGAAACTTGCTAGGAGTATATAACACTATCTCTATCCTCTCTGACTGTGCAGTTGGAGGATTCTCTGCGAGAACTTCGCTAAAACATATAAAAAAAAAAGGTACCGTCCGGCACACCGTATTACACGGTCCCGAGACCATTCGTCCATGTCAGCACGCGATATGTATCTGCGCAAAGTAGAAACGTCATCTGTTTCTTATGCCCCTCTTCGGATATAGTGCAACACACAAAACTCCCTCTCGACAACCCAACCTCACGGTAACTCGGAAAGTTGCGTTGCATGATCGCCTTTCTTATTATCGAGTGCACCCCAAGTACTTCCCCTCCATTCCAGATACAATTCGACAGTATCACTACGTCTATGATTGGACGAGAGTTCAATCGCCGACGGCATCTCATCCTATTGGCCCATGGCAATTTCCACATCATTCTTGTGCCTTGGTTTGATATTCGGGTCGTACCAGACGGTGCAGATAGCCATGGTAAGAATCATCATGAGACAATCGTAGATATATAGTGGCCACTCGTTGGTCAGAAGATATCCATCCTATCTACATGTTAGTTTTCTGTAAAAGAGTTGGGATGTTAAAGATGTGACAACGTACCCGACCCATACCATACTCCACTACACGACACGCATTCCTAATCGTAATACACGCACTAGCTGCATAAAGTAACCGAATATACTTCTTCCAATTAATATCGATAGTCCGTCCAGCAGCGCCATTGTACGCCTCAAGTCTTTTCTGCCAAGTACCCGCCACAACGACGAAGAAGCCGAATATGGCAATTTGCAAAATCAAACCCCCGAGAATAACGTTCTCGCCTAGTTTCACATCGTCGCGGTCTTTGGCTTTTACCAGCATGCCTGCGCCCCCGGATTGGATGAAGAAGCAAATGACATCGCCGGCTACGAAGAGCTTGGTGACGCGAGAAGGGCGGATGATGGAGAGCGAGCCTGTGTCGGTGCGGGTCATTAGACGGCCAAGGATCATGTAGATGGAGGCGGCGAAAAGTATTGGTGCGATGAGAATAAGGACAGATTGGACGATGTATGGCGTCTTGGAGACTGTGTCTTGACTAGCAGCGGCGCGGCCTGCGTAGCCGATGGCTTCGAACTGTGATGATTATAAGTCTCTTGTGGAATGGTTTGCATATACAATAGCTTACGAGACCTCCGATTACGAAGGGAATACAGAACCATGTCCGGTTTTTGAATAGTCGGAAAGCGTGGAATCCAGTGAGGAGGAAGAAGGCTATACAGGCGACTATACCCCCAGCTATTGAGGGAGTATATTGCCAGAGCACATACTCGACAGCCATGGCGAGGATTTTGTATGTAAGGGCTACCTGAAAACTCCGAAAGAAATGATTCGGACAATTAAAGTGATAGAAAGTGGTGGTAGGCTTGATTGTTGTGAAATAATGAATTGTGGGTTGAAGGGGGGTTATAAGTCCTATCCACAGCATCTCATCGCAGCAACAACCCCTCTCCATGCCAGTCGTACTCGCGTCTTTTCTGAATACGCCATGTTTCCCCCAGCAACAGGGAATAGAATCCCGCGCAAAGAGCGTAGTTCGAAGAAGCCTTTACGAGTCGCTCAAGCAATCCGCGTATATGAGAAGCGAATACGGGACCCAATGGGAAGCGAGGTAAGGTCCCACCTCGACTTAGGCATGCGGCCTCAACCCCTTCGGTCGATCTTGAAAGCTTGTCATTTAGATCCGGGATTCCGCGGAATGTCCAGCTGGGAATCAAGATATAAGGTCGCGATGAGTATTGTAAGAATGCGAAAGAGAGTGCGAAAAGGGGGCATTCGTGCTTTTCTCATTCCGTCCGATGGGGTCTCAGGCTGAGATAATTTTGGAGGACAGGAGTCTTCAAGTGTCAGTAGCCCTTCCGGTCCTTTGATTGCGGGCCTACTCACAGTTACGTAGGCTTTCTGATCCCAGCTCGCAAGGTTTCCTAAATGCGGTATGGTTTTGACTTTTGAACACCACCCGCTGCCTCAAATGATCGCTCAATAAAATAGTGCTTATCGCTGGGTATCGTAGCTCCAAGTAATGAATAGAATCTTGCTAACTCGTGCCACCTTCAGATACTAGGTGGTACTGTCTGGGGGTTGATAGCCCCAATCTGCGCCTTAGGCCAGTCGAGCCAGGCCTTCCACTCGCCTGGCACCAGAATATCTGCCGCGAGTAACATCTGCTCGGCAACCCCCTCTAAATACCAATAGTGCCTGCTCCTGCTAAAGAGGACTGCATAATGTGCAAATATTACGAGAGCTCCAGGGGATCTTTCGAACAATAAATTCATAAATCTTGGCGTCACCGTGTGGATCCAGACCTTGAGCAAGCCGTCTGATGGTGGAGAATTAGATGAAGCAGCTCTTTCGAATACTATCTCCAGATATCGAATAGCTTCTCCATAGGCTTCATTGATATCTGGTGGATATACTTGTTGGATTGCCTCGGCAAATTTCCGCAGAGTGACGAGTTCGGTATCCAGGGGACGATTCTCTGGTTCGAAGGAAATATTGCGCGTATCCGGTGGAACCAAGCGACCCAACTCCGAGTTAAGCATGGCCTTATAAAACCCTTGAACCATAGGGCGAACCCTTCTGGTGAGGGCGAGCATCTGGAATAGTCCGTCAAGCATATTTTCAGGACTGTTTTGGAGATCAATGGGAAAGGCGCATGAGTAGGGAAACAGCAGGGCTGCGAAGCAAAGAACCGCTTGAAAGTTGGTTTCGTCAATATCTTGGACCTCGTTCCGAAATTGAGTGAGAGCTGCGTTATGGTGTGTTTCCGCCAGGCGCATATAATGCTCATTGAGTGTCGAATTAAGTCGACTGAGGTGGAGTGAGGCGAGAGCGAGAACAGCCTGCATGAGGAATGGGAATTCAAGAGCGACATGAATCATGTACGAATGATACACTTCTTCCGCTCCAGGGTCGGCAACTAGAGTTCGTGCGGTGACAGTAGTGAAATGATGGAGGAGGCGAAGATGCGACATGTTGAGGGCCTGTTCAGGTAATGTGCTAAAAGGAATTTGACTGCCATGAAATTCTGACGAATTGTTGAAACCGTCGACGGAGGAAGGTGTGGAAGCGGACTGTTCCGTAGATATACGTTTCTTTGGTAATGGATATTCGCATTTTGAACCGTACTTGTCACAATTGACACATGCAGGCTTCACCTCATCACACTATCATGAGTTAGCATCTTCACAATTTAACTGAGACATAATGTTTCAGTGTTTAGGAAACAAGCCCGAATGTCGAGTCGTGCTGAGAAGTTCGGAAAGTTCTGTCGAGTCCCTTCCGAGAAGTAAACAATGAGTTCAAAGGTACCCTTGGTATGGAGCAGCTTCTTGCGATTGAGGAATTTAGGCGATCGAAGGATGCGGATCTTACCTACCTTAACGTGGCGAAGTTTACATGGCAAACATCCATTTCGACTTTTCTTATGAGCCTTTCGCGTTTTTGAAGACTTTTCCATTTTAGTTGTGAATGAAGCTGATGCTTGGTATGTGTAAAATGTTGGTTGGAAAGAGAGGGGCTTCGGGATTACGGCTGCACTGTTTCAGAACGCGCTAACTCTTATTAGGAAACGCGTGGTTTCTGCTACACGTGACGTACTCTGTTCTTACTTCCAGAGCTAGGCATGATCTTGCAGCGACCCAATAAAACGCATTAGAGTTTTTTACATTTGCCTTGTGATATCAAATTCACAGCAGATATCGTGTTGCAATGTGCTACAAAAGCCAACATTGTCGGTCAAGTATGATTTGATAGGCCATTCTCCTACCAATATCGAAAGGGTTATGTGGAGACAATGCTCCAAACCTAGGACTAGGGAAAAGTGCGAAACGATCTAATTTATGGAGTCAAACGCTCATCCAAAACGTATGGGTATTCTTTAGTCAGACAACCCTGATTTTGCGTAAGACCTGATGACTTTGTACGAAGCGCAGACGTTCGAAAGAAAACTTGCGCCAAGAGAATCTGACTTGATGCAAATATCTCTTACGTGATCGAAGGAGGAGGCACAGTTGGAAAGTTGCACCAAAGATCATGCAAATTTTAGTACAGGTTATCAACATGAGAAATCTCACTGCATTCCAAGATTTGTTGGACTAGCCCAAATTGGAAATGTACCTACGTTACGGGCCGCAACGCAAAAGGCGAGACGTTACATTGTTGAGCTATTTCGCTTGGACGAAGTTTCCCTATGATTATCTTACATGATGCGGCGTAGAGAAACTGAGGAAAGGTGTCATTCCCAGAGTTGATAACAACATACCATGTGGAACATGGCACAACAACCTTTTACGGATCAGA
The DNA here is from genome assembly GCA_020744415.1 of Dendryphion nanum. Taxonomy (NCBI): domain Eukaryota; kingdom Fungi; phylum Ascomycota; class Dothideomycetes; order Pleosporales; family Torulaceae; genus Dendryphion; species Dendryphion nanum. Next base: position 701,996 of record JAGMWT010000005.1, on the reverse strand, counting down.
TTGCAGTGTCTGACAGAATTCTTTGTTTTCATTTCTCCATTGACATCTTGTTTGACGTTTGCCACGTGGGCGTGGCCCTGGTTTCGCTCCTTGGGGACATCCGTGGAGCCTAGGGATCGCAAATGAGCGACGTCCAGGATAGGTACTTCAGGGCGATTGGCCTTGTCACATGCACTCCAGCGGCTACGGGAACGGTCACACGATTCGGCGGCCCGCAGTATAAATTGTAACCGCGGGGGAAATGATGGGTCCAATGGATGGAATTGTGTTCTGACAGTTGAAACAATGGCCAGAGGGGCGCTTGGCAGAGGACCCTGCGGTGCGACCCAACGCCTCAAAATGGGATAAGGTTTCCTAGATGGAACGGATGATTGGAACATGGCAAAAAAACATAATCAAATGAGCGTAGGGTTTGTTCTATCCACAAGCGTTGGCTAGGACCTTGGTCAAACATAATGGATATGAAGGGTGTGACAGCCGCAAGGTGGCATTGGAAAGTTGATCAGCTCTATAGCTTGAGATATCTTGAGCGCATGATCGTGTATCCGAAACATCAAGACTAGAACCATCGGTGCAGGAGAATAGAGTGCTTAGCGTCTCTTCGGCCGGCTGGATGATGTTGGATGATGTTGGATGTCAGTCTTGTGTGGATTGGTGGAATTAGGACGTGCGTACAATCGCTCTTCTGCAAGGTCTTCATATAGACGGACAGATGTAAATGTGAACATCTGCATGAGAAGGAGTCCGAGACTATCATCCGCGGCATAGATTACGTACCTGACTATACAATCTAAACCGAGGACAGAATACATTAGCCTCCGCCGCATTCCTTCTAAAGAAGACTCAGCCAAAAATGCAAAAGGCCTTTCCCACGAACAGAGAACGCCGAAAGGCCGGGTGCAAAGGCCGGCCATTCGTCGGAATGCAGCTAGACCGCGCAAATATTGTAGGAAAAGCGCCTAGAGCCAAACCCCTATATCCTCGCGCGAAAGAGCAGAGTCTCGGGAGGGGAAGGGAATTTTTGTGTGTAAGGGGCGAGGGCGCACAAGCTGACACCTGGACACGGCTTATGCTGGCAGCAGAGGGACTGCAATTAGAAGAAGAAACATTCAGGGCTTAGAAGATGTTTTTTCTTGCAAAATTAAGAAGGTGATTGTATTGCATAGCGTGGGGATGGTGAGTGGATGGATATTGTGCACATCTGCAGAATGCTAGACAGAAAACACAGACTGGCGCTGCCCAGCACGCCCAGGGGCCAGACGAAGTGATGGAGCGTCGGACCTCGGGACAGCAAGGGTCCAGGGTCCGGGCTTGCTTAGCGGGATTCCTATCGATAACGATAACAACCACCGGGCAGGAATCCGGAGCAATCTGGCATCCTTGGGATAAGGCAAAGGTAGGGGCAAGGAGACGGGCTGACGGATTTTACGGATATGGGATCCTTTGGTGGGGTGTGATGGTGTGCTCTATGTCATTGGGGGCGGGTGTGGTTGAAGTCTTGCAGATGGATCTTCCCACGCTCCCCACAAGCCTCCTGCAGGGGCGTCAGGAGCACCGAGAGCACCACAAGCCTCTTTTGCACGACTTGCGGCGTCAAACAGGCAGGCCTGTTGCTTTGCAGTCGAAAGCGGCAGGTAAAATTGTGGATTTTGTGAGATGGTTCCGCTCGGCGAAGGCCTGACTGTACACTGTACCACAGTAGGCACATAAAGACCAGATGGATGCTTGGCGTAGTGCTGCAACCAGGAACAGCCGCCGCATGCTAGGCCCAGACAGGCATCGCGTGAAACACATTCTCGAAAGGTGCCAGCGAGTGATCGACGAAACATCAACACCTCCCCAGGCACTTCAGGCACTGCGGGCGACTCCCAAGCGACGTCCAAGCGATTCCCCCAGTGGTCACTGCCGCCCCGCGACTCGCCGTTTCGAAACACTGCCGCCGTCTCGTACCTGCAGACTCCCATAGAGGCAACTCGTTTTCAGACGGACATTGGCTGCGGCGTGGTCAGGGGTGCCGCTCAGGACCACTGTGATGGCCTTTGCGGGACCCATGGCCACCTCCGGGCGGCTTATGTCCAGACATCGTCTCTTTTCAGTACTCTGGGTAAACTCCTCGGCGGGCCGCGACCACGCTCCATAAAGAGCCTGCATGCCACTCTCTGCATTCAGCATCTTCATCCAGACACCTGTCCTCGCGAAGACTCAAGCCCTGTGCCCTGGTGGACATTCACTCCTTTTGTACATCTTCTTCCAACGCCGGCTCGTTTTTTTTTCTTACATTTCTCCAAGCTTTTGCTTGTCGCCGTATCATTCACTGTCTTGAATCCTTGTGCCTCTTGCTGTCCGCCTCTTTACCTTTGAAAGGCATTGTGAACCGTTGCACAATACAGCTGCTCTTGTTCAAGACACCCCCCACTCTTTCATCGCACTTATTGATACAAGAGCTACCGGTCCTTTTCTTCCCAACCAGGATATACAATCATACTGAGAACTCACAACCAACTTCGATCAAAAACAATGTTCACCAAAGCTTTCACACTTCTGGCCCTGGCCGCCGCAGCCCAGGCCCATATGCATTTGGAGTTCCCTCCAGCCCTCAAGGGTGACAACAACAAATTTACTATTAAAGGAACAGCCGATGTTTTCTACAACTATCCCTATGGATGTTGCAGCCCCGAACAAAAGAAATTCGCCATGGGACCTTGCCGAGGCCACCATAAGTTACTCAACACTGATGAGGGTAAGCCGGTTGTTACATGGACAGCCGGTGAGACTGTCGAATTCCGGCTTTCTGGACAGAAGATCAAGGGCGATGGTCCCCAGTATTCGAACGCTGAGACCAACGTCTTGGGAGGCTCACATTCGGGCGGAAGCTGTCAAGCTGGATTTTCATTCGACGGAGGCGCAACCTTTCACACGGTCGCGACATGGAATGGCGGTTGCCCCCACCGCGAGGGTGGTATCTCTCCAGAAACTCAGAAGTTCGACATCAAGCTCCCCGACTACCTTCCTTCAACGGAACGCGCACTGTTTGCATGGTCATGGGTCAATCGTGAGCGAGAGTTTTTCATGAACTGCGCTTCCGTGGAAATCAAAGGTGTTGATGGCCAAGTCCCAACCCCTCCTACGCCATCAGGCCAACCATCAATTAAGCCATCACCCACCGATCAAACAAAGGCATCTTCTACGCGCAGTCCAGTCCCTAGGCCATCCCCTACTGGGGGAGTATCTTCTAAGCAATACACCCTCGATGGATGCACTTGTGAATGCCCCACTCAGAGCTTCACTAAGGCTTGTGAATGCCAATGCAGCTCTACTCAGACCAAGCGTCATATTGTCGCCCGCAAGGCTCTGGCTATTCACAGGAGATCTGTTCGTCGTGCCACAGGTTCCTTTGAAGATCTTCCTCCGATGCAGCTTGGCTTTGTTCAGGGTTGTGACCTTGAAACATTCCCGCCTAAATCAGCAGGTTTTGAACTCAAGTTCTCCAAACCTGGAGAAATCAATGTCGAGACTGATACCACATACAAGCTTCAAGAATCTACTTGCAGTAACGTCGAGGCATTTGCATTGCCATAGTTGCGATGCTGAGCATCTACTTTCTCCAGCTAGAATGGTCCGGACAACAGCTTGACTGTAAATACCCCGGAACCATCTTTTCAACTTTACTTTCTTATCTTGTACACGTTCAACCACCACTTCAATTCTCTACATTCGTTTCTCTGTTCTTCACTTCTCAAAGAATCTGTCTTGCTTGCAAGGCACTTTCTTTTACATTAGGGTTTGGGTCAAATTTTTAGGACAGGGTCAGTAACACAAAGGACAAACATCAACGCATTGTATAGCATACCAATTGCTCATGGGATTTGGGGATCTTGGGCTTGGAATTTGCTTTTAGGAGTTGCCTCTTTTGAGGCATTGCATACATCGTTAACGACTTTCACGCATATGATATCAAAAACCAGCATGGTGCGGGTACAATAGACATTTGAACATTCGTTTGATCAATAACTTTTTTTATCTTTTGACAGTGATTGTTTGTGATTGTTTGACAGCGGAACTTGATTAGAGGTACTGTGTGACTTGTCGAACTTTACTAAGTCGATAATTTGGAATGGAACGCTCGTTGCAACTGAGACTAGGTATAGAGACTGGACACAGATGTGCGCCTGTAACCGAATGTTCCACCTAGACCTTGCTACGGAATTAACGTCATGTTCAACAAAGCTCGTCAAAACAATGTATGCTCAAATCATTCATTCCTTTCTCCCATCGATCCTCTAAGATTTCGATCCGCCCTTCCTTCCTGCCTCGGCCGCCTTCTCACTCCCCTTCTCAAACGATCCCGACGATGCCTGACCGCCTTTAGACGCGATCTCTCGCTTTACCAACCAATTAGCACGATTCAATTTCCCATACTGCTACCTCGATAAGTTTGATGAGCTCATTCGTACCTGTTTATCAGCATCCATACTTGCGAAGCCTCCACTATGCGAGGCTTGGCCGCCCTTTGAAGCGATGTCCTGCACTTCTTCCTTGGGACGGTTGGCGAAGTTTCCGGGGTTGGTGTTATCGGTCATTTTGAATACTGTGATTGTAGATGGAAAAGGATCAGACTTGTTGGTTGCGAGGATATGTGATGAAGGAAATAGCATTGTCGATGGTGAATTGATTTTTATAATTATAACAAATGTGAACGTATGGTTGTCGTCAGTGTGCCATCAGGATATGAATTGCCATGACGTTGTTCCGAAAACCTACACGCGCAGATGTATTGACTAGGAGTACGCTAGCTTCAGGCTCCAATAGCATTGTTGTACCAAGTCGAATTGCGAGATCTCATGTCTGATGCTCGAGTTTATGACGCTGACATATTGCCCACTAGCATGGAAGCTCCTCTCAGCCTGCCTTGCGATCTCATATTTCCAAAAACAGCGATTGAGAACGTGGAGTAATCATAGTAAGCCATTGAGCCTACCAGAAACGCGTAAATCCAAAGTGAGAATCTGTTGTGGGGATGTAGTTATGATGAAACATATCACCTCCACTGTGCAAAGATTCCATTTCGGAACGTTACCCCTGCACCGTCCCTGACACCCACGTGTGCGTGCGTCATCACAACATATCATTTCTCCGGCTGGGCTGTACAGGATAGTATACATCATGAACTCTCCGAACTTTCCGATGTCTCCGACTGTTTTTTTCCCGGACTTTATGCAGTGCGGACTTCGTCGCGGTGTTGAGGAGCATGGCACGGAGAATATAGAGTTGACTAAGCTTAATTGGGTTTAGTGTTAACTGGCTGTTGCACCATCTCCATTCTCTACCATCACTTCGTGGGCTGATTCCCGCCTCCTCCACCCTCACATTGCATGCTGATTGTTGCCTCATACTCCACCAACATCGACCCTTTACCTTTGCCTTTGAGACAAATATGCCCTTGGGACAGATATACCCTTTTGTATCCACAATTCTGAGATATGTCCGAAATCGTCATGACAATGTGGCCCAGCTGAAAATGTTTGAGGCGGAGTTCGTGCGGTGCTGCAGACCGATTCCTTCATTTGAAATGCGCTTTAAGGCCAGATATGAGGACGAGAATATGGATGCCTACGCTTGATCCAATCTTCTAGGACCATCGCCGCTAAGAGGGAGCAGCCAACAAGCGTTCCTGATAGACTGCGCCCACAGCTACTCTCTTCACATTTCCTGGACTAGAGGATGCCGATCATTTGGCTTTCGAAGCGCAACTGCATAGCTACCTTTGATGTGAAGCAAAAATTATTCGAATCACAACCCAGACGCGAATTGTGGCTACCTTGCGCCTTTTGTCCGATGTCGAGGCTCACAGCACGTCTACAGAGGACAATGGGCTGATATCTGCGACCCTGGCACCTAGTTCCGAGTTTACCGATTACAAACGCAGACAGAACAGAAGTTCTACCAACCGTCTTATCCCTCTTTGCCATTACCCTTGGCTGAGGCTACAAAAGGCTGCTTTGAAACACTGGTCCTAATTCGGAACACGTCGAGAATTTTTAGGCCCCACAGTGGCCCTTGTCCTCAAACGGGAATCGTCGACAATCAAACATTGGATTACGACAGCATCGAAGAACAAACCTCGTCTGTGGTGTGATGTTTAATCATTACGGATGGTCTCCATTGTACTTCAGGCATGATAAAACGTTGCCAGGCTGTCGAGTACCACCCAAGCCTGTCGACTGTCAGTCCAAGAGAACGACAAGAGCTCCGAAGAAACGATATACGACCCGTCTTTAGCTCTTTCATCACGCCTATACTACACAGATCTATGATCAAATATTGAGAAAGATGATGGGTGTCTCTACTCTTTCTTGAATTTGTGACGAGAGCAAACTCTATTATCGCACAGTCTCCATCATTGCTCAAAACTACTATCAATAGCATCATGTTGTACGTACACAGTGGGCAAGGCTTACACGACGAGTCTGCTGACGCAGTTGTACACCACTACGTCTACTTCGCATGATACATGCCAATATACATTGCCCTCTCGGTGATGTGGGGCATACACCTTGGGTAAGGTGCCTGAAACCGTCTCCTGTGAACGCTAGGTTAGGCCCCAAGGGTAGATCATGCCTAGTTTCGCATCAACTACCGGGTCTCGCGGGACGATAAGTGACCTTGCTGTGTGTTTAAATGCACCATGGACTGATACTTCAACTTCACTCATCGTCAAACTCCCTCTCTCTCTTTTCTAGTCCTCTGGTTCTTTGTAATCATTTGTTTGTTTCTATAACTTCTTATCTTTTCTCATTCTGTCCTTAACTTTGCGGGCCATTATTCAACGAATCTTGTAGTACATATTTTTCAATACCTGCTTGAAGCAGAGCCGCCGTTGAACGGTCTTTATATTCTCACCCACTCTTTCTCATCAAATCGAATCAATTAGCCTCGACTATACGCAGTCATGTATACCTCCACTCTATCTCTTCTTCTTGCCACTGCTGCAACTATCAGGGGACTTCCTTTCACTCCTGAGAAGCGTCAGAATGCGACAGAGCCCGGAGCTGGTAGCAAACTCATTCCCGTAGTGGTCGGCGGCGTCCAAGATCTGTTCATCCCGAACCGCGTAGTAGCCACTCCAGGAGATGTCATCCAATTTCAATTCAACTCTGGCAATCATACCGTCACACAGTCTACCGCAGATGCTGCTTGCCAGCCTATGGAAGGCGGCGTCCACAGTGGCCACATTCCATTCCAGGACGGACAGCAAACGGTTGGTGTATTCAATATGCTCGTCACAAACACAGACACCATGTTTCTTTACTGCGCTACGGGCCCGCATTGTCAAGGAGCACAGGTCATGATTGTCAACCCGTACGTCCTCTATCAGACCCAAACATGATACTATGGACTCGACGACTAATATTCCACAGTGCCAACGAACAACAAATCCTAGACTACGCCAACAAAGCCACAGCCTCTGGTAGCAGCGTTGATGGCACTGATGTAGTCGGTGGTACTGTAGGAGATATCCCTCTCGCAAACGCTGCATTTGTCCCTGTGGCTCAAGAAGAAGGGGCTGGTGCTCCACCACCTCCACCGCCATCAGCCACATCTGCAGCGGCAGAAGAACCAGCTGCAACTCCAGAGGCACCAGCCGCAGCGCCAGAAGCAACTTCGACAGCCGCCGCAGAAGAACCCGTTGCTACACCAGCACCCGCAGCTCCGGAAGCAGGAGAGCCTGCTGCCGCAGACCCAGCTGCGACTCCTGAAGCTTCGGCCCCAGCGAATGTACCTGCGGTTTTACAAGGGCTTATTGGCGCAGCTAGGAGGAGCGTGTAAACGAATTGATGAAATTGGTTGATTCATATGTGTATGAGCTCATGTTTGGACAGTTTTACTACTTATTTGTCGTGATGGCATGGGCCCACGATCTTTCTTCTCGTTTTGTTCTTTAGATAGATACCAATAACGCAGTCAATATACCCCTACATCACCCCACCACATCTTCATACCATATACAAAAGCAAAAGCATCAGATATTAATCATCATTTGACTGCACAATACATTTTTCTCATATCTCATAAAAGTACATCTCCCCTTACATCATAACCTCTCTCAACTAATTAAACCTCTTCACAAATTGCGCATCTCTCTGCGCCAAATGCACCGCACTCCTACCCTTCAACTTCCTCGCTGCGCTCAAATTCCCACAATCAGGCGTCTTCAATCTCTGCCCAAACGTATCTACCGCCCAGATAAGCACTCCATTCGTCCATCCGAAGCCTTCGACAACCGCATACTCGCCGCCGCCACCAGCAAGAGACGTACTGTTGTCCGCATACTTCTCGAACATGACACCAGTGGCATTGTTCTCTATGCCCTCGATGCGAGGAAACTCGGGCGTTGCGCCACCTGTTGCGCGCCAGGTGCAAAATGTCGAGTCGAGATAGCGCTGTGCGAGTTCGAGCGCGATCTCCTGTGTCCAGGCGTAATCGGCGTCGGTTCCAAGACCGGAGTTGAGAGGCGTGTTGAGGAGGCCTTTCATGATGATATATTGGAGAGGGGGCCAGACGTTGGGTTCGTCCCATTGTTCGCCTGACTGGAGGTTCGAGGCTGCGATGGCGCCGGGACGGTCGTCGAGAAGCTCTTCAATGCGGGCGAAGGCTCGGCGGATGAGGGTGGGGTTGTTTTTAATGTGATCGGGGGCGGCGCCAGTCCAGAAGGGGTAGAATTGAGTAGGAGAGAACCAGACTTGTTGGCCCGGGGGTGCTCCGGAGCGGTCGTCGACCACGGTGGAGTTGTCGACGATGGTATAGATGTTCTTAGCTCCTGAGGTGAGATTGTAGTCGAAGTAGGAGTAATGTTCTTGGTCCCAGAGTAGGGCGGTCATGGCTTCGCTGCGGTCGGCTGCACGCTTAGCCCAAGCTTTTGCGGCGGTATAGTTACCCTCGCGTTGGTGGAATTCCGCGATGGTGATCTCGTTGTGGTAGAGAATAGAATTCAGATCAACAGGGATGATATTCTCTGTGTTTAGAGAACGAAGCGGGAAATATGTGTCTGAGACTGCATCATATGGATTCTTGAGCCAACGCGCGGTGTAGTCGAATCCGCTCTCAGCACCAGATGCAAGGTCAGAATAGAGTTGCGCGATCTGGCTGGAGTTGAGGGGTGTCGTAACATTGAATGTCTCGCCATGTTCGTTGAAGAATGTTTTGTTGTTGGCTGTAATATAATCCTCTCGGTATGATTCAGGTCGAGGTTGGTTGTTGTCAACTGCGTAGTGGGCCAAAGTATAGTTCCGATGGGCTCTTTCGAGCGTTACGGTTCGGTTATTGACCCAAAACTCGTACTCTTTCTCGAGCAGTGGCAGTGCACGCTCTAGAATGGTTGCGTTGTTCGTGTATTCCACGTAAATGCGTACCATTTGTGTCAGAAGAGGTGGCTGAGACCGGTTCAGATAATACCTCCGGGCACCGTTGGGGACGATTCCAAATTCATCAACAAAATCCAGGAAGTTCTCGATGATGTTTTCGGCGATCTGCGTGAAACTGCCTTTCGTACGCAGTAGGCCCTCGATGATCCAAAAGGAATCCCAATAGTAGGGTTCCCTGAACCTACCGCCTGCTACAACAAAAGTCTTGTTCAAGGGAAGAAAGGAATCTACACATCCGGTGCAATTACCAGCTCCGACATACCGTCGAGTAAGTTCAGGCCATATATCGATGACTTGGCTGGTGAAATTCGCTATCGTGCTGCTGTTCACGTTGTCAAGGAAGTCCGGGTCCACTTGAAGAGTATTTGTGTCGACCGGGGCTAATTCCGACCCGGCCTTGCCAAAATTCTGCCGGATGAAATCGTTCAACGCCGAGTTATTTGAAATTGGACGAGACAGATTTCTGAAGGCTGCCAGAACATCATCCAAAGGCCTTATTGTTGGCCTAGTAACATGTGAGCTCAAAATATATTAAATTATAAATCAAATACACTTACATGTCAACAAAGGTCTTTGAGTCGACAAAAGGTTGTGCCAGCTGAATTTCCCTGAGAAGCTCACCATAGCAATAGATTGGAGAGTCACATGGCGCGGTAACATTACCCTGAGTGTAAATGGACGATGCCAATGGCACAATGGCCGGGAATAGAAGATAATACGCGCTCGTGGACCTCATTTCGACGGAACGAATGCACGACAACCCACAGAAGCAAACTGTACAAGGTTAATGCGAGGGGAGAGGCGCCCATACTCGGTTCTTTATCACTTTCCCCGGATGCATGGGCCGCGTGGTATGCAGTAGCACTTGTCCATAAAACCTGTACCCGCATGTACCCAGTGCACATTGGCAGAGCAAGGAACGTCAGCGGCGTGCATACCGAAGATTCCAAAGGGCTTGGAATTGGGTAAAGCGCGAATGCTTCGAAGAGCCGCGTGTACTGCCAATGGCTGCAAGAGTGGTGCTTCCCCGCAAAATCCTTCCGTAACCCGCGACGCCTTTGATGACGGAGGGAAGTGATGTCACGCCAAGCCCGTCGTTCGCCGATGGGGGAGGATACGAGGTGAAAATCCGGGAAAATGAAAAGTTGTGCGATGGATGAGCCTGTTGAGAAAGATCGTCTCTGCGCCCTGGTGGCTAGTATATGCTTGGGAGAACTTGGGGTAGAGGTAGAGGAGGTTGGAGATGTGACGATTTGGGCGACCGACATTTTTACGGAACGGGCGAGTTGTGACAGCTGCCGGAGGGCTCCGTATCAAACGGTGCATGTTCCGACGCCTTGGCAGGGGAGGTGCAAATGCCATGTTTCTTCTTCCACTTTCCTTCAAGCACATATACGGATCCAGTGTTCAAGTCGATATATTTGATCTTACTCCATAAGTTTTTTATCCACTTGAAGCAGTATTATTTAGTTACTCGTAGGATGGCATTTACCAGTATGACGGTCTATTGTATACGACTTTAAATTGAATTGAAGCAAAGTAGATCTGAGGTCAGCAGCACGGTGTTCGAAAGTAGCATACGAACAATTCACAGTGTCACCAGAATGTAGCAAGACACATATCGGTCGTCGTTATGTCTCCCGACATCGCGTGCAGCGTATTCGGACGATACGACGTTCCAACGTTCGGCTCAACAAGCTCCGACACCGGAGCGAAGACGGCTCCCAGCGGGGTTACGTGGGGTTGCTGAACGCAGACATTAAGGGAAATATTTCCTGCCTGCGGCCACTTTCGTTCCTCAAAAACTATCCACAAACATCCAATCATGCCCTCATTCAATATCGTAGTCCTTGGTGGTACGTATTGCCCACTTATATCTAAAGGCGTTTTTCCCTAATTGGCCCGTAGGTGATGGTGTAGGACCAGAGGTTGTGGAAGAGGGTCTCAAAGTACGACTTGCCACGAGCTGATGGAAGCGATGTAAAGATCAATATTTGACTTCTCCCTAGGTTCTAAGAGTGATTGAGAAGCACACTGAAAACAAATTCAACTTCCAAGAACATCTCTTCGGCGGCGTATGTATGGCACGAACCGTTTTCTTACACGTCCTAACGAGCGCATAGTGTTCGATAGACGCGCACAACAACCCATTGACGGACGAAGCCCTTGCTGCCGCAAAATCCGCCGATGCCATTATTCTCGGTGCAGTTGGAGGACCGGTACTTCCCCCACCACTTACAATTTACCAACGAAAGATCTAACAAGTTTCACAGAAATGGGGAACGGGAAAGGTACGACCCGAGCAGGGTATCCTACGTCTCCGCAAGGAACTTGGTACATTTGGTAACCTACGGCCTTGCTTCTTCGCCTCCGAGTCGCTTGTCGAGTCCTCTCCCCTAAAAGCCGAAATTGTCCGAGGCACAAACTTCAACATCGTCCGCGAGCTTACTGGAGGCATATATTTTGGAGACAGAAAGGAGGACGAGGGCGATGGGAAAGCAATGGATACCGAGCCATACTCTGTCGAAGAAATCGAGCGTGTCGTACGGTTAGCAGGTAACCTTGCTTCCGTGGAAGAACCCCCTGTTCCGGTGTGGAGTTTGGACAAAGCCAACGTTCTTGCGACATCGCGGTTATGGAGGAAGACATTCGAGCGCATCATGAAGGAGGAGTACCCACAATTGAAGTCGGGCACTCACCTCATCGATTCCGCGGCTATGCTTATGATCAAGAACCCTACCAGTCTGAATGGTGTCATCGTGACGAGCAACCTTTTCGGAGATATCATCAGTGATGAGGCCAGCGTCATCCCTGGAAGCTTAGGACTTCTTCCAAGTGCCAGCTTGGGAGGAATTCCCGACGGTAAGACCAAAATCAACGGTATCTACGAGCCAATTCACGGTATGTCACGCATTTCGACCGTTTTTGTTTGAATATGCTAACAATGTCCAGGCTCCGCTCCAGACATTGCCGGCCAAGGCATCGTCAACCCAGTCGCAACCATTCTGTCGATTAGCATGTTGCTCAAGTACTCGCTCTGCCTTCCCGAACTCGCGAAACAAGTCGACGAAGCAACCAAAATCGTCATCGATAAGGGAATCCGGACAAAAGACATTGGCGGTTCCTCCAAGACTGCCGAAGTTGGCGACGCTGTCGCTGCTGAACTCGAGAAACTGCTGAAAAAATAGACTGCTTCGCTCAAATGTAACGAATACGGGGCGATGAGAAAATGGGATGGGAAGGGATACATCTAAGCCACATACTACGTGGACAATCGCATGGAATACTACGAATGCGGCTGCATATAGTGGCTTGAAATTCTTTGGCGAGTTACCGAGGCACCCAGATACGAAAATAATAATTCACATTCAGTGGAGCTTGACGAGTGTTTCGCGTTGCATACCGCTCCAGTAAAAATATCTTTGTTCATGCGACAACTTCCACTTCTTAGTAACCGTTGGTCGCCTAAGTTAGCCAGTGTTTTCAAGGTAATCGATTGGTTTCATGATCCATCTCCAAAATTGAGTGTTAATATTTTAACTACCATGCACCATAATCCCAGAAAACAACCACTCTCAATTCCCAAACATCCAACTTTCCTTCAATCCATTAACCCCCAAGGCTCGCAAGAGCGAGTAATTACCAAAACCCACCCAGCATCAAATCCCTCAGCCTCCCCAAACCCCCATTCTTTGTTCAGCTGCACCTAACGCCAAAACGCCACCCAAGCATCAACCTCCCGCATCCGGCCACCCCTTCCCCTGCCTCTGTCCCTTAGCCTTACCACACCGTATTTCCGCGCGAATAGGATACTTTACGTTGCTAAACGGCTGGCAAGGCTGTGAAAGAGGAATGCAACGCTCAAGTCAGCGCTCCTTTGGCGGGGGTAAGGGAATTCGGCGTCTCGCGTAGAGGGTGTGGCCACTGATAGTTAGGGAGCTAATGTAGTGGAGACCTGAGAGGGAGAAATGGTATAAAGAGATAAGAGGATGGAAGATGGAGAGGAAGATTTTTGACATATTGTTTATCCTTGTACGAATTACATTTTGCTTCAATCTCAATTCGAGAATCGAGAACCTAGAACCTAGACAATTCCAAGGCTAGATATCCACACATTAGAAACTTTCTCTAACTGGCTTTAATATTCTACATCAACAATGTCGACAACTACAACAACAACCACAACCACAACTCCTCATATTATCTCCACCCCTCCACAATATGCCTGGCAAACCGGCCCCATGAAACTAATCCCCACGCCAAAATTCACAACTGGTGAAAAAGACGACTTCGCACATAGCGCCTCCGAGATGGCTCTCGTCCACAACTGTCCGTCTCTCCCCTCCCCATCATCACTACAAACACCCACTAACCATTTTTTATGTAGGTATAATACGCGCCTTCAACACAATCTACCACCAAGCACCCCACATCATTCCTTCGGACTACGTTTCCTTCACCTCATACTGCATCTCCACATGGGAATGCCTCGAAGCGCACCACACGGGCGAAGAAGAGTTCATGTTCCCTGAAATCCAAAAATTGACCGGGATCCAGGATCTCATGGCTATAAACATATCACAACACGCTGCTTTCCACACGGGATTCCATGCCTGGGGTGCATGGTTGCAAGCCGTTCATGCAGGGACAGAAACCTTCGATGGGAAAAAATGTGTGGAGCTTATGGATGCGTTTACGGAGCCGTTGGCACAGCATTTGGCGGAAGAGATACCAACGATTCTCGGGTTGAGAGAGTACAAGGATGTTTTAGATATACGGGCTTTGATGAAGGCGGAGGCGGAAAAGGTTATGGCGGCTATGTCTAAGACGACACAATTACCGCTTATCTTTCTGAATCATGATGTCACATATGAGGGTGGAATTCACAATTTCCCGCCGGTACCAACACCGGTTGTTTGGGTGTTGAGAGAGGTGTTTGGAAGGTGGCATGCGAGTTGGTGGAAATTCGCGGCGTGCTCGTATGATGGGAAGCCTAAAGACCTGCATGTTAAAGGTTGAAAAGAGTAAAAGTTAGACATTGAAATATTTCGTAGTATAGGTAGGCACAGGTCGTGGGGTATGGAATGTGTAGCACATTTTCTTCTTCTGATATTCGTTACATTGATTTTTCATCTGTCGTCACTAATCTTCGCTTCGATATAACCGGACACCGCAGATGTGTCATTTCTCATTCAACCTTTTCAACTGTCTTTACATAGACAAACCAAAGTTAGTCTCAGTCGCCATGAAGACGAGGAAGAACTATAGACTAACCTCAAGAGATCGATGGTGAATCACACCCGCCCAGATGTCCTCGAATTCAACCGGAAAAACTTGCTTCATCTGCAACCTAGACGAATGTGTAGCCTAAGAAGAGATACAGCGATATCGATAGGGACAAGGGATGACCGTTGCGCGGGGCAGACTGAAACCCTAAAATCAGTCGACAAAAGTCCATGTACACTCCACTATAGAAGTGGGAAATGTGTACATACAGACTCCTGTCCAGAGAACATGCCAGGCACGTACTATATACGCCATCACGCGCACTATTTTATGGAGGGTATCTAGAATGCATACATGACTCGCATATTCCAAATTGCATCCTCTACAGACTCAATCGACCAGCCTGAAGGGAGCTGTGCCACAATAGAGGCGCGTTCATCGTGGGAAAGTGCTAAAAACCTTTCGATAAGATCGCCGTCTAGAACACTCTTCACCGGGGTATAGTAGCTGCGATATGCTAGATGGTCACGACCAGAGATCGGCTTCTCATCGTTACGAAGAGTCAGCTCCAGTTGTTGGAACATCTTGAAGTCTCGACGTGATTGAAAGGGAATGAGAGCACCGAAAGTGCCCTGCAGGCCGGCCCAAAATACGACTTTCTCACCGCCAGCAAGCAAGGCGGTCTTTTGTATAGAAACCGGAATGTCGTTGGTGAAATAATGCATGACAAGATCAAGTCGATTTGGAGCTCCGCCAAGATAGTTCTTCTCCTGGATGAGATGTTGTCCATCGTTCGATTCGTCGGCAGCTTCGGAAATCTTTTGTGAACACCGTACTATCCATAAGTTGCCAAACTTGTCGCCGCCCACGGTAGTGTTATAGTCCAACATATCGGAGCAGGTTGTCCACCTGGCAACAGAGTCATCAGCGAATGGAATTAACCGAGTTGGATGGACAAGTTCCTTGTGCACGACATATGTGACCGATTGGTTCTGATCAGATACTACGAGGCGACTTCCTTGGGTTTTGATGCCGACGATACGTGACGTGGTGCACTTGGCTGCATGGGCTTTGCGGAGAAGAGACTTCATACCACAATCATACAAGCAAAGGTCCTTGCCAACACCGACTACGAGTTTGCCTTTGAAGGCCGATAAAGCCAAAGGCATGTCGTGAACTTCGGTGGCATGATAGAATTCGAGAGACCGGCCGTTATCGGAGACCTTGTAAACATGCACTGATGCAGACTTGTAAGTTGTGGCCGGCGCAAAGGATAGGTTCTTGACAACTCCCACTGCCAGGAAGACCTCATAGTTTCTACTCTCGAAGGAGACTAGAGCTGCACTGACCGCTGATTGAGTTACGTTCTCTTCGATCTCTTTAGCAGTTAAACCGTCTACGATTTCGATTGTTTGCACGACTCCTTCGGCATTTCCCTCAACTTCATTCGGAGCAACGACTTGGATACACGAAGCCCATTTTCCAGGTAGCCGTGGAAGGCCCAGGTCTGCGGGTGATGGTGGCTCATCGCCACCATCCCCGTTGGTTTCGTCATGTCCCTCCTTCTCAACGCCATTCGTGTGAGGGTTAAGTCTTTCTTGAATACCCTGGTTCATTGTGTTACCGTCACTCTCGATGACGTAGTACAATGCCTGCTCGTGATTTCCAACAAGTTTACGCGGTGTATATCGTAGTGGAATTGAACGCTGCACTGTGTTGCTTCCAATATCGCCGAAGGTAAAGATTCTGTGCTCAAATATTAGCACAAGCCAACGTAACGATTCTTCAAAACGTTTTATAGAGGATTTGCTTTCAGTAGGAACAATTGGAAATAAAAAATGATCTTCATGGGGAATCGGGTATCTCAAGTGTCATCATATAGCAATCGAAGTACAAAAATGGTTTGACATACCTCAATTCTGTGGCGCTTACACAGATGACGCCTTTGAAAGTTCTACCTTCGAAATTCCATGCGGATTCAAATGGTCGATAATGCAGGGGGGTTGTCGACAGCGCACCAGTGCGGGGATTTGTGTAGCTAAGCCATGCGCGAGTGGTCATAGCCAAGACGGCAGACTCGCCCGTGACCTTCACGCGTGCGAACCTGACGGGAGCGGGGCCTAAGAAACGTCTCCGAGTGTTACCAATTTCTCCTGTATGTTCGTCGAGAATAGATCGAATGTAGATACCAGACCGAAGGCCAATATGTAGGTATTGGCTGTAGCCATGGGGTGAGCTATCTCTCATATAGCAGATTGATAGGGCACTCGGGGGGCAGACAAAGCCTGCAATCCAATGTTTCCAAGAATATTGCCCTCTGAGTCTTCGTTGGTGTGGAAAATTCGAATAGTCTGATCGTTGCACCCAATCGCGAGGAACGCGCCTCGCACACTGCCTTCTGGGACATCAGGTATAGCAAGACAAGTGATGGTGTGCTCCAAGGCAATTTCTTCCTCGGCTTTGGCCAACGAACCATCTGAATCGACTTCAAAGTAATAAACCTCGCCCGAGCTCAAGGCGATTGCTACTTGCCGGTTGTTGGCGGCGTATGTGACAATTGTGCGGTGGGGTGGACACTCCCAATTAGTCAATTCACCATGAGTTGCTACCGCGTCCTCATTTGGAAAGTTCAGATCACGGATTTGGCGAATACCTCGAGGATGTATCTGAATGACGGAATCCTCGCCAAATTGCTGTACACCAAGCGTCGTGGTCTCGGCAATGAAGCCTGTGTTCGATGCTTCGTCTACATCTTCCCCAATCCTAAGCACCAGCGTTCGGCTAAGCAGGCAAAGGACGATCAGCGTGTCATGTATGTCGTCGATAGTGAGCTTCGTGGTCCATATGCCTGTGGCCTCCTGTGGCAAGGGAGACTCGATCAGGTCTAAAACGCTCAAAGCATTTCGCGTGGTCCTGAACGTGCTTCGGGAGCCAGTACCAGACACCGTGTAGATCTGAGGGGCGTCCTCTCCAGCTATATTTGAAACCTCCATGTCCATAATAGGGTTCATACTGGGAATGATCTCAGCAGGAACAAGATTCTTTAAGAATCCCCGGGGTTTGAAGTAGGGTATGTCGAAACTCTCAGTGGATTCCACAGGGAATTGCCTACTGTCATACTCAGCATCACCGTTATCCTCACCCAACGCTTTAAGCTCGTATAGAATACGATCTCCTGATTCGGAGGCACAGTAAACGAAGCCGGTCTTGAGGATGCAAATGCTGGTAGTCACTGGGATGGTGTCGAAATACTTGATCTTGATGCTTTTGACAGCGCCTTCCGACACGTCAAAAGTCACCTTGAAAAGATCACCGTCGTCAGTCTGCAAAAGGTAGAAAAAATCACCACCCTTCATCGTGTACAAAGTCCCTGATACGATAATACGCTTTCGGTTTGGATCCTCGGTTGCGCCCTCACGACGCGGGATGGCTAATCGTTGTACATCGGAGGTTTTGTTGTACATGCGACGATAGCTGATATTGTCCTCGCCGCAGACGAGAACACCGCTCGGCGCGTTCGGGCCACCGGGCACACGGAAGAGCATGTTTGCAGTGCGATCTACTGGCTCTGTCCATTTGCGCACGATATGGTTGAGACCTAGATCTAGTTCGTAATAAACTAGTTCCTTTTCTAGGTTCTCGACGGCCTGGCCACTTGAGTCAGACTCTGACTGAGAGTAGTCTAGCTCGAGGGCAGCGAAAACCGGGTTGTCATATCCAACATCCAATCCCAATAGATAGTATACCAATGTCTGGGGCCTATGAGCTTCTAATGGAGAGGATATTGCGATGTCGGTCTGACCACTCCGGGTAAGGATGTACACGAGTTTGTTCTTCTCGACCGAAGCAAGCATGATAGCTCTGCCCTTAGGATCAACCGCGAGGTATTCACCGGGGACGACTCGACGTATGCCGGATTTGCCGAAAGTCTCGAAGTGAACAGTCTTCAGCTTGCGCTCGTCGCGAAGGTATTCATATGTGACAGTACGACCGGAGTCGGTGGAAATTGCAATCATATCTGCGGTATTTTAGCAGTTGTGCTCAAATCGATACCATGCTATCCCCCGCGCGCTTCAAGAGCAACGATTTAGAGGTATGATTGAGCCTTTTAAAATCACTATTTAGGCTTCTCAGCGTGTAATAGAAGAACGTACCTTTGGTGCCACCAGCGAGGCGGAATTTGGCAATGTGCCTGATGATACCAAAGACATCCTGTGAAAAAATCTCATTTAAGACGTTTTGTTGCCGATGAACCTCGAAGATCTCGAGTCGTGATCCAGTAGCACTAAGGATTTGTTGTTTGTTGTTCCCCAGAAAGTCGCCAACGATGGCCTCTACCGTCGCTGTAGGAGCCTGCACCGTCAAGGCATACAAGGACATGGTTGAAAAGCTCGTCATGCTGGGCAAAGGTGGGCGCTAGCCCAGACAATGCTACGAGACCGATCAAGAGGAGGAGACTGTGCGCCTTAATTGAATGTCAGGAACGACCGCACGATATAATCTTTGAGCAAGTGGGTGGTGAGAGTGCAGAGTGAGTGGTTGGTTAGAACAGTGCTGAGAGTCGCGAAAGTTTTAGATTGATGTTCGAAAGGAGCTTTGGCCATGTGCTTAGTCATTCAGGCTAGCACTTTACGTCTGCGAGGACTGAGTGAATTCAAGCAATGGATGCTAGTGCTATGGCAGGAAAGGGATCGTATTCTTATGATCAACTCAGCGTGTTGTCAAATGTTTGAATCCATTGTCAACAAATATCCACATAAAGCTACGTCTAAACGATAGCTTCCCGAGGACGTGTCCAGGTCCAAACGCTACAATCACACGATCGCACTCCAACAATACAAATGCAGACAAGACGCCTCTCGCAGGGCTTTCAAGTCCGAAAATTTGTTGGCATACACTTTTTTCTTAACATAGACAAAATTATGGCTACGATAGCATGTCCTTAAAAATGCGCTCTACATCTCTAAACCCCATTATCATCATCTTTACATTATCATTCGATTCCCAAACTCAACCTTCCAACTTACAAAACCACAAACGGAACCAGCAGTCCCGCCAAAGCACCCCACATCACGACCTCTCTGTTCGATCCTGCACCAGCCGCTGGAGGTTGCAATCCGGGAGAAGATGTAGGCCGAACGACGGTACTAGTTCTCGAGGACACACTCTCAATCACAGTTACAAGGACGGTCGAAGTTCCAGGCTCGGGATCCTTCGATTGACTAGAAACCTGGACTGATGATTGACTTGATATCTGGCCAGTGGCTTCTGTCGATGTTTGAATGGTAGTGGAGATTTGTGTCAATGCACTGGTAGTGGAAGATTCGCGGATGGTGGTGGTTGGGGTTGTGCTTGTTGGGTTTCTGTCGGTGGATGATGGGATTACTGTGGATGATAGGTCTGTGGAGGAGGATGAAGAACTTGGAAGCTGTGATTTGTCAATATATTGCTCGAGAGAAGGGTAAGTTTGTACTTACAACTCCTGTGGATGATAATGATGACGGAAGCAATGATGAAGACGACGAGGAATTAGAGGGCGTAGTGGTGGCTATAGTGAGTACGCCGAATGTGGCGATGATAAGAGTGAAGATGTGCATCGATGGCAGGTTGAGTTGATGATATGCTTGTGAAGGGAAACAAGAGCGACAATAACTACAGATAGACAGCAGATAGGTATGCGTGCATTGAGAAGAAATGTAAATTACGTTGTCCTGTCGCAGACGCTATTGATGTGCAACTATTTCTATGACACCGGGTACCACCTTGTCCTCCGATCTTCTCAGGTTTGCACACATGCATTGATCATGCCACGGGGCCTGATTTGGAAGGATACGAAGGTGGCGGGTAATCGATAATCCAATCCTTTGCACCGCCTCATCTAAATCTAGTTTGATGCTGCTTTGCCATTTAAAGTGAATCAATCCGTGGCCGATGACGAATAAACCGTCCCTTCTGAAAAACAGATGCTGCCAATAAATTACCTGCCGATCCTGTATGCAATGTCTTGTATTATGCAGTATCGCATATACCCCTGGGACGAGCCGTACGCGGGCACTCTCACATAAACACTGCGAGCGCACCAGCAGCAACCGCCCACTCTATACCGCGCCCTGCTCCTACACCTGTAGGCGCTGCACCTTTTGAACTTGTTTGCGATGCACCAGGGGCACCACCTGAGCCAGCGGGTGAGGCTCCTATTACACTTGCCAGAACGCTCTGCTGGATGCCACGCTCCTGTTCCTTGAACTGCCGCAGCCTTGTCGGCAATGCGCTGTACCAGTCTGGCGACGTTGTGATGGTAGCCGTTCTGGCGGAGTTGGTTACATCAGGGGGGACGGATGTGTAGTTGTTGTTTGAAGCGAAGAAAGCGGAGATTTCGGAGGCGGCGGACGACGAATTTGAAGCGTACGCGGAGCCCAGAGAGGACTGAACATTTCTCCAGCCAAAATTCCAGGCTACGAATACTGAAGTGGTCCACTGGGTGGCCTGTCAGGGTTAGCAACAAGTCCGTCAAAGGGCGAAAGGCCTGGTACACACCTGCGCAATGTTGGAGAACTGAGGAATTAGGGTCGTGGGAATGATTGCCTCGGTGATGACCAAGAAGTCAGCAGACGCGACTTGCGCGCCGGCAGCAGCAGCGAAGAGCAACGACGGGAGACGCATTGTGAAGGTGAGCGAGTGTGTTATCGTGTAGGAAGGCAAAATTCAGGTTGGACGCATCAGTATTGTATTCAACGGGTGGAGGATGTTGTGCAGCGGATGCAGCGGCGTATGCACACCGGCAGGGGCGTAGCTGTCACCGAAGACACGACTAGGGTCTGACATGATGACATGTTCAAGCTTCGTTACAGAAACGGTCTGAACCGATCGCTTCAAGCAAGTGCTGGGAGATCATGTTGCGTCTTGTCTATATTTGCCATGCGGGTCGTGGCGGAGCAATGGACGTGCTGCGACGCGTCTCGGTTTTCTGCCGGGATTCCACTCTCCAAACTCCGATTTCAAGGGTCTTCCACTTCACCATTGCAGCTCCATGATTCTAACAAACTCATCACGCTTCTAACATTTCATATCGTTTTCATTATCAAGTTTAGAGCTATGCATCTAACGACCGATAAAACCTACAATGGAATCATCAACCTGACTGTTGTAGCTATTATTACGTTGTCCAATAGGCATAGATCAGCATACTGGAGTACGCAAGCGTTCCTCCTGGTTCCTCCTGCTGACAATTACGCTTAAAGCCGCATGGGTACCATTGACGACTTTCATATCTTGTGGAAATAACCATAGCAGTCATTCGAAATGTACAATATGTCTACTAAACACGCTGATTGTCAAATCTCTAAGTCGATTCTTTCTCAGAAGTCAAATTACCACGGAGATAGAAAGAGGCTAGTCCAAGAGTGCAATATCTCCCGGAAATGATGAGCTTCTGAGTAATTGAAGCTGCCCGCGGACATTGTTACATCCAAGAAACACCAACACTACCTCGGCCAATGATGATCGTGGATTCAAACAGAGCAATCATTCAGAGGTCAGCAGGGCATTTACTAAAATTCTACATCTGAGTATAAGATTCATTCTCAAACAACTTTTTATGGAATTAATTGTAGCATTTGTTCAAAGGCCACTACAGTTTTATCAATATTTCACACATCTCAATCCTGGAAGTCGACTCCTCCCCAAACACCAAATACTTGAGGCCGTCCACAAACATCGTCACCACGTCCGAGAAACATCACACTGTCTAACCAAACCAACAAGTGTGCACACTCAGCATAACAAAAAATCCAATCAACCATATCCATATACACCGCTATCCATCCAAACAACTATTTGAACAAAAGAAACAGATATGCTTCAATTCGACCTCTCAACCCCAAACCCCAGACCAAGCCAAATGAATATCTTACCATAGCTTCCCCCTCCCCCCTTCCAAGGCTCTCCTTAAACAACCACCAACCCTACCACCACAACTCCAATTCTCACTCCCCGTCCCTTCCCAACCGCACCCACCCCCCAAACCTCTTGACCTCCGTCGGCAACCTCTCATACCACCCGGCATCGTCGTATAAATCTGCCACGCCCGATCCGTGGCCGCAGGCTCTAATTCCGTCGTCGCAGTCGCTATGAAACCTCTGAGTGCTGTTTCAGCGGCCGAGAGATCGGAGTTGAGATTCAAGGGTTGGCTGTTGAGCGCTTGGAAGAAGTTGTTGTGAAATTTAGAGGCGAAGAGAGAGGAGTATTTCAGGAGCTGGGGGGGTGGGAAAGACGTACTGCTGCGGATTATCTGACAACCTTTGTGGGAGTGGCGAGTGGTAGCATATTTGTTACTACGATGACATTGCCATGCACCAACATGCGTACACCCGCAACGACAAGGAAGAACAGCGATGAGAAATACATCGTGACGATATACTTCTACAGCAACGAAAGATTCCAGGAGGTAGAGAAGAGATACAAGATGTCTCTATCGCAGACTCTCGAAGTCCTATCGCTGCATTCACCGAGCGATAGAGTCTGATATGCCGACTCTACAAAATCGCTCTCTCGGCCTACTTCCATCCTTCATAGATCCCTCTCCCTCTCCCATCCACGTCCGCCTAAACAATCCCCCTTTACTGAACACACAAGTACCTACAAACACCCAAAAACCCATCCTTGCGGTCAACAAATCATCCAACCAGCACCTCTCCTTCTTCATGCCCCTACACAACGACGCCATAAACGCCCTATAAATCCACAGAACAGAAAATACGTCTCGCACTTTAGATCCTCGTTTCAGTTTCGATTTCCCACCTTGCCTTCCCACTCCTGTGCTTCGCCGCCCATCCAATCACAAAATGCCGACCTGCATGCATATGGGGATGTGAGATGCAGAATCTATCTCGTAGCATGCTACTGAAATTGAGAGAGCGCACTGGCAGAAAACAATAATTCCATAAGACGACATGATGCCATTCACCAATACCCATTCGAAAACAAAAGCATACTTCGTGAGAGACAAAGACAATATCAATCTATGTTACAGCAACAACGAATCTAATCAGCCACCAAAGGAAACCCCTAAATGCGCAATGCTAATCAACACAACCCCCAGGAATAAGCCAGTCCAAAAAAAAAGAGAGAAAGACTCCAGAAAACACCAACCATACCCAGAGACGCCTGCCCCATCACTGTCCCTCACAACCCTATCCATCATCTCCCACACCTCTAATCGATTATCCCTACTCCCCTAAAGCAACACCAACGCCGCAACAACACCCACCACAAAAGCGACACTCAAGCCCGTAGCCTTCAACTCCCCAGCCCCTGATCGTCCCGGTGCCGCAGTCGTAGTAGCAGCCGACGGCTGCGGCGCAGTACCAGAGGTCTTCAAAGTCGTGCTATTATTCGATGACGGCGCTCCAGTGATCGACGCCTGTGTAGCACTGGCAGTACTCGATGGCTGTGCGCTAGTGGACGATGCCTGAGGTGTGCTAGTGGACGATGTCTGAGGTGCGGTAGTCGACAAGAAACTCCCATAAACCTCCTTGTACGCCTCCTCCATCGCGCTCGCACCAAACCGATCAAATTCAATCAAAACCTTTCTTGCATCCTCGGGTATCTGCGAATACCAAGTCGGCGTAGCCGTCAAAAACAGCAGGTCATCCGTGTTGGTCCACTGCGGTTCAAAGCTGAATGTCGCGGTAGCGAGAACACTCGCCGCAGCACTGTGTGCGGATTCAACAGCGGTGATAAAGTCTATGCCTTTGGACACGATAGAGACGCCTAAGTTTGCATAAATGAGGCTTTCCCAGCTCTCCGAGGCCTGATAAGATGTTAGTACTGGCAAGGGGATTGGAGAAGGGGGATGCGAGTGGGCCTGGAGACGTACAGATGCTGCGTTGGAAACCGAGGGGAATACGGTGGGGACTGGACGATCCGTGATAATGAAAACATTTGCGAGACCGGTTGTCAAGATAGCACTCGTGACGAAGAGAGTATTGAAAATCATCGTGAACTTGGCTAATTGGATAAGCTCTAAACTACGTTTTGAAGAATATTTAGCGTCGATAATAAACCGTGAAATAGAATGTGTGCGGCTGTTTGATATGAGACTTGCTCGAGTCCCCCATCCACATTATATATCCCCATCTCATCGTTATGGCCATCGTTGCCAGACCCAAGAGTACTCACTGGTCGTTGCCTGGCGCCGGGGGCCAAATGCTCCATCAAGCGCTGTTGAGGCTGCGGATGCGGCTCCCAAACAGCTAAAGTGCGTCCTTCGTCCTCCGTACGACCCTGAAAATGTACTGTGCTGCGCTTAAAGCGACTGTGCCTTAACGCGGTCACTACATAGCCTCTGCAGTTCCTTGGGTTCTCTTCACCAGTGCCACCTCCTGCGTTCGAAGAGGGACGATTCGAACTTTTTAATTGGCTCTTTATCTGTGGCACAAGTTTCTGTGTTCGAAGAGGGACGAATCTAATTTTGATCTTATTCCCCATCTCCGTAAATAGGCCATCTAGCTCTAGAGTCTTGCGTTCAGGAACGAATTGTGCATAGTAAGGATTGCATAACTCTGAGTAGAGACAAGTTATGTTGATGAAGAGTTCCTACTGTTTCATCCAGTACGCCTCAAGGAACTTCCGGGAATAACCGTTTCTACGAATTTCAAGGAAAAAATTGACAAGACAAGTTTTGCATTCTTGATAGTTTGGGAGACGCCTAATGGAAATATCTATGCAAGAAGCATCAATATGATACAAGAATAGTTTAGGCATCAGTAAAGTGTACCAACAAGAGAGGGCGACTTACGGAAAACTCAATTTTAAAAGACATACGATTTCTATCCATCCGGTACCTCGATAAGAAATGACCAAATCCTACGCTCCTTTCTACCTGGGCCTACAGCCTCAGCACCCTTTCTATGAATAGTTAACATCCCTACTAGACCAAACCAGGTTTTGAACCTGAGGTGCAACAGTATGCGAACTGTGCAGAACAATCACCAAGCAGCAGTGGATAAGAAACGGTGTCAGACAAATACAAAGCACAGCAGGCCATGAAATCACTGCCATCCAGCCTATCAAACAAAGTCAACATACCACCAAAACGTACTAGGACGAAAGGTTGGATGAAGAGAAGGATGGATGGATGAATGTATTGATGGAAGAACGGATGAAGGAGGGAATGAGGGAAACCATGTGAATTAAAAGGAAGCTACAAAAGGGGCATATCCGTGCAGTGGTATTTCTAAAAAAGGGCTCTGATTCGAATGGGGAATAGGAAGAAAAGAAAAAACTTCTTCCTGGTTCTCCAGGTGGGTAAACAACCGTAATTCCGTCCAAGAAAAACAAAATCAGTCAGACGTTTTCTCGTTGTTCCACCTTACATGACTTCTGTGCTACATGACTTTTTGGAGAGGGTGCGTAATGGGTAATCGGTGTGGATGCGGGGGCGGATGCGAGGGTAGGTACAGGTGGCGGTGATTTATCACTGCCGTGGGAACTCGTGCGGTAGCTGGGGGGCTTGGTACGACGGGCGCTGGCGCTGCCGCACTTCTGGATATGTCCGAGATGGCGCAGGGATGCCGAACACTTGCTTGCGAGATCTCAATCTGAGGATCGCCTCGCCGGTTGCGATGATGATTCGGCCTCTCGCCACCTTGTCCCCAAACATTGGGGACTTGGAGAATCGCACGATGAGGATCGATGATGCCCGGGGGGTCCGCATCTGAAGCGCTTCATAGCAGCATCTAACACACGAAGGACTCAGTCAATTTCTAGACAGGTCCTGTGGACATGTCCAGTGACGAAACCAAGCTTTGCTTCGAGCAACTACCACCACCGTACTGGGGAAGGGGAGGGGGGGTATGCAAAATCGGGCAACTAGGCCATGATGCCCTGATTGCCACCTGTAAGGCAAGTTAGATATGATAAGAATATTGGAAGGGGGCCAAATGATCAATAGATAGATCGTTCTTTGAGCCATAGGGCGAAGACGTACCAACTTGGCGCTTGATTTGCTCACGTGCCCATCGAGCGGTGTCGCGCGTACGGGAGAGGAAATCTGCGTTGGCACGAGTTTCCCTGGTCAGAGCGGTCAAGAATTCCTGTCGGAAGAACTCCCTGAAGTCTCCGTTGGGGAAAGCATCAGCAAGATCACTGCGCTTGGTTAGTACAGGAATGGAAATATTCTTTGAGGTGGCTTACCCGATCACACCGCAAGATGCTCTAAGTAGAGCTTCAGTGCGATTGGCGTCCTGGTGGATGATGCTGAGAAGCTGGAATATGGATTCGATGTAAGGGGCAAGCAGTTGAGCTGAATTGGGTCAGTTGATATTCTTAAAGCATGCCTGCCTAAATAACTTACTCTTTCCACTGGATTTCATGGCAATGATGGCACCATCCCATGCATCCATGATACCCTCTCGTAATGAGGTAACATAGTCCATCATCTCGAAGTTACCGGCAGTGTTCAGAGATACTGATGAAGCCTGCTGCAATACCTGGGCGACGACGGCAAGATAAGTTTCGAAGTGACCACCGATGGCTTGCGCAATATCTCCAAAGCACTGAAGAATCGCAGGCTTGAACTGGTTGCCGAGCTGAGCACTCTGCGATTGAATTTAGTCATTGCCCAATAATAAATACACGATTGACTTACCCTCAAGTTGCTAAGCAGATAGTTCATAAATGCGTCGCAGAATGGCTGGACCTTCTCGCCAAGTGAGCGGGTGATGTCACTGACCAAACCAATAGCCATCGAGCAAAGACCAGGTTCCTCTTGGTTTGCGAGTGCGTTATACAGGTAAGGACTGAATGCCTCCATATACTTAAAGAAATCGTCCTCAAGAGCAGTAGCGATAGATCCAACGGCTGCAAAAACTGTATCGGGAACGCTGGATTTTGTGCCAACAGCAGAGAGTAATGCAAGAAGTGTTTGCATGATGCGGTCTGCCTGAGGTCGGATATCGCCTTCCAGACGTTGGACAATGGCCATGATAACACTAGCCAAGCTCGTCTGCATCTCTTCAAGTGTAAGCTTGTCTTCGACGCTGACGACTTGTGACTGAAGGGCAATGGACTTCTCCAAACGCTCGAGGATAACGTTGGACAAGCTACCAACCATGTGAACGCTATCACCGGCGGCGTTGGTTACGAAAGCATTCAGTACCTCATACGCGGCGGTCCTGAGCTGGTTATCGGCATCGGCACGTTCCGTGACTGTGAGGAGGGATTGAATGCTCTGTTGGAAGTGAGCTGACAGTGGGTTCGTTTGGCAGCCTGGCTCTCCTGCAAACCGATCGGCAATGTTCATCAAAGCCCAGCAGCAAGATGCGGCCATCTTAGGATGACTCGAAAGACCATTGAATAGAGCTGCAATCAGGGTGGGGAGATGTTGCTGTGCGTCAAGGGCTCCGGGTACAGTCTCGGAGATGCGGCCCAGTGCGTACGCTGCCGAATCCTTGACGTGAATCACTTGGTCATCCATCATCTGGATGAGCACGGGAAGTGCTTGCTTTACAATCGGGTCTAGAACATGCTCCTCTGGCCCTTCCATGATGGCACCAAAGGCGGATACGGACGCATCGCGGAAATGCCAGTCTTCTGAGCGGAGATGCTTCTCGACGAAACCAAGGACTGGGGGAACGACACCGCTTCCCACGCACTGCGCCCAAAGTGACAGACACTGGTAAGAGGCACGAGAGACATTGTACTCGTTGTCATCGGCATCCTCATCCTGCTTGGAGAGAAGCTCCAGCAGCACGGGCACAACCTCTTGAGTTGCCACCCGCGCGAAGTTGTGATATTGCCTCAGCTCGGTTGAACCTTCAGCGTGTGCCTGTCATACGTTAGGATGATACCATGGCAGGTAAGAAGATGCGATGACGTACCTGTGCATTATCATCCTCGATGGAAATTTCCTCTTCGCAAACGGTGCACCAGAACTCAACCGCGAGCTTGGCAACATCTTCCTCATCACTCTTCATTCCCTGGATAGTAAGACCAAAGAGTGCCTTCTCCATGTAGAAACGCATCTTGTCATAGTACAGACCCATGATGCGGTTCAGGCAGCCGTATGAGCCCTGTTGGATGCGATTATCATCAGCCTGTGTTGCCTCGCAAATGACCTGCATGATGTAGTTGCGCTCGCCCTCATTCTCGAAGTTGGAGCGGACGAACTCGATCGAGTCGCTGAGAGCGGAAATGGCAGCGAAGCGGACATCGTTGTTGGTCTCCTCTTTCCGAGCACCCTGGACGACGGCGGTGAGGATGGCGTTGGAGTGATGTGCCAAAGCATCCCGCAGCTCAATATCGTCCGTGTCACAGACGAAACCAATTGTAGTCAGGGAGGCTTGTTTTTGGTGGTCCTGACCCTGTGAGACATTCTCAACGAGGGTGGACATCAGCTCGGGCCATTGTTGGCGGGGTATCTCGATAGCGGCGATTGAAGCAATAAATTGGGCGGCAGACTGGCCAGCACGGGCATCTGCTGAGGACAGAGTTCCGAGGGCGAGAGCCTTGACGCTGGCTTTCAAGTCCTGTGGCAAGGCCAACCACCGCTCCTGGACCTGACGTAACCGGTTATACTCGCGGGCAGAGAAGGCGTTCTTGAGCGCAAGACCGGCGGCGGTTCGAATGTGCGGCAGGGCATTCTCGTTTGCGAGTTCTTGACCAAGGATGGTCAGGTACTGAGGCTACAGTGAAGGTCAGTGAAGGTGGTCTCGAGAGCACGAGCGCAGCCTGCCCGGCGGCGGAGGCGGTGGAGCAAGAGGGGGGGGGTTTAGACGTACAAAGTTGGAATCGGCGGCTTGGGTGAGCTGCTGCTCGGCGCTCTGGCGGATGTTGGCATCTGGAAGAGGGTATCAGCGGAGTGCAAGTCAAAGCGGGCGGTGGAGAGAAGAGGAAGAGGAAAGTACCTGGAGAAAGAGTCCCCTCCAACACCTGGTTGATGTCCATGACTGCAGGAGGGCGTCCCTGGTATCAACGGTGGAGGTTCCCTGGGGTTTTATGATCAAAATACAGGGAGCAGCAGTTGCAGGGTGCAGCAAGATGTGAGGCAACAATGGCGAAGGCTGGAAAAGGGCGGGCGGGGTGAAAAGTGAGGGTGTGTTTGGAGGATGTTTGGGAGGTTGCGGTGGGCAGCCGTGTAGGGAGGGAATTTGAAGCGAACTTGACCGTCGAAGCGTCCCACGGGCGGTAGGCAGGGCCAAAACACGTGAATCGGTACTAGCGCTTTGCCCCTTTGGGACGAAGTCTGCCCCACTCTCGCTGCAGCAGCACCGGCTCACAACCACCAGGAGTTAGAACACACAAGGCACCAGGAGACAAAAAGCGCCGCTCGGAGAGTCGGAGCAGGTTAGATTAATCTTGTACTATGTAGGATGTGTTGCCGTGTAAATCTTGTTTCGATCCGCACTGTTTGTTATTTTATCTTTTGGTTCAAGCAAACGAAAGTTTGTCGTGCACACCCACACACAGACACACACACATACGCAGGTAATAGCAGGCCAAGAACACTACACACTATACACACATATACGTACACATACACACACACAGGCACATACACAGAGATCTATATCTGTAGAGAGAAAGAGAGAGAGAGAAACGCAGCCGTGAGGCCAAACAACAATCCCAGCGACCAACTGAAATTTTGGAGCAGGCACCAGCACCGAAAGCACTGATGCTTACTGCGCTGCGGCCTTTCGCCGGGTGGCAGCTCAGCCAAAAGGCGGGCTCTCGCTCGCTCGCTTCAAGGCTTGCCCACCCCAGAATGCAGCCCTAGCCGTTCGGGACCCCTGTGGAACAGCCAGAGCAAGCTTCGGGAATTTTAAACAAGATTGATGGGTGCAAAGAGGAAAAAGGAGCTGCTATATGCACCCAATCATTCCAACACGAATACCAGTATCTTGATAATATTTGGTGGTGCTGTTCGGTCGACGACGACGACGACGACGACGACGATGACAGTGTGTCGTCAAATTCCCCCACCCACCCACCTGCAATGCCATGTCATGTCTCATTCAACGCTTCCCTTCCGATGCGGCTCTTCTCTCTCCTGTGGCTGCTGCCGCATCGCGCATCGTCTGCCCTTCATTGGACGGACGGGCTCCCACCTGGACACCCACCTCAAGGCTCAGGGACCCAGGTCCCGTCAAACGGAATCGTATCAAACCTTCTGAAATACGCATTGAAATGCTCTGTGAATATATACAAGGTCTCGCTCCTATCGTCAGGCGCTCCCGGCCAAGTCATTGGCCCGTATATACATTTCAGGCTCTATGTCTCTTAACCAAGCCACAGCCACCACTACCACCTCCACCACCACTGACGGATAGTATTACATCCTCCCCCTGGGGTTCTCCGCCTCCCCCTTCCTCCAATCCCTCATTTCCTTGGTTCCCATACTCCCCAATCCCCCCTCGCTCCTCCTCTCCCATCCCCCAAGCCGAACAACCAGCGTCGTCGCATTGTCTGCATCGCTTGTGACTTCGGTCGCAAAGCTCGTGACGTCTCTCGCCGCTTGCTCCGGTGTCCTAGCCTCCTTGACGACATCCACAATCTCTTGATCGCTCAAATGCCCACTGACACCGTCCGAGACAAGCACTAAGAACGAATACTCGGCAGGCGAAAGCTCGATGCGCCTAATCTCGGGCTCTGCCGAGACGCCGATTCGCTTGGATTGCATATCTCCAAATGCTCGCGTGTTTGCCAGCCCGGAGACACGTTCCTCTCCAAAGGAATCGGTGACGAAGGCAGCAGCATAGCGGCGCAGCCGGGTGGCTTCCTCTGGCAACGAGGGGTGGTGGTTCGACGTCAACGGCACCGCGAGGCCCGTTGCTGTCTGGCACAGAATGATCCTCGTATCACCAACGTGAGCCGTGATAATCGTAGATGGAGAAGCGGGGTGCCAA
This sequence comes from Dendryphion nanum, assembly GCA_020744415.1. NCBI lineage: Eukaryota > Fungi > Ascomycota > Dothideomycetes > Pleosporales > Torulaceae > Dendryphion > Dendryphion nanum. Next base: position 670,444 of record JAGMWT010000005.1, on the reverse strand, counting down.
AAGGGTGATGGTGTCGGTGTCGATATCAGCGCTACACTACAGGTGCTTCCGCCCTTGAATCGTTTAGGTCCACCAATGTTCTGCCCCGATCGTGACGGCTGTCCTAGAATGTCGCCATCATTAATAGCGCGGTCTGCGAGAACTGGATCTTCATCTTGCTTCCCAACCTGTGCGGATACAAAATCGTAGTCTGCCTTGAGGAATGCATACTCCAGGACGGTCTCGATTCCAATCCCTTCTATTACATCCTCCCCAATTGATGAATTAGGAGCATTTCGTTTGCTGATCACGTCCTTTTCTTTTGGATGGCCACGACCACCAGCAGACATGGAAAAGTATTCTGGTTTGAAGCGTCGGAAGTATCCGCCCACCAACTCTTTCCAATCCTTCACCAAGTTCCGCTCTAGTTCTTCTGCAATCCGGATGCTCTCTGATTGTGTGACCGACGGTGCACTTTCCATGAGCTCTTCTTTACTCTGGGTGCCTGGCGTAGGTGGCTTGTCGCTGGTACCTGGCTCTGGGGGTTTGAGCGGCTTGACCCCTGGCGGGGTATGTGTCTTGATTGCGTCCAGTACGTCTTTGCCGGTGGCGTCTCCCTCGCTCTCTGTGTGTTTATCATCTCTGTCGCCCGGGCTACTTGGCCAGCCTTGTTGTCTGTCTTTCGCCCCTATCAAGCTGCTCTGCAGCTTGAACTGGTGAGTCGCCCTCTCCAGGTAGTCGTGCAATTGCTCCCTGAGAAAACCCGAGCACTCGTTCCCACCATGTCCATCGAAGACACCAAAGTAAAAGACTTGAGGGTCACCACTCGCACTGTCAGCAGGTGTGACTTCAGCGGCGATTGCGCCGCCCGGTTTCCGTGTGAGCGATACAGGTCGTCGCTTCGCGAAGGCAGGTATCTCAATTGTGCCCGCCTGGAAGGCATCTTCATTGTAGGGTCGAGTGCCACGGGATAATGAGACTCCAAAATGATGTTTCGCGCTCTTGAGCGGTATCCGTACGACTGCCATTTCGCGCGATGACCCCACCATGAGCGACGCCGCTGCGGGCGACCTGTTTGAGCCGCGGGGTTCATGGGGTGTACTCTTGTCTCGCGGGAGTTTATGATGAGGCCCTGCGGGAGGCTTCGAATCGGGATGGAGGGACGATGAAGGGATATGTGTGATAAAGTAGTCGTGAAAGTGCCTACGGTCGGATGGAGGTCCAGCGAGGTATCGGGAAGCGCGCGTCGCTATCGGTAGGGAGCTGCGTGAACGCAGCGCAACAAGTGGAATCGCATTGGAGCCACTCCGAGGAGCATTGCAGACGCAGACTGACGGTTTCCACATGCTTGATCGCTCAACGGAAGATACATGTTGTTGTACCAGAGCCGGAGAAGGATTATGTCATGGAGGTGGTGAGGAGGTGGATAAGCGTATCCAGCCAGCTGTAACGGCTTGGCTTAGTGGAACACACCTCAACAACAACAATCACATTGCATAAATACCGCCAGCGCCTCGTGACGCGACGTTCAGCCTGACTTCAACGGAAAATTTGCCTTGTTCCGCGGCTGAGATGAAGCAAACGATCGTGGAGCTTTCAACTAGGATCGATGACATATATTCTATGACTGAAGACATTCCCATAGGTATCCAAGACCGGATAAGGAACAGTGAACTTCTAGTGCTCACAGGTACTAAACACTGAAGAAATGCATTGTCGAAAAAAATCCCCATATTCGAACTTACCGGATTGAGCAGTCCCTAGGCTTGTAAGTGAAAAATATTGCAGCCAAGGAAGAAAAGCAAATAAATACAAGAAAGGCTGCATCAAGCCGCCGTGCTAATTCTCCAGTCAAGTGCTGCCAAAGACAGTCGCGTGCTTCGAAAAGGCCCTGCGAGCCTCAAATTCTGCTCCGATGTAATTTTTCACCTGACGAAGATTGACCATGGCGGAATGGACCATCTCTAAATGCTGCATCCCCGAAGAAATCGTAGTTTTAGTGATGACTGGAGATAGAGACCACCGGACACTGTAATTTGTAGGAGCCAGTTGAATCCGGTTTACCGTCGCTGTGATACTGTCGCCATGTAGACGACGGGCGGTATTGACCATCTTCCCAAGATCGAATGTTGCTCCCGGACAGATCCACTCAAAACGCCAATCTGCAACCTCCATCCGCATCCGGAAACCAATCCTAAATCCACGGAGGAAGAGCTGGGTAAGTGTCTGCTTTAACGCCTGACCCTGCTTCGTATCTGAAATCACAAGGCCTTCAAGCTTCTGGACAGTGATCTCCGCCAGCTCCGCAGACTTGGCTTCCCTCCATTGGTAGTATCTTTCACCGGTCTGGATAGTAGTGTACAACTCTTTTTGAAGCGCCAGCATAGATTCCTTTTTGTTCACTTCGCCTGCTCCTAGCGAATTGAGGACATCTAGAAGCGGCTTAACGGATACATTTGCCTCTGAGTGACAGGAGTGAATGAGCGAAGCTTCACTGAGAGTGTATAGTGTAATTCTGTATGCCTGAGACAGTAACCCAGTCAGCATACTTGCTCAATTACTGTTCGCGCCACGGATTTGCTTACGACGATCCCAGCAATGATCTGTGCACGATTCTCCTTGTTGTCGAGCACTCCCATGCAGCTTGCACTGTCAGAGAACAAGGTTTGGGCAGTAACGACGCCTGCACCGTCACATTTGTAGACTGGTGATGCCCAGTTCTCGGCCCATGTCTGAATGTCGGAGAAGAAGTCTATGAGTAATGGGCGGTCCGCTTGTGGGTCAGGTCCCGTAGCAGTGGCATGCACCGGAGTATCGAGCTGAACTGGTGTCACAGAGCGCTTGAAGTTACGAGTTCTCACGGGGTTTGATGGACACCCTATAGATGGAGATGGTAGACCAGAAGAATTAATGCAACCCAAAAGTTGTGAGCTCTGCTGATTGACTCTCAAAGGCTTCTGAGTTTTGAGACCGGATGGCTGGAATATACCCTTGTTCGCTCGAGGGGCATTTCGGTTCCTGTATTTGGCTTCTTCGCGTGCAACGTTTGCATCCGCAATCAATTGCCTGGCCAAGTAATCAGTTGCTAGACGCTGAACATTGTAGTTGAAGGAAACCCTGTGAGGGAGTAAGCATAAGCTGGGAGTAGGATACTCGATATCTGGCAACACTTACGGTGTGAATTGTGAGATCATGATGTTGGGAACTCGAAATACTGCGGTTCAAGTGAAGAGCTGGCTCCAGAGAGGTCTATATACGCGTTGTGATCAATGATATCGTAGCTGATAACAATACTCTACATCGGCACCTGAGCAAAGATCATATATTAATCCCAGCATTCGAGCTCGGACTAGACATACCTGACGAGTATCCATTTTGAGCACTTTGAGTAACTATTGCGTGTGACTCTACGGAGAGGTGTGGATTCCGAGGTGCGATCATCTACGAGCCAAAGATCAGGAAACAATCCTTGCGCAAAAGCAAAGCCGCAAAACGTGCCTTGTGTTGGAGCCTGCGAATGGTTCGTGAGTTATTGCCTCTAATCAGCTCGTTTCAGAACTTTTGTACGACTGTCCATAATGCTCGTCAAGCTCTCTAGTGGGTCAGCAAAATCATGGTGTAACCCATCAATCTTTATTGAAAAAAGAATCGAGCCGTCGAAAGACTCACATCTGGGGGCGACGCACTGACCCGTCAGATATAGCGGGATGGAGCGTGGATAGTTTTACAAACGCGACCACGTCGATGTGAGGGTGGGTTTTTTTTTTTGAAGAATTTGAGATTGACAGTAAAGCAGAGTATATCAGTGAACATATGGCAGCTGTTATTAACTAGAAAGGTGATCTGTAGAGTATCCTTGATAAATGGGTGTATTTATGAACATTGGAGAACATGGTTGATTAAACTAGTTGCTCGAATCCTGGAAAGCTGAGATAGTTCAATTTGGCGCGAGTGAGAAGACATAATCCTTCCCTAGTGTTGTATGTCAAAAGATGTGATGATTGGATTAGTTCGCGATAAATCATGCTCTCAGATATGCAATACGTATGTGTAGGTGTTCGGTCCCAGACCTTCCGAGGGTAGCAAGATCAGCCAATCCCGCTAGTACAAATAGGGGGTCATGATATATGATATGGTGTATAAAATGGTCGAAGACATGATGTAGAGATCTTCTCGAGCTTGGGATAAAATCCAATGCCCTAATGGCACACGCGACACGATGTGCGACCGGAAAACGCGGACAGCAGGCAGCGCAGCGATAACATCGGCTAGAAGATCAATTCGCTGGCAGACCAAGGCCCCAAAGTGACTCGACATATCGATGCAAACAAGCATGTATCGGAAGCGGCCGATATGCAAGCGTTTGGTTTGAATCTAAAGGGTGGTTCGGGGTCCTGCACATGGCTGAATGTACAAGTGATGGTTGAGGGGAAGGGCTGAGGTCTGACGCGCCATGACCCTTAGCTAGCCCCGCTACGGCCTAGTAAGCCGAACTGAAGGGGGGCGCCCTGGGCCTGAGTTTTGCAGTGACATCACGGCGTCGGAAGCGGATAGCCCGTTTGAGAATGGCATTCCAGAAGCATTCCAATGAACAAGTCGCAGTGCCATCGCCGTCCCACGTATTTGTCTTACCCTTTCCCCACGAGGTCATCTATCATGCGGGCCAGGCACCGTCCATTGATCTCTCACCACGCCACCCACCGCGGCATTTCTCTTGACTGTGCAACCACGGCGTTCCGGCCGGGTTGATTGACCCAACATCTTTCCAAAGGGGGGCGACTAGTATAACTAACTAAGTTCCTGCCTCTGTTCTGTGTTCTCATTCATCAATCAATTGTGGACTGCATAACATCCACTATTCCATTTGTCTGGTCGGCAACCCGCAGAAAAAAAATCTTGTTAGTTGAATCTCGCCCCGCCCCGTTCGACGGTACTACTTGCCGCTGGCTGGTTCGACTTGAGATATATTTGAACCTGACAGACGACCGCCGAGTGCCTATCGGGACTATACTTGTTTCACGGGGATCTTGAAATATAGTCCTCGCTCCTCCACTTTTTTTTTTAGAGATTCTATTCCAATCCCAATACCAATTCTACATTCTATACAATGTCAAACAAACCACTTTTCGTGGCTACTCATCCTAGGGCCTGCTCCACGGCCTTCGAGCGGGTATGAATTGATATCGTACCTTGATCATTGAATGACCCTACTAACACGACCACAGGTCTTCATGACCCGCCGGGACACCCTTCAATGCGTCCACGAACCATTCGGAGATGCATATTATTTCGGACCGGAGAGACTCGCAGAACGCTACGAGGACGACGTTCAAGCCAGAAAAGAAAGCGGCTACTCAGACAGCACCTACAAGACCATCTTCGATAGAATCGCAAGAGAAGGCTCCGAGGTCCGTAGTTATCTTCCCATTTTTTCAATTCCCAGTTCCAATTCTCGATTTCCCGTTTTCTCTGCAGTGGCAATCGTCCAATCACATCTGCTTCGGTCGCGCGTCGTTTCTATTCGCCAGCCGCGGTCTCACGTGGACAATTTCGTCCTCTTCGTACTGCTCCCCCACGATTTGACGTTCATTTGTGGCTGTCTTGCGCAATATCCTTGCGATCCAACTCGTCTCCAAAGCGAGATTCGAGACCCCTGCCCTGAGATCGTGGAGCCATACATATCGCGGTTGTACCGCATAGATATGCATATCATCTCACACGACCTTTGCATCCCGCAGATACACATATCAGATCAACCCTCTCTGTCACTATCATTCCTTCATTGGCCTTTCCCACTACACCGATCTACACCAATCCCAAAATGTATCCCATACTCACCAATTCTCTAGGGCAAGCGCGCCTTTATCAAAGACATGGCCCAATACTGGGTTCCCCCCAACGGTAAACCCGCAACCATTGCTCCCAGCCTCGTAAAATACAAACGCGGCGTCGGAACCGACACAACCCAAGTTCGCGACGGGACGCCCGAATCTCCCCGTGAAGGACCCCCCTATCCCTACAAAACCAAAGGCGAAGACAAGAACCCAAGCGTCATCCCCGCAGACCTCCTCGCGAGCTTCCACTTCGCCTTCCTGATCCGCCATCCAAGGAACAGCATCCCTTCCTACTACCGCTGCACCATTCCTCCCCTAGACAAAGTAACGGGTTTCTACAACTTCCGCCCCGACGAAGCGGGATACGACGAACTGCGCCGTCTGTTTGACTATCTCCGCGAGGTCGGACAGATTGGTCCTAAGTTCGCGGGCGAACCGGAATCCGCTACGAATGGCACCAACGGCGTCAATGGAACCAATGGAACCAACGGAACCAACGGAACCAACGGCGTAAACGGCCACAACAGTAAAGTTGAAATATGCGTCATTGACGCCGACGACCTGCTCGACAATCCGTCAGGCATAACCGAAGCGTTCTGCAAGAGTACGGGCATCAAATATGAACCTGAAATGCTCAAATGGGACAACGAAGAAGATCACCGTGTAGCGAAAGAAGCATTCGAGAAGTGGAAGGGTTTCCACGAGGATGCAATTGACAGTACCGAGTTGAAGGCTAGGACACATGTAAGCTTTTCCCTCCCGTATAATCTTTAATGAGGGGATGTATTCTCCAGATGATCCCTTTTCGTTATCCTGCGAGATGTTCAGCGCTGACTATATCCAGAAGAAAACCCCCAAGACCGACGAACAGCTTTTCGAGGAGTGGACGGAGAAGTATGGCAGGGAAGGCGCGGAAGTGATCCGGGACACGGTAGCAGCGAACGTGGCGGATTACGAATACCTGAAGCAGTTTGCTATCAAGGTGCCAGCGAAGGCAGACTAGAAGGACCATGACGCCGTAGTCAAGTGTTGATATTCGCGGGGTCATTTTCTGAGGCGTGGGGGCGGTAATTGAGAAAGGGACCAGGAAGAATGAACAGGAAAGAGGAAATCAATGAGAGAAACGACGGAACGGGAAAAAAGCAACGTCTATTCACGGAATCCACATATCAGGGAAATCAATGAAAATCACATCTAAAACTACACCTCAAGTTCGTTTCTATCGCACCCCCCGATCCGCATCCATATCCATATCCCCAACAACGTTCCCTCAGGTCTTCGTAAAGGTTTTTTTTTTAAATAAAAATAAAAATCCAGCCATGTTAGAACGGATTTTCCTCACCTGCTCGCACCAGCTTTCGTTACTCGCTACAAGAGAAATGAACATGGGTTCCTGGGCGCAGAGCTCGGAAAGACTAGGAGGAGGTTTTTGGTAGCAAGAGTCTGTGTCGGATACCACGCTGCGTTAATCAGAGTAGGTAGGAAGCAAAGAAGGAAGGTGCGTGATGTAGTTGTGGTTGGCTGGCTGGCTGGCTGACTTTCATCCATGGTTCGCTACGAAAGGGTTTTGAAATTCCGGTTCCGCGCCACTGCTTTCCTAATTACTGATATGGCCCTCTGATATTTCTTTGCTCACATTCATGTTCACTGTTATTAGGTGCTATGTTTGTTTGCTGTCTGTTCACGGAAGGGGGGGGGAGGTTGCTTGATATTCGATTCCTATTCGTAATGCCACCGATTTGCGTAGTCCACAACTTCGTCATCTGGCATTCCACTTTCTCTACCATCCGCTGGGGTTTTTTTTCTCAGCCACTCCGAGTCTGGCTCTTGTGGGTGGGGCTTCCAAAGTCCGGAAATGTGCCTGACGACCTTTTCTAGACCTCCCCTCCCTTGCAAGCAAATGACCCACTCACCCAATCGGATCTAATCAGTGTAAGATATAACACAACCTCTTACACCACAACCGCCCCCCCTCTTTACTCTTCTCAAAAGGGTTTAAGAAAGGGAAATAGCTCCCTTTTGTTATTGTAGTAGGTGTAAATGTTAGTGCAAGCAAGTAGGAAAGGAAAGACTCCAAATGGGTAGCTTTCACGTTCACCTGAGAAGAACGGCAATAGCCGGGATACGGATGAGCACTATAGCAATAGCAAAATTCTCTTTCCTCTTCTCTCATATTCACTAGATCCAAACCTCCCGCCCCAAACCAAAAAGAAACGTTTCGAATGTTTTTAATAATAATAAATTTGTCCAATTCGATTCGCCTTGCCTCGATTCGGAAGTTCCCTCAGTCGAAAGACGTAAATGGTATATGTATCCTATCCTTTTGCATCGTCATCCCCGAGTCGATTCGATTCGATCTGAATCAAACGCCCTTGTATATCGTGTCCAAATCCACTTCCAAAAAAGGTATCATCAACAATCCCCTTGCCCATCCTAGTTCCAATCCCCCGGGCTCGGCCCTCTCACAGACCCCCATTATTCCGTCCCATCTCTTGAACAGCAACATCGCGATACATATCATATACCGATCACGTATCGCGATTCGACACAACCCACAGCAGAAACCAAAATAATCAGGCCAAAAAGCATCATAGCCTCCAATGCACTACGCCAATTCCTCCCTTTGCGCCGAAACCGTTCGAAATGTAGCCCAAGCCAGAACCATAATAAACAAAGAAAGAATCCTAAGAATTGCCATGTCGGCAGAAATCGCTAGAAGAACTCCGATTCTGATACACCAGCGCTCATGAAAAACATACGCGCCCTTTAGTCCGGGAAATGCAGAGATATTTGGTTATGCAGAGCGGGGTGGGGCGGAGTTGGAAAAATAGAAGCATGGTTGTACCTCATTTTTTCCCGTAATCGAATACTCGCAACAAGAAAAATGACGAAAAAGGAAGTTAAAAAAAATAAGAGCAGTAGAATGGAAAGGAAGATGAGGAAAAAAAAAAACAGAAATACGAAGCGGAAGCGCCGGAGCTGAAAGGCTGGGCTGAAAGGCTGAAAAGCTGGACGCTGACAGGCTTATGCAAGTCCCATTTCGATTTCTCTTCTCCGCTCCTCGCGGCTCACATTTCGTGAGTGGTTACTTTGAGCGCCGACGCTGGAAGGACGATTTTGTGTTCGTCCGCGGTCTCCCGCACGTTCGTAGTCGATATCCCATGCTTGTTGCTCAGAGAGGCTGTCTGGCCTGCTGTTTGCACGGTCTCGATTCCGATTCCGGTTCCAATCCGGATGGGCTGAGGGGGGTGTACCTCGCAACTCGGAGCTGTTTGCTAACCGCCGGCGCTCCTCTTCATCGTCGGGCATGTTTATGTGAAATGTGGTACTCGAGGTGTCGGGGGACTCGCTCTTCATGAGCAATAATGCCATCTGTTGCTTTATCCTGTCGTCTTCGGTGAGGGGGATCTCGGGAGGCTGGGAATTGGAGCGAACGGCGGTCGGGTACATATTCTGGAGGAAGTTATTGTAAAAGCTTTGCTCGGACCAGAGATTGGCGGAACGAGAAGGCTGGGTTTCTCTCAGCTTGACAATGCGACGGTGTGTCCAAAGCAAGAGGGCGCCATAGAGAAAGGTAGATGCGGTTGCGATGACGGTTCCACTTATGGAGGCAGTTCCCCACTTGTAAACCTCCTTCTGGGAGGCGAGGAAGTTGTATGCGATTGCGAGAAGTCCGAGGGCGGAGGAGACGAGAGCTGGCCTGAAGATGGCCTCAGCCTGGAAGAACTCGTTGCGACAGGCGAAGCAGAGCAGGGCTGTGAAAGAGTAACCCGCAGTGAGGAGAGCCACGACGAAGACGGTGAGTACAGGCTGGGAGATTTTGAGTTTGGGTTCATTGGCATACAGGCCGGGTAGTATGAGGTATCTGGAGGGGGGAGAAATCGTCAGCTTGGGCGGGTTTCGGTAGAGGACAGGCGAGTTTAGACAAGTGCACATACCCTATCAAGATCATCCACGAAGCTATCATAGCTATGAGGCGCCAGTACCATGGAGTAGTCTCTCGATCATGGCCTTGGCCATGGTCTGGCAGATTGATGTAGCGCTTGCTACCTGAGCGCAATGGCATTTGTGCGGTTGTGCGGGAGGAGGTGAGAGGGATTGCGGAGGTTGCAATGAGCGCAATGGGTGGTATGGGTGCGAATGGGCGTGGTAAGAAAGGTGGGTTAGGCGGGCAGGCCAGGCTTCAGCTCTCCAGCTCGCACAGGCGCAAGCAGGACAGTCACGGGAGAGGCCTCATGCAGAGCGGGTCCAGCTGGGCAAGTCGAATTATATTGGAGCAATGAAGAGTAGAGAGTGGAGCGTAGAGCGTAGAGCGTAGAGCGTAGAGTGAGCAGTGTAGAGAGTGACAATCGCAGGAAGAGTGAGTGTTGGAGGATCTCGAGTGAAGCAGTCTGGGCTCAGGCAATTGCGGAGTGTATATGCGGGAGGCGGAAGCAGCTGCAGCAGAGATAGCAGAGACAGCAGATGGGGACAGGGAGGGATAGGATGGGGTCAGCGAGAGGCGAGGTTGAGCTCAGAAGGCGATTCAGCCTAACGAATGGATCTCCGGGTGTAGGCGCTTGCGTGTCCAGGGTGGGCAGCGCAGAGCAGCAATAGAGTGCAGGCTGGTTGGTGAGGGCGGTGGGCGATGCGCGGAGGGTACGTGTGGAAGTGTGCGGTACGGCACAGCAGGCAGGAGGATTAACGAGAGTCGATGGGGGTGTGTATATGTGTAGTAGAGCAGAAAGGAGGAGAAGAGCAGATGGAGAGGGCGACAGAGTGTTTTAAGCAGCGTGGACGAAAGCGATGATGATGCGGGATGGATGCGGGAGAGTGGGAGTTGAGGGTACGGCCGTCTAGTGTTAGTGTAGTGTAGTGTATTGTAGTGTAGTGAGGGACCGGACTGGGCAGGGCAGGGCAGGGCAGGTACGTAGGCGTAGGCGTGGGCGTGGGTAGTCTGTGTACGTGGGCGGTGGACGATGGACGGTGGTCCTAGGTTGGTGGAGTGGCAGGGCAGGACAGGGCAGGGCAGGGCCAGCAGGAAGTCAGGCAAGGCGGAGAGGGGAGGGGAGGGGAGGGCAAACCAGCCCGGCGATGAATGGGCGATTGACCACAGAAAGCCGCCGAACGAAACACGACGACAAAACCCAGCGTCCAGCGTCCCACGTCCAGCGTCCAGCATCCAGCGCTCAGCACCAACACTCAGCCACGGGCTGCTGAGCACGCACTGCGTATTGCTGCTGCAACCATGACAGACCACATCCACACATGCACAACCACGACCACGACCTCGTCTACGCCTCCAAAACCCTCCAAAACCCTCCAAACCCTCTTCCCTTTTTCCTGCAAATGTCCGTGACTGATTCCATAACTACCGGCGCCGGCCAACAGGCCAATGCAATCATTCCAATACATACGGACTCTTTCCCCCTTCCATTCAACCCAGACCCGACCCAACTCAACCCACCCGTTCCCCGAGCCCCCAAATCCTCCAACGGCCAAACCACACCAGCCCAGTCCAGCCCAGCCCAGCCCGGCATTGCACAGATCATGTCCGCCATCCTGCCATGCCATAAGGCTAGCCCTCAGACCCGCCCGTGGCCTCCCCCGTCTCGCCAAACGCTACCACCAAAACCCCCCCTCCTCCTCCTCGTCCTCTGCCGCTGCTAACTTCGCCGCAACTTACCCAACTTGGGGCCTGCCTGTCCGCCTGCCTGCCTGCCTACCTGCCTCTGTACTGCTTTTGCTGCCTCCTCCTCCCTCCTCCTCACCGCGACCGCCCGCCATCCTGATCTAGATACTCTTCAGCTCCCAGCACCCATTCACATGACCCCGTATCTCTCTGAACCAACCCACATGCATGTCCCCTCCACCCATCAATCAGCACTAACAACGAACCGATACCAAAACTCTCCTCGCTTTTTGCCTTGTTTGGGTCGTACAAACTCCGGCGTCACATGTTTGTCGTTTTGCCCCCCCTGCCGCCTGCCGTCTGCGGCGTAAGCTTTGCCTCGTCGCCGTCCTTCCTTTCATTTGTTCATCTATATGAGGCTTGGATGCCATCTGGTACCCATCGTCACGTTTTGGGTGGGGGAGGGGACCTTGCTTGGATTGGGGTGGAGTGGTGGTTCGCCGGTACTGGCTACCAGTTGGGGGGGGGATACGGATTGGTAGGCATCATTGATGTAATTATACCATCCTCACTTGATTCGCATCACTATTCTTTCTTGCCTTCTTTTTTTTTCATTTCTTCCCTTCCTTCTTGATTTCCCCAATCGTATCCCAACTTCGCTTTTTCTTCTCTCTGTGTCACTTCACCAGACCAAACCAGACCATTTCCCTTTTGCGTGCCCACAAACGGCTTTGAAGTGGTCTTGTGTGTCGACTGAAGTCCGGCGGTCCACGCAGCACGGACTTGGCGCGGCACTCGCACTGCCGGAAAACAACGAGGGATTGGACTGGGCGACATCAAACGTTTGGAAATCCCGACGTGTGCTGTCATGCTTGGATACATCTAGTTGATTAAGTAGTACTACCGTACCTGATGTCATTGTTCCTGATACTGCTTCCTATCTTGCCTGGCCAACGCTGCGATGCGATGCGATGCTGTTCTCGTTTCGCGTCCGGTTGAGGCGGTGCCTCTTTGGTTGAGAGACACAAGAGCCCAGAGAAACAAGTGCAAGCATATTCCCAATCGACAAAATACAACACAGCGCAAATGCGACGCAGCATTTCCATGTCCATCTCTCGTGCCTGTCCGTTGTCATTGCCACGCGCCCAAGGTGTTTCTCCTCCAGCCCCCCCGATCCCAGCCTACGGGACCGCAGTCGCACAGCCTCACTCGTATAGTCTGCTCATTCTACCCACAATATCAGATCGTATGCCTGGGGGTATCCTTCCAAGCTTTTCCCCCGTTTTGTGTTCACGTGATTGGCGATATAAAGTAATGGGATCTTGGAAGTCTGGGTGTGAATGTAGTGCTGTTGTATTTGGTCCCTACCTCGTTGTTCCTTCGTATTGGTGCGTACTCTCTGCGTATCCTGTGCGGGCGTATTTTGGGACCTTTGGGGTTCAACGGCGACGCTGGTTGGTTGGTTGGATAGATTGGATGGATGGATAGATTTAGAATACATGCACGGATGGGTGGATAGATTTAGAAATACATGCACGGATAGTTACATAGATTGATGTACATGTATCGGCATCGTATTTATTAATTCATGTTGATTGGATCTGTGCTATGTAGGGTATACCTTAGATGGGAATTGAAAATGCGATGATTTGGGTTTGGTTCTTGGTGCTATGAGATTTCGAGGTGCAGAGGAGTGTGCAAGTGGTCATTTGATATTGAAGGAGTAGTTGGAAGATACGGTTTTCTGTGATGTTCCGAGGGAACCTTTGATTAGGTTTGGTTTCATGTGATTCAGCCAGATTTATTGCAGTTCGAATCATTTTACAAATGTCATGTCTACTCAGGTAAACGTGCGTGTCTGAACCTGTGTTTGTGGCTGTTGGGTTTGGATTGTTGCCTCGGAACCACAACATTCCACCCCACACCGAACCAGCCCAAATAGGTTCTGATCCGATCTGCCGGGACTACATCGAGGACTGGGATCCGTGCTATTCCTAAATCTGGGTCATAGTTCCAATGTTAGTGTCATGAGGCGATTGATGGTTCCACGATCGCAGTGACTTCGAGGCGTTTTTTGGCAATCATGTTGCCAAGCAGCGATGCATATCTAATATTCCTTCTAACCCTACTCTTAGAGCTAATTGCCTCCGTTTTTGTTCATTATATGGTTCAATCTGGGTAGCTGATAACTCAAACCAACGGATTTCAAGTCCAGGGTTGCTGTATATCACGATCCAATTGCGAAATCGCCCTCGCAGCTGTAGCATTGATTAGCTATGACTATAGGTTGACCAAAAGCCTCTTACTGTATTTCTAAGAAGTACTTGATTCAAATTAAAGCACCTAGGAATATAAGTATATTATTTAAAAAAAATTCAAGTGTAACCTTCACTACTAGTTACTATGAATTAAAACCAACACTGTTTTGATGACTGTAAGCCTTATAGCCCTAGAAAGCATTGGGTAGAATCTATTTGTTCGAAAACTTGAGCAAAATATAACCTCTTGCTATAACTTCCTTGTTATTGCCTCTCATCATAATCTCATCTCGTATCCTCTTGTCGTATCCTTACTTTCCAGCCCTTGATACTTGCCTCTTAACATACCAATACTCTAGTCTCTTGCTCTACTCATGGGAACACAGTGCGTAAATCTCATTGCGTAACACCTCAGGCCCGAGGTGGGTTCTTACTGTTGCCCGGGGAGACGCTATTTACAACCTATCAATTAGTATCCCCAGTATAAAACAGCCTTCTTTTTACAACCTCTCTCCACAGCCTCTTCTTGCATCTCGCTATTGTTTCCGAATGTTGTAGTCTTGGGTATAGTATATAAACTCTAGTTACTGCAAAAGTAGTGTCCATCGAAACATGCTGCTGTAGGCCCGAAACGAACGAGGGATTACGATCGGTGGTACACGGTGGTACCTGCGTGCGAAACGTGCCGTGGACTTTTATATATTCAAAGTCAGGCGGGTCGGGCGCAGTGCTTGGATGAATGTTAATTAGTATCGTAGATGATAACAAACTTGGCAAATGCGATCGAATCGAACAGTCGGCATCAACATCAAGAACGTAAGAGCCACGGAGTTAGGTCATAGAGTGCTCCGAGCGTCTTGGCAACGCTTCAGGGAGTTCCAAAGCCCGCCTTTTACCTACATAGCAAAGCCAGGTCTACAACGATCAATCAAACCCGAACGTAACACTCTTTTGGTGTCATCTCAATCGCATCACTACAAAGAGCACGTAGGTATACAGGCAAATCAGCCAATAAAAGGTTTAGGATAGGCCACCTGCTCACCATCCCTCGTCACTCTACTTCACGCTAGATGTTAACGAATAACAAGACCGCAAGAGCGGGTTATATGACGACATCCACGTACAGCTTCGTCCAGCCTTGTCCATTTTGAAATTACTTGCAGGGCTAAAGCCAAACCACAATCGGAAGCTGTGACCAGGAACAAAATACCGACCAAAACTAACGCTCAGCAACAGGTGCTTCTAACAACATGTTGGATTGAGAGTGTCTCATTGGAGAGTTTAGTATCTAATCATGCCGCTGCTGCATAGAATGGCCCAAAATTATGAACACTTACGAAATTGCTCCGATAATCCCGACTCTTGAGGAGTTTGATCAAGTATAAAACCCGGCAGGCGCTCAATGCATTTATAAAAAAATTGAATTCCCAACTGACACAATGAAGCTTACAATTTTGCTTCTTTCCTTGATCCTATCTTGTGTGGGTGCAAGCTGGACAAAAAGCATCAACTACCGTTCGCCATCGGAACACCACCCATCGCTCGGCATATCTATTCACAAGGTTGTCAAGCGAAACGATCCGCAAATTCAATGGGACCCTACGAAGCTCAATTTCACACATGGTGTAGCTTCCGGAGATCCGCATCCTGATAGTGTCATTCTTTGGACTCGTGTCAGTCCTACCTCTGATAACGATATTTCGAATGTGACCGTTTCCGGCTACGCAAAGTTGTTTGATCACGATAACGAGCAATATGTTGCTGTGTCGAAGGCACCGATCTGCGTTGAATACAAGGTTGCCCTAGATCAAAACCTTACAAACGTTGCCGACTTCGGGAAAGTATACACCAGCTCCGATGTTGACTATACGATAAAAGTATGTGCAATCGGATAAACCTTACTTTTTTCATGTCTAAGTCAGCACAGGTCGAAGCTAGGAAATTAAAGCCCTATACTACGTATTTCTACCAATTCAACGTTTGTAACTCAAATACCACCAGTCTTTTAGGGAGGACTAAAACCACACCTAATGAGGATGACGATCTAGCCAAGGTTGCAATTGCTGTTTATTCCTGCTCTAATTATCCCTTCGGCTTCTTCAACGCTTATGGTTCGTATACGATATGGCAAATCGATGATTAAGCTTACCAACTTGGTCAGGAAACACTGTACGCAAGGACTCGGTCGACTACGTGGTTCACCTAGGTGACTACATATACGAATATGGTAATGGGGAATACGGATGGGGAAACTCCTTGGGACGCATTCCCCTTCCTGACCGAGAAATCATCACATTATACGATTACCGAAAAAGGATTGCTACATATCGCACAGATTTGGATCTGGTAGCCAGCCATCAACAATTTCCATGGATACCTGTATGGGATGATCACGAAGTTGCAGACAACACATGGCGTGACGGTATGGCCCATTTAAATAATACTGAAGACTCTTTCGATCACGAAGGCGGGATTGCTGTTGATCAGCGCAAGATGCATGCTGTACGGGCATATTTTGAGTGGATGCCTATACGACAAGTTGACATGGATGACAACCTTCGTATTTGGCGCAGTTTCAGTATCGGGAAGCTTGTCGATCTCATCATGCTTGACACTAGGAATTATGACCGGTCCATAACCGATCTCTACTGGAACACCGACTACGTCCACAGCATCTCCAACGATGCTGGGAGATCACTGATGGGTTCGCGCCAGGAGAATTGGTTCTACAGACAACTTCAACGGTCCGCCAACCGTGGCGCAACCTGGCGCATTATCGGTTCCCAGGTCATTTTTAGCCGTATCAATCAATCTGCTGCGCTCGGGAATGAAAACCCTCTTAACTACGACGCCTGGGATGGGTATCAAAGTAACAAAAACCGCACTCTCTCCCTCCTATACGAAAACAACATCGGAAACAACATATTCTTAGCAGGCGACAGCCATGCATCTTGGGTCAGTGATCTGACCTGGCTTGATGGCAGACCCTACAATAAATCAACGGGCGAAGGTGCTATCGGTGTCGAATTCGCAGGTTCGGCTGTAACGTCTCCCTGCCCTTATGGAGCCAATATCTCCCTTGCCACTGCGAATAATTATTCTACATGGCTTCAAAATGCCAACGATGAGCTCCAATGTAAGCATCCCCAGCTGTTTCAGACAAACTATCACACGCCCGCCCACTCTAATCCTTGATTTCTATGCTTCATTACTAATCTAACATCGCCATCCAGGGCAGGATCTGTACTATCGTGGCTACTACGAATTGCACCTTGGTCGAGATGAAATGGAAGCCAGGTACTTCGGATTGCCTACAATCAAGGAAAGGATTGGTTGGGAGATATCCCTTGCAAACTTCACCGTCAAGACGGGAGCTAATCGGTTGCAACGGCCTGTCGCGGGTGGCGTGGTCGAGAGCGGAAGTTTGAAGGGTGGAAACACTGTGCAGACGAATCTCACTATCGATACCGCCAATGGGAAATGGTTTGTCAGTGATGGGGGTGTGGTTGTAGGAACTTGAATTCTAATTGCTCTTAATTTAGAACCCATTCAAAATCAATTGGTATCAAGGCCTTGTATCTTTCCTTATATCTCTCCTCTCCTTAACTTGTCGGACATGTGGTGGACTGTGGAAAACATTGTCCATAGCACAAGCACTTTGTTTCGCCAATTCGAGAGAAGAAAATCTTCATTCAGGAATTACCCAATCCTTTCGTACTTCCCTCCCTCCAAAAAACACATCGGCCCTACGCTATATATCCAGCCTTCTATAAATGTTAAATTCATGTGCCATTGCTGTGCAAGTCTCAAGGACCCATTCCGGTTTCTTTCAAGAGGTGGGTTAGCACATGCCATCTATATCTCAGGAACTCCAGAGAAAGAATCAAAGAATATACTACAATCAACGCATGTTTCCAGTCGATGGCTTTCTAACAAAATCGAATGGGTCTCGGGCTGCTGTATTGTGCTTGACCTTCTCCACCTATTGTGACAACTCGTCTGTCTATGGTGTTACTTCATCGGGAACTACAGAGTGGCGCGGGGGCAATACAAAAGGCCCTATGCTTATACCCCACCCTTCAAACTCCTTTGAACCCTTTTACCAAGGCCATGGGCACTTGAATTCAAAGATTAAACATTCATCACGCTAACTTCTAGATTTTTTGGCATCTACTGCGTAGGGGAAAGGATGAATGTACATGCGGATAGGTAAGAAAGGGCTGGAAGAGTATAAACTTAGGATTTTTTTTATCCCCTCCCAAATTTAGTGTAGGCAATATATCCGCAATAAAACCAAACCTTGGATTACATTTGACAACTTTAGTAGATACGTCCGTTTCCAGTAGGACTTGGTTAGGTAGTTTCGGTTATTGATTTATGGACTTTTAGCATCTAAAATTTGACGAGTAAATAAAATAGAAGCAGGGAGGATCGGCCTAAACATTTATACTCATACTCACTGGGAAAGGTAGGCCCTGAATTATATAGAGGAAGAGACTCTGTGGACCCAAGGACATGCAAAGGTTGTCCAGAAGGTGACTAACTGCCTTCGATAAACCTCCTCTGGCTGGCGATGAGCAGGCTGGCGTGAGTTCTACCTTCCCTTTCACTAACGGCTATGCCTTCCTAGGTTCGGCTAGCCTCTCTCAACACTGATCTTTGTTCCTGTTCAGTTTCGTAAAAGTTTTTGCTATTAGGTTGCAATTAACTCTAATTCCAACTTCGAACACTGAGAGTTGGAGAATATGAAATTGGACCGTGACTAGAAAATTCTATTGTGGTTGTGTTCAATTATAGAGTGAGCGCCAATGGAAAGAAGTCGAGGTGTTCGGTACCCCCATCAACAATGAAGACGGACATGATGCCAATCAAGCCTCTGGTTGCAAGGCAAAAGTATTTCAAGTGTTTAATCCTGAGAAGATATTGATGGAAATTTGAGCTGATCGAGACCCTGCGTGCTGTAGGATGTCGAGATGAGAATTAGTATGAGTTTTCGAGATATGGGTCTCCAGGAAACTGCAATCACAGGTTCTGGTGGAGGACACAGTTGCTTGGGCCGCGAAGCTCAAGAGGATAGTCATAGTGACCTTGGCTTGAGGCAGAACTATACTGTACAGGAACCCATATCGAATCATACAGAATGAATAGACGATACAATTATTAACTAAAACTATATACAAGTGAAAGCAATTAATTGCTTGAATGCTTGCCGCATCAGGGGCGGGTATAATCCTCGCACATCTGGCAGAACAAAGCCACCGGAAGGTACACATATGCACACCCACGAACAGTCATGGGGCGAAAGAAGCGTTATCTCATGAGCCGGAATTTCGAATAGCTGGATGATCATATATTTGGCACAGTATGAAGTTGTTACTTCGACAAGAGAGTTGGGGATAGTCACTACTCGCTACTACGCACAACGCGACAGTGGGGGCCTCATGGACGAGAACAACATGTTTGACTTAATCAACGCGTGCAACCAGCATATGTCGCCTTGGGCACAGGTTGGAGCTGTGTAGTGTTTGAAATAGACTCCAGCAGTAATTTCAACATTTTCTTTACCTGATCCAAGATATCATTCATGCCCTTTCTTCACAAGCAGACCCCTCCGATCACGCCACGGCAGCCCATGTTCTGCGTGCCACACATCAGTACAAGACCCCCCCAAAGCTCAAGCCCGCCGCCGCCGCCCCCCCACCGCCCCGATCCCATACAATGCGATTCAAAATGCCTAACCTGGCTCAAAACTGAAGTCATGTCAATAAGAATGAATCAATAAAACACATGCCATCGTACTAGAAACATGACGAATATTTAAATATATATGATTGTGTATTCATTAGCGTCAAAGTCAATCTTTGAGTGAATATCAGGGTATACACCACGATCCAGAATTCCATGCATCTTATCCCATCCAATATGAACCCCTTTTGTGCCACAAGGTCCCACCTTTCCAGAAACGCCTTTGAGGTGCTCGAACGCTAAAGAGAAGAGGAAAAACAGGAGGGAGAAGGGAAGAATAGAAGACAGACAGAAGAAATCATCAGATAGAGCAATCGTGCTGACGCCGAGCTGGATATCAAAACAAAAGAAAAGATGCCCGTCGTCCACAACGCGTACGTCAATCTCAGCTTCCTTCGAAGCCTTCTTAGAACCAATTTTAGTCCATTTTCAAAGCCCACTCATTTGTACCTCTCCTCCCCAGCCTAAGAACTCGGCCTCCCCAAAATCGCCCTTTCCTTGTGGCCCCGCATTCTCGACTTCCATTTCTGCATCTGTGTCTTTTACACTCATCCCCTCGACGTCTCCCGTTATCCTCGCTGCAGCAGGTTTCCTCGTCTTGGGCTGGGCAAACGGCCGCATGATGCCCTTGCCGATCGGGGTCTCGCTCAGGGGGCTGACCGGCACTTCGTCCTCGGCACCACGCATTTGCATCTTGAACAGGAAGCCGTCGTTGAGGTTGACCCGGACTTCATCCTCGTCGTGCCATGAGCGCTTCTGTGGGTTCAGAGGATTCGGATTCGGAGCGAGGGAGGATGTGGACGACGATGTGGAACCGGAGGATTGCAAAGAGAAAGGCTGACTGAATGTTTCTGCGGGTAGTGGGAACATAGACACAGGGTTGTAGTCGCCATAACCAGTGCCGCTGTCACTGCCTGTGTAGAGGTGGATGTTGGTAACCGGCTGCTCGGCATACCCACCGATTTTTTGTAGGCCGCAGAAGGGAAGAAGTTCCCGCTGATGTTGAAGTGAGGAGTCTAGCGGATCTCGGGGTAGCCTGACGGTATCGGGCCGCGGGCGGGAGAGGGTGGTTTGGATGGACGGGAGGAGGGAAGGCTTGGTGGACGTTTTGTAGCCCTCGGGAACGGATTTGCGGACGCGCATGCCGACGCTGAGCAGATTGACTTGGACCGTGTGTGGGAGCTGTGGGAAATATGAGGATGAGGATGAGGACGAGGCGGAAAATGGATCGTGGTAGTAGCTGTTGCTGTCGTTGTTGACCTCGCAGGCTTCGTGGCGGTCGTGGTGCCGGCGGGAAGAAGTTGAGTTTGTGCCACCAGCGG
Organism: Dendryphion nanum; assembly: GCA_020744415.1. Taxonomy (NCBI): domain Eukaryota; kingdom Fungi; phylum Ascomycota; class Dothideomycetes; order Pleosporales; family Torulaceae; genus Dendryphion; species Dendryphion nanum. Next base: position 649,695 of record JAGMWT010000005.1, on the reverse strand, counting down.
CAGTGGAGCAGTGTAGATGTTGTTGTTGATGATGGGTTCGGGAGATCGGACCTTGACCCCGCCGTTCTGGATGCTGCTGAATGTCGTCTTCCTCGCCCTCAAGATGCCAATCGATGCTGGTGTCGTCCCGTGCTGGGAAAAAGGCAGTGATTTCGGGCTGGTAGGGGCGCTTGGTGCGGTGGGGAGTGGTCTTGGAGTCGTCGTTGTAAACGTGTCGCATTGTGAGAACAGAGCAGCGCCAGGCAAGCAGGCAATAATACACAGTCGAGCATGCACAGGAGCACAGGAGCACAGGAGCACCAAGGAGCCACACAAGGAACACACAAGGAACGCACAGGAGCAGGAGGGGGTGGTTCAAATGGAAGGATTTGGCGTTTCCTGGTTGGCTGCGCCCTGGATGGAAATCAAGCGTCCCATGCGCAGCGCTCTGTGGCAGACTTGCACAGCACAGGGTTCTTTCTGCGGGTTATGGGGCCTAGGCGTATTCCAACGGATTCTTTAAATGTGCAAGGTGGGCGAGTAGGTGGGGATTCTGAGAGGCTGGCCTGTTGGTTGTGTCGCGTGAATAGACTCGTAGGCTAAGGCCCGGGGGGAGTATCACCAGCAAAACTGAGGGGAATAGAAGGAGAAAAGAGAGAAGATGATAGAACGATGATTGAAGATGGAGCAGCACGGCTGCTGATCTATCATCTACCGTCGATCACACGCTCTCTCTCTGATGCACGTATTCCTCCGTTTCCTGTTTCCAAGTGGCCCCCCGATGCTGCCGAAGCCCCGGTTGCTACAACCAGCCGCCAACTGGGACCAACCGGCGACCGAACGTTACAAAAGTACTCAATGCGAGACGATGCGAGATGATCTAGTTTTAGAAGCTCTTTACCTGCGCCGAGTGAGTAAATACTGCGAAGAGTATGGTTTTGTATATGGGACAAAGACCCAGAGATGGCAAACCAGGTGAATGCCCACCGCTTCCTCATACAGCGTAGATGCAGGATAGGGTCAATTTGGTGAGCAAATCATCTACGTACGACATCATATGGTAAATACATCTGGCTATTGTTGTTCAAACTGCGTCATTCCGTCAATACCATTGCTAGTCGCCACCACTCAGGCTGGAAACCCATCTATTGTTCATAGTAAGCTTGACAAACCCGCGGTCCGGCCATCTTCTGGTGGAGGCACACCCTCCAAATCCACATATACATTCGAAGAGCATTTTTCGCTTTTCTTACGAGGCCAACTAATCAATTAGTATTACCTGATCAGTATTTCCCATTCGATCGACAGCGCGAACCCAGCTCATTCCATAGTCACCACTAGCTTTACCGAATTGCACACTAGCCCCTCGCCGACGAATACGTTCTTTGCTTAGCAAGCCGCCTGGGCAACCCTCTTCCATAGGTCTGCCAGCACTTCTAGACCCATATATTCGAGCATCGTTACTCACCATATTCGGATCCTCATTGCCATCCCTGGCCATACGTTCAGAAACATACCGCGTCCGAGAGCGCGCCGAGATTGTGGACGACGATACATGAGTCACCCTGCGTCGCTGGGATCGTGGTGGACAGTAATAGGAAAGGGGATAATGCATGGGCAATGTTAAAAAGTGCCGTAATAGCTATGAGGAGAAATTCAATTGCAATGCCAACATTCTTAATCCCTAGGGTGAGACCAACCGGCCATCCTGTACATGTGTGTGACACGGCGGATCATCCCAAGGTCCACATATGTTGTTACCAAGCACCGCCATCACTTTACCATATAGTGAGTCTAGAAACTAAAGCAAAATAAAAAGGACCCCTGGATGGCACAGTATACTCGCGCAGTCCGCGCCCCATATGGCACCGCGCCGCCCCCTCCGCGCATCCTCCAACTCGACAAGCTGTAGCAACAAAGGACACACATAAGAAATAAATACACGTGGGACGCTTGAGCTGACACGTGGCTGGAAGATACGTCCATAATTACCCTACTTTGCTACTTTGCTAATGTGCTACCGAGCAAGAGCGGAAACGGAACGTATGTTTGAAGAGCTGCGCAACAGTTGCACATCGAGAGGACTACTGACCCATTGTAGGGGCTTCAAAACAAAGATCAATATAAAAGCATTCCTATAGCACAGAGGCGTAGAACCCTAGACGCATGGCAGACGTGTATAGCTCCATTATACTACCGATGCCAGTCAACATCCCAGGCGCGAACACTACAGTTCAAACATCCACCCCAAGTATGTAATCCTGGAATAAATGGCCGCCCTGGTGGCAAAGGAATGTGAAAAGCAAAGATAAATGTGGACGAGGAGCTGGCCAATAGCGTCTCGCTGTGAGTTGAACGTACGGCTAATCAAAGGCAACTATGTAGGTAAGTACCCTATTATGGACTAGTCGAAATAGCATTGATATTGATTGAAGATAATCTATGGCATATAATATACTTGTTCAATGACTTATGAATGGAACGAAAGATTACAAGAAGCTCAAAAGTGCCCGGGCTTGTGTTGTCCTTGTTCTGACATAACCTGCGTGAACAACTCCTAGGGAAAATCACACAAGAAATCTACAACGCTGAACCTTCATGGCAAGAAGAACATCAAGACAATCGCATAGCAGGACTGAAAAAAGAGAACCCGACGCCAGATGGCCGACACGAACAACTGCAAATCATCCATCCCTAAGGCTCTTGGTCTAAGAATTCTCGCAACTAGGCCACCATTACTGAAATCATCAAGTCAAACTATTGACAGTCACTTCAAGATGAGAATTCAAACATGCACTTGAATTACATATGTGAATGGACGCAGAAGGGGCTGCGGGAGAACCACCTCTGGCACGACGAATCTTTGAACCCGCTCTGGACCGACTAATGTCGTGCGTTCAACCGCCAACAACCAGATCCACCAACTCAACTCCCAACCCGACTATGATAAGCACTATCATTGCCAATCTGATCCTCTCAGTCAGTGCGCTGGTGATCACGGTAGCAAAATCTGCAAAATACCCGCAGAAACAAGGATAGACGCATACAGTCCTCCCCAAATGCTCCCCAGAGACTTCGACTAACACTCCTGCAACAATCCGAATGCCTAGGTAAACCTAACACCGAACAGTAGAGAAATCTGATAAAGAGATAGGCACGAGAAAACGAAGGCTAGACAGGCCGACATCTACCATAATTCTAAAGACAGTGAAAAGAAAGCTAGATGGAGGAATCACGCTGGCAATTGTGGTACCTTCCACTATCGCTGGCTTGCTCCCTGCAAAGATCGAACTACTCAAAGCTATAGGGAATGTTACGATGACGACTTAAGATTTCCTCACCAAATATATAACCCGCAAATCAATTGAAACGAAGCTCCATGAGACCTGACAGACATTCGGTTCCTCGTAAGTTGGGATGAGCTATGTCATATATAGACTCAATATTGATGGCTACCTAGGTAGTTACAAACAAGAACTATAACACTGCAGCTGGGGAGCCATAATGACTCTAAAGCAGTGCTCAGAGGATTAAAGTAAGCCAAATAAGTCCGGAAGCATGGATTTGGACCATGATCATACAGTAGAAGTAGTAGAAACACCGGCATACCACGCCAGCCCTCGGGCTCTGCACATCTACCAAACCAGCGAAGTACCACGTCCGACTCCGCTGTATCTCCGCACTACTTCTTTGCTTTATACTCATTTCCCCCAACGCCACTACTATAACCTCCAGCACTGACTGAAGAGATTTCATGACTTTTAATGAGATTTTTCACATCGGCCTCTCCCTACAAGTCAGCTTTCCTATCAGCCTACGTTGCCTATACTAAATTCCAGCTCACATCGTCTTAGCTCGATTTCGCCCTCAACTACCTTGTCTCTCACGGGGCTCTGTAGTCCGGACAGCAGTACCTCCAACACTACACATTTTCTTGAGTAAATCCTTAGTGTTTGTATCACACACTACTTCATACTCTGCGTTTGAGTTTTGTAAAGGCTAATGTGAGGGAATTAATGCGTTACATAGCTTTACAATTAACTTTTTGTCTAGGTTCTCACAAAGCTTGTGTCAACAAATTTCTGGACTTCAAAGCCCCGCGAGTGCCGGTGAATATCATCTTCGTAGCCATCTTCGCTATGCCCAGGGATAAGGCTATCATTTCGCTGCGTTCCGATACCCCTACCTACCTTGAGTGTACTCGAAGCTTCGAGCACGGTTGTGATATCAATGTGGTTTCAACACCTATGCCCTCCATTGCCTCCGTACTTGGGGCACCTCTCCCTTGATTGTCCCATCAATGCGGCCCTCGAAGCAAATTTCACTATACGCAGGGCTACGGTTATCGTTTTGCTGCATCCCGATACATATACTTCCTTTGTATAAACTCGGAGCTTCGAATTCAACCGCCACATCGTTGTAGCTTGTGTACTCGCGTCACTGTACCCGAGCTTCGATCATTAATTACATCGCCATGGTCTCCAAAACTCATCTTCTTTGAACCAGGGCCGTCGCCTTCGACTTCCCTACTAATGTAGTCCTCATGGCTAGCTTCACTGTAACCAGAGCTGTAGCCTTCACAGTTAATCAATCGTAACAACAATATCACAGTGTGTGAACCACACAAGTTTTTCTTATTATTATTATATATACACGAAAATTCATGTAGTATGCTAATGCACATTTTACCTGCGACTCACCCCAGCGCCAGTACTTTTGACTCGCAACCAGAACCGAAAAAAGGACGGAAAGGAAGAAAAACCGTATCTCATGATTCATAACCCATGCACACAAACTCCAAAGAACCCAAGTCTCAGCAAATGGAAGTATCAATCTCTACACTCTTACTAGCTTCTCTCAATCTAGTCGTAAAGGTCCATTCCTGCCTCGCCGTCCTCAAGCTCGGCAATTGCATCCGAGTCGTCGTCATACATCTCAGAGTCTTCAGACTCGGAATCGGTATGGTTGGGCAGAACAAAGATATGACCATCTTCAAGCACAACTCTCGCAACTTCTCCGTCCTTGATTGCTCCGCGAAGGATCAAGACGGCCATACGATTGAGCACTTCCTTCTCGATGAGACGAGCAAGTGGCCTGGCACCGTATGCAGGTGAGTAACCCGCAGATCCAAGGTAGTCGCGCACTTCGTTTGTCATCTCGATGGTAACATTTCGGCTGTTGGCGTGCAGACGTTTCTGGATTTCGGACATACGGACGTCGACGATCTTCCGGATCTCCTTCTTAGTAAGGCGGTTGAATATGACAATTGAGGAGATACGATTGAGGAACTCGGGCAAGAAGTAAGACCGAAGAGCACCCATGACCATCTCCCTAGTAGTTGGATCGATGCGACCATCAGGAGCGTTAGGACGCGAGAGATACTCAGCGCCGAGATTGGAGGTCATGACGACAATGCAGTTCTTTGCGTCGATTACGCGGCCTTGACCATCGGTGATGCGACCGTCGTCCATGAGCTGAAGAAGCACGGTAAGAACTTCCTTCGCGGCCTTCTCTACCTCATCGAAGAGAAGAATGGAGAATGGACGGCGGCGTAAAGCTTCGGTAAGTTGGCCTCCCGCATCGTGACCAACGTAGCCTGGGGGTGCGCCGATCATTCTGCTTAGTGAGTGGCGTTCCTGATATTCTGACATGTCAAACCGAATCATGCTCTTCGGGTCGTCGAACAGGAACTCAGCCAGAGCCTTCGTGAGCAAAGTTTTACCAGTACCGGACGGTCCGCAAAATAAGAAACTAGGCGGTTGGTTTGGGTTTGCGAGTCCGGATCGTTGCAGACGAATGGAGTTGGAGACAGCCTGAACAGCTTCTTTCTGTCCGACAACAATCTTGCCCAAATGTTGTTCCATATTGAGTAATTTTTCCTTCTCAGTTGTTCTTAGTCGGGTAACAGGAATTCCAGTCCAGCGAGCAACAATTTCATTGATTTGATCTGGTCCAACAGAATCACTGAGGAGCGATTCGCCGGTTCCGCCCTGGCGACTGAACATTTCGGCATCGTTCCGTTTCTTTTCGTGTTCGAGCTCGTCAATTCGTTGTTCGACATCGGGAATCGCATAGTACTTCAGATCAGAGGCTGTCTGAAGATCTCGCATACGCTCGGCTTCAGCAAGCTTGTTCTTGAGGGTCTCAAGCTTGATCTTGGCTTCCTGGATTTCCTTTCCGCGTTCCTTCTCACGCTCATACATCTCACGTAATGGTTTGAGCTCCTCTTCAATGTTGGCTGCTTCGGCTCGAGCTTCCTTTAGACGTTGGCGGGAAGCATCATCCTTTTCACGATCGAGAGCGTGGATCTCGATTTGGAGTTGACGAAGGCGGCGTTCCAAGTTATCGAGAGCCTCTGGCTGTGACTCTCGGGTTACGCGGACTGCTGCAGCGGCCTCATCAACGAGATCAACAGCGGAGTCGGGAAGGCGACGCTGAGTCAAATAACGAGCAGCTAGAGTCGCAGCTGACACGATGGCGCCATCCAAGATAGTGACACCGTGATGTGTTTCGTAGCGCTCCTTCAAGCCTCGGAGGATGGATATAGTCTCTGGAATCGAGGGCTCCTTGACCAAGACTTGCTGGAAACGTCGCTCAAAAGCCTGGTCTTTCTCAATGTATTTTCGGTATTCACCTAGAGTCGTAGCACCAATGCAGTGGAGCTGGCCTCGGGCAAGCATGGGTTTCAAAAGGTTGGCAGCGTCCATACCACCCTCGCCGGAAGAACCAGCTCCCATGAGTAAATGAATTTCATCCACGAAGAGTACTATCATCTCCTTAGAATCTTCAATTTCTTTGAGCACTCCCTTCATACGCTCTTCGAATTCTCCACGATATTTGCTTCCCGCAACCAAAGCACCCACATCCAGCGATAACAATTTGCATGCTGCTAGGTTGGCAGGAACATCGGCGTCGACGATTCGGCGTGCTAAGCCTTCAACAACGGTGGTTTTGCCAACACCTGGCTCGCCAATAAGGACGGGGTTATTCTTCGTTCGGCGGGATAGAATTCGGACAACTCTTCGAATTTCCTCCTCACGGCCAATGACAGGATCAATTTTTCCATCGCGTGCCATTGCCGTCATATCTATTGTAAACTTCTTCAAGTTTTCGTTATCCTCTTCAGCATCTGCTTGCTTCGAATCAACCCGTTTCGTACCGCGGATGGCCTGAATAGCCTGGTCGATGAGCTTCGTGTTCGGTATGTTGGCTTCGGCGAGGCATTTTTGGACGGTTGAATCTTGCACCAGGCTATGTATTAGGTGCTCGACTGCAATAAAGCTGTCTTTCTGCGTTTTGCTGAGATCTTCAGCAGCTCGGAGCACCTTGGTCATGGCGGGGGAAGGTGACGTTCGATCTGGTGGAGGATCCTGGCTGGGTAATCGTACAAGAGCTTTCTTCAAGCTTCGCTCGAGGAGCTGAGCATCGCCATTTGCCCTATCCACCACCTGGCGGAACATGGGCATCGCCTTTTGTGCATCTGGGAAGGCTGGGTCCGGTGGTGGGTCGATGAGCGATACTGCGAGATGGATAGGAACAAGCTGTGAGTGAGCATAACCCTTGGCAAGCTCGAAGCTGTCACCCAGAGCTTTGGCTGCCCTATCCGTGTACTGATCGAAAGAGGTCATGATGTGCGGTATAGAGGTGGTTGTGTGTTGTCGCGGTGTGATCAAGCAGTGACTCGGGTATAGTAGAAGGAGAAAAGGTGAGTTTGCTGTACTCGCTATGTTAATGTTTGCAGATACTAATCAACGGCGTGGCGCTGCCAACAATATATATTTGGCCAGGCAGATCTTAGAAGACGCGTGAGGCAGCCAGCGGCATCACCGGTTTTCTCGAGTCATCCAGCCTGATCCTGATGTGGCCCAGCGAAGTTTCGAGCCTGTTCCAGGGCCCCGCCGACGTCATGACCACTAGGCTACAAGCGGTTAGCGAATCCTCTTATCACCCCATCGGTCACTTCATTGAGCGTCACACATGGATTCATCTGATCCAACATCAATGATCGAACTGGTTTCATAATAATGCTAATAAGATTCCATCTGCTCACCATGACAACTGAGTTTTGCGACCTGAATATGCTTAAACTGGGAGCGCTGGTGCAATCATGAAAGGGAAGGAACTTCTTGGGAATCATGATCTCGAGCAGTGCTTCATGATGGGATGAATCCTTTTCTTTCGCCGCCCTTCCTGCGTATGTGTCACTTCCAACATGCGCAATCACGTTCCGCAAGTCGGCGTAAGCTTTGCATGTCACATCCTGAATAATTGCACGCGGCTACATTCAACGAGTGGCTGCAAGTTTGTTTTCGCATCCGACCTTCAGTCACGATTCCATCAGGATGCAACATGAAGTCACGCCGCGCTGGGCTGTCACTTAGCTCCTGTGGTGAGTGAGGATCGCACTTGACTCAAAGTTGAGCTTGATTTGTTTGCAGGTTCCAGTTGCCATCGGGCCGACATCAACATCACTCAAAACTTTCAAATGTGTCATTGAACTTTTGTCATTCCATCTACGTAAGTCATGTACGGCACATGGAAGCCATAATCGGGGTATCCACCAGCGTCCTTGTCACTATCTAGTAGAAGAAACCAATGATCTTGCCGGCAACGTGCTTCCTCCTGGCCTCCTCGTGGTCAAGAATACCGGCGGAAGTGGTGAGAACGATGAAACCGAATTGACGCGAGGGGAGCAGCTTGACGACCCACTTCTCGAGGTCACGGAGCTGGACGTTGTAGCGGGGAGAGATAACACCGGTCTTGTTGATGCGGCCGTTCAACTGAATGACAATCTTGCCGTTGCGGTGATCGTCAACCTCCTCGAACTCGCCGATGTAACCACTAAAAATGAAGCGTTAGCATATGTTGCAAAATCATAAACATCGGACATCATGCGTAAAAATTATTTTACTCCGAGGACGTGTAAGGACTTCGCGAGGTAATCTATCGGGTACTTAAAGGACAGAGGTCGTAGAGCATCGAAACCATTGTCTAGTTATCAACCCGAAGAAAGGGGGGCATGCAAAAATGCATGGCGGCCGACAAGGAAAGAGGAGACCACATACTGCTTCTGCATAACCTGGAGGAACTTGATGATGACCTTGGAGCTGGGTCGGATCATAACCTGGCGCTTGCCGGCCTTTTCGGCGTTGTTGATGGCATTGAGGCAGTCGTTGAGGACGGATGTCTTGACCATTTTGACGGTTGTTATCGGAGATTCTCACTGGCGTGGATGCGAATGAGGTATCTGCAGCAAAAAACTATTAGCCTTCAGAAGCCAGAGCAATGAGAGTGCCCTCAGCCTGAAGCTGGGGGTTCTTCAGCTCTTGGTGCGAAGGAAAAGCGTATCGCGATTGCGATTGCTTCCCCAGGCATTCTGAAGGGCACTCGCGGCGAACATAAACATACCTCGTTGAGTTTGGTGGTGATGGGCGTGGTGAAAAGAGAGTGAGATCGGAGTTTTCGCGAAGTCTTGGGGAAATTGGATTTTGGTCGTGGGCGCTCGGCAAGCGAGGCGGGCCGGAAGGTTGTCCGTGCCCAAATCGTTGCATCCACTCACATGCATTGATGGCGGACCTCCAGGACATGGACGCGACACGAGCCCTCACACTGAGATAGCTCAGTTTACATATGTACGCCAACTTTGTTGACCTTTGCTAACGTACATCAGTACGTCCAAATAGTCTCATCGAAGCCTTTTCTTCTTCACGACGCAATCTTCACGGCGCCACCCGAATGGCGTCGGCACGTGAGATCGCGCGAGTTCGAAAACGCCGACCTAAATCATGACGTTGCCGAAATCTTCATTGGGCACCACGATTCGCCTCCTCATCACTTATCTTTAAGTTATATGTACGGAACACAGGGGCTGCATATGCTATCACAGCGCATCCCGATCATGTCTTCAGAAGCTTGTTGTACATGTGCCTCATTACTCTCCTCTATCCCATCTACCTACGATGAGAAGTCTGAGAAGCAGACTCAATTTGAACGCCGCCTCGACTGTTGCAAGAGAGCGATATGCGCGCGATGCATAACAGATAATCCCCGGTTTGCAACTTACTGCCCGTTTTGTCAGATATCCATTGTACCTTCACCGTTACCGCAAGGGCTCCGAGATCCCCCAGAATACTCGCCACCCACCCAAAACAGGCGAACAGCTGCAGAGGCACGAGACGATGAGCAACCGCCACCATATTCAGCGCATAATCCGTTACATTCACCACCAGAGAAGGGCAGTGCCAAAAATGAAGATCAAGCGCCAGATGTTCTACATTTCGTGGACCAAAACAATGACTCTTTGAGCTCGCTTTCGCTGAGATATGGAGTACCTGTTGATTGCTTACGCAGGACTAACGGGCTCTATGCGGACCATCTGTTGGCAGCACGTCGTACAATTCTCATACCTGGAGAATACTACAAAGCGGGTGTGAGCCTCAGTCCGCGACCTCTAGAAGGTGAAGAGGAAGAAATCAGAAAGGTCAAAGTGCGCAAGTTCATGGTGGGGTGCAAAGTTGTGGAGTAAGTACAGCTTCAGAATGATGGGTCTTGTAGAGCAAAGTCACTGACCGGTGACGAGCATTGCTCCGCGATACAGATACGATGTTGCGCTCATGTACCTCCAACAATCAGATTACGATCTCGACCAAGCGATGGAAGCGTTTAAAGCCGATGAGAAATGGGAGATAGAACATCCATTGGAGGCAGCGAGGCATGGTAAGGCAAAGGCAAAAGCGCCACAAGCACTGGGGCGCCGTAAATGGGCATTTGGCGGCAGCGGCCTCACGGGTCAGTTATCATAAAAGCCTCAGAGCGGCGATGTAATGGTCAGGCTGCGACGTTTGTGCCGGCCTCACACGAGCAGCAAGGAAACTAGGAGGGACTTGCCTAGAGATTCGATCATCGATTTTCGCACTTTGCCTTAGCAAATCGAAGACAATCCAATTTGGCTCCATAGTCGCTCTCGAAAGGAGTTTGTTATAGCGTTCATTCCGAGCTTGGTACCCATCTTTACACCGTTCTATCCGAGCGTCTAAAAAAACGACACAATATCAAATCATCAGCTCTTGGACCAGTGGTTGCCGCTACGCCACTTTTGGTACGGCAATATACCGCTTGGCACCAACTGCAGGCCATAATTGTTCAACACCAATCATGTCACACTCCTTAGCGCTCAAACATTCTGCACCTCACAACTGCAGTCTTCGAAGCGCCGCCCTCCACCACCCATCGCTCTGCACATCTTGTTTCACACTCATTCGAACGCATCTGGCAAGGCCGCCCCGCTCATTTGTTCGTTTCCTTCCACTCTATCTCCATTGATGCCGTCCCGGAGAGTTGATCTAACGGGAATGAGCAATGGTTCGGGAGCGGAAGCCAGCCACGGTGCTTAATTGTACCTTTGAAAGGTCGATGAAGGTGTAATGCGGGGACAAGGACCTGCATTAGGGTCTATTATTGGCTGTGTTGCGGAGCTAATGGTTGCTAAATGCAAAGATGTGGGATGTGCTTACGCGCTGCAATGGGTGTCGATAGGGCATCTCACTTTTATTTGGGGCACGACAACGGCAGGCCAAGGATTTGGTCAGCGGGGACTGACCTTTCCAGGCGCCAACATTCTCCTTCTCGAAGTATGCCGTGCTATTTTGGAGATACAGGCGATATGTGGTCCAGGGTATGTTGGTAAGGTCCTTGAAACGCCCATCGCAACCAAGCTGTTTTAAAAGCAGGGTGAACCCGCACACTCAACGACTCCTTCTGTATCCCCAGGCCAGAAGACTCATTTATCAGTGCTTTCGCGTCTCTTTCCTTCGCATTGTTTCTTTGGTCTCATCTCTCTTTTATTATCCTTCCATACCTATTTTTGGTTCTCATTGAGGGTTGCTCCTGGTTGTGCACTCTCCTTTACCTCTTTCGCCCTAGCTTTGAAGTACCTATACAAAAGGGAGTCAACGAAGAAATCGCAAGATCAGTTATTCAACATTCACAATGGTTAATATCAATCCCGCACCGCTTCACATCGCGCAGGCCGTTATCGCCGGCCTGTCGGCTGCTATGAGTGTTGCGATTCTCGGCACCTCAGCACACACCCTACACATTTACAACACACAACAGTCCACCAACCCATGGTGGCTTTACCTCTGGCCTCAACACTTTGATGTTAGTGGTACAAAGGCTCTCGTCGCATCGGCGACTACTACCATTGTTCTCTCTCTCGTTTTCTTGGTATTTGGACTGGTACCTAAAGTAGGCCTGCCGCGCATCGTAGACTCGTATCATCTGCTGATTCTTCATATAGTTCAGTCTCTCCAATAAGCACACCCTTCGTGCTCTTATCTCACTCGGAACAACGATTCCTTCGGCACTTCTTGCGTTGGTGACGGTGATATACGCACATATCATCAACCACAACGCACCTGAGCTCGACACAATCCAGACATGGACCTGTCGATACAGGAATAGCCAACCAGTAGTGAAGCAGAGCGCTGACTTGGCATCAAGCATGGCGAACTCAAACTTCGATTCGCTTTGCATGGAGAGCGTGAGTTACTACCTATCAGAAGTGCTCACCAAAGCTTGTATACTAACATCCCCTTCTAGAAATTTGCTCTCTATGGCACTCTCACGGTTTTCTTGCTACTCAGTGCAAACATGGGCCTAGCTGTTGTGACATGGTTGGCTGACAAGTGGGCCGCGAGGAAGACTCGCAAGGAGATGGAAGCTGGACAATCCTAAACGCTTAGTTTATGGATTTCTCGATATGGTTCGAGTGTGTGCAACAATGAGAAGATAGCTTGAGGGGTTTGTACCTGTGAGTCTGGCGGTATTCCGGATGATGGATACATTTGACGAAGAACGGCGCGATATTTCACATTACCGTGCATTGTTACCGGCGAGTAACACAGTCATGGTTTCATTGTTTTGTAAAATTATTGATGAAAAGGACAGTAAACAAGATAGTTAATTTCTGCGGCGTAAAATACTTCGGCGCTTACGAGATGTTTTGAGTTCTACCTTTGAATTGACATATATCACTTTATGTATACCTTCGGAGATTCTTTCCATCAAGTGATTCCTAGGCTGGATATATCGAAGCGGCTTGGTTGGCGCGGATTGCACGCAAATGAAACTCGAAATGTCCTGACTAGCTTGTCGTACAGGACAGAAGTCGTATGAAGTTCTATGTCACTGTCACCTAAATGTTCGCTAATTCATCCCAATTTTCGAACTCCGATCAAGACATCAATTCACACTGGAAAGGAAAGTAAGTAAATATATTGGCATCTCGCATGAATGACAGAGTCATTTTCATCGATGGAGACAAGAAACTACAGCTGACAACGAGAGAAACTGCATCAGATTCCGCATCGATGAGGCGGACACGGTGCACCTTCTCAACGATCCTTGGGATTCTCTAGTGATTATCGTTCAGATTCAAGATATCTGTTAAGCTCAGTCCGTCGCTTCAGAGCTGACGCGTAACTTCCTGGGCCGCGTTCTTTCTCTCAATCACGAGAGAGTCGCGTAGTGGCAACTCCACTATCTTTTTTCTCCTCCACACATCGTACGCTAGCCCCAAAACCAATAGTCCAGCTATACCCAAAGCCACCGACAAGCCAATCACTGTTGGCTTGTTGTCTTTTACCTCCGTCTTCAGCGTAGCCTCAGATGCAGGAATTGCTATGCTACCATTGCCTGAATCACAACAGGCGCGAGCCTCTTTGTCTTGTCCACAGCAAAATCGGTTATAAGTCCCGCACGGTGTGACGAGAGCATCTCCTTCACTTAAGAATTCTAGTGATTGTCAGTGTATGATTTGACATTGTCAGCTGTATTGACTTACTTGCAGTGCAGATATTTGGGCATCCTGAGCTATTGAACGAGCTGCTTGTGCATCCTCGACGGGCGGCAGACATGAGGCCAGTTGAGAAACACAAGCCGTTCGACAGACAAATATCGTTCGGTCGACAGCAATGGCTCACAGCGGCGGATGCATTACATGGTATAAGTCCTGGGGCGACCTTACCATCCGGGTAAAAGCATTCTGTTGCAACGAACGGTAGAAGAATTGAGATGACGAACACGACAAACTTATTGGCGCCCATCTGGAAGAGTAATAGTTAGGTAATAGGCCTTAGGATATTTCTTTCAACAATTTCCTCGCGGATTACATTTCTTTTATGTTGCGAGTATGTTTGAAGCTCAGCCCCAGCCTGATACGAACCATTAGGCTGAAGACAACGAAAAGCGAAGAACAAAACAGTGGCTTTGTTCTATTGAAAAGTGAAGCGGAAAGTTTATTCAACTCGGTCTGCCTCGCCGTTCAAGGCCTTGGAAGTACCAACGCATGTTGCTAATGCCTCAGCCTCGTGGCTTTACCTTATGGCTGCAAATCATGGGACCATTAATACCGCACGTCGAGGGCGCAAGTTCAGCTGCCTAGATCAGCCACATATGCATGGTCCTCTACCCCGCCCGCCAGCTTTCAAGTCGATCGACCTCCTTCCCTGCAATGGTCCCTTTTAGTCGGCAACATACTCGACCCACTTTGTTACATCTGTCACGGTTGTCATGGATGTCGCCTGGCTCTTTGGTGTGGTGGGACTTATCTTTGATTTCTGCGTCAGATGCAAGAACAACACCAAAAGATACGACAGCCTTGCCAGAGATCTCAATTCCTTGGCTACGACACTACAAGTAGCTGAGAGGTATCTTCCTTATAACGTAGACTTTCAAGATGTGCGACAAGCAATCGTAGATACGGGGAAGGTTTTATCCAGATATACAGAACCCAGCTCGGGAACAGGCATACCTGGACGATGGAGTCGAGAAGTGAGATTGGCGATGGAAAACATTGAAGAACTAAGAAATGAACTTGATAAACAACACAAACATCTCGACACGAGAGTCATGTGAGTGGCTCGGCTTTCACCGGTCTGGGAGTATGCTACTTACTTGCTATCCGTAGGTCCATTGCTTCTCAAGGCCTATGTTCCCATCCACAACTTCAAAAAGCGCTACCTCTGCCCAATTCTGCAATTCTCCCATCACCATCTCAAAACGAACGAATCTGGATCGATATTGACAAAGCCTTACAAGATACGCCTAATGATGAAAGCAGAATCGATGCTATTATAAACCTTGCTATACAGAGATCTACATCATATGGTCCACCTATAGAATCACCCCTTGACGAGCTCTCGCCGTCTACAACAACCGATTCTTTCTTCAGCCACAAAACAACTCCGGATTACTTCTCTGACGAAAGCCGATACTCCCTCACAGCCAGCGAAATTTCAATATCTTCCAAGTCCACGAAGAGAAGCGAACGTCCCAACAGCTTCATGTCTTTTGTCACACGTGCAGGACACAACTTCGTCAAAGCTGCCAAGAAGGGTGACCTTACTGCACTGCAAAGATTACGCCCTCGTGTCGACGACATCACTCTCTTCGAGGCCCTTGTTTCGGTTATACAGACCGAGCGCGTGATATCGGAACGACTAGAGGTTGTCAAATATCTCGTCAGTGTTGAAGTCTGTCTCGAAGCCAAAGAAACCTTTCACAAGCGCACACCATTAATTTCCGCGATTGCAAATCGACACTATGACATTGCCCAGTTTCTGATCGAGAATGGGGCATCAACGGACACGCGAGACGGAACGTGGGATTGGACGCCGTTAGTTTGGGCCATATATATGAACAACACCCACATTGTCCAGATCCTAGTTGACTGTGGTGCAGACCTTCAAGCGAGAGATGTACTCTGCCGCCGTACTCCACTTTTGTGGGCGGCGAAGCTTGGAAATTGTCCTGCTCTGAAGATTCTGTTGGAGAAGGATAAAAATCTGATCGCGGTGATGGACAAAGATCGGATGTCACCAGCCGCTCTAGCATATGGGGAGAAGTATCGAGAAGCTGGGAGGCTGTTGAATGAGTATGAGGGTAAACCAAATGGTTGATATGTTGCTGCCTTTCCACCTAACACAAGGTTAGCAGAGTGGAATTTAAAATAATCTGTAGTAGTACCAAGTTACTTTAAGTGTTGCTTGAGCTTTTCCATAAAGAAAGTATTATCCTCTTGGCATTATGGTAGTCGTGGATGCTAGTGCAAGCAGGTAAGGAAGATTCTTTGTGGCATCATTTTTCATCCGGCTCCCGCTTGAGCAAGTCCATGACGACTTGAACACATCGCCGGAATCCCTCCATCTCTTCCTCGACCGTCCCACCCATGCCAGTACTTGCGAAAGATATCGAGTTGCCGACATATACAGGCTTCCCAGTCTTGCGCGCAATTATCTTCGCGAGTCGTGTTGTGAAGTCGAGGTTCCCACTGTGTGTGTATAGTGGCGTACTGAGGGTTTCGGACGGACTTGATCTCTGAGGAACAGAAGGTCAGCATGATCGAAATGAACGCGATATCGTGAAACTTAACCCACATTTGGCATCGCATACACAAAACTACCCATAGAAGCCGAGGCTGCAGAATCGGTGGTGGCAGATGTGAAGAAGAGCAGGAGTGAAGTTCGGTTGTTGGTCAGTTGGAGATGAATGTTCGTCTGTGGGGCTCGCGGAAGTGGAAAGGAGACTTCTGCGACATTTGGTATTTCAGCCATGGCGGATAGTAGGGGTGCGATGTATATTGTGCGTCAATGTCTGTGAGAAGATGGCGGAAGCTCCAGCTCTCTTATGTTGGAAGGTGGGGTTATCTTGGAGCTGTGTCGCGTTTTCTTGGCGACACACGATTATCACTATGTACAACCATCCCCGAGGTCATGAATATACCAGCGCCATACACGACTTTCTAGCAAGAGAAACCCGATAAACATCAGGTCAATCTAATATTGATATGACCGAGGGAGAATGGGAGGATGGTGGCTTTGACCCCATGTCTGATCCCGATGAGAAAAAACACCTTCTCTCAGTCCTAGACTCGTTCCGGTATGTTCCCAGTTCTAAGTGCATTTGTGATTGTCGAGGTCTTTCACAATATTTAGAATTACCATCACAACACTTTTGCATGCTAACTTGTACTGAAAAGCTCTTATCGTCGGCTCGCCCACTTCAATGGCACTCATGTCCGACGTCAGGCTTTCTACTCCCTTCCTTCGGAACATTGGACTCTCCTATCCAAGCCTCCATTTTCGATCCTAGACTCTTTTAACAAAATAGACGATTTAATTGACGCCAACGCGGAGCTTGCTGAGGCAATCTTTATCGCCGGATTCAAAGGTTTCGTTGCACCAAGTCTCGATGCCGAATGGGTCGCGTCGATTGTTGATGAGAAATATGCTCAGAATGAATTTAAAGTCTTCTCCATTGTAATGGATAAACTCAATGTCCAGGCCACGCAAACGGATCTTGACAAGGCGCGCAGCTGTATTCACCAGTTTTACCGAGAATGGAGCTATGAGGGCGATGTGGAGCGAAAAAGGTGTTTCAAGCCTGTCGAAGAAACCTTGAACCAAGAATTCGAATCTCTTCGTGCCAAGTCTCCAGAGCTTCTGAAATCTACGTTACAAGTTCTTGTGCCGGGAGCAGGACTTGGTCGCTTAGTTTTCGACCTGTGCCGAGTTGGATTCTCCGTCCAAGGCAACGAAATATCGTATCACGAGATTATGGCTAGTTCGCTTGTTCTCAACCACACCTCCAAAGCTGGTCAATTCACTGTGGCTCCCTTTGCCTTGAGCTGCTCCAACCACATCACTCGTGATGACCAATTCAGAACGTATGCGATTCCTGACGTTCATCCTGGCACAATACTCTCTGATGTATCTCACGACCTCGGAGCATCACCATTTGGTGAAATGAGTATGGCTACAGGGGACTTTTGTGTACTGTATGGCAAGAACAAGTCTGAATCCAAAGACATGTTTGATGCGGTTGCCACGGTGTTCTTCATCGATACAGCACCCAACATCATCCGATACATTGAGGCTGTCAAGAATTGTTTGAAGCCAGGGGGGCTTTGGATAAATCTTGGTCCACTACTATGGCACCATGCATCGCGGCTGAAGTTGTCGGGCGAGGAACGAGAAGACAGGTTCAGCAATGGAGACGGGGAAGACGCGGGAATAGCAGATCCTGGCTCCGTTGAATTGACTGACGATGAGGTTGTGGCGTTAGTGGAACACTTTGGCTTCACCATAGAGAAGCACGAGACGGGTACTTTTGAGACAGGGTATATATCCAACCCTGAAAGCATGCTACAGAACACTTACCGGCCGTCTTTCTGGGTTGCTCGTAAGAAGTGAAGAAAATCATATAGTAGTATATCCGGTGGTCTTGGCCAAGAAATTGATCTACAATGTGTGGATAGTGTGATGATCTGAACAATGACTATATCAATATGTACCTAGTTTAGAACTCTAGAGTAAACAGTCCTCACCATACATATCACCCTTCGACCGAAGCTCAACTTTTCCCAATATGGCTAGCTCGTCCATAAGCGATTTTCAGGGTTGATCAGCTTCCGACGACAGTCGTTTCAACTTCGAACATGCATCCCCGCATTATCCAATACTGCGCTGCGACATCACGAATTTCGAGGTATATGCGATCGCCTATGCATAGAGTCTGATAACCGGAATCGGAGTCGGGTTCATTCGGCATTCTAGGGACAGCATCGATTTATACCACAAATCGTATCGACCTTGTGAAACGTGACTCCTGCCGCAACATTACGATGCGTTTAAGCTTGGCCCAATGGCGTCCAAGCAAGCTGCTTGTTTGAACTGTAGGAAGAGCAAAATCAAGTGTAAACGCGAGGTTGGTGCTGCCGTGTGCGAGAAGTGCGAGCAAACCAAAACGGAATGTATTATTCCAAACTTCCATATTGGGAGGCAGAAAGGGGTCAAAAAGTATGTCCTTGTACGTCGTATAGTTGGGTTACTGACTTATACTTCTAGTAAACGTACAGGATTGGATAAAGCTATCTTTCAGATCGAAGAAGCAATCAAGAAGTCACGATCAGATTCATTCTCAAAAGAGGGTACGCTTGAACAGCTGCAACAACTCCTGGGGGAAGTCCGAGGAGTACAAGAAGCATCAGACGCCGACGCGGCATCTATTAGCATTCCTCAATTGACTGAAAGGGATGGCTCAGGCCACCCAAGCGATGATCAACTCGCTCTTGATGACGCTGAGAACCCGCTGCAGCTACTTGCACGAGCCTCCGATCTTCGATTAACGTCCCCCCAATCTGGAGATGCCAGTGCATCTACCCCAGGCAGTCGTTACTATACAAATGAAAGTAATGATGCTGTCGATGTCCATCGATTCTTTCTGCCTATGAAAGCATATCTAGATCAAGGCCCAGATCTCGATCCAATAGATGTCGGTCTGGTCACCCTTGAAGAAGCGGATATGCTATTGTCATTGTATGACTACCCACATAACAGAATATCATTAAAAGCTCACACCAAATACAGTTTCCATGACCGCTTGGCACATACACGATGGGGTCTTGATCCCCAAGTTCACACTCTCCATTTTGTACGCAATCGGTCTGCATTTCTTTTTACTTCACTGCTCACTGCATCCGCTCGTTTTCTTCCCTCAACTGCGGCGGTAGCTAAAAGGCTATTGCATCATCGTCTCTATCTAGTACAGCAAATTATTTCTCGAAGATTTCGGTCGGTCGAAATTATCCTTGCCTTCATGGTTAATGTGCCCTGGATGCATCCTGGAGCCCATGCTGGGGATGATGACACTGGCTATTTTATCTCTCTTGCGCTCAGTCTCGCTCTCGATCTATCTCTCAACAAAATAATTGTACCCTCACAGTCTTTCGAGCCTGATGCGCTTAAACGGATACCTAAAGCGGATTGTATTGACGCAACAAGAGCTCTGACAATGGATGGATTTGAAGACGTTGACCCGAAATCCGAATGGGGACAGCGACTTTTGCGTCGAAGGGAAAGAGTATGGATTGCGCTTTTTGTCCTGGAGCGGGGTGTATGTCTTGCTCGTGGTCGAAGTTACTCAGTACCTATCACACCACTGGTGATGTACTGTGACAAATGGCACAATAATGCAGTTGCTCATACACAAGATGGTGCACTTATTTCGATGGCGGTACTTCGCCGAGATCTCGATGGCTTATTTACTTCTGTTCGGTCGAGGTGCGATTCTTACAGAGTTATTGACGTTGGCTCCAAGGTGGCGGATGAAATTGAGGCCACTATCGAAGGATTCTTTACTCGGTGGAATACGGCATGGACCAGTGCAATAGGCGACGGCGAACACCGAACCTTACCGCCTTACGTTGAGATTCTTGTTACTCATACACGGCTGTCCATCTATTCCGGAGTGATCAACCATCCGACTGCACCACAGGAAGTCAAGAGGCAATTCCGAGCATCTGCCTTATCATCCGCTCTTAATGTTATGCGCGCAGCTATACAAGGCGAGTCACGTTTGAAGTCGATGCCAAACAATACCGTTATTATGATATGCTTTGCTGCTTGCATTGCTCTGACTCTAAGCACTGCATCATCAAGTGGGAGCCACAATCTTGCACCAAGTGTGCGTAATCTTATTGATGAGACTGCGACAAGTCTTGAACGTATAGGCAGTACCCCGTCTCACCGAAACGGAACTTCAGTTCTCTACGGCAAATATCTTCACGAGTTAGTGAAAGACGCACCGGCGATTGCAACCAATCAACACCAGTACCAGTCTGTAGCGAATTTAGCTCCACAGACTACGACGCCTTTAGACCCGGCAATGTTTGCTACTGCTTCGGACCACGTTGATACATTCGGCCACGCACAATATCCGCTGAATTGGGGAGAGCCATTACAATTCTCGGCCATGTCTGGAAATGAAGTGATTGAGACTGTCATGAATTCCGGCGATTTTGAATCAGCACTGTTTGATATCCCTATGGAGGATATGAATTCATTCGCTTGGATGGATTGGATGAATCCACCAGATTTCGGATTCCAATGAGACTATATAAAAATGCGGTTGAAACAAACGAAAAGGTTTCTCGCCCGACTACACCAACTGCCTAGTCAATTGTTGCCGACTATTCTCGATTAATTTGAAGAGACTACATGTTAGATCAGTTCTACAATCGAGTTATTCCACAACTTGGTTCATTTCTTCGCGAAGAACTCTCGCATATTGTCGTCAAGCCACTTTACGTCTTCTTTACTATCGCCGGGACCTATACAAGATTTAGCATTCGTAATTTCAGCCATACACTTAAGAACTTACCTCCCGCCCAGTGGCCCCAGATGCTCGGAAAAACTTTCAACTCTCCAATCCCCTCTCTCATATTCGCCACCTCAATCTCCGAATCTTCTGGTGGAAAATACAAATCCGTCTGCGCAGGCAGTACTAATGCTTTTGCCTTGATGCCCTGCATCGCCTTACGAAAGTCACCGTTGTATGGATCTTGTTGCGACACATCACCCGCCTGCCACGTATGCGCCATGACCAACATGTTTTCTGGATCCTTTGAACACGCCCATTTCTCCCAGAAATTGACTAGAAAGTCATCCAAGTCCTTGAATCCAAGAACAGTTTCGTACAACTTCTCGCGATAAAACGCCTGACTAAATCCCCAACCAGCGTACACGCGCCCGAGAGCTTTCAATCCAGTTTTCCGCGCCTCTGCTGTAAAACCGGTATATCCAGCTTCCAAAGTGTTGAAATCTGACTTCGCAACACCCGCTGAGCTGGAGCCTTTGGCCGCAAATAGTGCACTCTTGACGCCTTCAAGAAAAACCTGGTTATGCAAGCTTGTCTTTGCAGAGCCACAGAACGGTACAATGAGATCCATGAAATCGGGGTATTGTGTTGCCCATTGATACGTTTGACCCGCTCCCATGGACCATCCTACGACCGCACGAGCATTTTTGATGCCCAGATGCTTGGTTACAAGCTCATGTTGTGCTCGCACGTTGTCATAGAACAGAATATCAGGAAAGGGACGAAGTCCAGGAGTATTCGAAGGGGACGAAGACTGGCCGTTACCGAACAGGGCTGGGATAATGATATAGTAGTTGGAAGGATCAAGAGTCTTGTCCTTTCCTGTGAGCCAAAGGTTGTCAGAAATTACTGCATGTTGTCAGATAAGGGACCACAGTAGATAGGGGATAAAAAGTCCTTACAGCCGGAATACCAGCTAGGGTAAATGACTGCTGGAAGTGATGGATCTCCTAAGGTTTTGTACGCAATGAAGGCATTTGGAATTTCTCCTCCAGACTTGAGCTTGAAGGCCCCGAGTTGGTACGTTTGGTAGTCTTCCCCGACGTTGAGGTTTTCGATTTTCTGACTCAGTTCTGTGGACGACATCGTAGATGCTTGATGCTGGCTTTTCAATTAGACACAAGATGCTTTCCCTTTTTATACTTCTAGATCTCGACCCCAAGTTCTAGTCATTTGTCAGCCCGTGGATCCAATATCTGGATCTTGTTTATGTTCGGAAACCATCACACCTTTTAAATGTTGTATTTCAAAGCGAAATCCTTTGGTGTGAGTTTTTCAGACCTAGTTCGTGGATTTAGACCTATCGGAGAAGACTGTCAATGTTTCAATGATTCAAGGTATCTAATCGGGACCCAGGTTTCCCAGTTCAATTGAATCTTTTAGTAGTCGTGAATGTTTAGACCCTTTCCCCGAGCGATATCCGAGGCGCACAGTGGGGCTGTAACTGAGTTCGGTATAGCGCATCAATTATGCCCTTCAATTGCACCGCAAGCTTAACAATCAAAATATCTTTTCCAGGAAGAAAAATAGGGATCGTTCACCTCTCAAAACATGAAGCTCGAACCTCCTTATCTCTATTCCCAAATCTGTAATGGTGGAGTCGTTGGAGCAGCGGGGTAGCTCCTCGGGAGGGGTAGCAACGGCCTTCGATGACGTGAACATGCCTTCGATATCCGATAAGTCGGAATGAAACCCTCATCACCTCGGAACCGTCCAATTAATCGTCGAACTGCCGTTCCTATAGAAAAATAGCCAAGCTTATAAATATCTGAGCAAACGCCCAACTTTCTACCTCACATATTTTCGCCCTTTTGATCTAATTGACTACTCCTGTTCTCTCTCCAATATTCTTCACAATGGCCGCGCTCAAAGCCGACGCCGAAGCCCAAATCCAACGCAACCCACATCCCGATTTCAAATCCGTCGAAAATTCCCGCCCTCCCTTCAATACCGAGTCCAGGTTTCACTTCACGCAGGCTCCCCTTACAGCTTGGACTCCCGGGTCCGGCGCCAACAACCCCGGCCCAAGCCAAACGCACAAGCACCGCGAAATCGACCCAGACGACCCGAACCGCCCCGCCGTTCACAACTACAAGCTCCTCATCTCTGCTGTAGTTCCGCGACCAGTGGGCTTCGTATCGACCGTCAGCGAAGACGGGAAGAGCACGAATCTAGCTCCGTTTAGCTACTTCAATCTCGTGAATCATGATCCGCCGCTATTTGTGTTGGGGTTCTCCGGAGGATACAATCGACCGAAAGATACGTTGACGAATCTGCTGGCGACGAAGGAATGTGTTCTGAATATCATTTCGGAGGACTACATCGAGGCGGCAAATTATACATCCATCAATGCTCCCGAGGGCGTTAGTGAGTGGACATTCAGCGGTCTTACGCCGGAGAAGAGTAGTGTGGTGACGCCTGATAGGGTAAAAGAGGCGGTGTTTAGTATTGAGGCGAAGCTAGTTGAGAGTCGGGAGTGGGAATCTAGGGTCACGAAGGGGAAGAAAACCGGAGTTATGTGTGTGGTTGAGGGGGTGAGGTTTTGGGCGAGAGAAGATGCGATTGACAAGGAGGGTATACTGCTTGATCCTGCTGTGAGTATTCCTGTCTAAGGAAAGTAGCTTTACTGATAACTATTTTAGGTTTTGCGACCTATCTCGAGATTAGGAGGAATTAGCTACGCAAGGGTCACAGAAGCGTTTGAGTTGCCTCGACCTGCGTTCGAGGAAGTTACCAAAGATCCTGAGGTGGCCAAATTGGCAAAAGCGAAAGCAGATGGACAATAGCATGTGTTTTTATTGAGAGCGTTCAATGTTAGTTCTCTGACTATTTTCAAGTCTACACGAGAAGCTATAGACAGATTCAACGATAGAATTGGAACTAAAGGGGGCGGAAGGGAAATACATCCGGATTACTTATATGTAAAAGATTTCAACGCTTTTTCCCCTTTCCAGGCTTCCCCCCGGGCTTCCCCCCGGGCTTCCCCCCAGGCTTTCCCCCAGGTTTCCCGCTAGCATCCTTTTTCCCCTTCAGTGTTCTGATACCTCTATCGTCCTTTCCTTTTTTCCAACCCCCATGAGCCCCAACTCGCGCATCTCGAAGCTCAAGTTTCTTCCTATCCTTACCACTCAATTTTCCCTTAGGCTTCTTTGCACCCTCGCCAGGACCATTGAGAATTGCAGCGCCCTTTTGCCTACTCGACTCTTTCTCCTTCTCTGACTCAAACCAAGTACGTCTAGGACGAGATTTGATTTCGTCCTCATGCCTGATGAGATTCTCGCCGCGCTTGAGGTCTCGTTCGGTAATGCTGAGGGCACGCTCCTCTTTTTCTTCTGCGAGTACTTCCTCAATCTCATCCTCAAGATCTTCTAGCTTCTTGACCCATCGTGCGACTTCTTCAGGAGGAATTTGCCTGCTGACGATCTTGGCACCTTGCTGGCGTCCAATCTTGACGGCTGCTTTGACTACTTTACGGTCGGGCTCGGCTGCAATCGTGCATGCGCGACCGGTACGTCCAGCACGAGCCGTACGACCAACACGATGGAGGTAGATTTCATGGGTCTGCGGTGCTTCATAGTTGAGTACCGTCGATACGTTCTTGATATCCAAACCACGCGACGCAACGTCCGTTGCGAGGAGATACGAGGATTTACCAGAACGGAAGGATTCTACGGATTGGATACGCTGCACATATTATTAGCATGAATGAATAGAAGTTGTTCTTAGCGCAACTTACTTGCTCCTGGCTCATGTTTCCATGAAGTTCGCATGCCTTCAGACCACAGAGTGCAAAAATAACACGTATCCGATGTGCGTCTTTCTTCTGTCGGAAGAAGACAATGACACGTTCCGTATAAATCTTTTCGCAGATGTACATCAGATATGCCAAGCGTTTGTCCTCTTTGCCTGGCCGAAGGCGAATGAACTCTTGCAGAAGACCAGAAACAGTCTGTTTCTTCGCATCTACCATGAGTCGTACCGGCCTATTCATTCCAACACGAACAAGTGAATCAATGGAGCTCGTCATAGTTGCGGAGAACAACATTGTTTGTCGGGATTTGGGAATGGTTGTCAGAATTTCATTCAGTTGGCTTTCAAATCCCTCCTCGAGCATGCGATCGGCTTCGTCGAGAACAAGAATTTCTAGAGTGTCGACTTGGAAAGACGCCGAGTTATGCATATGATCGATAAAACGACCTGGCGTCGCTATGACTACGTCAGGTCTAGTTTTGAGCACAGCCTCCTGCTCTCTTAGTGAGAAGCCACCAGCCATTTGGGCGAATGTAATATCCGTGAAGGCCGAAAGTCTCTGGGCGACATTGAAACACTGTACTGCCAACTCTCGCGTAGGCATGAGAATAGCAACGCGCGTTGTGGGGACCTTCTTTGGTCGATAGAGCAACCGCTCCATTATGGGTATGAGAAAGGCAGCTGTTTTTCCGGATCCTGTAACAGCTCCACCGACCACATCCTTCCCTTGAAGTGCGATGGGTATAGTCTTGGATTGAATAGGTGTAGCCTCAGTAAATCCCACTGAAGCGAGGCCCTTAAGGATAGGCCGTGACAAAGACATTGCTTGAAATGTGGTAGAGGACCTAGAGTTTGACGACTTCTTTCCAGATACCTCCTCTTCAGGCGCGAAGAACGCGGCGGCCTTCCGGGCCTCAGTGGCATCATCATCCTCGCTATCTGAGTTTACAGGCTCAAGATCCATAGGGTGAGGCACATGGGCCGCAACAGAGTCGTCGTCAGATTCGTTGTCAGATGTAACCTTTTCGTCTTCCTCGGAGTCGTCACTATCGCTTCCAGCCTCCGAATCCTCGTCCTCGTCCTCCTCTTCAATCTCTTCTGCCTCATCGCTGTCCACGCCCATACCAAACCCATCTTCGGCCAGAAGCTCGTCGTCATCCCCAAACCCCTCGAAATCCCCATCGAGAGCTTCGGGGTCGTTTTCCTCGACATTCTCAGCAGCTGCTTCTGAAGGCTTGCTCTTATTCCTCCGTCTCTCAATTATATCATCGACATCCACAGCAGTGCTTTTCTTGTCCCCAGCCTTTGCTGGCTGTTGTATTGTATCCATTCCCCAACCGTCAAACTCCTCCACAAACCCAGTGTCGACGTCACCGACTTGAAATTCGAAGTCCGAGGCCATATCCTCATTGTGCTCGACATCCTCACCGGCTTCGAAAAACTCCTCTTCCGAATCGTTCTCTACAATCTTCTCCTTCTTGCCTTTCTTTGCCTTTTTCCGCGCGCTCTCTTTGGGCTTAATGTTTAGATTGGGATCTTCGGTGTGTTTTCGTTTCTTTCCGCGACCGGAAAGTTTTGGAGCCTGCAACTCGTCGAGACCACCATCGTCGGAGATATCGTCGTTGTCAGATATCGTGAAAATAAAATCATCGTCGTGTGTGGGAGCCATTGCGACAAAAGATAAAGTTGAGTGAGTGCAGAATGCGTGGAATCGGACCTGCGAACATCAAAAAAAAAGTTAGAATGGCCCGTGCAGGAAATCTTGGCGACGCTAGAGTTTGGCTCTGGTGCGCTGAGATCTTTAGCGCGACATCACATTGGCCTTGGAACCCTGAAGTCCAGATAACAATACAGACTTTTCTCGAAACAGCACTCCTATAATGCTTCTCGCTTAGGTGCTATGCCGTGTAGAAAAAACTGGTATTCAAACATTGTTCTCTTTGGCCCATTTTTTACGAAAAGGAGTATTGACCAGTCTCTAGATCAACCTAATTGCATGCCAGACTCATGTATACTATTGGGTTGGTGACGAGATGGTATGAACAATTTTGAACGCTGCATGAATCCAAACTAATCAATAAACCCCTCAAGAATGATCTTTATTGGGAGGCTAGCATCCAATACATTGCAAATCACCTGAGTTCCACCTTCAACTCCTCGCGAAAGTCGTCCACAGGTCCTTGCGGGTTCTGCCGGTCATCTAACTTAAAGATAGGCTCACAATATCAGACTCGCGTAGCGGTTGGTGGCTTCTGGCAGATATGCACAGTTGCATTCAGTGGCTGAGCAAGTCGCGCCACACCAATTATGAAATGGGCAAAGTGGCCACCAAGCTGCCAGTCACATCATGGCTTCGGTGACTCTTCCAGCAAATTATCACAAACCAGGCAGCAACATCTTCAGCTTGTTCGAATCGGCTTCCTATTTCCCCATTCGCTCGAGGGCGTAATCACATGAAACCCTGGAGCTACATACATGAATGTTGATCATTCAGCCTCGCACGGGTAACACTCACCAGAATTCCATACTGATGGCGTGTTTGGCTTGACCAGTCAGTTACATTCCTCCAGGACTGATCTTCATTAAGCGCCTCTCCAGTTCCTCGTTTTCACTTTGGGCATCAACGCTCACTATGTTCTTCAGCTACATCGCTCGGTCTATCCACTCCTATCTAAATGCACGTTCTTTCAGATCTCTTTACTCCGTGGATGTCCATGGGTACCAAGGCGCGGCTATAAAACCGCTGATCGATTTTCTGCATTCTGCAGTGTTCTGGTAACCACTTCTGGCCACCGTGTCACCAGGCTGATGAGCCGTGTATCGTTACAAGTGCGGATTTCCTGGGAGGTTTTACCATGGTACCCTCGCCCAAGGCTGTAAACAATAGCTGAATGAGCTGGTATCTATAAGAGGGCGTGCGATTTCCTTGCGCCCTCAAGCCACGAGACTCGTTGCTTTCATAACATCATATCGACATAGGAAATCACAAAATTCATCGGGTGAAATATTCTGTTATCTCCAAGTCATGAACTCACCACACGAACCCGTTTCACACGAACAACGGTTGATTAGCTCACCTCAGCATGAACCGCAAGACACGCAATGCGGTGAATTTGTCATGAAATCTTGGTTAGCATGGACTTCGGCCATCCTCGCAACCACTTTTCTTGTCCTCACATCTGTTCTTGCTTCCAACGGGTCTGCAACTTCACATGTGCGATTTCTCTATACTTCAAGCAGCAACTCAATCTTTGTGCTAAGTGTACTTTCAAGTTTTACCGGCATTTTCCTGAGTGCCACTATCGCTGCAACATTTGAGAAAGTGCAATGGAGTCTGATTTCACAGCAACGGGGCCTGCGCGTGTCAAAATTTTTAAGCCTACAACCTGGAACTGGTATTCCGGGATTGCTCACACTTCTAGTCGGCAGAGGGCTGAGCATGAGAAGTTCAATAAGGGTCTGGGTAGCAGTACGGCTGTCAGCTATTCTATTGGTACCCATTCTAAGTATACTTATCATGAGTAGGTTATCCCTATTTCTATCATTGCCCCCACTTTGCAAAGTTTTCCATTCGTGCGAACCATCTAATTATGAACATATCCGTAGGCAAAGTCAACACATGCGTAGTCTTTGACGTAATCGAGTCAAGTTCTGAACATCTGGGTTGGGGAATGACGCCCTTCAATGCTTCCCTTGCCCGAAATGTATCCTCGATTGCTGATCAGGTCTCACAAGCGGATCTAGCAAATTTTCTGCTCCAGCCCTATCGAACTGTCGACGTGACGCCTACATCCGAACGATCGATACCATGTAGCCATATGCCTGGAAAACAAAGCCATCAGAACTGCAGACGTGTGTATTATCTTCCCGGAGGATTGGATCTAGCAGCGACACAGGATGCAAAGAGTATGGCTACTTCACAAGTCATTCTTGCGCAAGATCAACAGGGCTATATTTTGGACTTTATAGAAGGTCCTGAACTAGGCAAAGTGTGGTCTTTCACGGCACAAGAATGTGAACTGTTTGGTTTTCCGTTTGGAGCCATCCATCTGTGTCTTAGAAATGCAGCAAATAATACACTACAAGCCCGTGAGTATTCTTAATCATCTACTGTTTGTTCCCAATGGCTTGTCTATGGATGGGCTGATGTGGTCATAAGGCATTGTCCATTGCCCGATCTCGATTTCATCAAATTTGCAATGCATGGAAAACACTACCTGGCCGAGTGCGGACGGCTGGACGACATCACTCTCGACCTTCTTCCAAAAAGGCACTGTGGCGTATAGCACCACGAATGGAACAATTCTGTCTCACATCATGACTAACAACCCTGTCCCGGCACCAGTTTCTGCTTCCGAGATGCTTCTTGGTTACCGTTATGCTTATTCTACCTTCGACAATATCTCTGCTGTCTTAGCTGCCTTCTCAGATCCGGTGACAGCCGACATGTTTCCATTGTATATTTATCCAGCCATGGTTTGGGCGAATCTCAAATCGATTTCAAGCCTTAGTCCACAGAACCCAGCAATAGCAACAAGAGCACAAGACACGTTCCAGTGTCTCTTGGCAATCATGCTATACTACTGTCAATCCTCTCTGTTTGCTAGCACTCTTTCAATGTACCTGGATCCCTCTATAGGCAGCTTTGAGTCACCAGCTGGCCGAAGGAACACGGATAAGCTCAGACTTTTTGCCCAAGAATTACACAATGAAGCACCCCCAGACACGAAGGTCAGATATGCAATTCAACGATACCGGCTTGTTGTTGGAAAAGATTCGCTTATCGCATACATAGTATTATGCGGGACGGCATTGTTAGTATGTATATCGACGCTAAGTTGGGTACAGTGGTGGACGCGAAAGCAAAAGATTTCTATTCCTGATATCGGGTCATTCCCGGCATGGGATGAATGGTCCTTGTGTGAGATTCGAGGTGCCAGCTGGCCAGGGACTGATACGAACAATGCTAAGGTGGGTGTCGTCAAGGCGGCTGAGAAATTGCGCATTTGTTTGTTGCGGACTGAGCAGGTGGAGACATGTTGAACCGTTGACGAAAGATGTAACAAAGGCTCTGGAATTTAAATACACCCTAGTTCGTGGCAACACGGAGAGCGTCAGAATTCAACCTCTAAAAGGGTTGCAAGTCTCTTAGGTTAACGTAAAAGGCAGCCTTGAGGAATATTCCTTACTCGCTTTGATTAGAATTCATAACTACTAGAACAATAGAGGAAAACATTCTCTTAAAAAAGAGTTCACAAAACACAAATTGTATCTTGATGATACTAAAGGTTTCTCCAAATTCCAATCTGCCAAGCCGGTGTTAAGCTGAAAGATAGGTGAGCAATTTGCTTGTTCCTGGCTTTCGTATTAATCTAAGAGCAACTCTCTTCGTCGGTACCCGGTGTCCGGGCTTTTCTCTATCGCGAGAGGTCGCGTAAACCCGTGAGTCAGCCTTTCATCTTGACGTCATGGAAATTCTGTGGTCACGCTCAACCCACACCGTTTGTCATGCTATTTTGGAAATCCCATGTCCAATTTCCCGTCTCCATGCAAAATCTCGAGTCCGATCGAACTACCATCGCAGCTAGTGCCCAAGAATGCGAAATGTGGCGTCAGGAACAAGGAATCAGGGGTTCAACCACACACCGCTTTGTATAGCGATTGACCAACCTCCTTGTTCCCATCACAACCTGTGTAGCTGTGCTTATTTATCTCTCGTCATCGATATTAGGAATCACGATCGCGCTTACGCTCAACTTCGCGTGTTCGCTATTCCGTACTGGTTGACTGGGAAACCTACGATCCCCTCGCGGCAAAGCATGACGATTATACTCGTCGTGATGGGGATAGCGAAGAGCCTGGACGTTTCACTGCATCATTTGGTGATGTCTCACATAGCAGATCATCGCAATCCTAAGGTCGAGAGGTGTTGTAGAGAGCGCCGTTGACGTGGCGATATGGAAGGGAGGGCAAGATTGCCGGAAACAATCAAGCAAACGTTACAAGCTTCGATGGTCACGAAAGGCGCGCTATACGGACGAGAACAGAGTATAAGAATGAGGGTAATGTCAGACAGAAATATTCATCATTCCACTCGCACACATCTTCCCTCAATACTATCCGCAACATCGAATTCATTCTCTGAAACTACTCAACTGATATTATACTCGATTCTTCAACATGTCATCCAACGCAGGAAGTCCGTCGACACATTCCTCCTACATATGCATCTCACTAACTATCATTAGATGTTGTCGGCGGCCACAAAGCCAATCTCAACAACCCTAGTAAGTTCAACTTGGATTACTTGTGTTCATTTCCTTATGTACATACAGCCCAACTTACTTTTATTACTTATAGACACCTCCGAAGAGTCCAAGCAGCATTCCCGCGAGGTTCTCGATAATGAATACAACGGTGGAAACATTGAGAAGGAGTCTGATGCGGGTAAAAACCCTAACAACGTGTACGTACAAGCTGCAGTTTAATGCTCCCCCCAAACGGGTTACCCTAACGATTGCTGTAGTGCTGGTGGTCTCAAGGCGACTTTGAAGAACCCGAATGTTTCTGAGGAGGCTAAGCAAGACGCTAAGGAGAGATTGGATGCCATGTAAATGCTAGTGGCCGAAGTTATTGGGTAACTGATATACAATGCATTCATGTTTGCAAAATAGAGTTCCTGCGTAGGAATTAAGTGATGTCATTTCATTCGCGAATTAGTAGCAATATCTTTACCAATTCTTTGCAAATCAAATCGCATTTTCAGAGTACCTCTCATTGATGTCCCAAAGTTGCCTCGTTTTGTCTCCTGCATGTTAGCTATCCCCTTATGTTTTGTCTCTAGGCACTTCTATACAGAACCAAGCAAGCACGCGTTTCTTCCATGCGTCTGGCAGCTAAGAAGAACATCAATAATTCCAATCGCCAAAATGGTGTGATATCGTGGGCAAAGCTGTTCGGGCTTCAAGACAATGCGAAGGCTTTGATGTTTTATCCACCAACACAAATGGAGTTAGTGTTGTTATTTTAGTGCGCCAGTCTCCCAACCCCCTCAAACTTGTGAGATTTCTACTATACTTGAGTAGGGATCTCCAGCATTTAGGAATACTTTGAAATCGAACTTGACACAAATCGACCGGGAAGAAGCCTAGTTTCTGAAGTTACCTGGAAGGAATGTCCACTCCATTCAGACTCGCTGTCGCCTTGTTCTAGTAAGCAACTAAGCGCGTTGCGGCATAGCGCACCCACCTTCCGCGCTGATGCCTCAGACGCCGCGTTCATCACGCGCTTTCACCTGACAGATGCTCCTCCTCGAGCAGAAACTATAAATCTAGTCCATCACCCAGGCTTTTACAAAGTACTGCTCTCAGCACATGCAGTGTCCGCACTGACAACACCGTGAAGAGGACTTTCCATTCAAGAATCAGAAACTATGGGCAAATATCCAGGACTAGGTTATCCATTGCGATATAACTACAAATCGGAAACTGGTCTACGTCAAGAGTCCTGCGAATATCCTATTGGAGCGCATCCAAATTGCCCAGGTGCACGCACGAAACTCCTCTTTGTCCGCGAGCTTGCGATGATGGACATCATGGAGAAGCTCACAGACAAAGAGGATTGGTATAAAAAAGTGTTCAACGAGTGAGTAGATTGTATGGGAGACATCAGTATTCAAATTTGTGCTGATCCAATTCCCTCAGTGAAATTGTGACCAAATGGCGGGAGGAAGCTTTTGCAATCCCTGATGAGGACTTCCGGAAATTAGCAAAAATAGAATTTCGAAATTGGAACTGGGTAATTCTTGTAACTTTTATAAATGCGATTCTCAAGGCTGATACTTTGGAGGACAAAACTAGTATACAGAAGCTCTCAGGCATCATGTCAGAAAATTCGTTCGACTACGTGAGTTCTCAGCTCGACAGCGCGGCTTAATTCTAACATTCATCGAAGTGTATCAAAGAGCTACAAGATAAGGCCAAATATTTTGAAGCTTCCGGTATTGTTCCTACTCTTGATGCAGATGCGTCTGTAGCAAAATCAGACATCCTCGTTACTCCCGAGCTCCACAAATCTCTTCGCGATGCCTTTGAGAAGCTCCACGCCGATCAAACACTGTCTCCCGACTGGCACCCCAATTCCAACAATATGGTTCAGGATCTTGTGTAAGTGAGATCATGCCCAAGTTGGTGGCTTCTTTATATACTAATGGTACTGTCAAGTCATCCATCTATGTATCCCTTGGTCTATGGCCGCAGCCGTGTGTACCAAGATGAGGTGGTTGGGGTAACCGACGCGGTTGACAAATGGGCTGGAAAGGGTACCATTATCGAACCCTTTCCGTCCACAAGAAATGAGAACGCTTCTTCTCATATGAATTATGGTATTGATGAAAAGTATTGGTCAGAGAAATATCAATGGTTACCAGCTAATCTTAGTTTCAACGAAGATGGAACTGTAAAATTTACCAGTTACATCAATAATCTCCATCCCATCAAGTACTCGGGCATCTATCAGGCTTTGGAAAAACTCGTCGAAACATCTTTACCACTGTGGGATCAATGCTTGACCATCATGACAAGCTCCGATAGCAAAGAATATGCTGGTAGACAAAGCCATCGAATTTTTGAGCCTGAGATTCCATGGTTAGTAGTTGAAATCTTTTATTAAGTTCTAGCTGACCTTTCTAGTGACTCCAACGACGATAATTGGACACCGAGCTATGCAGAATGCGCCAAGTCCGATAACATCGACATGGAAGAGTTCAGGGATGAGTACGGATATGAAACTGACGAAGAGAAAGAGAACGAAGATGCTGTCACAGACCTCGAGAGTTTCAAATGGCAGAAACTGCGCAAACCAGTGATACCCGAGCCTGAACCTTATGATTTGGAGGAATACGCGCCACAAGAGGGCAAGTGCCTCATCGATCGCTTCAAAGAGTCTGGTCTTCAAATCATCGTTAAAATAGCATCAATCGAACTCACGCCTGAGAAACCGGAATTTGCTGCTGGTGGATGGCATGTTGAAGGCATGATGAACGAGCACATTTGTGCTACCTCGCTCTACTATCTTGACTGCGAGAATGTCACATCTAGTCGTCTCTCATTTCGTATGCAAACAAGCGCAGACCTGAGCCAAGACTATATCTACAAAATAGGCCAGGATTCGTATTACTGGATGGAATCTGTCTATGGTACCAACCTCGGAAGCGGAAATGGAGGTTCTTGCCTTCAGAACTACGGCAATGTTGAGACAAAGCAGGGCAGACTTCTCGCGTTTCCGAACTTGTTCCATCATCGTGTATCAGGTTTCCGTCTCGCAGATCCATCGAAACCAGGCCATCGTCGCTTTATCGCACTCTGGCTTGTCGACCCGACAAAGCGAATCATTTCCACCGCCAACGTGCCGCCGCAACAGATGGATTGGTGGAAGGCTTCCGCGTTTGGTGCTACCCCGGAAGCACAACAGGCGATATCCTTTAAACATGGCTCTATTGGTATAGAGAGAAATTTACCACAAGAGCTGGCCGATATGGTCCGAGAGGAATTTTCCATTGAAGGTGGGCAGTTACCAATGAGCGTTGAGGAGGCGAATGAGCATCGTTTGACTTTGATGGAAGAGCGTAGCAATTTCAAAGAAACGGCTGAAAATGAGTGGAACATGAACTCATACAGCTTCTGTGAGCACTAGGCTATGTGGAATAGTAGGTGGGCAATTCGCTGGTGGCTAGCTTTCACGTTAAGCAGCCTTTGCGGGGCTCTGCAGTCCGGACAGCAGCACCTCCAACACTACAAGTTTTTTTTAAAGGGAAATCCCAATGTTAGTATTACATACTATTTTATACTATGTGCTTAGGCTTTGTAAAGGCTAGTGTACTGTTACATAGCTTTACATCCATCTTTTTGTCTAGGTTCTCGGAAAGCTTGTGCCAGCAATTTCCAAATTTTAAAGCCCCCCCACGAGAGAGGGTAGGATCTAGATGAATTAACCCTAGGGACTAAAGCTATCAAATATAGGCGCAAAGGTCACTTGGTCCTCAACAATTTGTATATTCCAAGGTTGCTACGCAGTGATAACGAAAATGCAAAATTCTCCCCTAAACCATATTGACAGAACTTGGCGGGGACAAGAAGAAACGACAGACACGTCAACTCATCACACAGTCATCCACCCTGTCCTTTGATTGTGCACGCGCATACAACAATTCAGTCACCCTACAATTCGCGGCTACATCACGAGACATCAGGCTACAGCGAGCATGAGACCGAGATGCATGGCCGCCACGAAAAGCCTCGCGCTCAATAATGTGTATATGTCTTTCGCAAGGCAGTCTCTTCTTCCTGTAGGCAATTAGCATTGGTTGAATGTGGTGACGATAATGGTATGACGCACATCGGTCAGAAAGCGCGGCAAGGTACAAACATATGACCCGCGAACGTACTAGGCCGATCATTAGACAAATCTTCTTTATACGATTAGGCAATATGTTTCATTTACCTCGACCTTCGCTTTGCCGTAACCAACATGTTTTCCAAAGAAGGCTTCTAGGGCATCTAGGTCCGTATATGTGCCTGGAATTGTGATCTTGACTGGCATTTGGGCGTTTCGATGAGACGAATGAGTGGATGGGATTTGTTGTTCGAAACGGTAGCTAAGATTCTAGGTTAATCGGAATCCTAAGGAATGCAAAACAGCCTGGTCGCGAAACTGACTCTTCCTTTTCTACTTCGAGACAATCGAACAATCATGACTCTACTGAGTCTACTCTAAGATGAGGCGTAAGAGAGTAAGCGCTAACTCCACTTTGCTCTATTCCCACCAGGGAGTCTATGGTGCAACGTTGAACGAATAAACCGACTTGTTACATCTTGGCCTCACTCGAGCACTTTGAGCAATCTGAGCGCACGCCTCGTTCGCTTCCATTTGCCTCCTCAAGGCTGGCGAATATGGCGCAAACTTCGAAAGTGCAACGTGAGCGCAGAAATGAGGCTTGATCCGGTAAATCAACTACTACATGAAACGCACGTCAGGGACCTGCCAACCTCTGCTCTCTTGCACTTAATTCAGCAAAGAGCGATTTATTGACCGGAAACCGGTGAGTGCTTCCTTGGTAATAAGCGCTGCAAGCGTCCACTAATTAGGCGAATCGTGCATCAGCTAGAGTATGAGCATGCAAACGAGAATCAGCCTCGTTGCCAACCTTGCAGGACCCAAAAAGCTGGAACCACCACACTACCTTCATACTATCAACAACATCAAAATAGAGATCTATCAATTGCAGTCACGATTTTGCATAGCTAGTTATTTGATACTTGGTCTGAAGACTCAATTTAAGATGGACTGGGCACGCGATAATGCTTTTCTCAGCGAGAATGAGGAGGAACTCAACCGCATCTTTCAGTATGGTTCTAGGCCAACAACTGCGATCAAAATCACAACAGACAGTGGAGTATATTATGCCGTTGTCATTTGTTATAGTACCGTACTAACTTCCACAGAACTCTCCACATACTCGAATTGCTTCCCTCGAGACAGATGATCAATTACAATTCTGGCTTCATCAGGTTTGGCTCACTGTTTCCTTAATTATACAATTTTCTAACGTTCATCTTCTCAGATGGAACCCACAGATCGCAGCGTCTACCTAATGTAAGACCACTCTAACTTGATCATTGCCAAAAGTCCGCTGAACAATACTCCAGACTCGCAAACCGCGAGGTATCGGATACCTCGTACGGACTGACATGCAAACCATCAACCATCGAGGAATGGCTATCTAGAACCAAAGAAAACATCTCCAGTCCAGCCTTCAAATCTCGTGCGGCCCAAACTTTCGAAAATTTAGTAAGAAAGCAAACCGCTCCTGCGAATCAGCCAAAGCCACGTGCCAAACCTGCTCGTGCCCTACCCTTCTCTCAAGACATTTTCAAAATCATATGTGATCGATTTGGAGTCCATCGCTCCACTGTCCGGACGATTACTCGACAAAATGTGCCGTCCTTCTCGTGCGAAAAGGTCGATATGAAGGGGCAGGCCATTGGTAACACAGCCCTCCCGAAAATTTATTCACAGTGGCGTACTAAATTTGCCTTCCAAAGTTTACAACCTTCGTACCCCCAATTCTTGGCCCTCGGACCTCGCGCTCTCCGCAACGCATTATCCTTCCAAAGCCATCACATTCGCCATCATCTATGGCACAACGCCCGAAATAGAGCGCGACATTGTTACGCGCTTACAGCGTGCTAATAGGAGCGAAGTTCTGCATCCCTTGCTAATCCCAGGAATTATTGCAGAGCTCGAACTCCGTCGGCATATCCGACTTGTTGAAAAACATATTAATGCCATTGAAAGCCATGTCATTTCACTCGATTACAGTGCAAAACAGTTTAGTAGAGCGGATGCGGAGAAACGTATCGAGACAAAGAGTGAGATATGGCTGAATCTCACCTATTTAAGAAATTCGATTTCAACGTGGAGTGGGCAGTTGATGAAAATGAATAATCATGCTAAGGATTTGAGCGGGAGCGTTTTCGACGCTGTTGTGATGCATTCACCAGTTTCGATTAGCACAGGGCGAACGATGACAGATACTACACTTACTGGAGAAGAGCCAGTGAGCAAGTCGCGAGATGAGAAGAGTGATAAGGTTGTCACATTCACGGAGAAAGTTGTCAGAAATCAGAGAGAAGAAATTACAATTACTAAACGCATTTCGGAGGAAGCAGATGACTGTATATACGAGGAGCCACATCCGTTATCCACAAGATGTACGAATGAAGGAATCTATTTACAGGAAATGCAAGAAGTTGGAATAAAGTTCCAAGCGAGGCTCGATGCTATACGGGACGAGTATGAAGAAAAGTTAAGAGACTGTACAATGCGGCTTGACGGAATGGCAATGGCCACGCAATGGGTACGTAGTATACATGTGTACACTTTGGGCTGGGCTAATAGCTTGCAGTCACACAGCGAAACGGCAGTTGAAATAGCACTGGCCACGAGCCAGGACTCGAAAGTTATGCGTTCGATATCGTTGGTGACGATGGTGTTTCTGCCGGGTACCTTTTTCGCCGTGAGTCAGTTCCAGTGACAGACTACAATGAGTGTAACTAATTGTGTTCTAGACTGTCTTTTCGATGACTTTCTTCGATTGGAAAAGCGAAGAAGATCAGATGGTGTCCAGCTATCTGTGGATATATATTGTAGTGACTTTGTTCTTTACAGCGATTACGCTTGGATGTTGGTATTTCTTTGTCATCTTTAGGCGTTCAGTAAAGAAACAGGACGACGAGGAATCGATGATATTAGATTAATAGTATCGAGGGCTTTTGGAAATGGATCGTTATCAGAGCTTCTCCCTAGTTACGTCCGTCCCATGCACGTCCTCTGCAGTGGAGCTTGTCATTTAAATTTGGTGCGTGCGAATAGCAGGTACGAATCATCTCTCATCGTTTCCGATGCACAAAACTTGCCGGATCCATTTTGGAAACTTCACTTCGAGCCATAGAACAGCTCTTCTACGTCGTGAGGGCTTTTTGGGGCCATTTGCTGGGATGAGTTTGGTGGGTGGTGCAGTGTGGCCATTTGCAGTTGGCGGGTGGCCATTCCCGAAATTTTGCTCACGCGGCTGGCTATTTAGTTCGGGCTGAGTATTATCGGGATTATGTTCTCTGGAATCGGGGTTTTGTGAAGGGTGTGTTGTGGGTACAGTATCGTGATGCTCGGCAATCTCGGGGTTCGGGTTGTCGTGTTCAGGCCGCTCAGCTGGTGGAGGATCTGTCTCGAAGCTGTT
This sequence comes from Dendryphion nanum, assembly GCA_020744415.1. Lineage (NCBI taxonomy): Eukaryota > Fungi > Ascomycota > Dothideomycetes > Pleosporales > Torulaceae > Dendryphion > Dendryphion nanum. The sequence goes on along the minus strand of JAGMWT010000005.1, from coordinate 610,955 downwards.
ATGTTGTGGCGTCACACTGTCCAATTTAGCCTCCTGCGGATCCCCCGTTGTGGCTTGGTCGGACATCGGTAACATATCTTGTACTAGGTCTTGTTCGTGCTCTGAATTTGTATCCTGACTGTTATTCAAAGCCTCGTTTAATACGCTAAGGTTCTCCTCAGCGATCCCAATGTTTGCCGGTGGGTGGTTGCGTGAAACGAAAAAAACATTTCCATCATCTTCCTCGTCTGCACCTGGAAATGCTGATGCGGTTGTTGCTAGATAGGGCTGTTGCGACAAAGGGCTCTTAGGCCGTCCAGGAGAGTTATTTCGATGCTGTTCGAACGATGACCGTGAACCTTGGCGCTTGGGGTCTTGACGAGATCGATTTATCGCAGCTTGTGAGCGGCGAGGATCAGTATTGTCACTATCTAGCTGGAACATAACAGGCGCAGGTATTCGAGGTTCAATTTCCTCCGCAATCTGTGAAAGTATGGTTCCCGACCTCGCTACGTGTTGCCTGATCTTGCCAGTGCAGTATGCGGATTCTTGACATAGTTTGTTGAGCTGCTCGAAATGGTTGACGATGTCTTTGATATCAGCGCGCTTATTAGGATCCATCTTCAACATGCTGCTCTGCACGTATTCTAAGAGATCCAGGATATAATCGGTACACCTTATATGCTTTTTCGATTGCTCGAACTCCTTTAAGTCAAGTTAGCGTCGTACACGAAAGCTATAACAAGCAATGACTTGCCTCGAAAACAGACTTCTTCATCTGCACAGTCAATGGCTGTAAGGAGACGTATGTAAAGAAGTTGTCGTGGGAAAATGGTCCCACCTTCTGGTCTCGTGCCCGTCGTAAAGAGAACTCTTCAATCCCTCCCCAGCCTTCTAAGTACCATACTGCGAATTGCAGAAGAATGCAACCGAAAGACCAGATATCATAATGCTGTGATACCTTTTTCGTTGTTGAGAACTCGGGCGCTTCGTAGGTTGGCGTGGTACCCACCACGGTGCTTGTTCGAACATTGGATTTGGAGTGCTGACTTCGGAAATCTGCGAAGCCAAAGTCGGCAATCTTCAAAACGTCCTTAGTAACTCCTTCATGACTCTTATCTTCGGCAAACCAAAGAATGTTTTGCGGTTTGAGGTCTCCATGCCTACCAAAATCCTTAAGGCTGCCCGGTTCCTGTTTATTTGTGAGATCGACTTTGCAGTAATGAATCTCTTTCAAACCTCGAGCCAGGCCAAGGATTTGTTGCGACATCCATCTTGCCCGGTGCGGGCTTTGGAAGGATTCGAGTGTAGGTTTGGGGACATCTCTCCAGAGCTTCTCTAGATTTCCATCTGCCCAAGGGAATATCATATGGACACGACCCCCTTGTACATATGTTGCAAGAAGTCTAATGAGGTGGGTGTGATTGACAGTGTTGAGTCGCTTCAAGGCTGCAGCTTCTCTATCATTTCGTACAGCTTCTCTGCCGTCTGTGAGTTCAGCCTCGCCGATGTGCAGCTCTTTGACCGCGAAATATACCGGCTTATCCGATGGCTATGTACTTGTGAGCAATCTTCTCGTAATACTTTTTTCCATACATACGATGTTTAGATGTGGTTGGTAATGAGCATCGTGTATCTGAACCCTACGAACGACCGAAAAGCCGCCGAAGCGAATGTAAGATTCATAAGAGACGCCTTCCACGGCATCATGCACCTGGTCTTCAAGGAACGGAAGAACAACGCCATCTTTGAGGCGGTATTCTCGAACGATACTCTCTGGCGGATAGCTCAATGTAAACAAGGTAGGATATATGCCACCTTGATTTCGCTCAAAGGCTTGCCGACCCAGGTTGTCCCATGACGGCATCTTAAACAGGTTGATTGGCGTCTTCGTTCCAGACAGCGTTTGGTAGTAAGCATCTCCAGCGGAATTCGTGAATACAAATGGAAGATCATAGTCGTAGAGTTGTTCTTCGATAAAATCCTGGATTACGGATGCTCTGTTTACCATGCAAAGAATGGTGAAGATAACTCGTCTTGATGTATTCTCTGTCTTCCCATCCCGTTTCAAGGCAACGATATCCCAAACATCGGCTGCAATAGATTCCACGTTTGGTTCTAGTTCCACACGTCTAAGCTCAGATTTGATGTTCGAAAAGGTAATTATCTCGTCTCTTTTATCATTTGGCAAGAATGGCTTATTTTTGGGTCCCTTCATTTCATCAAATATTAAGTTCATTAGATCTTTTGGTTGTGACCCTTCGAGATCTTCCTCGATTAAAGTAGGGGCTTCAATGGATATATCCAAATGAGAGCCTATCGATAAAAAAAGATCGTCACCGACGTTCCTTGGAGGTTTGACTGGAGTGTTTCTAGACAATATGCTGGAATTACCGCCGTCTCTGACGACGCTACTTCGATCATCAGTAGCCGTGTAGGGGACCCCAGGCGAGAGATTGGATGTCTCATTATTCCCAGGATGACCAAAGCTTTCATCAAGCAGGACTAGTATAGGAGTTGGTGGGTTTCCAATAGGATCGTCAGAAGGGTTCTAGGCACATCAGTAATGACTCCGGATCCAGATAGAAAGACCCACCGAGTCCAAGGCAGCTTCAGCCTGGTTGCGTGGGGGCGACGGAGAATATGTGTTAGAATCGTTGTTCATCCTGTGTCATCGAGTCGGCCAACTGCATCGTTGACAGGCTGCCACTAGGGATTGGAATGTTGTCTCCTGGAGGGAAAGGTTGTTAAAATGATGGCAAACTGCAAATTCCTCTGTCTTGCTGATCAATATATGGATGGGTGGCAACCCTTGCGCAGAGCCGCAAGCTCCCCACCCTCTTTGCGAGGGTGCACTCTCCCTAAGCGCTGAGGGCGGGAAGCAACGCACAGACCATATGATCGTGAAAAGGGTGGGACAGGATTGGGGGCGGTTAGGTGACCAGCATACGGAAAGGCTTGGAGGCTGATGATAGCCACATAATCAGGCACCACAAATGCGGTCAGCCTGTCACATCTCGTGTCCTTGTCCTCTTTCTGTGTGTTCATATGTGACTGGGTTTGTGAGTTGTAATTACCACGCGCATCAATCTGTAGACATTTCGGCGTCTCAAATCCGCTTGAGATCCAAAACCCCTCTACCAAACAACTGTGAAATCACTTCGAGTTCTTGGGGGCTAGCAGCTTCGCCTACCCCAGGATAGGCGAGAGGCAATAAATAGGCTGACTCTGGCGGTGGCTGGTATTGTTTGTGGTGTGGAGGCTGACATAGTGATTGGACTATAGAACGCGGCAATGCCGAGGGGAATCAACCCTGCAAACACCGGATAGCAAATGTGTCAACAAAATACCTAAGCTCTGTAAAACCCATCGAAGGCTTTGAAACCAGTGGTTCCCCAAAGTAAGTCATCCCTCGCGTGTCGCCTAAAAGAAGGCAAATGCTGGCAGTGCCGCCTGGAGACGTAACGGACGGAGGAGTTGGTCAAAAGGGCAAAAATGTAGGGCGATCGATGACATTTAAGACCCGGTCCCTACCTTGGTGGCGAATTCCTTACAGTTAGTTAAATAGTCGGTCTTTACATCCTGTCTCGTTCTTGGCAGCTCGCCACATTCAATACATCCCGAGTTCGTCGACTTAAACGCAATGGCAAAGAATCTATTGCCCATTTGTGACCCCTCTCAATTGAAGCATCGCGGTCTTCTCCCTACGAAGTTCGTATCAAGTCCTGAAAGACTTCTGCGGGCTGTCAAAGACACTCCTGGAGATGGCAACGTTCATGTAGAGATGCGTCACAACGTATACTACATAAGTTCCGATGAGGAGGTCGATGTGGTCAGTAATACTATGTTTCCATTCGGTGATTGATACTTACGATTTACAGAAAGCCATATTCCTTCGGTGTCGCTGATGAACTATCGTACGGCCCCGAATATGATTGTCCAACGCGCCGCTATCGGTTGACAACCACGAATCACCTCTCTCTCTCTCTCTCTCTCATAACGCTTGGTGTTTACTGTCGGATGTTAAATGCCTCATTTCCTATCTCATTGGAACAACCAATATTTCGATTCGTATCAGAATAAATTGTTATTCTTCAGAGACGAGATGTCGCCTAACTGACATGCGATATGACTGAACGGCCGACTTGTTTATTTACACTTTCGGGTAATTCCTCTGGGGTTGCTTCGCGGCAGACTGCATTTTCTGGTTGGGATTCATTTGTGACAGACTTGCACGTTTTCTTTGGTATTCACTTCATAGTTTTTTGTTGATTTCTCCTGGGGGCCTATTCGCAAATAATTTAGCCATACTGTTTATGGAACAAGAGTCGGTTTGCATGGAGGATATATGTATGAATTTAGAATCTTTTTTTTTTGAATTGGCGTAAGCCTGGATTTCGGCTGTGGTAGCATACGTAGTTTGCGAGAACAAAATTGTTGCATCGAACGTTAGTATGAATTTGTTCCTGTCCGAACGCTATAAATAAAGCTATTCCAATTGAACCGTACAAAGCACGATATCACTCACTAAGATTATCTAGGAAATCAAACAAACTGGAACAATCAGACGTTAGAAAACTGTCCTCTCGCGCGCCCCTCAAAAACAGATCCCAGATGTCACTCAGTCGGAATGTACTCCTGTACGATGCGGTCCATCTTCGACAACTGTTGGGCATTGAAAGACCGCTGGCTCGTTCCTCTGTGAGTTTCCAACTTCGATTCCAATTTCAGGTTCTCGATTTCCTGCAGTGTTACTCCCCTGAACTTTGCCTCAACGGGATCATCATAGATGGGTTTACGCAAGCGGCGGGGTTGGGGGTGAAGCGCATATTTTGAGTCATGCCCCATGACCCGCTTGTGCATAGAATCAATGTTGTTGAGGAGGATCGTTGAGTCGATTCGTACCCTTTTTGGTTCGGCGGCGAGTGTAATGAGCATTTTCTGCTCAATTAGATCGAGAAGCTCATGAAAATATTCAGTGCAGTTTTCGGAACGATGCAACAGGGCAATCCACTTTTGTACGGTTAGTGCCATTGCTGGTGGTAGTAAAGATTGTGTCTTGACTTACATTGTTCACTTGAGGTTTTACGAGAACAACATAGCCCTTCCCATCCTCCCCCAACTTGATGTCGAAGAACTTGTCAGATTGACTACCGGTCAGGTAGGGGGCCCAGAGTTCTGTGAGAAAATCCTTTCTTTTCTTGCCTCCCATCAGAGCCCATATGGCGAGTTCCAAGAGAACGCAACCTAAGGTCCAAATGTCATACGAACGAGATATGGTTCCGCCTTCACAATCGCACTCGGGCGACTTGTATTTAGGGGTACATATGAGCTCCGTATTCGGAAAATTGGAACGACTGAAACTAGAGTTGAATGCAGTGAGGCCGAGATCAGCAATAACCCAAATGCCTCTTTCATTTTCCAGAGAATCGAAGAAGAGTATGTTTTGTGGTTTCAGGTCACCATGTCTTCCGAATTTCTCGTCCCGGTGGCCAGGTGTCAGAAGTTGATTCGATCGAGGATAATGAATACTTTGCACCGCGCTGATTAAGCCTCGAACTTGTCCAGAAATCCACTGTGCCGTACCGCAGTCCTGGATGTTCGGATTTGGATCATCATCCCAATATAAATCCAAATCGTATCGTGCCATCGGGAACAATAGATTATGGCAAGCATCATGGCCCGGTTCGCCCTCCTGAGTCCATGCAGCCAGAAGTGTGACCAAGTGAGGATGCTCGAACCCATTAAATTTCCTCAAGTTCTCGATTTCTTTCTTGAAGTCTGCCTCGTGAGCCTCTAAACTGACTTTCGTATTGTCTCTACGCAACTCTTTCCAGGCAAATTCGTCATCTGTTTTGATCTATTGTTCCCTTGATTAGTCAGTGATGCAGGAAACTAGTGTACTTCATACCGATCGTAGAATGTCCTTGAAATCATGACTGTCCGGGTCTATCCGCACTCGCTTGACAACTCCAAATCCTCCACGTTTATCCTGTTCATCGATTCGTGACTCAAAGGGCAGGATTTGCTCATGCTTCAACATTCTCCTCCCAACCTTTCTGTCAGATGGCATGTGCAGAAAAACAGGGTCAAGCTGGTGTTGCATGGTGTCAAACCCTCTGCGCTCAAAACTGCTCCATTTGCATTCATTGAAGATGTCGCACGGGACAGGTGGCCGAGCTGAGGTATTCCAGAACAGCAAGCATCGCTTCTCTCGTGAAATCAATGGCAGACGACTGTCGATAAGTCCATATTTCATGAACTTTTCAATATCTTTACCACGACTGCACATGACGAGGATGGCAAACACTCGTGGACAATAGGCGATGATGTTGTTGGCAAGTTCTGAGATGTCTTCACTAGAAGTTGAAGAAGAAAGATCCTGCTTTAACTGCCCAAGAACCCTCTCATATGTCATGATTCGGTCGAGAATTGTCTTCGGCCAATATTGTCCATCTTTGAAGTGCTTGACTCCTTTGTCATAAAGCAATTCCTCAAGACTCTTATCATCTTCATTCTTGTGTGGAGCTTCTTGTTGTTTGCCCACTTCTCTCTCTTCCTTCCTGTTATGGGTAGGTGGAGTAATCTCTCTCACGTGGTATGTTGCTGACTTAGGTCCAGAGTGTGTGGCAGTACTTTTGTCGCTCGCAGAGTGAAATTCAAAGACGGGAAGATCCATCACGGGCTCGATGGTGCTTTGAGGTGCCATGACTAAGAGCGTTTTTGTCAAATTATTGAATTCAAGAAGTAAGTAGCAACAATATGACAATCAAGAGAGCATCCCAAAGCTTAGCGTATCCAAGTAGTTGGCTGGTGGAGGAACGATAAACGAGTGGGAACTGCACTCCATTTCTATGTCCGATGAAAGTTGCTATAGCTCAAATATAAGCTAAGCCTGCCACTGATTTCGAGAAGGTTCCCAATAATTGGGTATTTTCTTCTCAATCGATTGACCGGTGAAAACAACAATTGATTGTTGAAGGACCTCCTAGGTTCGCTGAGTATTGTCAGCAAGCATGAATCAGGCAACAAGGCTGAAGAATATAGTCTCCGCATGAGGCTTGCCATAGATGACGTTTTAGCTAGGGTCCCAATGTGCGACTTCCAAGAATTGCATGCACGTCAACCACACAGTATGTTTGCCGTGGTAGCTAAGCCACGAATGATCACGAAATGCTGCACATTCGTCCCAGGTAGTTACAGTTCGGCTTGAGCGCATGACCCAAAATGGAGCTGCCTTTGGGGCCTAGAAAAAGCAACCAAAAACGACCGCCCAACCCTGTTCCACGGAGCTAGTGCCATGTTCTTGGTACTGAGTCACTCAGTCACTGACGAAATTTTGATATCTATGTAAACGGACTACGAGTTCACAAAGTCTCTTAGTATCTGGATTAGTGTTTCTTAGATATAAGAACAGTCCTTATCCCCATTAAGGGTAGGATTGTCAATTCCCAATAGCAGATGAGATGGAAATGCCCACTAAAAGACTGAAATAGCTTTCCTTTAGGATTTTGATGCGATAACGCGACAGCTTGACGAAGAACGGCATGGCGGGGCGGGTGGTTGGGAATACAGTTTGACACGAGAAAAACTGCCAGTATTCACTCTGAACCAGAAGCTACCCTCAAGAACTAGAATTAGATGAGAATTAACCAGTCCAAACTGTACCAGCGCAAGGTGATGGTTGTAGAAAGGAGGCAACAGCTTTGACTTCGTGAGAGTGATGGTAGAAAGGAACACTAAGCGGCAAGTACAGCCGGAGCCGCGCGCCGCGACAGATCTGACAGTAGCTGCAGGCCACCGCTCAAAGCTCCCCACTCCCATCCAGGCGACGTTCACTCACCTCCACCTCCACCCATTCCACCATGTCCTCGTCCTCCCGCTCGAGCGCTACCGACGTTGATACAGGTAGCGAAAAGGAAGCGCCGCAATTGTCTGCTCTATTCCTAATCCGCTTCGACAAGAAGGTCGGGTATGTCTCCTGATCTCATCGGCGCAGCGACACCTAGACCGAGTCGCATTCAAAGACTATAAGTGCTGAAAATCTCCAGATACACGATCTCTTGGAAACGTTCATCAATTGATATTGAGCTCGAAGGCGCCGTCGAGTTTAAATCGTTGCCCTCGGGCCTCCACGCCGTGAAGAACGACCTCGTGTACTTTGTTCACGAGAGCTATGCAGGACTCAGCGCATTCGTGAACAGCCCCGCGTCAGAAGCGGAGCGCAATGCGAACTTCGTAGCAGTGGGAATACTTGTACCCTTGAGCTATGGTCGATTGGGGAGGAGCTGGCTTCACGCGAAGCGGTTGATGAAGATAGCTGGGTAGGTATCCACTCCCCAGCTCCACCTAATGGGAAGGGGACATTCTACTTCAGCGAAATACTAAACATGTGACAGAACGCTTGCAGAGGATCCAAACGCGACCGCGCCCCTCGAGGAGTTTTGGGAGGAGCTATCCAAGCCGAAACTAGAGAGCTCCACACCCAAGGTAGAACAAGTAAAGACCCACAGTAGGGCGCGAGCGCTTTCATCGATAACTGCAGTCATCCCCTCCGAACAATCGCTTCCGCAATTCCATCCCGCGTTGTCCATTGTGCAATACATTGACGTATTTGGTCCCTTGGTGTTTAGGTTACAACAAGCGGCGCTACTTCGCAAGAGGATATTGTTTGTAGGCGCGCCGCCAGTTCGGGCGACGTGCGAGTATGGTGGGCATCTACCATCCGATCTCAAACTGGATCGAGGTCGACTGACATGCTACAGTGTACAATCTTTCCGTTCTAGCGAGCATTCCCAATTCCGTCAGCGAGCTCTTATCCCCAGGCACAGAACATCTTCTCCGCCTTCGCTCGCTCTTCTCACTTGGCGTTCATGATATACCACTTCTCGAAAAGTTACGGCCGACGCAAAACACAAGAGACTCTGTAGATGGCGATGAGCCTGACCAAGGATGGGTGGCGTGCACCACGGACGAGATAATTACCACGAAGAAGCAACTGTACGATGTAGTTGTAGAGATACCCCACAGTTACGATGCACGGCCGCAGAAACGGCGGTGGCCAGTCATTCGAACATCAGACGGTACACAGATCAAAGCCAGCCAGCGGGATGTATGGCGATATAAGCTGCTCCACCACGAGCTCTGGAAGTACCGCAACCAAACATCCCACGCCAACGGGAACTCGCACGGCGAGGATACTAGCGACGACGACGAACAGGCGGCGCTGTTAAGACACCAAAACAAGACACAGGGGGCTGAAGACGACTTCAACGACGTATACGACGACACCGTAGTAGAGCCAATGACATGGACCCGGTTCGCGTACTTGGGGTTCATGTGGTGGGCATCTGCCGGCGAGACGGACGCATATACGACGGCGGAACGGGAACGCGATCGCGAAGTATTGGGGGATCTATCGGATTTCCAGGACGGGCTGCATACGGCGATTATTGCGTATTTCCACAGGTCAACGTCATCGCTGATTACACGGCTGGCGGAGTTGATTGAATTGGTGGACGACGAGGATGGAGAGTCGGATGGGATCGTGCTGGACAAAGATGATATCAGCCGGGTCGGGCTGGACACATGGAGCGAGGCAGATAAAGCGTTTGTTCAAGAGTTTCTGTGGATGTACTTTGGCAGAAGAGCGGAGGTCGAGGGCGCCAACCTTGAATGCTGCGGCTTACGGATACCCGTGTTTTGAGCGAGCTGAAATACGAGCAGCACTACCACAAGGACTCTCTCTCTGACGGTGGTAATGCACGACTCACGTCAGGCGTGATTGCAATTGCTGGTGCAGGGCTCTCGGGAGTGTACAAAGACGACAATACACAATACAGGCGTGACAAGGCCCGGGTGTTCCTGGGATAACCGCGCCCGATCTCGGCCGCGCTCCACGCGCAAATTGAATCCTTCCCCTCGCCCCGCAGTTGCACCGTCGCAAAGGCCCGTGCCCCGCAATAGGCAAGTTCGTGCTTCGTCATAAGCACCACCCAACCAGAAATTTGCGATTCGTGACTCCTCAACCATCCATTCTTATTGACTGGCACTCTGTGTGGCGGCTTAAGTGAAGTTTGTTTGCCTTCTCCTCTTTTCATCCTTTCTTGCTTTATCAACCCCCAGAACAGGTACATCTCTCAATTCACCATGCCGATGCTCAAAGAGCCTTGGAAGAAGTACAAGAAGTTCACACCTTTGAACCTCCCCGACAGGTCATGGCCTTCAAAGACTATTGACAAACCGCCACGATGGCTGTCGACCGATTTGCGTGACGGAAACCAATCTCTGGTGGATCCTATGGTATGCAACGCGCCTCAATTACAATCACCCCACTAACGCTCGACTCCCTCCAGGACGGTGACCAGAAATGGCGATACTTCCAGATGCTCGTAAAGCTCGGTTACAAGGAAATCGAAGTGTCCTTCCCCTCTGCCTCCCAGACCGACTTCGATTTCACCCAGCGCCTGATCAACACCCCCGGCGCGACTCCCGACGACGTCTGGCTGCAAGTCCTTTCGCCATGCCGAAAAGAGCTTATCCGCCGCACCGTCGACTCCCTCAAGGGCGCGAAGAAAGCGATCCTCCACCTGTACCTCGCGACAAGCCCCTGCTTCCAGCAGATCGTCTTCAATATGAACAACGACGAGAGCAAGGCGTTGGCGGTGGAATGCACGCGGTATGCGCGGTCAATTACTAAGGACGATCCCAGCACAGCAGGCACGGAGTGGGCATATGAGTTTTCTCCAGAGACCTTCTCAGACTCAGATCCAGACTTTGTCTTGGAGGTGTGCGAGGCCGTCAAGGACGCATGGGGTCCCAGTGAAGAGAACCCGATCATCTTCAATCTGCCCGCAACAGTTGAAATGTCAACACCAAATGTCTACGCCGACCAAATCGAATACTTCTGCAAGAACATCTCCGATCGCAACAAGATCTCCGTCTCCCTCCACCCCCACAATGACCGTGGCTGCGCTGTCGCCGCTGCTGAGCTCGCACAGATGGCCGGCGCAGACCGTGTCGAGGGCACTCTGTTCGGCAACGGCGAGCGTACCGGCAATGTGGACCTCGTCACCCTTGGCTTAAACCTCTACACGCAGGGCGTACATCCCGGCATTGACTTCTCAGACCTGAAATCCATCATTGACGTTGTCGAGTCTAGCAACAAGATCCCCGTGCATCCCCGCGCACCATATGGCGGTCAGCTCGTCGTATGTGCCTTCTCCGGCTCGCATCAAGACGCGATCAAGAAGGGCTTCCAAGTCCGCAAACAAAACAACGCGAATGACGAAACTTTCTGGCAAGTGCCCTACCTGCCTCTGGACCCTCAAGACATTGGCCGTACCTACGAAGCTATTATCCGAGTCAACTCACAGAGCGGAAAAGGCGGTGTTGCATGGATCATCCAGCGCCAGCTCGAACTCGACCTTCCCCGTGGCCTACAAGTCGCCTTCTCCAAGATCGTACAAAAAGAGACGGATATGTTGGGCCGCGAACTCCTCCCTACAGAGATCACGAAGTTATTCGAGGACGCATACCACCTCAAGCGCAACCCCCGCTTCGCACTGGTAGATTACGACATCACAACCGATCGCTCGCGCTCTCCCGCGCCCCCAGAACCGGGAAAGACACAATCGAATCGTAACTTGCTCCGAAAATTCTCTGGCGTTATCGAAATCGACGGACAGGAACATCGTATCGAAGGTGTAGGCAACGGAGCCATTTCCTCCTTGGCCGATGCGCTGAAGAGATTGGGAATCGATCTAGATGTCGCAGATTATAAGGAACACGCGATTGGTCAGCACAAGAACGTGAAGGCCGCGACATATATTGAGTGCACGGCTGCTGGCTCGAGTCAGAAGGTCTGGGGCGTGGGTATCCACCACGATGTAGTACAGGCGTCATTGATTGCGATGCTGAGTGCGGCGAGTTCGGTATGTGATGATGATATCATTCCTAATTAACGTGGAATAGGAGAGGAACTCTTTGCTGACTTTTTGTTTATAGTTCCTATCCTCGCGCCCATCAACGCCGATACCGTTCCGGCCTAAGAGGAGTAATACTATGGAAATCCCAAGTCCGGAAAGTAGCCCTAAGGGAAAGAGGGCGAGTGGGGAGGGGAGTCCGTTGGTTAATCGGTTGGAGGCGAGTGTGAATGGGTCGTGATGAAGACATCTAAAAAGAGAAAAGTTAAGAAAGAAAAGAGAGATGGAAGAAAAAGAATAGTCAAGGCTAAATAAGGTGAAAAGGGAAAATTGATGCTTTCTCGAATGAACAATTGTGTGGCTTTTGCATTTGGATTGGGGATTTGCATTTATCGGCAAAGGAGATCGGGAAATGCGAGTGGTGTTTGAATCCTCCGTTTGTGATATGATATCTCTGAAAAGTACTATTTCTCCATATAAGGCATAAGTGTAGTAAAGTCCTGGATTAAGGAAGAGAAGAAAAAGGAAGTTTGAATAGGGTGAATGCAATGAAAAATTCTATATCCGCTTTCCTCTCCGGGGCTGTGTACTCTAATGAATTCCACCACTGCCTGCCCTACCAATCCACCCCATATGTTCCAAGTCCCCCGATCCAAAATCCCCACAATTCCAACCCCGTTCACGTCCTAAACGCACTTGCCGAGATCGGCATCCACGCTATCTGCGGCATCTAGTCATCACCAAACGGAAACATCACCATATTCACTTCCCCACTTCCTCACTACCTTGCGTTCTCACTCTCCCCAATCCCCCCAAATCCCCTCTTCCATCCCCCAAAATATGTCCCAATCCCAATCCTCTCCCCCGCAACCCGCCTACTTCCCCACCCACCCCTCCTCCCCCTTACACCCACCAACCGCCCTCTACACGCGCCTCGCAACCCTAACAACCCCATCTCCCTCCCTCAAACACCTTGTGCTCACGCAAAGCTTCACGATCCCGCCCCGATCAGGCAAAGCCTGGACCGTGCCGGCGAGCGCCATATTCCGGCTTTCGACGCCCGAGGGACCGCAGGTAGGAGATCTGAATGTCTGGAATGCGCGGGATCCGCGCGAACGTTTTTGGGCGGCGAGGACGAGACAGTTGCAGGGGAGTCATGTGCGGGAGGGGGATCGGTGAGTGGTTGTTTTTTAAGAAATTTTGAATAGTTGGCTGCGTGTTTTGTATATTGAATAATCCGGGTCTTGCTGATTCGATTTCCCAGTCTCTGGTCGAATCTCCCGTTCATGCGGCCTCTTTGCGGCATGATAAAGGACGGATGTCTTATTTCGTCTTCGCCTGACGGGCGCGAAGCACAGAAGACGGAAAGAGGAGGGGTTACGAAGTGGGGGGGTAGATGTCATGATCTTTTGGGAACAAGATGTGATCCTTATGGTATTTTGCGATCCCTTCATTCCTTTCATGCTTCCGTTCCATCGCATCTCGAATCGCGGCCGGTTGGAAGAAAGGAAACAAGAAAATATTGAGCTGACGCTGTACCAGTCTCCAACATGCTAACATCAACCTCTTACGACTACCACTGCCATTCTAACCTCGCCCGTGCCATTTTGCCTCACAACCTCACGGAATTCGACGTCCACGACGTGCTCAATGTTTTCCAAGTCACGGGTCTAGACGCTGAAGGCAGATACTTCATGGAAGCGTCGCCAGCTACCACGGAATCGTACGTGGATTTCTTCGCGGAGCAGGATCTGCTGTGTGCGCTGAGTACGTGTCCAGGTGGGGATTTGAGTGCGTGGGGGTGGACGCAGGGTGAGGAGAAGGAGGGGGATGAATCAGAAGGCATGAAGAGTACATGTCGGCCTATTAAAGTCGAGGTTTGGGAGATTAGGGAGGAGGCAAGAGATGAGGTTTTGCGTGATTGGAAGAGAGGAGAGAAGAGTGCCTATAGAGGGGTTCACGGGATGACGATTCCCGTTGGAGAGGTGTGATGTGAAAGTACACATCACGTGTCATGATCACTCACCCCTGATGCTCCCGATCAATCCCTTTACTCCTGGCCAATGGCCTCAATTTCTCTTTCCACTTTCAATCAATCACTTCTCCTTGATATACTACGTTCTCGTACCAGAGATTGCGCAGCACATCGTCAGTAATGCACATGTGTCTCATTCGCATAGAATGAATTGGAAATCATCAACTCCTCGCTCCCTTTTCGCTCCGATATCGCATCACCACATCTTACACAGCGCTTCTCAACCCAAAAAAAACCTCTCATCCTAACCTATCCCAGCCATAAATCCAAAATTTGCACTTGTGGGGAGAGCCGCCGCGGTTACAGTCGGCTTATCGTCCCAAGGGTTGAAAGCCATGGCTTAGGATGCCATCGGATGAGATGGACCGAGTCATAGTGTTCCGGTCCGAATTTTTTTTCACTTCATTCCGGCCTTGGACTTTGTTTTGTGTTGTGGCGTATGTCTCTCTCGTTTGATGAGAATCTTGTGATTAGGGGTGCGGGGGAATTCAGATAAATTCCTTCCTGAGGTATGAGACATTCACATTCGTGAATCTTGGATATAGTTGACAATAGCAACACACCAACAGTGGAAGAAACTTTGAGAATAAATCTTCTCATATGTATATGCTCTTTTATGATAATTATTTTCGTAGCGGAGAATTTTCCATTCCATTTCCATCCCACCACTTCCCTAGTCCCTAACCCCCCTAACCCCATATTTTACCCATATCCATCCATAATCCCCCAATCCTCCATCCCATATCCGAGAACCCCCAAAACACCTAGCTGTTTGAGAAATAACTCAACATACCCCATGCGTCTTCCCCGTCTTCCCCTGCAAACTATGCTCCTCATCCGCAAAAGGGTTCGTCACAATATTCTGAATCTTTCCAATAATAGTCGAGCGACGACGGAGTTTCTTCGCATGTCTAACAAAGTTATTAAAAACCTTTCATATCCTCAACAGATTAATACAGAACTTACTCTTCATGCTCCTTAATCCTCCTCCAGTCCATGGAATCCAACGTCTGGATCGCGAGCTTGAAATCACAAATCAGCGCGTCACACCGGGATTTAGTAAAGTCTTCGCGCACGACGATGCGCATTAGTTTCAGCTTCTGCGAGTGCGGGGCCATGGTGTAGGCGGGGACGACCCAACCGCGTTCGCGGAGTTGGTGGGCGCTAGGTTTGTCAGTCTGTGCTATTGGATTGTATTGTAGTGGAGTTTCTTACATGGCGAATTCGTCGTACTGCTTGCCGAGATCTTCATCGAGGCGGATAGCAACTAGGGGGAGGCCTGCACCGCTCTTCTCGGACATGACGATGAAGCCGAGATTTTCCAGATTGGCGGCAAGGTAGTCGGCGGTGCGGGTCAGGTTCAGCATCACGCGTCTGTAGCCGCGCTTGCCAAGACGGATGAGCTGGTAGTATTGGCCGATGATTTGGGAGGCGCCGCGAGAGAAGTTCAGGGTAAAGGAGGCTTGGTCGGCTCCGAGGTAGTTGATATTGAAGACGAGTTCCTTTGGTAGGAACTTGGGATCCCGCCAGATAACCCAGCCTACGCCAGGATATACAAGTCCGTATCTGGAAAAAGAATTAGAACAGGATGAGAGAAAGGTTTCACATACTCACTTATGGCCAGAGACATTGATACTGACAACTTTCTCCAGACGGAAATCCCACTGCAGTCCAGGGTTCACAAATGGAACAACAAAGCCACCCGATGCGGCATCGACGTGGATTGGAACATCGATATTCTTCTCAAGCAGCAAGTCGTTGATCGCCTTAATGTCTTCGTATTCACCGGTGTAGGTTGTTCCGAGGATGGCACAGATACCGATAGTATTCTCATCGATCAGCTCGATGGCCTCTTTTGGATCAATAACGTAACGCTCAGCTGTGCAGTATACAAACTTCTCCTCAACATCAAAGTAGCGAGCTGCTTTCTCCCAGCACACCTGGACAGCGGAACTCATAATGATGTTGGGTTGGTCAATGGGCTTTCCCTCTGCCTTGCGCTTGTTTTGCCAGATTTTCTTCATGGCGAGGACGGCAAGCTGGTGGGTCAGTATTACGTTGTTGTTGCATGGAGGGATGTCTTACCATGATACCCTAATCCGGTTAGTACATTACAATTCCATAGTTGTGTAATATTTACTCACCTCCGAAGATCCGATAGTACTGGTACCCATGACGCTGTCATCCTCCTTCTCTGTAGGAGCATTGAACAAACGAGCAATCATGCTCACACATCGGTTCTGGATATCAGCGGAAACAGGATACTCTTCATAATCGATAAAGTTCTTAGAGAAAGCATCGACCATCAGTTTCTCGGCTTCATCTTCCATGTACGTCGTAACAAAAGAAGCAAGATTGAGCGTGGGGGTCTGGATGCATTAGCCAGGCCCTTCAAGCCATAGGCGGTCCTACTCACTCCATCCAGGGTCAGGTCATCCTTGATCATGCGATATGCCCTGACATAAAGTTCAGCCCCCTGCAACACAAGGCGGATATAGTAGCTACTTACACCTGCGGCGGCATCTCCTTGTCAGGCATCACATGCCTCGGTAGATCTTCAGCTGCATATCTGGATCCGTAGACTGTGGCTGTGTAGTCGTCTCCTTCGTCGATGTGGTCGAGCTTGATGGTATCAAGGCCCTCGATGATCGATTTAGCATCTTGGACCTCAACGTCGGTGGCTACACGGTTGAGATGCACCATCTTGAGTTGGATGTATGTTGAAAATGAGACAGACGAATGGCGGACAGCAACAATAAATAAAGGCAGTTATAAAGGGGCGAAGGGGGAACCAAATTGAGGCTGTGCCACCCGGTTTGGAATGAAGGATGCGAGTGGAATGATGATACGGAGACGATGAGGAGACGTCGGGGAGACTATATAGCGCAATGTCGGCCCATAGCGGGGTGGTAGTGGGGTAACTGCTCGCTATCGATAATGGGATGGAGGACATCGGGAAGTAGTAAGCGCAAACGTGCCAGCTTGTCATGCACTTGTGAGAATTGGCTGCTGCGTCATTAGTCCACGTCCCAAAGTCGATACTCCCGGGACCCAATGGCGATTCCGCCCTCGCCTAACATGCATTTCTAGATGCCACAATCCAAACAGCTGAGAGCTGAAGGAGCAACGAGGCGACAGTATGTCTAGATGTCCCGCTTTGATTCGACCTTCTCCGCAAAATGGCAAACAAGCATTTTGACCCCAAAAGCTTGTTTGTACTAGCGCGTGCCACGGGCCATCCGCGTCGCTTACATACACAGCCTCTTGGTAGGTAGGCTGGCGGCACTAAATAGTCATACTAATCGCTTATGGCATGGTCAAACTCATAGAGGGGCATTGGGGCGCGGGAGGAGGTCCGGGACGATACACACCTGGGTGTCTTAGGAACCACGTCACAAAGCTGAGATTGATGAATTGGTCTGGACCATGGAGCGTTTATGGCATCGTGTGTCGCTTGGTGCTTTTGCTAGATTTTAACTTTTGCTAATTACTAAATCAACTCTGGGTTGCTCTCTCATGTATTCCCTTTTTGATCCGCCTCAGCTCGTACCATCGTAGCTACATTATCGGTCGTCTTCGTTCATCAAACAAAATGGAATAGCAACCTATTAGAGTACAGCATGGTCTTTCCGTACAGGCGGGAGCGACAGACGGGCTGAAAAGACGGTCAAGTCTTCAGATACACCACTGTGTATATAGTGAGACAGCGTCATAATCGAGCATTTGTGGCTGGCTGTTTCGATATTCCAGCCCTCCTTAACTAACTGGATTGCATAGTCGACATTATTGGGCCTAGTCTCTGATGTGACGCGGCTGAATTAAAATCGTCTAATGCTACAACACATCAAAGATATGCTGGCAAATCCATTCGTTCCATCTTTGCAAGTCTTTCCAACATCTTTTTCCTCATATGATATTTGCAATGCTGATACGACTCGTGCTCGATTGTGTCGGAGGAGATAGGGGCGTAGAAGAGGTCGGAGATGCAGGTACGTTCGGTGCCAACTGCACACGCTTGACGGGATTATGAGGCGGAGGGTAGTATGAGGAAGGTTGGGCGAGGCGGGCACGGTGTTCATCTATTAAATGACGGATCATGCGTTCAATTCTTGTCCAGCCAGCCCATTCGCCAACTCCGTTCTCAGGCGACCCTGGCATAGGTCTGAGCGGGAGCTGCGTTTCTTGCATCGACTCGTCGACGGCACGAGCCGGGTTCCCGTGTGGTGGAGAAGCGTGGGGCGAAGATGGGTTCAGTGGTGTGACACTTCCAGTCCATACCCACGCGTGCTCGACACTTCCTTGCAGGTCGCCGCTCACGTAGGCGATCATCTCTTCGTCGTGTTCCAGTTGATGAGGCGCCCCATTGCCACTTCGTACTCGGTCCGTCAGCCGGTCCAGGAAAAATGCGAGATTCTTTCCACATGCCGAATTGACATTGCGAACATTTCCGAGCGCCGACGCCAAATGAAGACACGCTAACGCCGCCTCATAATCAGCGCGTAGGCACAAGATCAGCATGCAGCGCCAGAGGTGTATGCATATTGTGTTTGACGCAAACTGCCTCACCCGGCCCCTCCAGATCATCTCCGAATCCGCTTTCTCGGGTGGAAATCGCAGCGTTCTCGTGATGTATTTTGCAGTGTCCTGTGCAACAGTCACGCACCGGCGGAGCGCCTCGGTCCGCTCCGAGTGTCGACACACTGGCGAGAGGTTCTGTCGGTACAACTGAAACCGTGCAGATTGGAGAGTAATGATCGGCGAAAGAGCAGCGGGCTCCAGGGGAGCATCCGACCCCACATGGTAAGACTCTGGTAAGAGCATTAGCTTTGCATGGAATAGATCTTCAAATCGCTGCAGTGCCTGGGGTGCAATAACGCTCGATTTGAGCAGTCGAGACACCTCCCAGTACAGCCGTGCCACATGGATGATGGCGACGAATCCGGTAAAGGGGGGATGTGTGCTAGCTGTCCGCACAAACCCCTGTGACTGTATATATCGATCATCGACTGAAGACGGTATGGTCACTTCAAAGTCGTCTTCTTGTATGAGCATTGGAATATGTGATCCAAGGGATGAGATTCTACACGACGGTCAGTATGCGCCGGATGAATGACTGAGCAGTTCCATACCTATCCCTGACATATATTGCCCACCAGAGCCTTCGTCGCATCTCCGCGTCGAGCACCGAGCTCTGATGTGCTTCAATATGCAGTCCCAGCATCTGAGCATATCTTGCGGCGGTTGCTAACCAAGTTGCTCCTTCGGTTTTTCTGTTGCTTTCGGTGGCGAAAATACTCAACAGAAGAGCAGTTTTGACATGATTTAAATTTGGCCCTTGCGATGCCTGGCCCATTGCATGGCCTGCTTGGTCGAAGAATGCGGTCCCCGCTTTACCGGGTTTTGGTGATCCCGGAGAACTAATTGAAGCCTGCAAAGTCCCACACGCCATTACAGCAAAGAATAGATTGATCCAGTCCGGCGATATACCATGGAAACTCCTCGCTGTGTAAATCTGGTCCACTTCACGCTGAAAGGTCGGCCAGTGCAATATGGGGAACGCTTCGTGTATCGAATCGAGGTATGATCGAGACGTGTGAGCAAAGTCAGCTCTGGGAGGTAATTCTGGAACGTTTGCAATGCCAGGTGAGGTTGTTGTGCTGGATAATCCTTGTGAGGGGATATCAAAGATACCATGAGAGTGCATGCGGATATTCCTTCGTACATGCTCAAAGTTCGGCATTACTGGCGGCTGAATGCGCTGTGACTTCTCCTGAGACGTTGGTGAGCTGGGATAGCGTCTGTGGACGGCGGCTGCTCGGTCGATGTCCATGGGGTCTCTATCTGGTCCTCTTGTTTTCAGTTGAGAATTCTCTTGCCGAAGATCTGCAAGTTGACTCTGAAGATCCTGTACCTGTCTGGCCCACTGCTTTAGCTTCGATGATTGATGCAGAAATATACAACTTACTTGATTGACGACATGCGCCGGTTTGTCTCCTTCGTAAATTGACATTTATGATTCCGACTTGAGCACTCCGAGCATGCTGTTGTCTCCGTGGCATCACACTGTGAACTATTGTTAGTCTGGATTTTCCTCAAGGGCCAGTCTAGTCTTTAAGGCACGGGAATGTGCGCATTGCTCGCACTCCATTCGACAATTCGCCACAGGACAACATTGGTCAGTGCCGAGAAATACGGCCTGCCAGCAGTGACGCCAGATTCGTTCCTGATCCCATCTCTGAAGATCGCGTGTTCAAGAGCAATGTTGTCTCGTCGTCCGTATTCATTCGAAATGGCGAAGTCATCGACAGCGACGTCGGTCAATGGCCGCATTATACGCTCAACAAGAGTGAAATCAGTCAGACTTACCTTCACCTTCCTCTCTCTACATGCATCGCAGCTTGGATCTTTTCTCCGCTGACGGTAAGCGCGCTTTTGTGAGTTGAGAGTTGAAGCAGACATGTGCGTTGGTGAGATTCCTGCGGCTGACAGACTTGGTCCTTCGGTGGCCATCGCTTCCGGTAGACTTCCTGACGCAGTACTCGGAGACGTAGAAGAGGTTCCATATGGGCTAGGGTATGGAGCAGGATTATAGGCTCCTGGCGACCGCAATCCCAGGTGAGGTAGAGCAGCAGACAGACCATGAGGCCTTCCTGCCGGTGCTATAGCAAACGGACTCTGGAGCGGAGGAATCATTGTCTGTGGAGAAGAGTTGGAAGACCCTGATGGAGAAGTACGCAGTCCGATCGAAACATTGTCCCTGTGACGCTGGGTGGAATTGGAGGCGTCCATAGCCACGTCGTGAGGCGAGACAGCTGGCAATATCTGGAGTAAAACAGGGACGCTGTGGGGTCAAAAGAAAGACCTCTCGGCACCAACCGAGCCTCGCTCGGGTATGCCCAACAATATGGAAAGTTCCCGGAGCCGATTCACTAACAAACCAATGGGACAGGGGTCAGTTAGGACATCTACTTAGCTTGGCTAGGTTTCAAGGTGCGGGAATGATGTGGCCCTGAGTGCGGGCGGCTGGAGTGGAAGGTCTGTGACAGACGCTGGGGCCAGTGAATTGACGGGCTCGGAGGAGATGATACCTTGACGAATAAGTCGAGGGCTGTGCGCTTCAACAGGGCTCCTGATTAGCGATTGCCAGTGGAAGTGGAATACCAAGGAAAGTGGCTCGATGCGGACAGGCGTAATACCACAACGGGCAGACGAGGAGGGTCAAGACCTGGGAATGGAGTGTCTTGGGAGAGCTGGACTCGGAACGCAGCTGCAACGGAGGCAGCGGTGGGACGGAGAAGGCTGCGGTGGGTGAGAGGCGAATGAAGGCAACGCAACCGCGTAGCGTTCGCCGACCTGGTACAGAAGAGAATGGGATCGCTGGGTTGATAGACAGCGCCGCTCGTAGGGCTCTGACGTTCCACTAATGTAAGTGACGTTACGCGACGATCAGCCCTAGTCCCGAAATCTGCTTTAGAGAGGAAGAGAAAAAGTTCCCTACAGCCGGTGTGTGAGTAGTTGAAGACGAAGAAGAACAGGGTTAAGTCGCCACTGTACTTCGTGGACTGGCGGGTCACTGAAGGAGACCAAAAGTACCGAATCGTGCAGTATCTCCGCTCCGCGCAGCCAGCACTATCCCAGTAGCTTGAGAGTCGGTAATGTCAGAGAGTCAAGCGACGACCGTGGAAATGTTCCAGAAAAAAAATCCAGACGAGCTAGGAAGAAAAAAGTGTGGTGACATTCACGGTGTCTCAACAAGCTCGTGGGACTCTCGGAAAGTTGTGGCGTTCGGCGCCACAATGGAAAGGGAAGGCTTACCACTAACTGCCGTCAGACCGACTAGGCACAAAAACAGCCTGGTCACAACGGAATCTTGCTCTTGGGAAAGGCCCAATGATGCTCGCGGTGCGTAGAGAAAGTGTCACGCCCGTCAGTGTGCGACGAGGACGAGGCGACTAGAATACAACCGTGTGCAGGAAATAGTCGTCGGATGGAGATCCGGGTGACCAGGATGAGTTTGGGAGGGTGCATTTCTGCGTATAGGAGAGGAGAGATAGGCACAGGACCAGCAGGCACCGGTCCTCGGCTTGTTAGTGGTGATGGATCATGGGGGTGGTTGCGTGGAGGGGTGAGGGGTGGTGGTTCCAGAAGGGCACCGATTTTCCCCCAGAAGGCGAATGGTGAATGCATTAGGACGAAGGCCCAAAACAACGGGCAATCCATACCGAAAGCGTGAATGTCAATGACGAATCCGGGAACAGTGTCGCTGCAGGGGCGGAGCGCAAGTGATGGATGGGACTGGGAGGCATGGGGAGGGGACATGGCCGCATGGAAGGGGGAGAGCGCTCGGGGCACTCGGGGGTGGTTCGTGGTGGATGGACGCAGGGTTGAGCGAGCAGGGTCGACGTCGAATGGGGCCAGCAGGCGATCTGGCCGGCAGCGGACTGTGCTCTTGGGGTGAGCCAGAGAGCCAGCGAACCAGCAAGCCGGCCGGTGCAAATGCCATCGGGGCTGGACTGCGACAGCCTGAGGAAAGACGGGAGGTTTTTTTTTGTTTCCATCCTTTCCATCGCCAGCACACATGTCTCTCGTCTGCATAAGCGCCGGTCGGCTACGCAGGCAGCCGGCTTCTGCAGGCTTGCTGCTCGTCCCAATGTGGCACGACCTACACATCTCTCCATCCTCCATCTGCATCCTCCATCGTCGACCATTGTCCCCGGGCCCCATGAGAGACTGACTGGAGACCATGGACGGCGCGCGGCGTTGAAGATGGCAAAATTCTCGGGCGTAGACCTGGCAGGGGGTCATGGATGGCCACCGGGGGCACCGACGAGAGAGGAGTGCACATCCTCCAACGTTTTATTCCGTTTGGCCGGAGGGAATTGATGGATGCGGAAGGAAAAGATAGTCGTCTTGGAGGGGCGTGGATAAGTTCGAAGGGAGGTGTGGTTGATGTTGGTGGTAGACCGTAGTGGTGGTCGTGGTGGTCGTGGTGGTGAGGATGGGTTGGGATAAAACTCGGCTGGGGTTGGTGGGTGGAGCCCCATGTCAGTGTAGGAAGCTTGGACGTTGTTTCGTCAGAGACGAGACGACAACTACACTGGACTGGACTGGGCAATCGGCCTCGGTGGAGCCTGAGGCTGCAGGCATCGAAGCTGGAAGGGAGAGATGGGATGGAAAGCCAAGGGGGGGACGACCATCAACACCACAACAAACCAACCCAAAAAAACCCTACCCCGATGCTCATCACCACCCACCCACGCACACGAACCAGCCTGATATCGTTGTTCGACAAGGTCCCCTTCCTCTTCTGACATGGTTCCCAGTGATCCATCTATTTTCTCAGCCAGCCAGTGACGATTAATCAACAACACCAGCACTCCACCAGGCACCTCCACCTCTTGCATCACCACCTAGCCATCAACCAGCACTGGTCAGCGCCGGCTCGAATAACAGCTCGCATATCCTTGACTCGGGTGCCCGATAGCATGTCTCTACCACGTGGTTTCTCCGCGTCTCAGCTCCATGGCTTCCCAGGGCTTACCAGGGCTTCCCAGAGCTTCCCAGGGCTGGCGGGTCAATGCCAGGACGTCTCTTGCACCAATCCCCAATGCGAAGCCACTGCGGGTGCATCATGCCGCCCGCTAGAACAACAACAACAATAACGAAACCCGCACTTGGGCACGCCAGGACATGCTTCATCACGCTTCCACCACGCCCTAGGGCTCCCACTCCACCGCTCTCTCCTCCACCCGCCCTCCTGTTCGCCAGCGCCGTCCAGCGAGGTTCCAGCCTTTCAGGCTCGTCCCCTCCGATACGATGCCCCCCCTTCCAACGGCCCGTGTTCGGCGCTGCTGGCCCTTGGCGTTCTTTTCTTCCTGAACTCTCAGCCGCATCCTGAGGACAAACACATGGGAGCATGCACCTTGCCGAGGCGTCTGAGAGTCAACTCCCCAGACCGAGCAGGGCATTACTGCCACCAGGGGAAGAGAAAAGGACTCAAGAGTGCGATGTAATAAGTGCCGGATGCGGGCTTCTTCGCTCTAGACCACAGTCCGTTGTTTTGTCGAGTCCACTGAACCCGCTCTTCGCTTTTACCAGCCGGCCATCAAATCTCTTGCACTCTGCCCTCGCCTGGTACCTTTCGGAGGCGCCAGCCGGCGTGTCTCATCCGCAGGGGAGGCTTCTCCAACGCAAATGCCACGCGGCAGAGGCAAAAGTCCATGTCTGCCGTGCGCGCCGGGACGAGCATGCACCGCGTCTGACATGGAGAAAAGTCGATAGCCATTGTGCCCATTGGGTCCTCTCCCTCTCTAATACCTCCCCCCAGTCTCCGCTGCTCTCCGCCCACCATGCCATGATTCCATGCCGTTCCCGCGCCATCAAATCTCCCATTCGCATACAGTGCCATAACACATTGTGGAGGGGGGCCTGAGGCCCTGAGCCTTGTCAAGGCTTCAGGAGACGTTCGCCTTTGTGTTTCCATCGCCGGGCCTCTCGTGCAACCGACGCACCGTAGGCCGCACATGCTGCTGAATATTGTTTTTCTTCTGCTGTCCGTCCTGCTGTGTGCTGGCAACCACATGTGACCGCGACCCAACGTGACCGTAAGCTGTATGTACCTCCCTACACACACTATGCATGTACAATACTATAGTCTATGTATTATTGTGTACGCTTGTGGGTAGGGAGCATCGCTGCCAACCAAGCCTAATGCCAGCCTGCAGCACACGAGCAGGAGATCGGCGGAGGTGGATTACCGGGCCACTCGGGTTGTGCCGTCAAGTGACGGGGTCCCGTTCTTTCGGCAAATCCTCTCAGCAAATCCCCCTCAGCATTTCCTCCCCTTGGACGAGGCACAACACACACAGATTCACCCCCTAAGACTGGCGACGATCGGGCTAGTCAAACCCGGGGCGTTGTCTGTATTTCGATGGTGATCGTCCTCCGATGGATGCAGGCGACATAGCTAATCGGTGACAAATCAACGGGTTTTGCAGGCGGCGAGCGATGGACCAAGGCCGATCAAGCGCTCGACGTTTGACTTCAACGACGATCTCCATCTGCGACAAGTTCAACAGATTGATTGATTGATTGATTGCTGCCGGTGCCAGCCAGGCGCGCAGAGCGGTTCGGCTTCATTTCTTCAGCACTGCCTCCTTTCGCTCTGATCTGAACCCTAGGTCGACGGCCACGGCTTGACCTGATGAACCTCCCAGGTTGAAACTTGATGTTGATTCGGCAACATGCGTGCATTCGCCCGAAATTCCACCGCAAATGGCATGTCTCGAAATTTCCCAATCGCTGGCCCAGCGCGAGAGATGGCAAGACAGGACAAGCCCACACGCGCATGCATGCATGCACAAGCAGCCAGCACAGGCAGGCAGGTAGTTTTGAAACTTGCTCCGTTCTCGCAGGCACCGGCGGCCATCGCGCAGAATTTTCTAACCGTTATCCTGTGCCGCGGATGCGATCGTCGACCATCTACCATCTCTCGGCAGTTTCCGCCGGGTGCTGTTCCAGGGTTGGGCCAATCATAGTCCTCCGGCGGTCTCCGGCCATCTAGACTGCCACCGTCGACTAAACATGTCAAGAAAATTCCTTTGTGCCGTGCGCAGCAGCAGCAGCAACCACAGCAGCATGGCTCAGGCTGTTGGCGAACCCATCTCCTTGATTGAGGCCACATGTCAAGAAAGAACCATTCCAATTTATGGATGGCACGTCTCACAAGCTGCAACAGCTATATCTCGACACGTTTTCAGTGTGCTTCTGTGTGCGAGGTACCAACGTTGCGGCGTGGGGACCGGTCCAACCTTAACTCAACCTCACTTCTTCACCATGTTTTCTTCTCTCTCGGCGCCCTCCGCTGAAAGGGATTTATAATTAGCATCTAACAGAGCATAGGGCGGTGGGTCACATTGCACACTTTTTCTCTCCATTCCACGCGTGTGTGTGCATTTTGAAGGAGGCCCGCATCAGGTTCGTTCACCGACTCTAGTAGCAATCCGAATGATTACTTTTTTCTCTTGGTGTTGAGTTTTTTCTTTTCTTTTGTTCCTTTCGTCACGTCTCGTCTCGTCTCGTCTACTTTTTTTGCCTCGCTTTTTCCAACCGTTGTAGCTCAATCTATTCTTCTTCAGTCAATCAAAATGTGCAAAACCTCAATTCACGAGTTTCTCAAGCGTCTGCCAAAATGCGAGCATCACATGCATCTCGAGGGCGCATTATCCCCTCGAGTTCTCTTCCAGCTTGCAGAGAAGAATAACATTACACTTCCCCAAGATGACGAGGCTTTCCATTCTCCAGATACCTTGCTTGCTCGCTACAAAAGGTGAAGAATTTCTCAGATGTGTAATTAATACCGCCGTAGTATTATTGAGCCTATCCAATCCATGATACTTCTTTCCCAACCCACCCCTTGCAAAGAAACGCAACCCTCTACATAATCTTCAACTACATTCCTCCTAATGGTAGAAACCAATCTACAATAACTCTTCACATGGACTAACCCACCTCAGATTCACTTCCCTCGACGACTTCCTCCACTACTACTATATTGGCATGTCCGTCCTAATCACCCCCTCCGACTTCGCAGCCCTAGCATGGGACTACTTCCAACACGCTTCCGCCGACGGCGTTCACCATTGCGAACTTTTCTTCGACCCGCAAGCCCACCTCTCCCGCTCCATCTCCTACACCACCGTCCTCTCAGGTTTCCAATCCGCCTGTGCGCGCGCTGAAAAGGAACTCGGCATCACGTCCATGCTAACCACGTGCTATCTACGCCATCTGCCCGTCCCGGAGTGTCTCGAAACGTTCGCGAATGCGGAAGTCCAGGAAAGCTATGCTAGTGGAGCGGTTCGGGGTATTGGTCTGGATTCCAGCGAGCTTAGTTTCCCACCGGAGCTTTTTGAAGAGTTGTACGAGAAAGCGCGGGAGAAGGGACTGAAACTTACGGCCCATGCTGGCGAGGAGGCACCTGCGTCGTATATCGCGACGGCGCTCGATACGCTGCATGTCTCGCGTATCGACCATGGGATCCAACTCGCTTCGGATGCCACACTCATGTCCCGCGTAGCGGAGCAAGGCACGCTTCTTACAGTTTGCCCGCTCAGCAATGTAGTTCTGCGCTGCGTCGACAAGATTGCGGATGTGCCCATTCGCACGTTCCTCGATGCGGGGGTAAATTTCAGTATCAATAGCGATGATCCGGCGTATTTTGGAGGCTATGTGCTGGACAATTATGTTGCGGTTCAGGAGGCTTTTGGACTGAGCGTGCAGGAGTGGGAGAGGATTGCGAGAGCGGGGATTGAGGGGAGTTGGTGTAGTGACGAGAGAAAGGGGGAGATGCTGAAGGTGTTGCAGGGTGTTGTAGGGGAATTCGAGGAGCCGTAGGGAGGGGAAAACGATGAGGGAGGAGTGGAGGTAGGGGGATTGTGTACGGAATAGACCTTTTAGAAGGAGGGTAGTAACAAGTGGAGAAGGGGAATGGATCCACAATGATACAAGGTGGATGAACGCTATGTTCTTATACCCAACCTTTCTAATCAACCGAACTAGCGTATATCCACTCTGTCTACACACACTGGCACCAATTCAGACGAGCTGAGATTCAGATCCTACTGACTGACATCTATACCGAATCGCATACACGGATCTCAAACCCCAATACCCACTCCAGAATCACCGCACTCTGCAATAAACAACAACGGCCCCGTGTCAGTAACTAGCCCTCCCCCCTTGAAATTCCCCAGAAAAGAATAGAAAGAATAGAAAGAAGAACGATAGAGAGAGTCATAATCAAACATCCGACCGCACGACTGCAAAACATCTTCTCTGCGAGAGGAACTGTGTTGATGGATAGAAAGCAATACCAGAGCGAAGAATCCGGAAAGAGAAATAATAACCAAGACCCCAGAAAGTAACTAGGTGCTTGGAAAATATCCCAATAGTGCATTTCGCCCGTAAAGAAAAACTAAAAACTAAAAATTCATGTCAATAAGCCATGGCCAGAATTTTCGATACTTATTATCATCTAGCTAAGAATTGCGTATCCAAAATGTTTCAGCAACAGAGCCATTTCCCCCGCAGCTCTATCTATCCGCTCCAATGCCATCAACTCTTCTCGCAAAAAAAAAAAATCCCCTACCTACCCCCACCCCCCTAAAGGATTGTATCCAAGACATTCACGCCACCATCTCAAAAACAGGAATTCCCCATCTCAACAAACACACACCCTACACAACTCAGTCATCCTAACCCCCATCCTACCCACTCAGCCACTCATAACCACCCCATCACACCATCATACCAACTAGACTCCCTTCCATATCGCATAGCCCATCGCTCTCGTAGAGCCTGGAGTCCAGAAATACGTTAGCACAAGCGTTCTTCGAAGATGGACAAGAAGATAGATGGAAGGATATATGATATAGCAATCCTTTGCACTAGCTTTCACAAGACTCAAAAGCATAGCATCATGTAGTACATAAAACTCACACTACAGACGTCCCTTAAAAAAAATGCAATGTTAGACGTCCTATAATACAGCCTCCAAAGCGCCGCAAGGCTCTACTCGACATCATCTGCAACCGTATTACTCGCCTCTCCCTCCGTCTCCACCTTCTCCTTCTCCCTCCCCTCAGCCTCCACCCTCTGTTTCTCCGCTTCCGCCTCTATCCTCTCCCGCTCCTCTTGTTCAATCCTCACCCTCTCCGCCTCCGCCGCCCTATCCCTCTCCTCCTGCGCCTGCACCATCCGCTCCCCAATCCCAGGCCACAAACTCGCCAAAAATAGCGCCAAAGCCCTCTCCGTCCCACGAAACGTTCCACGTATCCACCCATTCCTTCGTTCCTGCGCCTGCTGAACAAGCCGCTGAGCCGCTGCCTCGGGCGTGGGGCGACGTCCACGTATTACCTGACCCGGCTGCGGCTGGGCGGCTTCTGCTGCTGGATTCGGGGGTTGTGCGGCTCGGGCATCAAGGGGGAGGAGCGCTTCGAAATGGCGTCGGATGATGTCAAATTGGCCCTCGAAGATTCCGAGATTGGCAAGGTAGACGAGGGCAGCGATGGTGCCGATCATGAATGGTCGGTACCAGCCGCCGCCGCCGGCGAAGAAGTACATGAAAAAGGCGAGTTTGACTATCAACCAGGCGTGGCCAAAAACTACCATAACGCGGTCTTGTTCAGGAGCTGGAGGTTGCACCTGAGCAGGCGCTGGTGCTGGTACAGGAGCTGGTGCATTTGCCTGGTTCTGGTTCCCAGCGGGGGCTTGGTGTGCCGGGATTTGAACGCCTTCGATAGGCTGATTGACTTGAGCTTGGTGCATTGGTTGAACTGCTGCAATTCTGTTCTGAAACTGAGCGTTGTTCTGTCCGAACTGCTGTTGAAGCCCAGCTAACACTCGCCTATTGGCTGAAAACTGGTGTGTAAATGTTTGAAAAGGTAGCGTAGGAGCCATTGGAGCAGTCGAATAGGTGCCCCGCTGGTCAAACAGAATCCCTACTGGCCCCTGAGGGCTTGAGAGAATGAATAGCTCCGGTTCTACAGGAGCTGGAATAGTTGCGGATTGTGGTGAACGGAGCTGAGTGGCCGCGGCACCGTCTGTAGCTGCTCTTGCAGGAGAAGAGTCCGATACCGCACCGATACTATCATGGCTTGAAGATCCGTCGAAAGGATGCTGCGTTCGGTTCATGTCCTGAAGCATGGAATTAATTTCGTCTGCCTGACCTCTCAAACTATTTGCTGCATGCTGCAATGCAATAAAATCCCTGTTATTGACCATGGATGGCTCAGACAACAGAGCTTCAAAACTACGCTGCAGGTTGTTCAAGTGTTGGGTGACATTGTGGATATGGAGTCTAACACGATCAATACGCCATAGAGGAGCATTTGCTGAAGTTGCGGGGCCTGCAGGGTTTGCTCCACTCCCAGCTTGTTGTGAGGTAATCTGGGCATTGGCCTCCTGTCGGCCTGCCTGCTGGAGAAGAAGCCGGGCACTTCCCATCTCTTGACGTGCAGTTTGTAATTCGGCTCCTATCCGGGCCAAAAGCTGGTCCACGCCCTGTCCAGCCTGTCCGAGGGGTATGGGTGAAGGTTGCCTGGGGACAGCAAACCCTGGTGGGTGCGGGAATGGTCGGGGAAGCATTGGCTGTGGCGGGCCATGAACTGCCAAGGCAAGGGTAGTGTTTGTCACCGTCCATCTTTCTCCATTGGGGCCGATTCCTTCATGCCGGACAGTCCGTGAGGTACCTGGGGGAAGATGTGTTGGTCCTTGTCCTGGTCCCATTGGAGGGGGAGGCAGGCCTTGCCCGGGCTGTACGGGCGCAACAGGCGCCGGACTTCCATCTCTTGACTGGGGTTGCCCTAATGGCTGTCCATGAGCGTTATTCATCTGTTGGTTCTGAGCCATGGCTTGTCCGAGCTGCTGTTGTAGGATTGGTGGTAGTCCTGCCAGACCGAGCGGAGGTTGATGTGGGGGACGGTTGTGGACATGGTGATGGTGATGGTGATGGTGCGGGTTCGGGTGTTGATGTACTTGGGGCGGAGGTTGTGAATTGGGTCGAAATGGATTTGCTGTGTTTGGCGGTACTGGAGCAGTGCCTTCCGGGGGAGCTTGAGCAGCACGGAAGGGGTTTTGGGGTGGGGCAGTGGATGAGCGTGGGGTTGAGGAAGTAGCTACAGCGTCCGTGGTAGGAAGCTCCCTTAGAACTAAGTGGAGGGTCTGGTTTTTGGACTCGTGGATCTGGATGTTTGTGAGCTTCAAACTTCAGTGCATCGGTGGATCACTGGGGAACTGACACTGTCAAGGCCAAACACGTCAATCAAAGTATCGGCATCCCTCATCATCACACGCCCTCTGTATATCAACCGCATGCGATCCACAGCCGGCCGACTCTCGATTTCATTGCGAATGCGGTTCCGGAGCTCCTGGATGGTTGTCGCAGCGGGCAGGTCCACGAGGGCGATGTCGCTCTTGACCTCCGTCGAGGGGGACAGGACCTTGAGGTTGACGAGAAGCTGTTCCTCGTCGTCGGACATGGTGCCGCAGATTTTAATGATCGTGGGTGTGGAGAAGGCGTGGTGAGGCTGGTTGTCGCAACTAGGAGCTCGGAAAGAAATGGCCACGGATGCACTTGTGAGCACTTGCAGCTGCAGCCAGCACCTCCGCAGCCCACCCGTGCTTCTGCGGGGCTTGTCCAATGGGACCTCATTTCCTCCAGAAATGAATGGTCATGTCGCTACATGATATTTTATTTCATTCATTCTAATTCTGTATAAACATATGTAATCTAGTCTTTGTAGCCTTAAGTTTGGGCTTTTGCTTCAATTCTGTCCGGCGCTTAATCGTCAATCTGTCCAGAGATCAAAGCCGCCCACGCCGCCCCATGAGCGTGGTCGCCGGGGCCGCGCCAAGGATCTACGTCACTAACCATTGGCTCTGTCCAAAAAAGCAGCTCTCGGATCATCTCATTACTCCACCATCGTCACCAG
Organism: Dendryphion nanum; assembly: GCA_020744415.1. Taxonomy (NCBI): domain Eukaryota; kingdom Fungi; phylum Ascomycota; class Dothideomycetes; order Pleosporales; family Torulaceae; genus Dendryphion; species Dendryphion nanum. The sequence goes on along the minus strand of JAGMWT010000005.1, from coordinate 579,528 downwards.
ACTTTCTTTACGCATCTGCCCTTACGGACCGCAACTCGTTTATTTAATTTTTTGTGAATTATACAAACATAAATATTTATATCTTCCCCTCCATGCATTAGCAATGTCCGCCGCCTGTGCACGCCAGCTCTCGCGAGCGCCCCTTCGCACGCGATACCCTCAGGCTACTCTCCAAACCACCTGCACTCGCCTATCGCAGTCCTCACGGTTCTTCTCGGCCACTAGATCCGCCTTCGAACAACAGCAAAACCACAGAAAAGAGTCTTTCCGATCGAGGCTGAACTCGGCCCTCAAGAGCACAAAAATCGAATGGAAGCCCATCCCCGTGGCACTCGGGGTGACGTTTCTCGGAGCCTTTCAGTTGTATCGTATCCAGAGGAGAGAGAAGCACACACAGAGCGAAGCGAAAGATGGCCAAGAGACAGATAGCCAGGGCAGACCCAAGAAGAGGGAGAGAATACGCCCAAGTGGGCCATGGTCAGTCGAGCCGCACCACTGCCGAACCTCGACTAACGGTATTCTAGGACAGTACAGGTCATGTCTACACTGCCATTGAAGGCTCTCTCGCGTGTATGGGGTCGCTTCAACGAATTGACTATCCCTTATTACCTCCGTGTGCCGGGGTTCAAGCTCTACTCGTTCATATTTGGGGTCAAGTGAGTTATCTCATACGTGACGCAAATGGCTTGGAGGTACAATACTGATCTATTCACAGCCTTTCTGAGGTCTCGGAGCCAGATCTCCATGTTTACCCCAATCTCGCCTCTTTTTTCTATCGCACCCTGAAACCTGGTGTCCGGCCTTTAGATCCTGATCCGAATGCCGTTCTTTCGCCTGCGGACGGAAAGGTTATCCAATTCGGCACCATTGAGCATGGCGAGGTTGAGCAGGTCAAGGGAGTAACATACAGCCTTGATGCATTACTTGGATCAGTACGACCTAGCCATCCGGATCATAACATTGCCAACTCCAAGGTTCAAACTGCCGAAACGCACATGAAGGTTGGCGAAGAGGACATTATGCGTGCTGACGAGGAGTTCGCCAACGTGAATGGAATATCATACACCCTACCAAACCTCTTCTCAGGACCTTGGCCAAAAGGTGGCAAACCCGCGGAGATGCCATCCGACCAGTCCACCCAGCCAGCAGCATCATCCGAAGCAGAAGTTCGCGCTGATCTCGCCTTGAGCGAGGCTTCTCGGCCGTGGTGGGCGCCCGCTTCCGTGAAGACATCCACAGCGCTCTACTATTGCGTCATCTATCTCGCTCCAGGAGATTATCACCGATTCCATTCTCCGGTGTCATGGGTTGTGGAAAGCCGGCGTCATTTCGCTGGAGAACTCTACAGCGTGTCACCGTATCTACAGCGAACTATGCCTGGTCTTTTCACACTCAACGAGCGAGTCGTGCTCCTTGGACGTTGGCGATGGGGTTTCTTCTCTTATACCCCTGTCGGCGCCACAAACGTCGGCTCTATCAAGATCAACTTCGATCGCGAACTCCGCACCAACTCCCTAACCACCGATACCGCCGCTGACCGTGCCGCTGAAGAGGCAGCTGCGCGTGGCGAGCCGTACTCCGGCTTCGCGGAAGCCAGCTACTCGGGCGCCAGTCGACTCCTCAGTGGTCACGCGCTCAAACGCGGAGAAGAAATGGGTGGTTTCCAATTAGGTAGTACGATTGTGCTCGTCTTCGAGGCACCCAAAGGTTCGAGGCCGAGTCTGGATGAAGGATTCAAGGATGTGAGGAAGGGCGGGTTTAGGTGGAATTTGGAGCAGGGGAAGAAGGTGAAGGTTGGGGAGGCGTTGGGATTTGTGGATGAGGAGCATTGAAGTGGTGCTTGTGAGGTTATACTAGATGGGAAGGAAATGTGAATGTAACTGGAAATGTATAAATAGAATCCAAAAGTGAATTTGATAGAGCGGTGGGGTTTGGGAGGAGAGTAAGACCCATGAGTGAATAGTTGGAAACTGAAGATGAAATGTCTAATTAAAAAAGAGCGGAATTGAAGAAGAGTGCGAAGCAATATTTCGCAATCAGTTATCGGATCTTGGTCACCTGGGATTTCGAGAATCGAACGAGTGCTTACATACATCTTTGAGCATTGAGAGAGATCAGACAGGGACCGAGGGTTGGCTCTCCTTGCCTTGCCTTGCCTTGCCTTGGATTGCATTTCACTGCACAAGTATGCCAAGAAGATCAATTCGGCAGGTTACAGGACGGACTGAGGTGGGAGATGTCGATATAGACTCTTCGGCGACCCATCCGCCTACCCATATTCGCGGTTTCGGGACCCGGGGAGCGGGCCAGGCAGTCACGTGGTAGCGCGGGTGTGCAGACGTCTATCTGAAGGACTCTGGGCCAAGGAACCCAAGACGAACAAGGCGTGGACTGGCCGGGGCTGCGTGATTCGAAACCCGAGGAGCTCTCATGGCGGGGTGCAGGTGTCCGGATTGAGGCGAGGCTATGTAGCTATGCAGGCGGGGGGACTTTTTCTTTGTCTGTCTGCGTAAGTACGATGTGGCTGTGCCGTGCCATGCCATGCCGCTGTGTTGTGCATGCAGAGCTGTGGGTTAGATGGTAGTCGAGGCAAGACGTTTGTTCCTGCATCAGGACTCGACAGGCGGCGAACAAAGACAGGCAAACCAGCTCATGTCCCAGACGTGCTTGCATGCCATGGATGCAAACCCGTTAGGAATAGGGCAAAATGGCTGTTGGGACACTAGTGGCTAGCATGGCCATGTCGAACCATTCAAGGTTTGTGTTCATGGTAGCAGATAAGAGTCGAGAGCGTGGATGCAAGCAGCGGTGAAGGGAGATGGGAGGGACGGACTTGGGGAGCACACACACCCGATAGGAAGCCCTGGGACACCCCGATCAGAGCGGCTATACCGATTCGATGTTAGTTGTTGTGTTGGGCCCTTTTGGTCGTGGAGTAGGCAGACTGGGTTGGCAGTGTCTGGCAACGAAACGTCTGGTGGGTGAACACGCAAGTCATGTGACTCGGGGGCAGTGCCGGAGGGCTCTTGGTGCGATACACTGTGCGGTTGATGCATTGCGGGTATGGGTAGATTCAATCAAGAGTAGAAAATACGAGGAGATGGATGGATGGATGGCAGTTGGATATCACACTTTGTCAGTCGGCGAGCCTGCTGCACCAGGTCCCCGTAGCTTCACACTAGGGAGCAATAGCCCAGCAGCTAACACTGATTCATCACAGTCGCTCTTGTGAGGGTGCTCCGGAGCTGCGTACGGAGGTGGCTCCCCAATATTCTGCCAACGGTAAATGGGATCAAGGCGTTGCCAACACAGCCCATATCATCTAACCCCGTGATGTGATGTGCTCTTCCGTGATCAGAGAATTAGATGTGGATACTCGTCCCCAATCGATAAGGTACCGTGTGCGGTAACGGTGCCAGTGCCCCGGCACCGCATTGGCTTCTTTCTCTTTCTGTGTTTGTTTTCGCGCCGTTTGATCTTGCAAGGCATATATGGGTATGTACGCACCGTGGAATCCGCCGAACAGGGAGAGGCTTTTTGAGCCAGAGGGTTGGTTGATATTGTTGCTGAGTTGACACACACACACCTATCCAGGTCCGCTCAGGGGATCGCGGTTGGTCGGTGTAGTCATAAGTGGTGAGGTCCTCTCAACGTCGTCCCACTCGACTTTGGTACTGTCTGTCTGTCACGGTGTCAATCTCCCTCCACGCTTCCGATTCAACTCAACCCCGCACACTCGTTCCAGAAAACAAATCGAAGCGCCACTTTCGCCCTGCGTCTGTCGTTAGCAGCGGCGTGCTGGGCGAGGGGGCGAACTTTAAAGTTTTTGCCGGCCTGGGCTCCTGGCCCCGCCCGTATCATTTCTCTGGCTAGAATTGCGTGCGCGGATTGGGGGTGTGCCTGGGTAGTGGCTTGCGAGGCAGATGACTACAGGTTGTTGGCGCGATTGGGACTTGCCTTCTGACGTACATGACAATAATAATGAAGTTGCTTTGCACATGTCCGCTCCATGCCATTCTATAAGGTTGGCATTCTCACGATCTCGGGGGGATCCATCTGTCGTGTCATTTCTTTTTCTTCCTTCAACTCAGCCGGCTACCACTTCTGCATTCTCATTCTCGGTCTTTTCGTTTCTGGACGGCATTTTCTAAGGCTTCATCCATTCCACAGTCCTTTCACTCCAAGCTAACATTTACGTAACCATCGCCCTCCCTCCCTCCCTCCCTCCCTTACCATCCACCACCCAAACCGTACCGAACCGGTCCCAGCCGTCCACAATGTTTCTGTCCTTCCTACTTTACAAGTGCAGAGTCGTAGGAGAGACGGGAGAGCGCTGCGAAGGCCGCAGTCGCGGCACGGATGTCTGCTCTCTTCACCGCTGCTACTTCAAGAAGTGCAAGGAAGAACAACAAGTCGCTACCAAGTGGTGTGTCAATCGTAAGTCTCCGCTCCTTGTTCCATCCGGGGAGACTCATCCGACTTACGCTATCTTCTCAGATACCTGCACCAACCCCAATTGCCTGACCCCCGTCACGACGCCCGGAAAACGGTACTGCTCCAGCCACCAATGCCATAAGAAACAGTGCCGCAACCCTCGACGCTCCGGGTCAAAGTTCTGCGATACCGTGCACGGATGTGCCATTCATGGTTGTCCGAATCGGCGGGTCGATTTTGCGTCGTATTGTTCCCATCATAAATGCAATGTCTGCGATGCGGAAGCGTATGGACCGGAGTTACAGTATTGTAGGGTGAATCAGCATACTCCGCATCAGCTTGGGTTCGTGGAGGCGGCTGGCGACGAGCGGCAGGAGGTGCGGGGAAGGAATGGGATGGGCGTGCGAGGGGAAGTAGAGTTGAGAGGGAGAACAACACTAGAATTGGGAGTAGAAGATACGGGGTTGGTTGGGAGGGGGAGAGGGCTCGTTGGCTCTCAGAGGGTCCGCCGGAGGGCAGGTCGCGAGGAGGGACGCTATGAATAATGCAGGTGAGGACGCAGTTTGGAATTGGAATTTGGTCTACTTTTCTTTAGGATACCCGGTCTTAGGAGGACGCTCATGGTGCAGCGACCAGGTAGTTAATTGTTGTATCGCATGTTGTTTAAGTACATGATCTGATGGAACTATGCGTGCATGTATGTTTGAATGCAGAGGTGCCTAGGCAGAGAGATAGATTTCGCGAGAAGCAGTCAAGACGCAATAAGAGGACTGAAAAGGATTGGATTGATGAATGACTTGGTGAAAGGGAACCAAAGCAAGGAGGAAAAAAAAACCAAGAACCTGATACAGGTCTACGGGCGATCCGATCAATTGGGATGAAAAAAGGTGTGAAGAGGATGAAGTGTGGTGTTGTGAAAGCCGTCAAGAAAGCTCCGAAGAGCGGGGGCATGCGCGCGGGGCGGGGGATGCGGGGAGAGAAGTACAGGACACAGACCCGTGCCCAATCACAGCCACGCAACAACAGCATTTGCATTTTCACTCTACCAAGATACAATGAAGTTGTGTCAATGTGGTATATATACAGTCCACAATTAATAAATATACATATAAACCAAGTCCCCTATTGTGATATACAATCGTTCCAAAAAGAAGAATCCAAAAGCATTGAGGTGGTGCTTGTAGGGCTATACCATGTGGGAATCGAACAGAAATGTAGATGAAGTTGTATGAATAGACAATAAAATTTAGGTGTGTTGGAGTGCTTGGAGTGGTTGTATTGGGTTAATGTGTTTCTTTCTTGCGTTTGGATGGAACAGGTTGGAGCTGTGGTGACGCCAAAAGATGGTGACACACGGTTTTCTTCTTATTTTGAGGAGGTGCTGGGTATCATGTATGAATAGGCCCCATCGATATGTTCAAGGAGTTTTGGAGCATGGAAAAGATCAGCTGTTCGGGAACATGATCTATCATTGTAGAAGGGCGTGAAAATGAAAATGACCATCTATGTCTTTCATAATATAAAAAGAAGCCCTAGTTAAATGTGTAGAGTCAGGGGGTTTCAGGGAGGGAGATTAAAGAAATAATTAGGATGTGCGTTGTGGAATGCATATTTGATGTGAATTCGGGTTGTGATTTGAATATAAATACACGGGCAGAGAGGCTTTTCAGTGCCATGGCACTTTTGTTAGCTTCCTTGGGCTAACACAGAAAGAAAACGAGCGTTCTCACTAGTTAGGGTCGAGGAAGAACACCTGGTAACGTGCATACGCTATAATTGGGCCTAAGGCTATTATATTATTCTAGCATCGTTGCTCTTTGAAACCCTTACTGCAAAGACCTGTACAAGTGATGGGCGTGCGGGCCTATGTACTTAAAGTACCTCGATTTCTGTATCTCTGCAATTCAGAGAGAGATGTTAAAATGTTGCAAAGATATCTAAGATTTTTAAAGTTTCATCTTCAAGACCAGCCATTTTTGTAAGCTGAAAGAACGTTTTGCAGTTGAAGAAACCCCTTCCTAAAAATAAAATAAAATAGAATAAAGGCTTTTTAGTGTTTTTGACTGTGCGCTGGATGTAGACTGTATACGATAAGCCTGTGGGTGCGTTAAGTACGTAGGTCTAAGCTTGCTTGGGCCTGTTTGTGGGAAATACGAAGAACGACTGTACAAGAAGGGAATCGGGCCGGCATCGTGCAGATGCAGCTCGCCCCGCGAGCCACACCTTGAACGATAAGCTTTCAGCTTTTAACAGCGACGTCCTCTGATTCGAAGCAGCGTGCATGGCGCATGCCTTCCGGTCCACACTATCAACGAAGTGCATTGCTCCGCTGACGTCTGGAAGCTTTTTCGTAGCAAAACAATTTACCGGAACTGATGCAGGAAAATCCGTGGGAATTGTGGGAAAGTATGTATAAGATGGCCTCCCATGAGGACAGCTTCCCTCGAGGTCAGCTTGGTATTCGATACCATTTACTACCTAGTCACCTTCTATGCAATGAATTTATCTCTGTGGTTCCGCAAATGTCAGATTCAGAAGAGTCCCGGAAAGCGATGCAAGTCTCGGCGGGAGACGGGGAGCCAGTTCTGTACCAAGCATTCGTGCACAATCCGATCCTGTGAGATGGCGGCGCAGCTCGCTACTACTCTGTGCAAGAATCGTGAGTGACCTCAGCTACCTTCGTTTCATACATGCATTAGACTCACATGTCCCAGATACATGCACTTTCTTCAGATGCAAACTGGCCGTCACATCTCCAGACGAACATCTTTGCCCTACACATAGATGCGATGTCTGTTCTAACCCTCGACGCACCGATCTAGACTCGGCCTATTGCGATGAACATGCCTGCGCAGTAAGAACATGTCCAGCACGACGCGCAAACCAAGTAACCGCGTACTGTCAAGTCCACAAGTGTCAAGTCACGGATTGCAATGCAGAAGCGCATGGACAGCGATATTGTTTCGCGAATGGACATTGGATTTTGCATAATAGGGCTGCGGAGTTGAAAGGCGAAGAAGAAGACCACGAACGGGTTATAGAGTTGCGCGGATGATTTTGGATTTGATGGTTGCGACTTCACACACTTTGTAGCAGTGATATCAGTGAAGAATGGTTAACAACGTCTTGGGTTGGGAGTTTGGTGCTAGTCGATACCCTCTGATACACGGTCAGCGCGCATTACTGCACTGGATTGGAAAATGTATAGTTTCTTTAGGATTTTGGCTTCGTAGTTTCGAATGAGTGTATACTTCAGACTGCACTAGGATTTATTAGTGTATGATTTATACCACATTGGCACAAGCTTCTTTTGTGTTCTGGTAGAGGGAAGATGGGGACATCGTTAGAGGCAGATTTTGATTGGGTACCAGTAATTGAATCTATAGCGCTCGCTCTATGAATCTCCCGCACCCCCGCGATCTGGAACTTTACTTCAACACCACACTTCATCCTCTCCACACTTTTCAATCCAACAAGCCACTTGCGCGCTCGTAGGGCTGTATCAGAGAGCTAAGCGATGGCATAAATACCGATCGCTTATGAACTCTAGGATCATACGACACAGCCATTGAGGTTAGCGATGACAATTGACGTCATTGCGAGCGGAAAACGACACTACACTGTTGAAAATAGAGACACATTAATCAACGAAGATGGTGAGCGCAGATTCGAGTGTAAACAGCTAATGAGATATCAATGTCTTGGTCTTCTTTGTGTTTCTTTGATTCATTCTTCCCCCGAAGCCTCTCCCTCACGCTCATCATCTTCATACGTTCGGCTCTGCTCAACTCTTCTCGACTTTTGCGATCCACTTATGCACCCATGCATCCCTCTTTTGATAGTTTTTTCTTTCTTTTTTGACTGATTCTGGCGGAATTCTTCTTTCTACCTAGGTCCTTATATTCAAATACACATACATGTATTTTTTTTTTCTATCAGAGTATTTAGTCGTAACTTTTTTGGTATCCAACAATCTACTGAACAGTAGTGCACCATGAACGCCCGCCATAATACCGGGTATCCTACGAAATCATACAAAAACTCCAGATCCGAAGTGCGTGGTTCATACCGTCCGTGTGCGTCTCACCCCCGGCGCACCCTCTAAGAACCTACAAGCTATCCAACCTTTCCCGCCAACTCTTCAATGTCTACCCTCCAACTCTGGCGTGTCTCTCCCTTCCATCTCTACTTCCCCTTGCGCCCCGATCCCGTCCCGACCGGGCACTTGCCGCTGTTCCCCAGCAACCTCTGCAAACCCATGACCATGCAGACTGTGCTGGTTTACCCTACAGTACTCGAACTCTGGACCACATGCTTCTGCATCACACGCTTTACACTTATGATGGAGACAATACGACGCAAAACCAGCTCGCCGATTCGCACAGCCAATGACAGCGCATCCATGCACATGGTCGCAATACTCAGAGCCGGGTCGCTGTGGGTACTGACATTCTTGCTCGTAGCATTGGTGCTTGGAACAATATTTTTTGCCAGGGGTCGTGATGGGTGTTGGGCATTGCGGGCTGGTGCAAGTATCTGGAAGGAGGAGGATAGGGTAAGTCGGGTTGGATGGCCAAGGTGATGAGTAGGGCGGGCGATTGCTAGGGAAGGGGGACCAACGATAAATACACCAGGTTGTGATGCCCTGTCGCTCTTGTTTGCATTTGGCCATTCGGCAGCGATGGAGAGAACAGATGTCGATGCCGCGGCCACGGGATTGGCAACGCATGCCGGTATTCACGGCGACTTTGCATTTGTAGAATAGGAAGGATAGGAACATTGTTGATGGGTTGTGGTGGATGATGACAAGATAGATCGACCGGGTGTGCAGATTTCCAAGTCGAAGTGAAAGGAACTGCATGTATAATGTAGGACCACTAATGAACAGGAGGAGGAGTCATTTAAAAAGGAAAAGCCCGAGACAATGATGGAGAAAGTAGTCCCGAGAGAAGACGGCTTTGGCAAGATAGAATCCTGTCGATTGCTTTTTGTCGAAAACTACATTTGTGACGGCCGAAATCGAGCAAGAACGGCTGTGCAGCAGACGGTGCAGACGCCACAGCCACAGACAGGACATCTTGATTGGACCACGATGCGTATTAACCGGGTGACGGTGAACGCGCGCCGGCGGTATTCGAACTCGGTCGTTATAAAACGGTCCACCGGTCAAAGGTAGAGTGGCCGTGAAAGCTTGGTACATGACCACTAACCAGGTTGGGTGTGAGCCTCACCGATCAGGAAGTCGAAAGGACAGTTAAGCGAGCGAAACGACAATGAGTGAGATGGGAAACTAACACCAATGCTGATAATAGGGAATTAGATGGATTGGATAGGATAGGATAGGATAGGATAGGATAGGATAGGATAGGATAGGATGGGATAGGATGGCACATATACCGGAACGAAACAACGTGATATACGTACGTCAAAGTAGGAAGTCACGCACAAGGCATACCACCATCAGCATGAGTAGAAAGCAAGTCCGTAACGAGTGAATGTGGTAAACAAGTTCAAATTTCTTCTCATCTCATCTCATCCCATCTAGCTATTTCGCTAAACTCCTCCTGCACATGCACATTCCCTCTCCCTTTCTACTCTCGACTCGACTTCCTTTTCTTCACCAGGCCAAGTCGTACACCCCTCGTCAAGCACTCAGCAACTGCTCAATGCAACAAGACGCAACGCCATCGCTTTCATGCTCAGATTCATGGGTTATGCATCAGACAACAAAAAAAAGGAAAAAAAAGGTTGACAAAGTAAAACCAATAAAATATAGATACAATAAGAAGTGAAGTAAGTAAGTGGTGTTGGTTGGTTGTGAGAAAGGTAACGTCTGATCGAACTACTACCTTTCCCGTACTAGACAGATAAACAGGTAGGTTGGTGCGAGACACACAGACAAAGTGCTAAGGAAAATGCTACGCCGGCCGCAAGTTCCGCGCAGTGGGTTATCCCAACCCGTCATGGGAAGGAATATCACACTGCGGGAGACAGCTGCGGATGGATGCCAAATTAGGTGCCCAAAGACAGAAGAGGAAATACGCATCGTAATCTAAGCGTTACGGCAGGCGTGGGGAGGTCGTGGGCGCCGTGTAGAGCGCCACCCGAAATCTCTTGGTATATACATCCTCGCGAGAGGCGCTCTCATTAGTAGGTAAACGCCTCCTCGATGAAGTCGATGCTTCCTTCCGTCACCAACGGTCGCACGGCGGCACGGACCTCGTCGGCGAAAGCGCCAGCTGCACAGACAGTGACAGCCATGGCGCCCACGCGGTTGCGCATCTCGTGTTCAACGAGCTGCTTGTGCACGGGGCGGCCTTCGATCATCTTGACGGTTTCGCTGTTGTTGACGAGGGCGCGCTTGGGCCGGGAGATGAAGAGAAGGACACGGAGGACATTTTTGCGGCCGGGCATGCGCAGAATCTCGTCCATCCAGGGTCGGATCCACTCGAGACATTCCGACGAGGGAACCGTCCAGATGAGGACGATCCTCTGGGTGGCGGTGGTGCCGCGGTGAGCGCCGTCGATGAGGTGCTTGATGTACATGACTTGATGCGTGATGCCGACACCACCTGCAAACAGGACCACGGTGCCGTACGAATCGAGCGAGTGGTGACCGCCATAAGGGCCTTCAATGGCACCCTTTGTGGTGAAGGTGGAGTTTGGGGATGAGGCGGCCTTCTCGTACATGCGGCGGGTGAAGCCTGTGCGTGCGCGGCAGATGAGGCTGATCTGTTTGGACTGGGCGAGCGATGGAGAGGTGCGGTGGATCTGACCCTCGAGCGTGGGGAGAGTGAGCTCCTTGCAGGTTGGCGAGAGGGGTGCAGACCAGGCGACCGAGAAGGGGTGCGAAGAGTGCATGGCGAGCGATGGCATGTAGAGGTGGACGTGGCAGCCGGGGCGCGGGTACCACGGGCGGGCGAGATCGATGGTGACTCGCACAGCCTCTCCGGGCATGGCCTCGACCTTGACGTTGGAGATGCCGTTGCGACCGACGCTGTAGTAGACGGCGCGTCCAATGCGGAAGAGGCACTCCAGGGTGTACATGAAGAAGATGAGCAGCATCCAGGGGATCTGGGGCAGGCCGTGGTCCTTCAAGTGCAGCCACAGGCCGACGAAGGAGATCCAGACCATGATGCGGTGGATGTTGAGGAAGGTCTCGTAGAAGGCGTGGCGGAAAGGAGAGGGGGCCTGGATTCCGATGAGGACGAAGGCGACCGAGGCGACGGTTCCCCAGGTGTAGGAAGACTCCAAGCGGATGCCATCGGAAACTGCCTGCCAACCAGCGCCGTGCTGAGTGTTCCAGAGCCAGGCGGCGGTGTGGACAATGGCCTCGATGATGGTGATGCGAGCGGCCCAGCGATGGAGGAGGTTGAAGGTGTCATACGAGACCTGGAGCAGGGCGATGAGGGGGTTGTTGCGGAGGGCGAAGAGCACCGTGGGGATGAGGTTAAGAGCAGCCAGGGTGCCGGAGCGACCGCGGAGGGCAGCCACGACTTCCATTCGCTCCTCTTTCCAGGGAAGGATGAGGCACCAGGCGATGTTTGCGCCGACATAGAGAACGAGGATGATGGTGTGCCAGCGGCCAGGGAGAGTTCCGTTGTCGATGGCAGAGCTGAGCTGGAAACCGCGGTTGTGGCGCTTGTTGACTAGAGGGGCCATGATGATGTGCCTGTTGATCCAAGGCCACCAGCGAGTCCTGTTCATCTCCCAGTAGCCCTGTCGCAGGGGGTTGCCCATGGTGGTGACATGGCGCATCTGTCTCCAGATGATGTTTGTGATGAAGAGGAACAGGGTACCTGCGCCGAAGACCAGGAAGGAGTAGAGAAGCACGTCGACCCAGATGTAGTTGCCGACTTGGTCGACACCAGTTAGGCCGAAGGAAAACTTGAGGCGGTCATCGCCCTCGACAAGCCATCCCTTCAAGAATCCAGGACCGTGGCGGCGTGCGATTTCGTTGATGGCATTGGCCGAGGTTGACGATGGTTCCACGCCACGAGGGCGGAGCAGAGCGGACATGTATTCGATGCGATTGGGGTTCGAAGGTTACACTGTCCAAGGTTTGCGGTTGGGTCTGTTCGCGGCGGTTCGCGAAAGAGTATATCTTATTTGTTTATTTTCCCTTTCTCTTGTGGGTCCTTGTTTCTAATGCGGTGAAGAAATTGAGAGGGCACACCGGGTGCGTGAAGGAAATTGACTGGGGAAGAAAGAGGGGAAAGGGAAAAGGGTTGTTTGTTTGTGCACTGGGCAACCAACAAAAGATGTGAATTTTTGTTGTAAATGAATGAAGTGGAATCGCACGTGGGGTACCTACAAAGCCTTTGTTGAATGGCAAGACATACGTAACAAAGCCTTTGTATACGTGAGGTTGAGGATGCGACACACACGATGTGAGGTGTATGTACGGTGCAGCGGTGGTCGCGGTGAGTCAGTCAGCTATCCAAGCTGGCAGGGCGGCGGAGGTGAATGGTTGCAGAAATCAATGGATGGCTCCAGGCGGTGGTGGTCAATGTCGCAGAAGTTGAAGTAGATGAAGAAGAAGATGAAGAAGATGAGGTCGCGAAATGAAGGGTCTGTTCGTTCACTGAAATGAGTGTAATGCGGGCGAGACGGGGGCGTGGGCGGGGGAGGCGAGTCGGAGAGGTTGCGTTGAAATTGGGTGAGAGTGGTACGAGTTATTTGGTCTGGTGGTGAGGATACGGTGGTGAGGATACGGTGGTGAGGATACGGTGGTGAGGATACGGTGGTGATGGTGGTGGTGATGAGGAAGTGAAAGTGGAGACTTTTGGAGGGCAGCGTTGTCAAAACGAGTGAACAACAGTTGGTTGAGAAGAAACGAATGTACAGGAACAGAAAAGATCCCCCTTGAGCACGGCGAAGACAAAGCGAGAGAAAAGGTTGGGTGAAGAGGCCCGGCAGCGGTGTGAGGTCGAGGAAACGGCGGCGAAGGGAGTGGATATGAGGATCCGGCTGGATGGCCAGGCAGGCAGGAGCGAGGAACCAGACAGGGAAGGGGCGCCTGGGCAGGGACACGGCGCGCAGGGGGGGCAGGCTGGCAGGGGCAGCCGTGTGGCCTGAGCCGGCGTGAGCGGCCTACGCCTACGACCGCAATGGAGTGGGCGGTGGGCGCATGGACTGGCCACGCCATGGATTGGCCAGCGTGCGTCGAGTCGTGAAACAAAGAGGCAAGCGACCAAGCGACGACCAGCGACCAAGCGACCATCGACCAGTGACCAAGCGACTCACAGAAACTTTTCACCTTCCAGTAGCCATCCAGTAGCCAGCCAGTAGCCAGTAGTGCAGACCCTACTGTGTAATGTACACAGCTGCACTGCTATCCTCCGGACCAGTCGTGTCGCCGCTGTTCCTGAACATTCACCGTGACTCCACGCCCTTTCCCTGTTCCGGTCCCTGGTCCTGCCCTGTTCCTGTCCTATCCAGGCCCCGTCGTTGAGGAATCGCTTTTGCCCTTCTTCGACTGGCTTGCGCCTATGAAACATGCTAGACACGCAAACAACCAAACAATCCATTCAGCCACACTACCAAACCTGCTCACTTGCCTGCACGTCTTTGTCTCTCTTTTTTTTGCCTCCCTCTCTCTCTTTGTGTAGTCTCCGTGAAGTCTCTGTGCAGTCTCTGTGCAGTCTCTGTACAGTAGTCTCTGTACAGTAGTCTCTGAGCAGAGCAGTCTGTGTGTAGAGGTAGCAGTCTGTGGGCAGTACACCGCCCAGCGGCCCAGCCGGCCAACGGCGCGCGCAAAACTCCTGCTCTCTCCACTCTCCACTCTCCTCTCTCCACTCCATCGTGCCTTCCTTCCACAGCCAGCCGCCCAACCCGTGCCTACAGCTCCACCCCTCCCTGTGGCGCATTTTCGCAATTCTGTCCTCCTTGGTGCGTCCTGACTCTTCCTCCCACCCGTGCCCGTCGCGCGTTGTTGTTATCATCCGTCTTATCGCCATGCATTCTACACATTTGTACTTTCTACACTTTTTTTCTCTTCTTGGTGGTGCTATTCTCATGCCATCCCCATCCTCTCTCATGGGCCACAGGCGGTTGCACATGTTGGGTGCATCGTGTCCTGTCTTATCGTGACGCTGTACAATGTCCTCACCCACTCATCACACTGTACTGTTCTGTGCTGTACTGTACTGTACTGTGCTAGTACCTGCATGGCTGATGTCACCAAGCCCCCATCCTCCCAATCTCACCCTCAATCAAATCTTCCTCTTTACCCCTCCTCTTCACTCCACCTCCGTCTGTCGCCTGTCATCCTTTCTCCTCTCACTCTCACTCTCTTACACACACAAACCGGACATTTGCCTTTTCCCCCTCCTATTCCTCCGTTACACCATCTACACGGCCTTCGGTCGTCCGTGTCTACCACTACATGACCTTTTGCTCTCACCACCCTTTCCGCCCTCTTCCTCTTCTCGTCCACCCACAGCCCTGAAACACTCCCTCCGATCCCAGGGTTCCAGACCTCCGGCGCTGAATTTCCCTTTGCAGGCCCCTAAGCGAACCCTAATCCTACCATTTCTCCATGCACCCCCTCTGACTGGCTGTCGGCCTTGAATACTCCACTGATCGCTCCTGGGATAGTGGCTTCTGTCATGCCGGACCCCCGTTAGTCAACCGGCGGCTCCAGGAACCTCCATGAAACCCCTGTGCAATCTCCACGCGGATACGGACGACTGTTTTTTCCACTGAACACACTCTCTGGACGTC
This sequence comes from Dendryphion nanum, assembly GCA_020744415.1. Taxonomy (NCBI): domain Eukaryota; kingdom Fungi; phylum Ascomycota; class Dothideomycetes; order Pleosporales; family Torulaceae; genus Dendryphion; species Dendryphion nanum. The sequence goes on along the minus strand of JAGMWT010000005.1, from coordinate 564,369 downwards.
TGCACAAGGGAAAACACTTGGAGCCCGCCATGGGGGTTCACCACCTGGAACTCCGCCTATCAACGTCCGTGGGCGGAGCAGCAGTCCGTCCATGGTGACACGATGAGGAAACTCGGATTGCCTACCTCGGTCGTCATATGCCTGCATCCAGTAATTGATCACTCTATTACCGTCTACACTCCTGCCTGCATAGTCCGTTAAACGTCACGTTTCTGGACGTCACCTAAAACACCTCGACATCCAACCCTCCCCCAAAAACTCCGGCATCCACTTCCTCCGTTTGCCAGGCCATCCTCCCTTCTCGAAACGTGCAAACATCACCACCTGTCCCATAATGGCGTAATCCTCCCATAATCACATGCATCCCTGGGAGATCTAATCTTGTTTCCAATATCTCAGCAATTATAGCTTTCCTTGGAATTCTAACCCAACAAAGCTAATCTTCCATGTTTGCTATCAATGCACCCTGCAACCACGCGCCCAGCTCCACGCAGTGCCTTGGCACGTCAACCCTCCACTGTTCGGACGATGCGAAAAAGGGCCCCCAACCTAACGGCTTTCGCATCTCTGTACAGCTTCTTCATTCCACTCCACTCCACTTCGTTCTTTCTACCCAACCTAGAACCCAGGAACCCGTGGCTTCGCACGCATCAGTCACGGCGTCACCCTTCCACACAAGCCTTGGCATGTCAAACCGCCATCGTTCGAGCTTGAGATCGATTCATACCACATCGTCTCCACCCAACCAACCATCCAACCGACCCGAACAAGACCCAGCAACCTGTCACCAGCCTTCTTCATGATTCAAACACACCGCACCGCCAGGCAGATTTTCCCTTCCCCCTCCCCTTCTTCTTCTCCAATACGTGCACGCCCCAGCCTGTCATTCCAACGCTGTCCCGACAAGCCCTGCCTTGTAAACCGCCACCCTATCAATCCCACACAAGCATTCTTTAATGCAATCCACTCCCCAAGCTTATCGCTTCCCGCGATGCCCTTTGTAAACTGATGAAACCTACTCTTTTATTGATTCCACCCCCCGTTCACGATAGAACCCAAGCCACAACCCCCCACCCGCTGTCAATGCCAGAAATGGCCGGCCACTATTTCCACACTGGCCTGCCGTAGTCCCGATACCCGTCTTTGAGATGAGAAATCTGCACTGCACAACACAGCACCACATGTTATGCGCGCGGATACGATACATCATGTCCCCTTGAATCCATTGCAGCTAGATTACAATCTCATCTCGATTCCGGTTCGTCGGACACTGACATGGGCTGCTGGTGACGAACCCTGACTTCTTTTTGCCGAGATTACGGGGCCTGGATGATGAACAAAGCATGCATACACACATATCGCTCGTCATGGTGCTGGTTCGTTTACAATGGGCTTGCTTTCCAAGTTCCTGACTTTTCGGTCGAGAGCTTGCGGTGTGTTGTGTTGTGTTGTGTTGTGTTGTGCTGTGTTGTGCTGTGTTGTGCTGTGTTGTGCTGTGTGGAATGGCATGGCATGGTACGGTATGGTATGGTATGGTATGGTATGGTATGGGGAAGGGACTTCTTGAAACGCTGTTGGCTGTGTCGAGGGAGAGGTGTGGTGTCGGGCGTTGCTCACTTCATCACACCATCATCTATTGTTTCATTTCATTTCATTTCATTTCATCATATCACATCACCAGTCTGTCTACGTGTCTGCCTGCCTACCTACCAGCTAGGAAGCGAACTACATGGTTCGTTGTGCACTTTGTGATTCTTGGGGTACAGATAGGCAGGCAGGCAGGCAGGCAGGCAGGTAGACAAGTCTTCGTTCGTTTGGTTTCATATCATATCATTTCATTTCATTTCCACATGGCTGGCTGGGTCCATGTGTTGGTTTCATTTCACTCCATTCCATTCCATTCCATTCCATTCCATTCCCTCTCTCTCCCCCATCTCCTCGCGCCTTGTCTCTTTCAACTCATCTCCTTCCAATCCCCTTCCCAACCAGTCCAAATCCAAGAGCCCCCCCCCAACCCTCCCCCTCCCTCCTCAACCCTCACCCAAGTCTCCCCATAGCAGCAGGATCCGACCCCGCGAAATTCATATGCATAATCGCATCCTGTGCCCAGTCCTCTTCGCTTTTCCGCGGTTGCTGTGCATTCCCTGACCCGGCAGGTCCTGCACTTCCACCGACAGCCGACGAAGAAGAGCCTGGAGGTCCACCAGCGGGCGTGGGTTTCCCTCTCGTCGTCCCCTCGTCTTCGTCACTGGACGCGGCGTTCGCCACGCGGAGTCCGCCGCCTCCTCCTCCTCCTCCTCCTCCTCCTCCTCCTCCTCCTCCTCCTCCTCCTCCTCCTCCTCCTCCGCCTCCGCTGCTGTTACCGCCACCGGAATGGGAGGCGTAATGATACGATTGGTATCCGTAGTCTTGGTCGTCGTCGTCGCTGTAGTTTGTGTGTGAATTCATCGTCGCTGTGTTTCCGTACTGTGAATGGTCTTGGGGTGAAGGTTGCCATCCTTGAAGGCCACTTGGTGAAGAGGTGTCTTGGTGGTGATTCTGTTGTCTGAAGGGTTTGCTGAAGTAGTTTGATGTTGTTTGTTGGCTTTGGTATTGTTGCGGTGGCGATGGTTCATCTCCTCCTCCGTATTGATGACCTCCATTCCCATACCCCTTTGTTTCGCCTGCGCGCAGAATCGTCGGGACGGGGGAAGCGAGGGGGTATCCTTGATTTTGATTCTGATACTGCGGTTGTCCTGTAGCTCCATGTGCAAAGAACGATTGTCGCCCCGCTGCCATGGCTGCTTCTGTAGGTGTGGCATCGCTTCCTTCGCGTTGGTGATGGTACGTGAAGGGCGGGATTTCGGTGCTGGAGCTGAGTTCGGGGATGGAGGTGGGGTATGTGTATGGTTGAGTGTACTGGGTGGGCATTTCTGCCAGGCCGGGACCACCGGGTTGATTTTGTGAAGGGGTCGTGTAGTTCAGTTGTGGTTGTGGTTGTGGTTGGGGGTTCATTGGGCCTCCCGGGAGTTCTTGGAGGTTGGGATTGAAATTTGGACCTGTTCCGATGGATCCCGGTGGTAAGTGTTGTTGCTGCTGTTGTTGCTGGATTGCAAGATTCGCCATTTGGGCATTCATAGTGCCCAGACCCAACGTACTCCCTCCCGCACCACCGAGCAGACTTCCCTTCATACTCTCCTTCACACTCCCCGCTCCCTGCGTCCTGAACGTTCCACCTACACCACCCATCATACTCCCCGCACCACCAGCACCGGGCTCCGCAACCTCCGTGATACCCTCACCATTCGCGTTCGGATCTCTAATACTATACTGAGCAATCGTACGCATTTTGCGTGTCACCCATCCAGCGAGGACTTTGCCGCGTTGCTTCTCGCCCAGTCGGGAGCGATGGAAGTCGCCTTTGTTGACGAAGGAGACGATGTCGATGACGACTTGGTGTTCGTTCAGGACGGCGTTGATGATCACTGGGACCATGCTGGCGAGGAAGTTGCGGCGGAAGATTTCGACTACGACGACGATCAGGCCGCCGGCTTGGAAAACCGCGCTGTGAGGGAAAGCTAGAGTCAGTGTATGTTGCTAGGTTTTGTGTTGTTTGATGGCGTTTTTGGTAAATGCAAGAAGGGGAGGAAGTATGGACAGGGCAAGGGTAAGAGGGAAACTGAGATGGAGGAAAACACAAAGATCAGACTTACCATCCTCCAGGAACAATATTCCTATGACACTTCTCCACACTATTCTCGATATCAATCGAGAAATGATTGAGGCCATTAATCTCGAACGTATCCCCGACCGCCCCCAACACAAACAAGACCTGCATATCCACCGGCGCCCCATTCGGTCCAATCGGTCGCGTAACATTATGCAGGAACCCCAAATCTCCCGTCCGCACATATCGCACATTTGGATCGCCGTCGACTGTCCGGCCATTGAATCGCTCTTGATCAAGACGCTCTTTGGTGCCGTAGAACGAATGGGCGTTGGCTTCGGATTGTACCCAGATCTCGCCGTACTCGCCGACTAAGCAAAGGGTGTTTGTTTCTGGGTTCACGATGGAGATCTGTGTGCTCACGGGCACCATACCTGAGTCTTGGATGAGGAGAGCTTGGGGTTCTGTGTCTGGGTCCACAGGGATTACGAGGCCGCGTCGTAGAGCCGTCGTGTCGAGATGGAGCTCTATCGGTTCGATACACATGTAACTTCTGCTTGCCACCATGGGATTTAGGACGTGCGAGTACACGGTGTTGATGGAGGTGCGGTCCAGGCTTGCTGGGGCGAAATGGATGCGGACGCGCGAGTAGACATCTGGGCGGGGACGATTGTCTGTGGCAATCATGAGATTCTTGAGTTCGTGCATTGCCATGTTTTTCCCTGCGCCGTGGGCAATTGCGTGGTCAAGCATTTGGGATGTTGCATACGCGTCTTTGATCTTGTAGCGCGAGAGAGTTTGAAAAAGAATCGTTGGGTTGGTGGCAAAATCAACAGGAGACACCAGATAGGTTGGGGCTGCGAGAAAGATGCCCATCAGACAGGTGTGGATGAAGCCGAGGCCGATAGTGCTGCGGACACAGCCTAGAACCGGTCGTGTGCTAGTCATCTGGCAAGTCTCTTTTTGGACTTTGCAGAGTGCCATGATGGTGCTGTGCCCGAGTTGGACGGCGATACGTCGTTGGTCTGGCGTCCAGTACGTCCAGACGAGCACCGGATATCCGGCTTGAACCCAGGCAGGACGTATTGTGAGACCCAGGTCGCGACACCCTGAGGACTGTTTGGGAGGCTTGGTGGTATTGTAGTGATTCGGCATGTTGACTTTGAGGATTGCGGCAGACTGCTTCAAATGTTGCGAGACCTGCTTGAGCTTAAGAAGATGGTCGACATCGGAGTTGGTCAGTATAGCTTTAATCTTAAAGTCGGCAATGATATGGAGAAGAGCTGGCGCGTCCTCATTGAGCCTATTCTGATCGATGGGGGCCATGGGGATGGCAACAGCACCAAGGCAGAAACAAGCATGACATGCGAATACGAACTCTTCAGAATGTGTATACATAAGGAGGAGGTGGTCGCCCGGTTGCACTTTGACCTTGTTCTTGAGATACATGGCGACCGAGGCCACTTTGATGTCAAATTTCTTCCAATTCACGCCTTTGCCTTCTTTGCCTCGCCCGTCGATGGTGCAGTACGAGAGTTCCTCAGATTGACGTGACACGCGCCATTGCATCAGATCGTGTATATTGGAAAACTGATTCAGGGGCGTGGAAGTGCGGTCATCAATGACGACTTCACGGTGATCGACGCCCGAATATTGCTTGTCCTGCATAATTAAGTACTGACCGCGGGCCATCGAGGCGATGGGAGACCATATGCCACCAGCCGGATCATCACCAACCCCGAGATTTTGCACCGCTCGTTCGACGCCAAATTTCACGTGAACACAAGGAAGCGAGCCGTTATCAAATTCTTTTCGACAGAGCATATTGCCAATCTCGCGACGACCATTCTTAACAACGCGTGGAAGAGTATTGGGTGCTGTGATCATGACACAGTAGACACGGAGGTGGTGCTCGTTGTAGAGAACTTCCATGCAACGCTCGGAAAGTGAGTCGAGGAAAGGGATATCGAGCTGACGAGGAGGCCCGCCGGGGTTTGTTGGTGCGGTCGAAGCAGCTTGGGTCTCGATAAGGATGATTGGGAGATATTCGCCGTTAACATGTGCGTCAAAGGCCGAACTACATTGTATTAGAAATCCGGATTGACACTTCAGAGCACTCACTTACCAGTCATAAATCTTAGGTACCGTTTTCATGATACTTACGACAAGATGTTGCACAAAGAAGTACCGATGCTCGGCTTCGAAAACACCGTGCTCAACCCATTCTACTCGCTGTCGGATGCGGTCCTCGTAAAGCCCAAGCACAAAAATTTTGCCTTCAACAACGCATCCAAGAAGTCCTGTCCTCAAGAACTCTAGTTCCAAAAGTTGCGGTGTAGGACTTCCTTCTACGAATCGATAGGGTCGAGCGTGGAATATAGTCTCGGTATGTTTTTGTAGTTGCCAAAAGCCACCAGAAAGCGAGGGTGAATCGACCCAAATTTCGCCCACAGAGTACGGTGAACAAAGCAGATTCGTTTCTGGATCGACAACTGCGAGCGTTGCGTCCGGTATAGGGTATCCGAAGGCGCCAACTCTTAGACTGCCAGGCTCATTCGCGCGTTTCTGCACTTCTTCACCAACCGCAAGAACGACCACCTCGTTCATTTTCAGTGCTTCTTTGTCAAGTAGTATCTCTGTTAGTTTAGTGCGGCTCTTTTTTTGTCCCACCTTTTTTGTCGTACCGCCGCCAATAAGACTTGTGTAGTTGTGTTGTGCTTCGGGTTTCTCTTCTTCGTCTTCTTCAGGTTCTTCCTCGGTGCTCAGTGGACAACCCATGCGCTCTTCACCACCCAGCCAGTCCCGAACAGATATTATCATACCGCCATGCTCCGGCAAACATAACATAGGGGCGATTAGTTGGCTAGCCCGCGGGTTTCGCATTGGACGAAGCCATCGATCTCCCAGGATCTCATGAAATTCGCAGTCCACAGTCAAGGTATCAATTAGACATATCTTGACCGACGAGAAGTTTGGCTCCGCATTCTTCTTGTAATTCCTTGTAGCCATGGGATCTTGCTGGTAGTTGTAGGCTGCACGCTTCAATCCTGGATAGTCGGCGACCATTACTGTGGTCTTGTATTTGGATATGAGATGAGCGTAAAGACCCGGGGTCTCAACAGTCTTTGCCTCTGTCCACACAGTCGTGTGTCCTCCGTAAACAGAAAAGAGTACCCCCAGGATCATTCCAGCGCTTTCACGTGGGTCGAGATAGCTCAGAATGACTTCAGTGGGCGAGCTCCTTGGCGGACTGTTGATAAACTTGCCGTTTCGATCTCGAAGACTAGCATTGAAGGTATCAGTACTTCCGCTGCCAGTTGGAATAGTTGACATGATGGCACTTATAGAAGCCATTTGGTGCATGATTGTCCTATGGCTAAGGACAACGCCTCGCAAGTCACCCGTCGGTGCCCGTGAAAATTCAATGTAGGCGACTTCTGGAACTTGCAAGGCCGGCGTATCATCAGCCTTCTTGGGATGATAGCTACCGAACTCGTTTGTTTTCCACCATTCGACCCCGCTTGGCCACTTCAAGCGGTTCTGGCTGATGTCGCGGTGGAATGCCTTGAGGTTGTTATCAGTCGTTAGGGCAAGATGGGCCTGTGTCGTGGTCAAAAGCAGGATAAGTTTCTGGTAGTCGTCTACGCTATTGATGGGGACCGCAACAACGCCAGCGATGAAACAGCCCAACAACGCAACGACGAATTCGATGATTTCCGTGTCTCGGTATACCAACGCTACTCGGTCCCCACGGTAAAGGTTGCTCTTGTCCCGAATGACCTTTGCGACCTTCTCCGCCCGACTTGCCACCTTTTCCCAAGTAATCGATGCAGTCTCCTTTCCCTTAGAGTCAAGCACCCAGAACGCCGTCTGCCGTGGTTGTGTGCGCCCTCGGTGTCGCAGAACTGCACCGATATTGTCGAATTTCGACATTAAAGTGTTTGGATTGTGAGGATCGTACACGTCAAATGGCAGGTCTCGCGGTTCTAGCGGTAGTTGTGTCTCAACAACACCTCCCGAAGGTAGATCAGCTGCAGTCAGCATTGGTGGTGGAATTGCAGCAGTGGGAGAGAACGCATCCCCGGAGGAGTATCGATTGGGACCGCCATACGAGTCGCGATGGTCCTGCATCTGCTGACCTGTAAAGTCGGAGAAGTATCCTTGATGCGCTTCCAGCATTGTGCTACGTCTACTGAAGTCCCCTGGCGATCCGAATCCACCATCATAACCAGGTTGCGTATCCGGATTGAATGAAAAATTGTTTCCCACCATTGAACCATCCCGGGAGTATGCATGTTCGGGGGTCAGTGGTCGAGGAAGGAAGGTCTCGCTGTTTGTTGACGGCTGGCGCTGGAGAGAATTGGTGCGAATACCAAGCTGTTTCTCCTGAAAACGGCCGACTTGACTCGGCGGATACGCCAGGTATTCTGAATTCCGTGCGCTGTTCTGGCTAGACAGAGTTGAGACATTGTAAGGAGAATCGGAGCGAGGCAGTTCAAGTGATGGTGTTCCTCGAGGAGCGCCCGAAGATAACGCAGCGAGTGATGCGGATCGAGATTGGGAGCCAGACTCCTCGCTGGAGAGACTGTGAATGCGTAGTTCATTTTGCAGTTGCTCTGTTTCTGCGGGGCCTAGATACTGCGATAGAAGAACAGTTCTCCTTTTTTCATACCTGTTACACTGATCAGCACTCAACTCGACCATGCGACGGAAGGATAGGTCCGGAATGGCGACAAAAATGGGCCAGCCAGTGACAGTGGAAGGCGGACTGACCCTTTGCGTGTGATGTCGCCCTCCTCCAGCTCATGATCCAGCTCGTGGAGTTTTGCCTGCAGCTCTGGATTAGACTCGGCCATGGCGTATGCGATTGTGGTATATGGCCGGTAAAATGCTACGGAAGGGTTGATGTGGTGGCGGGAGAACGGGCGGGCCGCAACATGTCAAGTCTCTAAACACAGACGCCGCGGGCGGGGGAACAGGTGTCGCGGTTTCGTGATTTCGAAGGCGCTTGCGAGGTGAAGCAACGAGTGTGTTCAATGGTTGTGAGCGAAGGATTGATAGCGAGTGAGCGAGTGATCAACCAATGCGGCGCACATTGACAGCTGGCGTATGACCCTCGCGGAGCTCCGGCTTTTGGTGGTGTTGCAAGCCCACAGGTCTCTGCAAGCCCTAAGTCCCAAGCCCCAAGCCCCGATTCAGGGCACCTCGAAAATGACGTTGCCGACCCCCCTTTGCCGCTAGCCCAGAGACATGAGACGGTCACGTGCGTACTCACACTACCCGTAGAGTCTGGACGAGCACTTGAGTGGACCTCGGCTCAGTTGCATCACATCGCATCCCGGAAACACCAGGCACTCCAGCTCTTTCATGTGCCTATAATTTCCAATCTCCCTCCTTTTGATTTCAGCTCTTGCTAATTCTCACCAGCGCTCACTTCTCATCCATTAGTAACCCTCCACGCAACCTCTACCTAGGCAATGTCAACCCTCATCCGGCCTCCACCCGTCAGCCAGTCGCAGTCCGCGATTGAAAACGTCCTGGAGCTGACCCAACTCTCCGACATAGATCCAGATCTGTTCACGAACACGCGACCGCTATGGCATCCTCCCGGAGCGCGTGGTATCTATGGCGGTGCTGCGATTGCTCAATGCTTGAGTGCGGCGCAACGGACTGTCTCTAGAGACTTTACCGTCCACTCCATGCATTGCTACTTCGTACTAGCCGGCAATGCCGATATACCTATCATCTACCACGTGGAACGCGTACGGTCGGGAAAGTCCTTCGCAACAAGGACTGTGCAGGCTAGGCAGAGAGGCAAGGTTATATTCACAACGACCATGAGTTTCGTGCGACAAAATAGTGGCGGCGAGAAACTTGTTGAACACGTCGTGAAAATGCCCGATATCCCACCCCCTATTGAGGGAATGGACGATCTAGATTCTGGCGGGGGTTCCACAGGGCCATTCCAGAGCCAACGGATTGAGATTCTAAATAGTATGCCATGTGTTTCATCGACCTTGTTCTGCGCTTTGTTCTGACTACGACAGATGATTCTCCGAATCCCGAAGATAAGAAGTGTAGGCAATGGATCAAGGCTCGAGGCCAAATTTCTCCTGTTGGCGGCCATGAGGCTCATCTATCCGCTCTTGCATACATGTCCGACAGTTATTTCATCGGCACTGTTGCGCGTACACACAAACTCTGGCGATATGCCTCAACACGCCAAGACAAGTCCAAGTCCAGCATTGATGAAGACCTTCTGAAGAAACTTCTCGCAATGGACGACGAGGAATTGAAGCGTGTCAAATTCGTTGATCAAGCTGATCTTGAGCGGTTGCGCCGCATCAGAAATGGCGAGGATCTTTCGACGGAGGATAAGCCAGAGATCGGGATGATGGTCAGTCTAGATCACACGATATACTTTCACAATCCACGGACTTTCAGAGCCGATGAATGGATGTTTACAGAGACGGAGACTCCATGGAGCGGCGATGGGCGCGGGTTGGTCTTCCAGAAGATATTTTCCAAGGATGGAACGCTCATCGCAAGCTGTGTCCAAGAGGTATGTCTACAAATGCTATCTTCAACATACATACCCCCTGACTAACATGTGACAGGGTCTCGTTCGCTTACGCCAACCCAACGAGAGTAAATTGTAAGATGGGTTCGATGTAAGATCTGTACTTTTTTGTAATTATTTGGCAACTGCCAGCCTTTTGACCGATTATTTTTGCCATTGTCGTTCAGATCCGTTCCGAGTACACCCTTTGGTGACGTGATTGTTTTCCCTTCTTTGTCCAGCGACAGATTCGATAGCGCGGAAGGATGCCGACTAGCCATCCGCTCCCAATTCTTGGCTTTGCTTCTTTTCACCCCACCGACCGCATGAGAGGTAGTCACCGACCGTGCTATGATGCACCGTATTTGACTCAGCATCATCTCGTACTAGATGTCAATACCAAGAACCATCTCGGACGCTGACGCCATTTGCTGATTCTCGCTTGCCGCCACGGATTATTCATCTCACCCCAGGTCAAACCCTTGACCAAAACCAAAATGTGTGTTGGCAGTATGAGGTACCCTGTCATGTAATCGGTCTTTTCTATCATTGCGAAAACATTGCCAATGAGAGTTGGAAAGTGTGAGCAACTGGTAGATTCGAAAATACAGAGGATGAAAATTCTATTCTTGTTGTGAACTTTCTGAGGACACGGCCGTCATGCCACATTCGGAATCGCTATACGATCGGGAAGTTTTTCACCAATTATCCTTCGCAATCGTTGCCTATTCCTGTGGATTGACAACAACTTTACCCCTTACTTTGCCTTCGAAAACATCTGCACTTGCCTGTTGTAGAGCGGCAAGGCCTCCATCCTTTTTTGTGTATTTGACTGGCTCAACCAGCTTCTCTTGCAGTACTTTAGGGAGGTACTCTCGGTACCACCAAGCTCTCCATTCACTATTTTCTTCCTTTTGAGCTGCTTGCGAGAACGGGTGGTACACGCGTTCTACGTTTGACGGCAGTTCAACATCGCCTCCAAGCACGGACGCGAAGCGTCCACCATGAGGCTGCAATAGAGAGCCAAGAGCTTTCTGAGAAACTGCATCTCCACTACCTATGGTGGAGTGAAACGATTCAGCAATGTGTCAGTCTATTATTCAGAACCCGATTCGTACTCACCGGTAAACAGGTATTTGTAAGGGCCCAACTCGCGCAGACGATCAACAGCATCTGCGGCTTTGTAATCGATTACCTGTGAAGCACCAAGCGATTTCTGACGTTCCACGTCTCTCGCGGACGCCGTCACAATTACAGTATACCCAACCTGGTAATCGTTAGCTGTCGTGTTTCCTGCCTGATTGGCAATCGTCTCAGTGCTGAGCAGCATCAGCTCCACCGTAAGAAACCATAAATCCACGACTGTAGCACGAGAATAAAGCCCATTGCCCCAGTCTGTCGCAAGAACAAATTATCAAGCTTCATCGAGTTTTTCGTTGTAATTGCGTATGACTGCCAGAAGAAAGACTTACGCTCTTCGCATACTGGACCGCGTAAGAACCGACAGCTCCACCGGCACCCCAGACCAATACTTTGTCGTCTGCACTTCCCGTACCCGGAGTCCCTGCTCCAAGGAAAAGATGGAGAGCAGCAACTGCGGTTTGGAGCGGGAAATCGATCAAGACGGCCTGCTCAAATTCTACATCGCCAATCTGCGGAAAATTAGATGAAGTGTTCACGAAACATATACTCGACTGACTGACCTTGGCTACCGTCCTGGAGTCCGAAATAACCACCTGCTGCCAGGTTCCCTCTTGCTGGTTTACTCCCGCGTTCACGTACGCTCTTGTATCAAAAACTACGCGGTCGCCAATGTTGAGACCTGTCACGCCCTCGCCAAGTTCTTCTATCACTCCTGCGCCGCTGGTTCCGAGGACTGCCGGGTACTGTAGTGAGCCAGCCCCTCCGTATCCCGCATGAAGCATCTTGGCATCCAAAGGTTGGATAGCAACTGCATGATTGCGAACTGCAACCTGTCCTGCTCCTGGGTGGTGGACTGACACATCAGCCACTTCGAGTGCTTTTCCTGCACCAGGAACGATCGCTGCATGATATGTGGAAGTCATATTGTCCCTTGGCGCAGCAGCGGAGATTGATTCGAAGGTAAGAGTAAATGAATATACTGAGAGTATTGCGAGTCAGGACTACTTTCAAAGACAAGAGTGAGCAGATGCGAAAAAAGCCACTCAGAGACGGTCTCAAAGCTTTGTTATGATTGAAGTCCAAGCGTACGTTGTCACGATACCAAGTCCCTTTTAAAGATTCCAAGACCACTAGAAGTGGTCTTGATTGCTAACTGTTTGCAATACAGAACCAGTGACGATCCCTCAATTCTGTCATGGGTCACTATCGCGCAATCAAATAAGCCCTCTGACAATCCTCTCATAAGCCATACCTCCGCCCAAATCGCCCCGCGATCGGCCTCTGGGCCTTCTCGAACTCCTGCTGCTGGTTGTGTAAGCATGGGGTAATCGGAAAACCAAAACAATCAAATGTCCGTTAATTAGCCAGCTTCCCCAGCTGAACCGCCAAAATTAGGGCTTTCAGCTCCACTCCAGACCCCATCCCGTCCTGCTCCCGAGAGATTGGTACTGTTTAGAGATAAATCTCTTTACTGCGTCAGAAGTTACTACTGACTCGATTGGGAAGAGTCGGTATACACAGAATACTCAATTGAACAATAAGCACCGGTCTTGGTGTTCAAGTGGATGATGTATAGTGTCGTCAAACCTCGCCTAAACAGGCGATGGCCCCCATCAACAAGAAAATCCACCACATCCACAATAGGATCTATCGCACGAGAGCGATTGGATATCCACATTATTGGACCCGAGCCACGTTCCGACTACACAGTAAACCATGATGACTGCAGCACACGTTGTCTGCAAGCCGAAAGAGCAACGGTGTCCTCGTTCTGGTAGCTTTCTAGAAGCCATCGCCCTTCCACTGCCCTTCCATGCAGCTTCCACAGCCGCATCCTTGCTTAGTACTTAACAAGCGAAAAATGGTCGCTGACAAAACTTCCGGCGTAACCCCCATTGGCTACCTAATTTGGGACCTTATGCCAATTCCACCTGGTTAGCCATGACTTCATGGCCTTTCCAGCGAGGACATAGCCCTGCATGCACGCCAAGTCGCCATAGCGGAAAGCGTATAGGCCTGCGCGGAAATTTCAATGATCGCTGAGTAACACCCACAATTCCTACTTCACCTCGTGTTAAGACAGCTAATATTAGCTTCCATCGGATGTCTGATTCGTGCGCCTTCGTTTAATGGTCTTTGCAGATGACAATTACCACCCCAGACGCTCTCGAATCAGATTGGCCGCTGCGCTAAAGTTACTTGATATACTAGGGAAAGAGGTCGGCTAAGCCGGTCTTGGGTAACAGTCCACCAGCAATTGTAGCAAGTTGAATGATGGGGTGACGGACAAAGCGCCACTTCTCGTGAATACGTGCCGGTTCACACACGTTCGCGATGGTTCTAGCAAAGACGAATTTGCAATGCTTACCAGATTGTGGACAAACTGGCTCGAAGTCGTCTCGACAGACACCATGTCGAACCGGACGCTCTGCCCAGTACTCTTCGTCCATCACCGTACAGAAACAGGCAACTCTGCCGCGAAACAACAAGATAACATCGCGATCCATTGTATGCATCAACTGCATATATTGGATCGTTCCCGTCCAGGTGCATCGCAGCGTCACCCACACTTCTATCCTTGTATTTGCATATCAAAGTGCATGCGGCTCAGAATAAGCATCTGACGACAGCAGCCCTGGACCCTCCCGCCGCGAGATCAGACCTCACTGGAGACACATACCAAAGGTTTACACAACCCGTGCCGGACGCCACGCGGCTAAAAAAGGCGCTGCCCGCTCTCTGTTCTCAGCAATTTCCCGGGTCCTCCGCAACTTGGCCATCTTCATTGACCGGACATCAACTTGCGCTGCCGTACCATTCGTTGCTCCTTCATCATTTCGAACTATCCTTGGCGAAAGATCTTCTTTCTGACCTCCACTACAGACGCTCAAGCCACCATTATCACGATTACTTGATGCTTTGGGGGCTTAGGCCTTCGCAGATTGGCTCAATCCTAACTCTTGTCATTCTATTGTCGGAACCCGCGTGGTCGTGGCTTGTGGAACAAGCCGTTGGGATCGTGGGGTCGGCTCGTAGTTGCAGAAGATATAAAGACCTGAGGCATATCAGTTGGAACAAGTCACAACACCAACCAACAACCTCATCTACTCACTACCAACAGGACTACTGTGTCCATTATTAATATCCTCTTCGACCTCCCCTAGCATATGAGCGATAATCCCTCAAGAGAACCCAGCCCATCAAACACCAACAAGAATTTAAGCAGCCAAGATACAACAGTAATTCCTGAAGCTTCTAATCAGCAACGTTCTGTATCCGACGACCGACCAAACCTTGTGGAATCTCCCCAACCTACCGCTGAATCACGTTCTCAATCTACCTCAGACCTCCTGAGTCAAGTTCAAGCAACCAGCTCGACTACCACACCACCAGCCTTTGCTCCTTTGATAGTAATTACTGGATCGCCGCAACCAACCGACACATCAGCGAGACAAGAGACAACTGAAGCAGCAACAAGACAAGGCCGACCTCTAGTCTCTCGATCTCGTACGGGACACAGCTCTTCGCAACCTCCTCGAAGGTCTACCACCCCTTATTCTCGTCCAAGAGCACGATCGCAACCCCGCGGTTCACGAACAATCCCAACATCAACAATGTCTTCCGCTTCTTCTTCCCCCGGCAACACTTCCACCTCCGGCCCTTCCACCTCTGGTTCTGGCCAGGGTTACCAGCTTCCTTACGCTCCCTTCCCTTATCCAATGCCCCGTGGGGGACAGGGCCAGAGTGGTAACTCAGGCAAATAAATCATTGTTTCCAACCAGCGCATACATTGCATTTCGTGGCGTCTAAAATATCGACAATCGACATGGACTTCCAACGCTTCCAGCTCATCTTTTCCCAACGATACCATACATAGACCGCATGCATTCATCGGCGCCCGTCAATCTTTCCCTTTTCCCCTCCAATCTTTCTATCATAGACTCTTGGTACGAATTTCCTTGGTTACTTTACGACGCTTTTGGCAATTTATCATGAACCCTTTACGAATCGCATGCATATACGAATGGGAACCCCACTCTTTTTGCACCCAGACCTGTTTCGACAATGGCTTTAGTGGCATTTCTGCCGTTCGGCTGGCCACCGATTGGTAGTAGCTCTGGTACGGGACGAGACGATCTTGAATGATACATGACTAGCATTGTTTTCTTTCCTTGCTTTTTGGGTTTCCTTGCTTTTTATAGGTTCGCTTAGACATTGGGATATAGATCGGTTAGAACTAGATAGGACATCTTCAATGAAATGGAGCATTTGCATTTGCGCGCGCAATACATTCGACTTTGAGATTCGAACCATGTGAGAGATCGCAATCGTCGGGACGCTGTTCCGTGCAAGGTGCTAATGTGAGAATCAAGCCTACCTCGAGACGATGTACCCTGCTCAAAACCTGGCTCAGCGTGAGCAAGGTAGCCCAATTGATAATTGTGCTATGTATGGAGTTTTACATGGGGCTACTCGCATTCGATAACCTCCTGCTTGTTGTGGTAAGGATCGGTATACTCGTGTTCCGTTATTGCCAATGGGTTTCATGAAATATCGACACGCGTCTGTCCAGGTTGTGTCTATGCCCTGCAGTTCCAATACCACAGAATACTCTAGAGAACACGAGGTCGGAAATATAATCAGGACCAATCAGTTGAAACTCGGTAATAGTCTTCATGACAGGGAGGTTTGACGCCTGACGCCAGGTGCGCACAGCCACAGGTTGGGGTTGGATGGATGCGACAAGGTATGAATTATCACAACGAACATGCGGAATCTTACCGCTTTTATTTTTGTCTTCTATGGAAAATTTGATGTAAGACATAACGTGAACATTCGAAACATCGGACAAAGAGGTGAGGTCGAAGTTGCGCTGGACGCCTGACGCGGGTTATGTCAGCAAAAGGCTTGGCATGCGAGCACTGGTCCGCATCCGATTCCGTCATGCGTGAATCTCCAACTCCAAGTTGGACCCTCGCCGTCTGAGCAACCTTCCACGTTCCATCCACGCGACTGCGGCGATACCTTGCAGCTAACGTCGCTCGGAATTTCTATCTCTCATTCACTGTATTCTTTAATATCCATCATCATATTCCTGCTGATTTGGACCATTCTGCCGCACCTGCGTCATCGCGTGTCCTCGCCAGCCGACAACCTCCTTTCTTCACCTTCGTCCGTTTCATTACTCAACTTCAACATGGCGCCGCACACCACATCGAGCCCCTCCCGGTCACACAACTTCTCTCTCCTGTCATTTTCCGGCCTAGCAACATTATTACTTACCTTCTCCTCGCCGTCCGCCGCTTTCGACTGCAAGGACATTGTCGCACAAAGTGTCCACTTCAATCTGGGAAAGCTGGCTGGCCCGCAAGTGGTGCACTGGGATGAGCCACTCGATGGGGATAACAACCAACAACACAAGTACGATTTCAAGGTTGACATATGTAACAAGTTGAAGGACGACGGTGGATGTCGACCAGGCACCCGCGTTTGCGGCATAAGAGAAGACATCGATTTGGATGGTATATCCAATAGTACATTTCACCCTATAGACATCGCTGGAACATATGCGTTGGATACTGGGCGCAAAATCGATGCTAAATTCGAGCTACTGCGTAATTCGAAATCGAACTCGGACGTCAACCGAAATGGATTGCGTGCGGCCCTCCATGGCGGAAAATATCCGGATTCCAAGAATGGAACTGATCAAAGGGCTATAATCGAATTTGTTTGCGACAAAGAGAGGACAGGCCTGGACGATGAAAAGAAGGGCGAAGGAGAGAAGGATGGCGATAAGGAGAAAGACGGGGACAAGGAGAAGGACAAGGACGCCAATTCTGACAAGGAGAAGGAGGGTGGCAAGACCGAGAAGTTCATACGCCGCGATGAATCTCAGTGCCAAGGTGGTGACGAGAAGAGCCTGCGATTCTGTGGGTACGGCGTAGAGAAGTCGGAAAAGGGGAAAGATGTTAAGACTCTTCGACTGGAATGGCGGACCAAGTACGCGTGCGAGGATGGACAGGCCGATGACGGAGACAGCACCTCACATTGGGGCTTTTTCACTTGGTTCATCGTTATGTGAGTATTTTCTTAATGCGTATATACACCCGGCATCAGCACAATCCTTCCGCCCCCGGGATCCTGACTCATCCGACCGTGCTGACATCCGTAATCAAAGTTTCTTCCTCGCAACAGCTGCATACCTCATCTTCGGATCCTGGCTCAACTACAATCGCTACGGTGCTCGCGGCTGGGACCTTCTTCCACACGGTGACACGATCCGCGACATTCCGTATCTCCTTAAGGACTGCGCACGACGGGCCAAGGACACGGTACAGGGTCCTGGAAGTAGGGGTGGATATAGTGCTGTCTAAGTTTAGCTAGTGCGTCTCTGCGTTGGGTTGCATAGAAACGGATGCGAAGCTGCACTTTGGCGTTGGAACTTGAAAGGGGGTTTTGTGTTTACTGATCCCAGACATTGGTAGTTGCATGATCCAGTCCTTTGACTATACACACATTTTTCTTTATTCAGTATGTACATTGATATGCATTCATTACGGGGCTTTGAAGTCCGGAAATTCGCTACCACCAGCCTTCTAAGAGGACAGACAAAGGGATAGCCT
Source organism: Dendryphion nanum (assembly GCA_020744415.1). NCBI lineage: Eukaryota > Fungi > Ascomycota > Dothideomycetes > Pleosporales > Torulaceae > Dendryphion > Dendryphion nanum. Next base: position 546,398 of record JAGMWT010000005.1, on the reverse strand, counting down.
TGAGATTACTGAAAATATTTAGTTCCTGACATAAGATAGTATAGAGCTCAAATGTGTGGCGTAAAGTGGTGTATTATATCACTAACCAGTATTTCTTCAAAAGTGAACAGTATTGTAGAGCCACCTCATTTTGCCTCTATCCCAAAACGGTTATTTCCGTAAGAACTCCATGGACACCTCGATACAACCAGACTAATCAGAGGTAGTAAAGGGAGACACGGCTCACGTGTAGCTATGGCGTTTATTTGAGTCAATTTCGTATATTGCTGAGTTCCAGTGGAATCATCTTTTCACGTTGTACCAGAGTTGCCGAAATATGGTTTCGATCTTGCTAGCCCCCATTTTGGTTACCATCTTGCTGATTCTAGTGAAATCCTATCTTTACATTGTACTGGAGTTGCTAGTAAGGTAATTAGAAGAAGCTTGTACAGAAGGATTAGGAATAAATGCCTCTCCTCACGTTGCGACGGCGTTGCTGGAGCATCTTCATTGACCCTGGCTCCTAAACTTTTGTTTTGGTTGCCTGTCGTTTGGTTACATAGCCAAAATGTCTGGTTCACGTGTCTTGAGTGCGTATTATGCCAGCATTCTATACTACTGGGCAGACTTTGGAACTTGTGCTTGTGAGGGGATCGAAAGGAAGTGAGTGACACCGTTTCGGGGGTAAAGAAAATGGACAATGTAGGTTGCTACAACCTACCTTCCAAAGGGTGCACGTCGTGGATGATTCCTGAAGGGAATCCAGAGGCGCTTCTGCATTTGTGGATGCTACATGGGGCTTTGAAGCCTGAAAATTCGCTAGCACGAACTTTCTTAGAGGCCAGACAAAATGATAAGCTTAAGACATGTTCAGTTTCTAACACAAGTTACTATGGAGCTCAAATGTGTAGAGTAATTTGGTGTATGAAACTTAGAGCTGTCTTAATTTGCATCCCAAAACAGTTAGACATCACCTGAGTACGCGAATGCAGAAAATGTCGGCGTAACCGTGTACCGGAACACGCGATGCCCAGCCATTTCCCCTTTCCAAGCCTACACCATCCATTACACTGACTTCTCCGCGCACCCTCCCCCTTCCCGAGGAAAACCCTAACATCACAATGTCGGCTCTTCTCGATCAACTGCGTTCTCTCCTTCCATCTTCTACAAACAACGTGAAGATGTCTCCTCCCATCGTCCCCGTCGCGCTGCATCCATACCACCCCCTCGGGGTCGAAATTCCAGGGTATCTCGCCAACACGCACAACACAATTGAGCTATGTGGTCTCTTCGCTTCGGGGGTTACGGTCATCTTCGCGGCTACATATCTCATCGTCAGGCGCGTGCGACCGAGCATTAGCTTTGCAGACCTTAGCATCCTGCTCTGGTTTGTGCTCTGCGGCTTCATTCATTTTTTCTTCGAGGGATACTTTGCGTACAACTTCCGCAGCATGGGAGACAAGCAGGATCTTTTTGGACAATTGTGGAAGGAGTATAGTTTGAGCGATTCGAGGTATTTGACGCAAGATGCGTTTGTCCTGTGTATGGAGACGATTACTGCGGTGAGTGGTGGCTAGTGTATATACATACGCGAATTGCATGCTGATAACATTAGGTTGCCTGGGGTCCCCTCTCCTTCCTCAACGCTGTTTACATCGCGACCAACCACCCTCTCCGCCACCCTCTCACCATTGTGGTGTCCCTCGGCCAGCTCTACGGGGATGTCCTGTACTACGCGACTTCGATGTTCGACCTCTATCTCTTGGGCAAGCACTATTCGCGCCCCGAGCAGTTCTATTTCTGGGGATACTATGTCTTCATGAACGCTTTCTGGATCGTTATTCCGAGCTATTTGATCTACCTAAGCATTGGCGCCTGCGTGAGAGCTTTCCGCGCGTTAGAGAAGATGGAGAAGACACTGAAGATTGGAGGCGCTAATGGACACGCGAATGGAGGTGTCAAGAAGGGGCAATAATTATGTTTTTGGATACCCTGCTCGTGTGGGATCCTACACTTTTAGAACCACATTACCACATATTTAATTTATACAACATGAAATCACATTAACACTAAAACTTCCCTTAAGGAAAAATATAGCGTTGTAGGTGCTGCTGTCTGGACGTAAAGCGCCACGAGAATTTGCAACATTCAACACCCCCATTTGTCGATCCTATGAGAATGCCTGTGCTATTAGATTTCTGGACTTCACAGCCTCGTGAGAGGCCACCAACCTTGGTCCTTTGAGGGTTTATATATTCATAACATTTCATTTTAAATAAAGCAGCTTAGCCAAGACAGAACTTGACAAACACCAATCATGCCTCGATATCCTGAGTCGTGCTCCAGATCTGTGGCGCATGCTGTGGCACAATGAATGATGTTCGACGGGATGACGAACAGGGTTCTTCCCGACGTGAACTCCTCCACTGTTGGCTGTCGGACTGGTAACCGTGGGACGACCACAAAACAACTTTGGAAAAGAGGTTGGCAAAGGTCGACGTTGTGACGATAACGATAACTACCGTACATCCCACCTCAGCCATTCTTCTATTCTTATTTTTCCTTTCACGTAGAGCAGAACCATTGCTGCCGCTCAACTATCCGATAGTTGTTGTTGTTGTGGCTTAGTTGATCAGCGCCCGGATCGTGTTGCTTCGACCAGGATTAGCTGCTTGTTTTGGTAGGCTGGCCTTGGACTTCATTCGTTCGCCAACTTGCTCTGTTGACCTCCAAACCATCACACCGAGTCGCACACTCACAGCAATCACGTCGTGGTGCTACAGCGCACTTCACCGACGGGTGATTGTTGCGCCCCTCCTCCAACCTCTCTGCTATTACATCCGCCTACACCCCGCCGCAGGCCGCTGACGGAAGCCGTGGGGCTGCTGGCCAAGCTTCTGTTGTGACAGCGTTCGACCCAAACAACAAGTCTATCTCGCCGTACCTCGACCGAAACTCTCCCCTCCCCCTCACGACCACACATCCACGCGCCCAATGCCCTCCATACCTCATGCTCACTTCAACCTTTACTCATAATCTACAGAAAACCCTTTGTGCGACGGGTCGACACCTCCGAGATCCGCCGCATCCAAGATGCAAACACCCAAGAAGCCTGCCGACTTTGGCAAGGCGATTGGCATAAACAAACCTGCAAATGTGCGCGACAAGATCAAGAAATGGCAAGCGGAGCTCGAGGGCGAGGAACCTAGCGCAGAAACTGTTGTGCCCGCCATAACAGGTGAAGTCGTGAATGTTGCACCCTCGCCCAAGCCGCAATCAACGCCCAAAGCCAAACCTATCGACGTTATAGCGAGCCCAAAACCCACACATACTCCAAACAAATCGATAGAGAATCTTCCGGAGCGGCCGAAGAGTGCAAAGAAACCAGCCACACACAACAAGTTGGACGAGGAAGTGTTAATTGCGACTGCGCCCAAGAAGCGTGTAATCAGCGATTCACATTGGCGTACCAACAAGTCGCCGCCAAAAGATGGAGCGAGTCGACCATCACCGAAGGCGCTGCCGAATGCGTGGGTGCGACCTGCTGCGCGAAAAGTTGACAGCTCGGAAAACAAGCCCGAGAGCCCTGCGAAACCTGAAAAAGTGCAGGTTAAAGTCACGACCAAAAAACGCAACGCAAAACAACGAAGGCTATCACAACCAGCGAGCTCAGGAAACGAAGAGCGGCCCGCAAGTAGTGGATCAGGAAGCGCAAATGCGCCCAAATTCGAAGAAGAGGATGTATTATCGCCCTCCACGTCGCCACCATTGTCAGCGGGGAAGATCGAGAGCGAACTCGTGAGAATAAGACGGAGGCGGCGTACTGAGACATCGCCGAGGAGCTCAATGTCTGCTGAAGACGCTGCGTTAGCGCGGATCGAGGCGAGACGAAAGTCAACGGGCGATCACCTTGCCAACTTGATCACAGTAGAGTATGAGCCTTCGCTACCGGCATCAACACGAGATGAGGAAATTCGAGAAAGGCGGCGGAGGAGACCACGGAGGGAGCGCATTGTGTCGCCTGAGGATTCGCCACGAAGAGAACGGATTGTCTCGCCTCAAGATTCACCAAAAGAGCCAATATCGACTGGTCGAAGGCGATCTCGAAGGTCTTCCCCTCGACAGAGTAAAGAGGATGTCTCGGAAAAAGTTCCCGAACCAGAAGCAGCGGAGGCCCCTACCAAGGTCTTTGGTACCCGTTTAGAAGCATGGCTCTCGTCAACACCTGATCCGTTTGTAGATGCCGAGTCCCGCACTCGACAGCCATCTAAAGAGTCAGTATCAACACTCGAATTATCACGAAAGCCAGAGAAGTCGGAAGTTAGTGCTTCGAGCGCGGCAAAGGAAGAACCTGTCGAGGTTCCGCAACGAAAGCGGAGCCGAAGGAGGAGGAGAAAGAGCCCGAAGCTGGAAGTTGAGACTCAAAATCTCGAAGATGAACCATCTACAGTCGTCAGTACTGTTATCAGTAGTGTCATTAGCACTGAGCCGAGCGAGGTGACATCGGTTGCAAAGGAGGATGCAACTCCTAGTCCGACTTTAACGTTGAGACGACGTGGTGCCAGACGTGCCACTAATTCCCCAACCAAGTCGCGCGATGTTTCTTCACCACAGCCTGAGGCTGAGTCGATAGTGAGCATCGATGACACAGTTTCTTCTGCACCATCATCATCAGTTGAGCCATCCACCATGACAGTGGAGAAAGTGTCGCAAAGGCCGAGACCCGATTCCTTGGCTATACGTCGAATGTATCCATCAACAAGAGGCAAACGACTTTCTACAATCGCGTCGGTAGAGACGTTCGCAACTAAAATGCTAGCCACCCCTCCTTCGGAAGCACTGGGGTCTGAGACTACAGGAACCGGTATGGAGCCGATAAAAGCACTTTCTGAAGTACCTGAGTCTGAGTCGGGCGATCAATTCAACACCGAGACAATCACAACATTAAGTCGCAAGAGTACCAGACGGAGCAGAATGGCAAGCCATGCCGATTTGATCTCAGTGCTGTCCATGCCCAGGGCAGGCACGAGAAGCATAGTTTCTGCCCGCAGCATTCGGACAAACAGGAGTCGCCTGGCGGTTGCCACGATAAGTGACATCATGAACGAACTTGCTTCGGATGAGACCAAATACATGCGCGAGCTTCGCACATTGGTCGATGGAGTCATCCCTGTCCTCCTTAGTTGTGTGCTATCCAAGTCTGATTCCGCTGTCGCAGCTGGGCTATTTAGTACTTCCGCCAAAGCCGACCCAAGCACCATCACGAAACCCATAATAGATATGGGTGTTTCCCTCGAGCGACTGAAAAGCCTGCACAGACGCGTTCCCAAAGACAGTCCCGATGCCTTTCTGTCTTGGTCCCAAAGTGCTCAGCGCATCTACAACGATTATATCAACGTTTGGCGGCTGGGTTTCGAGGATGTTGTTGTGAGCTTGGCCCCTGCCGATGAAGATCCGTTCACCCAAGCACGAGTTGTCCAAGGCCCTGAAGATGCTGCACCCTGGGACGAAGGTTTGCCACGGAATGCAGAGGGATACGTTGTGAACGGGGATGGAGAGCGAGTTGACGTCGCGTACATGCTCAAGCGGCCGCTTGTCCGACTGAAGTACCTATCCAAAACCCTCAAGGTATGATACATTTGTATTCCCAATCCTGATATACGCAATATGAACTCACAACTTTTTCAGGGCATCAACCACATCAGACCCTCCGAACAGGCAGAGAGTATATCAAATGTCTTCCAAGATTTGGTCAACGCTGCCCGTAAGCGTTCCAATGACGAGCGGGCTCGTCTCGAAGACGAAGCAGCTGCGAGCATTGACCCCACACGTGCGCGAGACCCACGAAGTCTTGCGCCCCTCGCTGGTGTACGCATTGACCATAGCAGATGTGTCAGGGCGCGCGACTATTTTGACCTGCATCTTCTTCACTCTAGTGGCCAAGAACTCAATTGCCGGGTGGAGCTACTTTTCCGTGACGATGCACCTGGCACTGGAAATAGTGGGGATGTCTTGTTTTGCGAAGTGGATGGGACCGGCAGGTGGTTGTTGTTGCCTCCTATCCAGATCAATCGCATTTCCTCTCGAAATGGCGACTTACAAGGGGAGATCATCGTCATGATTCGTGGACATCATGCTGACGGAAGTGAATGGAGCGAGTTACTATCTCTCAGGGCGGACGACGAACAAGCAGGCTTCGATTGGGTCCAGATGCTTGGTCTCCAGCCAATACCACCCCAACTTTCCGAACTGAAACGGGAAGACAGCATCATTTACAAATCGCAGAGACCAGCAAGTAGTCATGCTTCCTCTTCCCAAGTTTCTGCTGCCACAGCTTCTACACCTCCACAGAAGAGTCGCACCCCAAGTCCTCATGAGATCGAGATACCCATTGGAGAGCAAGCCAAACCAACATCCAAGAAATGGGGATACGAGACTCCAAATCGTCTTTCAAGATCAACAGAAATATCTCCCATCACCCCACCAAGCGCTGAACAAACAAGTTTGCAGAGAGCGCGTGCCACTACTTCGGTGTCACCCTTATCAAATGTTGAGTCAAGCCAGTATATAGAGGATGGTGCCCAAACACCAAGGCCAAAGAGTCATCGCAGTGATGACGAAAGTGAACGAACACCCCGAAGCCTAAACGAAGCCATTTCCGGGACTGGTTCACCACTCAGCCTCCGTCGTACCCGGGCAAAGAGGCTCTCCAAGCATCTTACACTATCTCCTGCCTCATCGTCTCAGCCATCAAGACAGATCGTTCTTGACGACCCAATTGAGGAGGAAGCTCCACCAAGAAAACACTCTCGCAAGCGTCGATCTGAACCACCCCCTTCTACTACGGGATCAACATTATCTCATTCAAGCAAGGGGTTCTCTGTGTGGATGCCGGGGTCAGACGTTGATAACTCAGACGAATCTGACGGGTCTGACCAAGATTATGAAGACGTTAGCACTGTTCAAGATCGAGAGGAGGCCACTCGACCTAGAGCTCATCGTCGAGTCTCGTCAGTTCCCTCCCTAGATCTTCCTTCCATTCCCAGGCTTCGAAAGACAAGTCAACCTACTACTCCTGTGAAGCAAACAGTGGAAGAAGACCCGGTCAAGATGGTTGAGCCCCCCGCATCTGCACCGTCGAAGTTGGAAAGGCACGTTGAAGAGCTTTCAAGGGAACTCGTCGAAGTCGAGGATGAAGAAGATAAGCCACCGCCTGTTCCCCCGCATCGATCATCGAGCCCAGCCACGCCCGTCACCCTCAAGGGATCTAAAACACCTGTTCTTACACCAGGTGTCAAAACCAAACGTCGCTCTTCGTCACCCCTCAAACACGAATACGAACCTTCTACCTGCACCGAATCGTCTAGCGAGAGTGAGGAAGAGGTGTCCGAAGATGAGCGATCAATAACCTCAGAATCTTCAGAGGATGAGTTGGATGATGATGTGCCAATGCCTTTGATGCCAATCGGGCAGCCCAGGCAATATCCCAAGGTCTCTCCGCCCAGCTCTATCTACACTCTACCAAACGGTACCATTACGCCCTCGCAATCAGCTTCCAATACTCCATACAGACAAGTGCCATCTGGAGCCGGCAAGGCTATGAAGGCTATAGCTTCGATTTATTCTTGGTCAGATGCTGGCAGATGGGACAGTCTGCATCCTGAAGAGTGCAGCATCGTCGTCACACCTGGAAAGATCGAAGTTTTCGAAATCACCGCGGTACACTCCAAACCATTCCTTGCCGACGGCGATGAGATCTTCCAACCCGAAGGTATGGCCCCACTAGTAGCTGTGGAGCTCACGCCCCTCGTGCCTATGCGCAAATCCACAGGCCTGGATATTACAATCCGATCTCCACCTACTCCGGAGTCCCGAATCAAGAGCGGAAATAATATCATGTTGCGTAGTCGTAACCCTACCGAGTGTTCCCAGCTGTATTCTATGATCAACTACTCTCGTATCAACAACCCCACATACATTGCACTGCAGCAGGCACGAGGACCTTATGGACAATCAAGCTGGGCAGAGGCTATGGATCGCCAAAATGCGGCCCGTTCAAATGCAGGCTCTTCAGGCGGTTGGCTCTCAGGCACATTGGGTCGCAGGAGCTCTTACCGTAAGACAACTACTCGTGCAGCTTCAATCTCGGCTGCAACCGAATCATCCGTGGGTACAATGAACACTGCCCTTCGCAGCGCCCTCGGTAGATTTAGATTCGGTGCCAACGGGCGCTTTAGTATCAGAAATTCAACGCTCGGATCTCGCAGCATTAACAGCGCGGACTCAGGCTCCATGGGATCCGGCTCTGGAACAAATACGCCAACCGGAGATTCAGGACGAGCCCCAGGTGCCCCAGCGGGCATAACCAACACCAAATGCCGCTTGTATGAGCGAGATACTTTCTCCTCCAAGTGGCGCGATATGGGCGCTGCGCGTCTGACTATTATGTTACCAGATCCTTCTTCAACTTCAAACATTCGACAAGGTAAAGGCAGCCCTGGTATGCGGGACCCAACTCAGGAGAAGAGGATTGTGATATCTGGGAAGAAGATGGAGGAAATATTACTCGACGTCACTCTTAACGAGAGCTGCTTTGAGCGCATCGCTAGATTGGGTATTGCGGTTTCAGTATGGGAAGATATCGTCGGACCGAATGGAGAGCTGGTGGCGGCACCCAAGACGGGCGGTGTTGGTGGAGCGAGGGCGAGAGTGTTTATGATTCAGGTAAGATATGACCGACAGCGACACTCGATAAACGGACGCATGTGCTAATATTTGAGGCAGATGAAAACTGAGCGCGAGTGCGCTTACTCCTTCTCTCTACTCGGGAAGAACCGATACTGAAGGAGTCACAACAAACAACACAACAACTTTATCATAGGTAGTTACAATGCGGCTATACCCCTTCTCCGCGCAACGCTTCGGCGTATTTATCCATTTGCATGCACATGCACATGCATATCCTAATTTCTTCTATTCCCTACGTCACCCCTCGCAAACGGGAATTTGTCTTCTCAAGTTACACTCTGGTTTCCTGTATTTTGCTGTTCAGCGTCGGCGTACCGAACGTGTCTTTTTCCTTCCACTTGCATCTTTCGGGGCTTTCTCATTATCTACGATACCTACCACCAAGCGCGGACAGCTGGCTCGGAGTACTTTCTTCATTCTTCATTCGGAGATGTCTGCCTACCGGGAGAATATATATATTCATCTCTGACCATATGGGACTATGGATATTTGCGTTTGGGGTTTTCTTTTGGGTCGATAGGGCGTGGAGTCATGGACTGGAAGAAACGGACGTGTGGGACATATAGAGGGGTTTTCTATGGATGGCGGTAGGGACGAATGCATGGCGGAATATTTGTGTATGGTATCTCGTTCGAATGAAACGGGAGTAATGGTGTGTTTATGGCGGAGTGCGATAGGCTTCGTTCAAGGCGGAAAAGGAAGTGCAGATAGTGGAGAGGATGGGTAAAGATAGCGAATGCAAACTCATCAAAGATTTTAGGCGGGCTTGGTCAGTGTTTAGTGAGTAGAAGTGTTCCCCGAAAGAATTCGACACAGGTCATCAAACTCCTACACCGCCCGAATCACAATAAACAGCAGCTAAATGTACATTGCAATGCACATTTCCAGCCCCTCTTCGCGACCGTCCAGCTGGCACCAGCATAAACATTCGTCCGACCAATCCACACCGAACAAAATGGAAATACCGAAGGCCTGAATCCTTCCCCGCACGTCCATCTGCTTACCCATCGCCTAACGAAAATATCTGATCTTGCCATTCGCCCAGTCAAGTAAGTCTTCGCTACTTGGCCCTATCGCTAACTCGGATCGATCCCTTCCATGGGGCTGAGTCGGCGGCCGGGAAAATATCAACCCGCCTTGTTTCTCAGCCACTCCCATGTCCACCACACGTGGAATGTCGCTGCACCATTCAGCGTGAAGGACTGTGAGGCACCAAAGACGTTCACATTTAAGCTTAATTCTTGACAGACTGGTTGATTGGACGCGCTTAAATGTTTCGTTTGGCCGCATCGGACGGTTCCTGAAAAAGATGGCGTCAGCGCTTGTACAGTGGAGATTGTGGTGAGGGACAGTGCGGCCATGACAAACGTTGTCTTTTTCTAACAGCAAGAATAGAATGGAGGATGCTAAGCCCCGTCGAGCATGTCTACTACTTTTTTGATGATGGGAAGCTAAAATCTAACAAGTAGGCAAATATGGAATAAGTTTGTATATAAGGGACTGTAGTCTGTCTCCTACCATTTCTCTCCTCACTACCCATCTACATCCAAACACAAAAACAACAGTTTCCGGTTTCCTTTTCCGTTTTCTCTATCTCCTTTCTGTCTTGCTTTGCATTGCATTCGCTTCTTCGCAGCAACTCAAAACCAAGCCAAACAACCCCTCAACACCACCAGTCAAAATGCTCTACCAAACCCTCCTCCTCTCCCTTCTCTCCACCACCGCTCTCTCCGCGCCCCTGAACGCTGAGCCTCGTACCTTCGACACCTCCATTCGCGTCAACCTCGCCAATGTCGCCAACGTCCGGGCCCAGAACCAGTTCGTCGACGGCCAACGCGACGAACGCATCCCGGCCATCCGCGGCCCCTTCGCCACCGTCGAACTCAAGCTCGGCAAGGATGTTGCCAACAAAGCCTACCGCTGCCAAATCCTCGACGAGAACCATAAACCCATCGTCGTGATCCGCGGCGCCAACACCGACATCACCTTCGCCGACGGTGGCAACGGCCCCTGGACATTCCGCACCCCCTCCCTCGTCTCCCGCACCATCTGCGACCCAGCCTTCAAGAAGATCGAAGCTGGCGCCTCCGAAGTACGAGTGATTCTCCAGAACTTGGCCACCGATCTCGGATCTCAGACTACTTTTGCCGATGTCAAGACCAACATCAAGAGCGGGCCTACGGGATCCAACGGCCCGTATACCAGCGTCGAGTTGAAGGTTGGCCCCCTGGCGAAGCAGGATCTCAGGTGCCAGATCTTGGATGTTCAGGGTAAGGCTATCACTGTCAAGCGCGGCCAGAATGTCGATACCACTTTCGCCGATGGCGGCAATGGCCCGTGGCAGTTCTTGCTCCCCAACCAGTCCGAGGTCGCGACTATTGTCTGCGATACTACCTTCAAGAAAGCGGCCTAAGCGTATTTTCTAATCATCCGGTGATATAGAAGGGCAGGATTGACTTCAATGTTCTTGGTTTTGTGCATAGCGATTGGGTTTTGTTTGGCTTCTGTGTTCTTTGTTGATTTGCATTTTTTTGGTGTTTACATTTTGTGGTTTCAGGGGACGAAAGAAATGGTTTGGTGTTGTTAATGATTGGAAAAATTCGCTTCTAGACGTTCTTTGGCAGTCTTTTAGAACTTTTGATAATGAGATATGGTTTGCTGATTGCGAAAGCCTTTTTGCGATGGGGTTTTGGATATGTGATGGTTGTGCCTACTAACGATCAGCACTCTCGGTAGGTGTTCACGGATAGTATACAACATAGAATCCGCCAACCTATACAAGTCAGCCAGAATACTACTCACCAAGTATTTGCATAAAGAACCGGATACGGAGTGGAATGCGATGGCGGAGGTGAGTCGAAGTATGTTGGTGCCTTTCAGTGATTGGCCAGTACCGAAGCCGAAGATGGAAGATGAATGGCGGAATGCGTTGCTGGAACGTGATGAGAATGAGGAGAGGTATAAAAGAGGGTGGGTAGACCGCCATATGTGGATCAAATCATGTGGATGGGGTTTAATGAGGGCCATGTGGTGGAAGTGATAAGCGACGTGTCGGGTGTTGTAAGTAGAGAGTGGTGATGGACAGTGCATAATTGTGAGTCTTTGAACCTCAAGATATGTTAGACCAATCCTGGTTACGGCTACTAGTTGAGGCAGGGAACTAGGATTTGTCCTCGCTCTTTAACTTATAAATTATCTATCGCTAATGACAACGTCAGATCAAAACAACATTTTCATTTTGGATTTTTACCATGATTGCCACAATGACCACTACAGACGGTTTCTTTGATTGCTCAATGTTTCCAACCTGCACTGATCAAGAAGATTGTATTGGTCCAGGATTAAGGAGCCGATTCCCGACTTTCATTGCTGAATAATCCACTCCTCCAATATATACAGGGCATCAAGTCATACTTTTGTTCTTGGTTTACATCCTTCATGAGAGCCTATGTGAAATTCGATTCCTATTAAGACTCCGAGAGTTAGAAATAATTCTATGCCTGACTCTAGCGCGTAATATGACCGCAGGCGATACTTTTGACAAATCAAAACTACTCAATCGTCCACCCATTTACTGCAACATTGCCTCTAAATCCTCTCCTAAGATCTCTTCCATCATTGTAATCCACCTTTGTGTCTCCCGCTCCACCATCTCATCATCATCCTCTCTAAGCTCTGAAATGAATGGCAGCATCTCAGGTAGCAGCCCTAGCCATTCGTCACCCAACTTCTTGGTCAGGCTCTGCTCACACTTCACGGTCGCAAGACGCGTATGAGCTTCTTCGGCGCGCATATATCTGAGGAAGATGGCGTTCATTTCGCGATGATTTTCGATCGAGGAAGCGGAGGCGTTGGCAAGTTCGGTAATTGCGGGGATGACGAAGCCAGTCAGTTCAGATGCAGAGATGGGGACTGTGAGTTGAGAGAGGAGGGGTTTGAGAATCGTGCCGTAGTGCGAAGGGGACTGCCAAAAGCCTGGAGAGAGTTAGTGGTGTGGTCCAGTTCGTTTTGATCTGGCGACTTACCATCTTGATCGTGCTCGAAGCTCTTCTGTAAAGCGTTGAGCACAGCTTCTCGTAAACCAGGAATGTCCGCTTTGACAGAAGAATCCAATAACCGCACAGCGTGCTCGATAATGTAGCTGGAGTAGCTCGTAACAATCGACTTGAACCGTTCAAAGAAAGCTGCCAAGAATTTGCAGAAGGTGATGGAATTGCTCAGTCGTTGCTTGGTCGACGAGCTTACCTGGTCTACCAACTGAGCAAAGAAAGGTCGGAAAATAGTGTCGTTCAATTTCAACGTCATTGACACCACCGATTCGATGAGGACATTCTCCAGTTGATCCACTTCGTCGTCGTCCAATTCACCTGTTTCTACAGGTATGGAGAATCGGAGATTGAAAGCTTCAAGAATGAGACCGAATAGTATCGGACCGGATTGAATCATCTTGGACTTGGACTGATTCTGGATTGTGGCTTGAATTAACTCAAGCATCTCGCGCGAAGCCTATGGTATTAATTAGAGCGATACTGCGGTTAATGATTCGTTAAACTCACCTCATAACCGGAGTCGAGCGCTGAGGACCAAGTCGCTTTGATGGCAGCGAAAATTTCCTGTGGCCCTAAATGCGTTGAAACACTATGATAAAACTGACGTCTGGCATCGTCACAGCTTTCTTCTAAATCATTGGCCGCGGAGAGTTGTGTCAATCCGAGAGCCGGCTCTAGATACTCCCTTGAGAACATGAAGGCCAAACGTTCGGCAATGTTGGTGAGCAGGGCAAGAGCGGCGTTGTGCAACCCAGTCTTCTGCTCATCCACACCTTCTTTAAGGTAGCCAAACGTGATGGGGAGCACTTTCGGTAGAAGTGAGATGGCTTCTTCTTCCAGGACATCCACAACTGATGTGATACATAGCAGAGAAAGAATGCGTAGCCTATCATCATTACTTGCCAACGCCGTGTCGGATGCAATTGTATTGGCCACCTCAGCCACGGCTGTAGGGTCCTTCTTACCAAACCTCTCGATGATCCGGTCGATGCAACTGACAACAACAGTTCGTACCTCAGTATCTGGAGACTGCTGCAAGAGCAAATTGGCTTCAGGTATGAACGAGATAAGTGAAGACACTGCCTTGAGGTCGTTCTGTGGAGCCGATCCCGCTCTGAGCTCTACAGCTCGAACAGCAGCGACCTGCACCTTGGAATCTGGGTTCGATAAAAGAAGTCCTGCTGACTTTATGAGATCAGACGTCGGTAACAGCTCCAGAGCACTCGTGAGCACACGACGGCAGCTTTCCGTAAGACGTGGTTTGCTCGAGAATTCCTGTGACAGTTGAATGATAGATCGAATTGTCTCTGCGAAAAGGGCTTGAGGCTTCGACCTGTCTCTAGCTTTGCGGAAAGCTCGATCAATATGCTTCTGCACTGATTGGTTTGCCATCAATCCCGCGAGAGACGTGAGAAGATGGTTCAATGCAGTGTCGATTTGAGCAGGTGTCTTCTCATTCAAGCTGAAGAGGGAATTGGAAATATTGCGCTTTGAACTGGCCGCATCGGCCACAAGATCCAGATACCCTTTGAGAGCATGGAGTGTTGACATTGGTTCAAAACTGAGCAAAAGACCAGGAATGAACTTGCGAGGTTCAGGGCTGGCTGGGTATCTATCGACAAGCAGTGTAATGATGGCGGATAAAGAATCCGCAGGACCAAGCGTTCTGGCCAGTTCCGAAAACAGCTTTTGTCGTCGGTGAAGTGGAATATGTTCAAATGCAGCAGTGAAACTGAGAAGTAAGTCTGAAACCCCGCTCAACAGATTCTTATCCTTCTTTCGAAGGGACTCTGCCAGTCGAGGGACTACCTGAGATATCGTCTGGTCGACAACGTGCGCGGAATAGTCATCATTTTGCTTCAGAAGAGTGGACCCGATAAAGGTGAATATGGGCATCAGGTTATGCAGAACCAGTTCCGGAAGCCATGACGCAAGACTGGCAATGAGAAGAAGAGCAGCATTCTGTACCTGGGGACTGGTAGAGTGTCGTATGCAATCGATGAGCAAATCAACTCTGACGGACTGCTGATATTCTGTGGCGTTGGAAAGGCTCTTGATTGTATTGACAATTGGAGTCAAAGACCCAAGAATTAGGCTCTGCAAGTAGACGAGTTCTGATCCCGAATGCTGTTTAAGCTGTTGGAGTTCACCCAGTAGTCTGAACAAATCGGCTAGTAATTCGGGATGCTCGGCGGGGTTCGACGATTCGACGATCTCAAGAGTCAAAGTCAAGCGTGAGAGTAGCTTTGATAGGTCCTCAGGTGAAGCAAATTCCGCTCGAGCGATCTCGTTACGGCTAGTCCGGCGCCGCCTCTTAGCTGGAGGTCCTTCGGGCAGATCAAGTGTCAATGGAACATTTTTGACAAATTCCAGGAGTATGTTGGTGTCCAGTTTGATGGAACGTAATGTCTCTATTGAGCGGGACCGACACAACTCACTTTCTGCAGTAGTACCCTTTCCGGCAAGTGCCATATCAAACAGAATGTGACTGACAGTCAATCGAGAGTCAGATTTAATTGAGGTCCAATTTGTGTTCAACCAATCGAAAGTTGCGTCTTGCGACTCGGTACGATCTTTGGTAATGTTTCCTGATAGCAACTCCTGGAGAAGGTTAATACTTTGGGTCTCTCTTGGCACAAGTGCGTCCAAATGTCTCTTGTCGGCAGACTTCCTATCGATATTCTCTCTACTGGTAATCGTTTGTATTTCAATACTTGATAGCGTAAACCAAGCACGAATGGTGGGGAGGATGGCGCTTGTCCGGACGCTAGACACATGCTTGCTAGATGAGCCAAATATGGGAAGCAGGCGCAGGCGAACATGTATCAATGGAGTTGCAGCACAATGACTGCCCAGAAAAGATACGAGAGAGCTTCGAACTGTAGATTTTAGTGAGGAATTCGAATGCTGCTTTGAAGTTTTTGAGTTGTCAATGACCTCTCGTATAGAAGTAACGACTGAAGCGGGATCCATGGCGCATTCTTCCAAGATGGGTACCAAGAATGACGAGAGAATTTCAGCAACTTCGTCATGCTTGAGCTGTGATAACTTCACTGCCCCCTTTCCATATACATCTGAGACGCCCCATACTGATGGAGTAGTGGACTTGTGTGGGTAAGATTTTGATAGCGTCGCGATGCAACCAGCAGCTACGCGGCGCACTGCAGGTGAAGAATCGGCAAGGGCATGAATAAGGTACGGGATCAACAGTTGAAGATCGACCTTGCCACCGATGTCTTTGATTGTTGAATTTGCAGCGCGCAAGGCGGCTGATCGAGTTGATGCCGAAAGAGACAAACACCACGTCCTGATTAAGAAACTGAGATACAGTGGTTCTTTAGATGCTTTGTCCCGCCTGAGTTCTTGAGACGCCAAAAACGAACGAACTTGATTGCCGAGGACAGCCTGTTCAAATGCAACAAGGGTTTCTGAAAACGACGCAGGTTCGGCGACAAGGAACGTAGCGTCGGAAATCTGCGGAGGAGAGATCTGGGGAGCGCTAATTCGCGAGTCATTAACGTCGGCCATTTCTTCATCGGAGTCGATGTCTTGCTCGTCTGTTATCTGTGCTGCTTGTTGGAATGTGATGCCGAGTGCCTCTACATCTAGGCCACTGCTCTCCGCTGCAGCGTGAAGGATGGAGGCAATCGAGGACGTCTCACTAAGCTGATTAACAAGATCTAATAGTTCTCCGTGCTGTGCCGATCCAGGGGGACTTTTCCCTACGAGACGGAACAGGGTCGATGAAGCTACAATCAGTTGCGATTCATTCAGAATTTTCGAGGCAAGGGCCGAATTGAATAGTTCTCGGCTTTCCTCGGCCCGGATAGAGCGTGCAATGTTGTCAAGCGCACCGAGCGCGATTCCAAGAGTGAGTCTTTCTACACGGCATTTGGCGGATAGTGATTGTAGGTTCTGGATAAGACTGTCGATCTTGAACAAACGCTTCGAGACTGGACTTGGAAGAGTTAAGCGAGTTCTCTCTTCCGCAAGGACAGCCATACACATCAAGCAACTCTCCAGCGTCTGACTGTTTTGGCTCCGGATGACAGCCTCCAACAATGAATCTAAGATTTTATCCTCAAATGAAGCCTTCGTCGCTAGGACGATTATGATCATGTAGCTTCCCATAACCGCCTCAGGCAACTCTGAAAGCTGAAGGCATGCATTAAGAGATGGGAGCACCTTTAAAAGAAGCTGCTCCGTTTTCTGGTCTTGAATTTCTCTCCTCCCGGATTGTGAATTCTCCAGTATACCATCAATAGCTTGTGTTGTTACACTAGCCCAAAACGACAATAAGCTGGAGCCCTGATGCCTAGCTTGGAAAACTTTGACTGCGTACGCCTGGAGCGCCGCGAAAAATAGAGGAGTATTAACAGAAGTATATACAATCGTACTTCGCGGTGGATTCGTAGGCGGAGAGAGGTATGGATGCAGAAATCGCAGGGTGGGAGGTGGGTTTGGTGGAAGAATAGATAATAGCGACAGAAACTGTGGTGTTCCGTGGTAGGGGAGATATGTGAGTACGAGACATTCGGTGTTAGTCTCATGCACGCTGTAATCGTTAGCAACATACTTCATTCTTTTGTTTGACAAAGAAAGCGCACCGAAATCTTCTAACTAGCCATTCCAAGGCTTTTTCCGCTGGCTTCAGAAGCAGTCTGGGGCCAACTAATGTTATGAAAGATTCTAAAACTCTGTCCAATTCTTCATTCTCCGCCTTGTTCATTTGTGCGCGATCTTCGTCTTTGCTCTGCTCGCTGAATAGAGTCCTGGCGAAGGAGAGGAAGCGGGGATCGAGCGCGCAAAGGTTGCGATAGCCATCATAACATATCGCATAAATGGCGTCAAAAGACTGTGAAGCGGCGACTTTCGGTTCGAAAAGAAGCGATTTTCCGTGCGCGTTGCGCTGGGCTTTGAGATCGAGTTGATGGGTGCTGGTTGCAGCAATAGCCGCAAGCTGCTTCTGAAGTGAAGACATGTTGACTTGCAGCTTTTCGGGATTCTGAATTTCAGGAAATATTGGAAACTAAAATCGTGTTCTCCATTAGTTTTAAGGGGATCAGAGTAGCGGTCGTGCCGCGGTGTGTCGGATACCGGTGAATCGTGAAAGTGCAGTAACTTTTGTGAAGTTCAAAAATTTCGAAAGCTCCGACCGCCAAGACGCCAATTTTCCTCGGAGGTGCGCACGGACCCACCGCAATTGCGATCGCGCCAGTGCAGGTGGGTGTTAATGTCAACCTCATTCACTAACATCATCGTAACCTTTCATCGTTCTCTCTACACAAGATCGCAAGGCTGCATGCCTTTCTTGAAGCCACGAGACTAGGTATCCAAAATGAGCCAGGTGACATTACAGAGTATCACAGGGCCACAACATCGAATTAATTGAAGCTCCTATTTTTAATTGCTTCTGGCCTTAATGCTTGCATAGCAAACTTTCACTCTAGTAAAGAGGTGTTTTTAGGCAAATACAATCGAAATGGCATCAAATATTCCCAAGTTCGCGAGTTTCCGGCCCAAGCCACAGGAACCGAAATCAGCCACCGAAGAGGAAGATAAGCTCAAGCATGAGAGCGCCGCGAGGCGTGAAAGGTCTGGTGGACACGAGAGACGCCCAAGTTCGCACCGACGTGATAGGTTGGAACGCCGAGACCGCATCGACGGGCGTCGCGAACAGGAAAGAGACGTCACCTCCAGAGATCACCGAAAGGGAAGATCCGAACCATCAGAAGCACTAGAAAAGCCCTCCTCAACGTCAATCCGCACTAAATCCACTACGAACGACGGAGGCATCTTTTACTTTGTTGACCTCAAAGGCGACCCGACTCTCTTGACTTACGGAGGCCCTAGTCGCTATGATGTACCATCTTACCGGCGAGTGGGTTATGGGTCGGTCCTAGGACTTCCGGTGCATATGAAGATTGACAGAGATCTAAGCTCCGACAAAGCCATCTATTTGTCTAGCGAGAGGTCACGCCGTTTGACGCGTCCGCTGACATCCAAACTCGCAAGACCAGACAGGACTCGAGCATTACGCATAGTGAGTAATGCGGACGCGATAGCCAACGATAAACATGCCGATTTCATCGCTTTCTCTAATTCTAAAAGAAGGAAAAAAGATTCAGGGTCGGAGTCTGAGCGCGGAGATTATCGCTCCCTCGACACGAAGAAGGATCAAGGAGAACCTTTTGACTCGGATCTGGAGTCAGAATCAGGTATCGATGAAGCCGACCTAGACTCAGAGGCTAAGCAACGTAACTCCGTCCTTATACAAAAAACTCGCAATCATCCATCTGATGTGCAAGCATGGTTGGAATTGGTCGAACATCAAGAGGTGATGACAGGGTTGGGTCCCGACTCTTCTGCTATAGCTAGCTCCAATAGGCGGAGTCTGGCTGAAATAAAAATTTCTACATATGAGCAAGCTTTGCGAAAAGTTGGCAATAACTCTGACAGTCGGATAACTCTATATCTCGGCCTGATGACCGAAGGACGGATAGTATGGGATCACGCAAAGTCGACGAGCAAATGGTTGGACCTCCTAGAGAAGTATCCTCGTAGTCTTGAGTTATGGCTCGGCTATCTCGACTTCTCGCAGAGTAATATCAGCACATTTAGCTTCGAGAGTTGCCGAGTCATGTTCCGTCGATGTCTACACGCAATCAAGTCTAGTACAAATGAGATGCCACTAGAAAATGTTCTCCATGTTGTAATCCGCTTGACAAGGCTCATCAACGACGCTGGATATCAGGAATTAGCTATGGCGGCTTGGCAAGCACTCATCGAATTCCATGTACTGGTACCCGAAAGTGTTAAGAGCATGGGACGAGAAGAGAGACTCAAAGCCTTTGAAGAGTTTTGGGATAGCGAAGTCCCACGCCTAGGGGAGCTGAATGGGAAAGGATGGCAAGCTTTTGACGTAGAAGCCATGAGGTCTCCTCCGCCGGGAGTAGCAGCGCTCCCGGATCGACCCAATGCAAATCTTACATCTTTCGGAGATCACGAGACTGAATTAATGGAGCTTCTAAGTCATCCAGGTCGCACCAGTGATGAGGCGGGAGTAGACGATCCATTCCATATGGTGCTGTATTCCGATATCGCCGACTTTCTGCGGATACTTCCACTGGACATGCCGTCCCTCCCTCTGCTGGAAGCATTTCTCTGCTTCTGTCGTCTTCCTGGATTTGCTCAACTGAAGCCGAACGACAACAGCTGGTGGAATGACCCATTTCTCTATGACGTGTCGGCCGGCACAGTGCGGAACGACGGCGGATATGATGCGTTTTCAAAGGCCTTGCATGGATATATGAACGGGCCGCATCATTTTCAATGGACGCCTGAACTTCTATTCGACCACGGATTTTCTAACCGTGCAAATATCAGCAACTTAGACACCATTCGACGGGTTCTGAAATTTCTTGCAATAAACACATCAAGTGACGAAAGCATTGGGGAATATATGTTAGCCTTTGAGTTTAACTCATTTCCCTCCGATGCTTTCAAGAGCGCAAAGCAACTGTTGAAGACACGACCGACAAGTCTGCGCCTATATAACGCTTATGGTCTCGTCGAATCACGTAGCCACAGATCGGAGAAGGCCGATCAAGTTTTCAGCGCTGCTCTTTCTATGCAACAAAGTTCTACCCCTCTTTCCGCACTAGGAAGCCTGAACCTCTTCAATAATTGGGTTTGGGAAGCATTGCGGCAAAGTGATGAAAAGAAGGCTCTAAAGCGACTCGTGTCCCCGCAAGGCACCATCGAAAAGTATGACACGCAATCAGAAGAAATCGATTACACGATGCTTCTGCGTGCACGGTCGATCCTTACGGAAGGCGGTGAACGTGCCCTTCTCGGCCAGGATTTCTTGTCAGCAGTTGTTTTCAACTCTCTCAAAGCGCTTCTTGCTTATTTGTCAGACGGGCAAAATGTAGGGGTCGCACTGCAAACATTCAACACCCTATCGGATTGGTTTGCTGAACACGGGCTTTTGCAAAGCCCTGCTGCCGAAATGAATGCACAGTCAGTAGCTCACTTGCTTGCCTATCATGCCATGCACGCTCCAATTGTCAAGCCATCATTGCTGCGGTCAGTCCTTGAGCCCCTAGTAGGCCAATTTCCAAACAATACTATCCTACTCTCATTGTATGCGGCAAATGAATCCCGCTTCTCAATCGATAATCGCGTCCGCGATGTAATGCGTCAGAATGGTCTACGTCAAACCCTGGGTAAGGCGAGCATTACTGGTTGGTTCTTCGCAATCCACTACGAGATGTCTAGAGGCGAGACGGTAGGATCGACGAGCCATTCAATACGTGCCATGTTCAAGAAGGCCGAAGATGACATTGGTGAACACTGCCCCGCATTATGGAGAAACCATGTCCTGTTCGAACTCAGTGAAGTCCGGAAAGAGCGGGAAAGGCGACCAACCAGGAGGCCGAGAAGGGATGGTAAGAGAACCAAAGATGAAACTCGTCTAGAAGAGGGTTACCATTTGGTCAAAGAAACTTTTTTCCGAGGATTGACCAAGCTTCCTTGGTGCAAGGATTTCATGATGCTTGCGTTCACTCATTTGCAGGGAGAAATTCTAACGCGAGAGGAGCTGAAAAGGGTATACAACGTAATGGTTGAAAAGGAGCTGAGGCTCTACGTCGATCTTGATACCATCTCAGACTAAGCATACCAAGAATGTATTACATACATCACTACGTGCACAGTCATCTGCAAGCCACATCACAATGTTCTTGTTGGAGCCGAGACTTCTTTCATCCAGTAAATTTCCGATCATCCAAGTCTCAAACCGAACACTAGCAGTACTGTATAGAGCATATAGAAACTGATATTGTTGGGTGAATCAGGATTGCTCCAATTCCCCTTGACTTATGCAGAACGAACCTCTAGAATGGGCGCGTCTCGCTCCATAACAACTATTTGTCGGCGATTTTGAATTCCCGCACGAGACCCTTGAGGGCTGTTTCAAACGCTAGGACCGTGCGGACCGTGCGATTGTCGAAGGATCATCCTCTTGGTCCACTCACGGCATTGACAGTATGCTTGACTGCGCCAACCCGCCTAATTTCGCATCACCTCCTGTCAGCACGGCAGTGCAGAATGCATTCGAAGTGGAATGTTATTACGCAACACACTACCTTTCTCTATAACGCCTAGAGGTTGGACGTCAAGATGACATTCTTAGTCAAGATGGTGAATTTTTGTCCTGACTCTACAGCATGAATACACTCTGATCTATAGGAAACATGCTCCGACATGTCACAATAGTAACAAAGGTCATCATGGCTTTAGATGGTACATGGAGTTAACAACTCCAAGTCCCGATACTTTTGCTTAAGGATGGATTGTGTGGTCATCATTGCCTGTTATGTCTCACATAAGCACATGGCCTCTGAGAATGTGCCGTAGCATGTAGATCAAAGAAACTTCCGTGCAGCTGCCGCGTGGAAGCCATCCGCTATCCTGGTCATCACTCTAAACCAAAGGAGCCTCATGCTCTAAGAAAGGGCACTGCGTGGTATACATTGGCCCTTCCTGGCTGACATTGCATCCTTTGTCTGGGATCACAGAGCGCATGACATACTGACCGCCAAAACCAGAATGCGCACGAACAGAAAAATGCCCGATGAGAATGGCGAAAACAAGGACGGAATTGCTATTGGTCTGTACCATCGAAACTACGAGAAATCGTGGTGTTGGTGGCGGACGAAACGAGTTCCTCAAAGGGATGTGACCGTTATGCAGCTCTGATCAAGCCATGGAAACAAAGGTATAGGAAAAGTATATAAGGATATCGAAACGTACCATTGAACAGCATCAAACATCAACATCACACCAGCTCAACAACAAATCATCCATTCAATCCACCCTCTTCTTCCAAAGACTACCCACCCATCAAAATGCAATTCACCACCGCCCTCATTCTGGCTCTCGCCGGTGTCTCTCTCGCTGCTCCAGCCAAACGTCAAGAGGTTGGTGCTCTCGCCAAATCCGGATCCATCGTCCTCTACACCGGTGAGAGCTTTACTGGCCAATCCCTCACACTCAGCTTCTCCAACCTGGAAAACGCGGATTCTATCTGCCTTTCCAACACCCTCCCCGCCGGGTTTAACAACAACATCCGCTCTTTCCGACTCCCTCAGGTTACTCCGATTGGTGGCGCCAACCACTACAACTGCCGCCTCTTCAAGTAAGTTTGGAAGTCTAATCCCTTACCATGAACCCATAGCTAACGTTTGAAACTCTACAGCGGACCCAACTGCATTGTCGACAGTAACGACGGCCCCAACAATGCTACCTGGTTCATCGATAACAAGGAAACTCCCAGGCTCGCTGCGCTGAACTTCGACCGTCTCACCACCTCCGTCCAGTGCCAGGGTACCGATTAAGTAGACACTTGCACTCTGTAGGGTTATAGGGCTGGAGCTTATGGGAAGCTCATTGTGAATATATGATTGGGACTGTGGAGGAACTGGGCATTATCTTTCTATCATTCGTTTACGATACATTTTCTTGCATACAAATTTGATCATTACATTGGCATTTATTTTGGCTTCAATATGGTGTAAAGTTCTTGGTACTCCTATCCCCCTCCATTTGCCTTCCTCCTCAATGTCCGACCAAACAGGCACCAGTGAAACACGTGATCTGCTGCCTGCTCCTTCCCACCCATACTTTCCTTCGGGGTTACGGAATTCCTCTTTTTCAATCTAAATAACCGCATGAACGGTTCTAGTGTGAATATTATCCTACGTCCTGATTCGCTCAGTTCATCCCTGCCTTCCTCAAACCGATCCACTCCTTTCACATGACTTCCCCGTTCCGCCTGCTGCCTAGCACGTCTCTACATATAAAAAGGCTCTCTGCCCCCGACCTGATCTAAATCCCCAGCTCTCATTGCCTTTAGGCTTGAATCGAGTGTAGTATCTGTTCTTGTTTAGCGTAATTGCTAGATATCGCGGCCTACGGGTCGTTTCCACTGCGCTTATTTTTGGAAACCATGGTTCTGGAACCCTGATTTCAACAGGTCATGCTTGCATGGCTGATGGAAGAGGGGCGAAGGGAGCGAGTGACGCCGGTTTTGCACTACCGCCAGCTGTCGCGACTGTTCTTGTCTTTTTCATTGATTCTTGGCTGAGGCTGGGGATTGAGGAAGGAGAGGGGGAAGATGGGAAGAGGGAGGCTTACTTAAAGGCTTGATTAGCTCTTTGGTAGGAGAGCGGACGGGGATAGTGAGCTCGGAGATGGAGCAAATATAGACGATAAAAAATTATGCTGCATGCAAAGAGTTGATTGGTTGAATAATTAATAGATCTGTCTAGTGTTTTTCCATCCTCGTAAAACTCTATATGTAATTAATAACTTGATTTTCCGGGAAAAAAGTTCTCTGTTGCTTGCCATCTATTTGACAATTCTCAACTCGCGAATTCCAATTCCTATAGTGTATCCCTCAGAACCAGGATAGCTGCACTACTAGGATAAGCGAGCAATACTTCTACTATAAGTAGCTATAAATCCCCACACAAGTTAGGCTTTAGTATAAGCATAAGACTCCCTCTTATACTAAAAAAAACAGTGCGCTGTTTATGCTACAGGCCATGTCATTTCAGTGTAGTATATATCGCTTCCAGTGCGTAGACAACAAGACTCAGAGACATTAGGTATAACAAAACAAATAGGTCGTACCGCTAAGTCTTGTTGTATTTCAGACAGCGCCGACGTCGAGCAGCAGCTTCACCACCTGCTCATGGCCTTCTAATGAAGCTGCCTGGAGTGCGTTGCTGTAGTATCCACCCTCTGCGTTTGGGTCAGCGCCCTTGTCAAGCAGTAGCCTCACTACCTGCTCGTAACCTCTAAATGAAGCCGCCTGGAGTGCGTTGCCGTAGTATCCACCCTCTGCGTTCAGGTCAGCGCCCTTGTTAAGCAGCAGCCTCACTACCTGCTTGTGGCCTTGTAATGAAGCTGCGTAGAGTGCGCTGCCGTACCTTCTACCCTCTGCGTTCAGGTCTGCGCCCTTGTCAAGCAGCAGCTTCACTACCTGCTCGTGGCCTCCAAACGAAGCCGCCTGGAGTGCGCTGCCATAAATTCCACCCTCTGCGTTCAGGTTAGCGCCCTTGTCAAGCAGGAGGCCAGTAATCTCGGCATGTCCATGTTTCCCGGCAACTGCTAATGGAGCGTCATCCCAGCTGTTGTTTACATTAACAAATTTCGTGGGTTCTTCTCCTAACTTAGATAGGAGCTCATGTGTGATCCTAAATAATCCAAATTGCGTGGTGTAGTGCAAACTTGTAATTGTAGGATAAGACTGGCTATACCCTTTGTATTTCCACTCTGGACATAGTAATACCTGTGCAGCGCATGCAAGCAACTTGTGGTCTAGAAGAAAAGAACAGGCAAGCTCGCACACTTCAGCCTCGGCTGCTCTTGCGTGGTCGCCCCCGTGTTTTGCTGCATAGTCCAGGAACTTATGATTTGCGAGCCTATGTTTAAGTTCATGATCTGTAGCACAACTCCCGCTCATGAATGCTTCAAAAGAGAGGTAAGTGAAGCATGTGGTAGCAATGTGCTGTGGAGCTGCTGGGTTCCATGTATCCTTGATCCGTTCGAAATAGTCTTGTGTGGTATAGTGCACGAGGCGAACGATAGAACTCTCTTGGTCAATAACGACAAGACCGGCACACACAGACACCAAATCTTCGACGTCGCATATGCCCTCAGGGTCAAGCCTCGTTTCCCCAGGCTCTACCGCTAAAGCACAGCATATCTCAGCTGTAGTAAGCGGCCTTTTCGCGAATGTGATCCACGATAGTACGTTCCTCGCTCGTTCACAGTCACCTTCCAGTTGCCCTTTGATTCTAGCCAGCGCGTCTTCATACGCATCATCGAGTGCGGTTGAGCCTCTGGAAAGCGTGGCAAGTGTTGACTTAACCTCTCTTGGCGTTCTCTTGTCTAATAGTGAATCCATGTGCAGTCGAGCAAGAAGGAACCTAAATCAATCTATTAGACCACCTGGCTTCATGTAGCTGAACAAGAGACATACATGCCGTCTGCTGCCTCCACGATCTTTGCTTGCACCATGTTTTGCAGCTCATCGCTGCGTTGAATGCATTTGGGCAGTCGATATGTCTGGCCTGCCACGAAGCGTTTCACGTCTTCTTCACTAGCCTGAATCTCCAACTTCATCGCACCTCTAAATCTATCTTGAATCTCTGGTATGAACCGCGAGGTGACCATGAGGCGAATGTCTCGTCCTGCTTGTAGGGTTTGAAGCCTGGCGAGAAACGTACGACGTGTACCATCACTGTCTCGACACTCGTCCAGGGCGTCAATCACTATATAGGCTGTAGAACAGCGTTCAAGCACATCTTGAAGGGCGCTGCAGATTTCGTCAAGCGATGGTCTAGTCCCCATGTTAGCATGCTGCTCGTGTAACCGTTCCACAGGATCCACAGCCATCGGATGAGCCTGTACTAGCTGCTTTAGAATGGCCGCCAGCAGACTAGAAGCATCTTGCTCCTCCTGAGCTTTGTAGTTGCAGTACACGTAGGCCAATCCATGCGGGCTGTTCTGCGCGGATTTTGACAGGTGATCAATCGCGATGGCGGCTATCATCGTCTTGCCAGCTCCTGGAATTCCTGGGCAGAAAAGGGTCCCCTTGGCTTCAGTGAGCCATTTTGCCGTCTCGGGCGCGTCCAAAAACCACTGCCCTGTCCCTTCTTGTCGTCGCCGCAGGATGTCGGATTGTTGAGCTGGGTAATCCAAGGGGGATATCCATTCCACTAGCTGACGGTACTTCGCGAAATCCTGATCTTGCTGTATCTTCTCCACTCCAGATTGTATGACAGGCACGTGGGCCCGAACGAAGTCGGTGTCGCTTTTGATGGCTTCCGAGAGTTTACTGGTTTGTATTAGTGATGCAGCTCTGTGGCGGTGGTGGTAGAAGCCTACAAGTGGTCCATTTGTAACGCGATCTCCACAAGCGACTTCAAACGCTCCATCCGATGCAAGATATTTGCAATCTCTTCTTTCTTGAATTTCCATACTAGCGCGTCACCTGCCCTCCCTAGTCGGCCTCCATCTGTGAGTTTGGTCTGCAGCATTTCGAGCACTTGCTTGAACTGATCGAGAGTTCCGTTCTTGGCCGCAAGGGCCTGGACGGCGGTATACCATGGCTTTGTAGGATCTCCCCATTCAACTTGGTCCTTTAGATTAAAAAGCAGACCGCGAAGGTTTAACGTCTCAACGATACACTGTGTCCGGTCTTTTGAGGCATCTTTGAAGTCGTTCAAATACGCAAGAACTTTGGCCGAGAGTTGGAGAATAGCGATGATGCTGCCCGTCACACTAAGCGGATTCATCTGGTAACAAAATAGCCCAGATGGTAGCCGTGTAGAAGAGTAGTGGAGAGTGATGGCGACATGATGCCGGTAGAAGGGCTGATGGAGGTGCAATCAGGCTGAGGCTGAATAGGTGCAGATGAACTGCATCGACTTACGCCGCATCTTATCGATAAGACGACACCACGCTTCTTCCGTGCGCTATGTCGAACCAAAAGCGCATTTGCCACTATAGAAAGGTTGTCCTCAGCATGGTGTGGTTCTAGAAACTTCCGCCAACATTCACGTGATGTGCTACTTTTGGCAGCAAAGCGCGTGTGCAGCTTGCTCGCCCTCTCGGACGCCTCTTCCTGTGGGAGCCTTTCCCTAGTCCTGTTGGTATTCCTACCACTATCACCTATAACATGGACCTAACTTGCGTAACGCTTCGAGTCAAACGTACCTGAAGACTACTATAGTCTAGCAGTATAGAGCAGTGTTCCTCGCTTAACTCTACATGCATGCAATCATAGGCGACCCTCAAAAAAGGAGTTAGCTCAACGCTAGCAATACCTTACTCTAGAGGAAGAAACTACTCTTGTTTTGTTTCTAATATTAATGTCTTTCTTTTAGAAGATCTATCTAAGTAAGCACTTACCTTTACTAGCTTTTAGCAGTGTCTGCTAGTAGTTAAATGTTCTGAAAGACAAAGTATGCAAGCCTCTCTAGGCAGGAACCAAGCCTAAGCCTTTAGAAGACAATATCTAGAAATCTAAGCAAGAAAGGCCTAAGCTATTAACTAGAAGCGCTACAAAAATAACATATATAATAAGATAGTAGAGTAGTTTAACGTGATTAGAAAGGTACTACAGGATCTAGCTATTTTGCTAAAGAATGTGTATAATATAGATAAGATAGAGGTTATGCTAAGCAAGTAGATAAATAGCCTGTTCGATAAACTTCCAACGCTCCAGCGTTGGATCCAACGCTGGGTTTAACGAGGTCCAACGCTCTAGTGTTCGTCAAACTCCAACGCGCGTTGGATAATTTGCCCTCCGTTGGAGTATTTTAAAAAAAAAAAAAATACCTGCTTTTCCGCACCTATCAGAGGCCTCTATTTCTCCAACGCGTTGGACCGTTGGACGATTTTCTTCAACAAAAAATTTGGAGGGGTCTGAAAACGTTGGACGATTTGAGCACCTATTCGAGCATCTATTCGAGCATCTATTCGAGCACCTATTCGAGCACCTCAAAGATGAGCTCTAAGAGATGGAACAGCATCTCCATCTCTCTCCATCTCCATCTCTCTCCATCTCCATCTCCATCTCCATCTCCATCACCATCTCCATCTCCATCTCTCTCCATCTCCGTCTCTCTCCATTTCCATTTCCATAGGGAGACTACTCAAGGAGATAGAGATGGAGATAGAGATGGAGAGAAGAGAGAGAGAGAGAGAGAGAGAGAGAGAGAGAGAGAGAGAGAGAGAGAGAGAGAGAGAGAGAGAGAGAAGATGGGTGAACTAATAGTCTATAGTGGGGACCCGAGCTGTGTTTTCTGTCAAAGTCTTTCATGTGATTGATCCAACGCTACTATATGGAGTTTGGCGAACGCGTTGGATAAAAACATGTGAACGTTGGATGATTTAGAGCATGACTAAGGCACGGAAAAGGAAAGTCCAACGCCAGGGTCCATAATCCAACGCATTGGAAGTTTATCGAACAGGCTAAAAATCAGCGCCACAGCGAACACAAGGCTAGGGATAACTTGCAGACATCGCAGTAGGATTCTAGATATTAGATGCAAACTTTACATTAGTTTTGTAAGTAGTAGTAACGCAAGGAGGGTGCTGTACAGGCGCGACGTGATTGCATAGCGAATACGCTCTCTTTATAGAGCGTGTGAAAAGGCGGCAACGCAAATGTAATTTTTAGCTAGGAGGGGTTAAGAATGTACGAAAATAGGCACAGCATATAACCTCTAGGTACTTATACCAAAGCTTGAAGCGTGTAGTAATTTCTAGCTGCTTAAAGTAAAAGTATTGCTCACTTATCCTAGTAGTGCAGCTATCCTAGTTCTAAGGGATACACTATAAATGCTACAGGGTATGTCCAACACAACAATTCAAACCAGCTCTCCGGTCGAGATATATGTCAACCCTTGAGGCTGGCACTATTCTAACCAGGAGCACCCCGAATTCTTTCATAAAACATGCCATATATCTCAGCACCTACAATGAAGACCGTCTTCCCATCCTCCATCTCCAATTACAACACCCCAGCTTCCCCGTCTCCCTCCAAGTCCTAACTCCCCACATCTTCCTGCGGCCCCGCAAAATACGGAATATCATTGGGCAAATCATACGGATCCCTCAAACTATACTGATAATAGTCCCTCGCCCTAAAAACACCTTCCGGCCGCACGCTCAACGTCCTCTCCCCCTCCACGCCCTTCCCGAACTTGATCCAACTCGATCGAATTGTCGCATTTGGCCCCGCAACTACCGGATCAAACGTACTGTCATAATACGAGTTCTCCAGCAACAGACTCGTGTTTCCGCGCGCGTAGGTGCCGTACGCTGTGCAGTTGCGGAAGTAGTTGTTGTACATGTGGCATTGGGCGATATTGTCAGCAGACGGGTTGCGCGCGTTGGTGCTGTTAAAGAAGTTGTCGTTGATGGTGATGCGGGCGGTGACGTTGGTCGTCCAGCCGATCCCGAGCGCTTTGTTGTGCTCAGAAAGGATGGTGGAGGAGACGGTTATGTAGGTTGAGTCGCGGCGGAGATCAATTAGGCCGTCGTTCATGCGGGCGAACTGGAGGTGTTAGAAGTGGAGGATTGGGAAGGGAAGGGGGGATAGGTACTTTCATGTGGTCGATCCAGATGTTGGTGCCGTTGTCGACTTGGATTCCATCCCAGTCTTCAGTTTTGCCAGGCCAGTCGGAGGGAATTCGCGTGTCGCTTACTTCGAGGTTGCGGAGGATGATGTTGCGGGTGCCTTGAATGGCGAAGCCGCCGCCGGAGACTTTGCCATTCTGGCCAACGCCGATGATGGTTTTGTTGCTTGCGATGGGGATCTCGTAACCTCTTGGCGATGCAGTGAGGGTTGTGTTTATGCGGATGATAAGAGGACCTGCGCGCGCTGCATAGTCCCTGAGTTCTTGATATGTCGTGGCAAAAACCGTGGGGCCACCGTTGCCGCCAGTAGTGCCACCGTTCAATGAGGCGAAACCGTGAGCTGTCTCGTTGCAGCGTTTACATGGGGGTGTTGTGGTGTTGGTGGATTGAGATGCAGCCAAAGATGCGAAGTAGAGGAGGACGCTTGAAGACCAATGCATGGTGAAGCCTTCCTAGAACAGTCGGGCAGTGTGAGGAATTCTAAGAACTACCTTCTGGGTTGAGAATGATCTCTTGTGGTGGCGACCAGTTTTCTTTTATTCCCATTGTGAATGGCACTGAAGCCATGGATCTCCTGATTCCTTCGCAGAACATCTCATCCACGAACGTAAACATGCCGTTCTTCCACATCAAATCCTTCGCATTATCCATCACCTGAATGTTCATTATTTTAGACGCAATACGCCCTGGACGGAAACAAATTTCTCCATGATCGTCTCTTGCCCCGAATCGCACAAAACTCCTAATCCATCTTGATTTCTATCTAGGCATCATATTTGGACACAGAAATCCACCAATAACGATAACTTCCGCATACCAATTCCGTCGTGATACACGCTCCGCATTTTGTTTTCCGACGCGCTGGAATGATGCCGTCGATCTTGTCCCAGGACCAAGCCCGCGGGGTTGGTTCTGGGGTTAGTGGTTGGGATACTAGAGTTAGTATGCGGGGAAAGAAGCTGAGAGCCAAGATGGAGTTTTACGCGAAGAGACTTGAGAGATTCTGATGGTGGAATTCAGGCTAAATAGAATGTGCTTGTTCGGGGGTACTGAGGTTGAACGTGGGGAGTGAAGTGCAGAGCGTGGACGTCGTTCTGGGATGCTTGTCGAAGGCTGAGGAAACACGATGCCCAGAACCGAAGAACCGAGTATGGACGGGCAGCGGGTTGGTTATGCCCGAAGGATGCGATTGCCTACCGACATGACTAGCGTTCTTATGTGCATTGAGCTTCTCAGTGTTGAGCAATGATTGGTTTGTTAGAAATCGGATGTCAGAATATGTGATAATGCATTTCTTTAGAGCTTGGTGATTGCAAGTGATAATTGGAAAATCATGGACTGATCTAAAGTCTATGGTTTCGAACTCTTCTTTCTAGACCGTCTATGAGACTGTATCAAACTCTGCGAATGCGAAATGCGCAGGTGTAAACACAGGCTCCAGCTCACCAAAAGAGTACAATCCCAACATCATGCCAGTGAATGGCTGCCCGACCTCTGGACTACGCGTCATGATCTGCGTGTTTACTTGCCCTAGATTTTGCTTTTCGTCCGTCGAACCATCTTTTTCCTGAACACTGAAAGAGTAGTGATTCTCCCTACATTCAATTGCAAGGACTACGTTGCCATGCGTTGACAAGACGATGTCTTTGGATTGCAAAGTTCCTGCTGGCGGAGTGAAACGCACAATTCGTTGATTCTGGCCATCTTTTTGGCGTAGGCGTATCCCAATGCTGGCGAAGCAACTGTAGTTCCACCAAACAACAGTCCCGGCTTCGACACGTGGAGAGTCTGGATGAAAATCAAGCTCAGTTCTCCACACCACGTTTTGATGTGTTTGTTTACGGAGAAGAAGAGTGGGCGATGTGGGGATTGAAAGTGTATATGGTCCTCCGAACAATGTAAGATTTCCAGGTGGAGCTGACAAAGAGAAGTCTTCTTTGATGGGCGTATCTGCAGAAATGTCAGAGTTATTGCGACGCATGGGATTGTAAAGCTTACTCTTTCGATACCACCCTAAACTAATTTCTTCGCCTGTAAAGTCATCCCGCCAGTACTTCTTTTCTGGGAGCACGTAGGCGCCAGGCCCGCTCATCTCCAGAGTAACTGGGTTTCCTTCATTGAAAACAGGCCAATCATCCTGCCATCGCACGGGCATGAGCATGGATTCTCTGCCAAAGACCGAAGTTCTCCACTCCCCATCTTGCTTCCTTGGGCGTACACCCAAGCACATAGCCCACCACTGACCCTGTGAATCTTGGACCAGGTCACAATGACCGGTGTTCTGCACTTCGTCGTCGCTTGTGTTTCGCCAAAGTGGATTGTTTGGCGCCTGTTCCCATGGTCCAAACGGGCTTTTTCGACTTCGACTCACATATTCGCAGTGTCCAGATTCAGTGCCACCTTCAGCTGTAAACAGATAGTAATAGCCGTTTATCTTGAAAAGATGTGACCCCTCTGCGACCCCAGAAGGCGACTCTCGAACCAGTTTTGGAGCGCAAGTGAGAGCGCCCTTCTCAAGATCAACTGTCGAGACGTGAATTGCGAAGTCTTTGAGTTTTGAGTTAGGAGACCGATCTACTTTTCGGTATGTTGAAGAAAGATATACGGTTCCATCATCGTCCCAGAATAGATCATGGTCAAAGCCAACTTGATCGAAATACACCGGGTCTGACCATGTGTTGTCGTCCCAAATGTCAGTGGTCTTGACATAAAACCCTCGTGGCCATACGCGATCATCAACCTGCGGCCTGTAGCGATCAAATGCACTTGTGATGATGTAAAATGTGTTCTGGTGATAACGTATCGTTGTTGCCCACACACCCCCGCCTGGTTCTGGAGTTCTGATATCAAGCTGGGATTTGCGATTGAGAGCGTGTCCGATCAGTGTCCATTGAATAAGGTCCTTACTGTGGTAGATTGGCGCGCCTGGAAAGTATTCGAACGTGGATGTGACACAAAAGAAGTCTTCGCCCACGCGGATGACCGAAGGATCCGGATTGAACCCTATGAGTGTCGGGTTGACAAAAGAACCCGTTGCTAGAGGTGTTTGTCTTTCCATGATTGAAGATTGGGTCTTGGAAGATTCTTTCGAAGAGAGATGAGACTGTTGGCGGCTGCAGCGTGACGCTCTAGCACCTCATGTCATCCACGCTAACGACGTTGAATGTAGAGATTTGAATTTCTGCTTCCTGCGCCGGTGCTTTTGGACCAGATGACCAGTTGCTGGACATGAGCAACTTTCTCCATTGCGTGGGTGTTGAGGCATCCCATGAACTCTATTTACCCGCCGGTTACGACTCAGTTCGTGAGGATTTCCATCATGGCCGACATGGCAATCGTGGACATGAGGATGATGGAGATATTTTTCCTCGAATCAGAGGTCGCGATGGATTTTGCGATGAGGGGGATTGGAGGCGATAGCGCCTCGGCAAGTCTTGTCGTCTCCCGGTTGGGACGATCGTCCATCCTTCCTTATCGAGCAATACACTTTGATGAAGTATTAAATCAAGAGGGATAGCTCGATGTCTACAATGATCATGGGCACTCGCATTGTTGGTCAGACACAAAGTACACTCTAGTCCACTTACTTGCATTTCGTTCCTGAATATCGAAGTTGAGTCACGTGCTCAGCAGCCTCCAATATGGGAAAGGGTAACGTCTATGCATGGTATGTTTGCATGGTGGTTGCAACGACTATGATCCTCTACGGATATGATTCCTCCACTTTCAATGCTGTCCAGGGCTCCAAGAACTGGAACGCGTATTTCAACAACCCGTCCCCCAGTGTCATCGGGTCTATCAACACAGCGTACACTGTAGGCGGCATCGTCGCTGGTAAGCTGGGGATGCATTGAAATTGAGACTTGGCTGATATGATCAAGGTGTTTTCTTCTCTGCTCCAATTTCGGATAAGTTTGGTCGTCGATGGGCGATCATTGCAGGATGTGTAGTGGTAATACTATCAACGTTTGTCTCGACCTTCACCCCCCGCAATGTGGGGGGTTTCATTGCTGGACGTGCCTTGGTAGGCATTGGCCAAGGCATAGCCTTACCGGCTGGTCCAACATACATTAGCGAACTCGCCCCTGCCGAGAGCCGAGGAAAGATCATGAGTTTCTGGTAAGCAAGTGCCTGACATCCAAAATCTGTCATGTTGACATATTCTCTGACATGACTTCGTAGGCAAATGAACTACAGTGTTGGCAGCTTCTTGGCGTACTGGATCAACTATGCTTGCACCAGAAATGTGCCCAAGCTCGGAAACTGGGACTGGAAGATGGTGCAGATTTTCCAGCTGCTCGCACCTATCATGATCATTGCTACAATCATCTTCTGCCCTGAAAGCCCTAGGTGGTTGGTGAAGAATGACCGCATGGAAGAAGCTGTCAAGGCACTATCCCAAGTCCGTGATGATCCAGAGCGTGTGCAGCACGAGATCAGTGATATCACTCGCGCTCTACAATTCGAGAAAGATGAGATCTCGTCAGGGTACTCTGCGCTTTGGAAAGACAAGTCGATCAGGAAACGCCTTTGTAGGTTGACAGAAAGGAGTCAGTGGACATGGACACTGACCACATATAGACCTCTGTATCCTTCTCAACATCGGACAGCAACTCACCGGACAAGGATCCTTGAACAACTACTCAACAAAGATTTACCAGGCAGTGTTCAAGAACAACAGCGAGATCCAACTCATTAACGCACTAAATGGCACGCTTGGCATCATCTTTACACTCAATGCAACATGGACAGTCGACAGGTTCGGGCGCCGTTTCTTGTTCCTCGTTGGAGCTGTTGGTATGGCGGTATGTATGATTGCAGCCGCTGCAGTGGTGACCGAAACGCCCGGAAGCCTAGGCCAAGGAAAGCCGCGAAGCGTAGGGATTGCTACTGTCTTCTTGATGTTCTTCTTTGCCTTCTTTTTCAAGCCATCGTGGGGCGCAACTGTCTGGATCTGGACTGGCGAGATCTTTAGTATGGTGAGAAAGCATTCCTATCAGACCACTTGATCATGAGCTGATAAGGATAGAACGTGCGCAACCAAGCCATTGGTATCTCTTCACAGGCACAGAACGTGGCCAACGCCGTGTTGCAACAGGTGTTTCCCGTATTCCTGGCAAACGAGGGGTTCTATGCGATGTATATGTTCGGTGCCATTAACGTGGTGCTGTTCTTCTATGTGTGGTTCTTTATCGCGGAGACGAAGGGAGTCAGTATTGAAGAGATGGACTCGCTCTTCGGCGGGGCGAACCATGTTGAGAATGCGGAGCTGAGCAAGGGCACGGCGGAGCAGATTGAAATGGAGGTCGCAACAACGACGCTGGTCAAGGAGAGTAAGGAGGTCAGGGACGTGCAGGAGACGCCCAGGATGAATGTCTGATGTAGGACAAGCTATGGAGACGTGGACGGCAATGACGGAGAGGGAAGTTGAGCATGCGACCGAAGACGGGCCGACAGGCTATCGGGGCAGCGGCAGCAGATTTTAGGAGGGTGAAAGATAGTCTATTTACAGGCGAGGAAGTGGATATCGGATAGTTGGTATTGGTTGTTGACATATTCAATTGCATTCGGTCGCATCCGAGCCTCGAAAATGTCTCGTCGAGATAAATATCGCATTGCTGTGGGGGGCTCGTATTATGTAATTGGTACGGCGGGCACCCGAGCCAATAACCATGAAGTCAAGACATTCCAAGGTGCCGGCACTTCTGATTGGGTACCAAGAGCCTCGGCTGGATCGCTGTCAGAACCGGATGGGTTCACCACGACAGCCAGCAACCGTGGCAGCAATCTGCGCTCGCATGAGGGTGTGGGCGAAGACGCACGAAGGAACACAGGCATGTGCAAAACACAAACCCTCCAGCTTGGGACCTTGGATCCTTGGACACACCCGTGGGCTAGCTGTGAACCCTACCTTGGCCTATTTCGTACATGCTGGAGTGATTCGAGAGCCCGCACCGCCAAAACCAGTCCATCTCACAACATATGTACAATTCCGTGTACAAAGTACATAGACTACGTCAAGCGGGCGCCTGCATCATCGCACATGAGGAGAAACGGGGAAATCCCCCAGCGATGGGTCCATTGCTCCACCTCAGTGGTGTTTGAGATTGCCATAGACATCCAAGAGCATCCGTTTCGTCGACTATAAAATTTTCCCTTTGCGGCTCCACCAGGATTCACAGGGCCTTTTGCGCAAGCCTCAAGGCGGGCAGGCATAGGGCGGACCCCGCCAGCCCATGTACACAATTGTCGGCGAGGGCGAACCCTTTTCTAACGTCGTTTACCGTCGGCAGGAAGACGCACGAAAACACCAGACCACGCCAGATAGGGTTGTGGATAGGGATTCAAGGAGTCGGGGGCTCGGGCGTCGTCCCAAGCAGGCATGAGCAGCCAACCAGGAGCCGTCCAAATCCCCGGGCGGGCCGATAATGACCAAGGGAGGCGCCAGTCAGAGGGCCACGCCACCGCATCAATAAACCCGTTGGGGGGAAGGTGCCGGCAAGGGAACACGCCAGTGCGATTGCACTTGCCTCGACCGGAGTAGCTGCCCATGCTGCCCTTGGGTCTTCTCAGACGCCAAGTTGGACCATGCGTCACCAGAAGATGTATCCTGGAGCGAGACCGTACAATACAAGTCGTCGCGTGTCTGCCCTGTCGCTTTCAGATGAGTGCGCCTCTGACTTTTGTAGCTTCAAATTCTTCTCTCACTGCCCTGCGCGACCACGACCAGTTGACCTAGGACAGGGTCTATCACGGGGTCAACGACATTCATCATTTTTACCCCTCCTCATTCTTCTTCACCCCCCCACTCCTTTGCGCCCATCATCGCCGCCAACGACGTCTTATCGTCGCTCACTCCTCCACCATGTCCGACTATCGCTATGCAGATAACGGCGCCCAGCAGCAGCAAACACAGCAACAGCCTGTCTACGGCACTCAGTCTGATGCTTACCAGGCAGAGAACGACCTCCACCAGCGCCGTAGCTTAGCAAAAGACGGAAAACTGGGGACTCTCAACGAGGATGGCGCTCAACACTCCGCAGACGATTTGCTGGCAGCCATGGGCTACAAATCCGAACTCGTCCGCTCCCGCTCGACTCTCCAGGTTGCTTTCATGTCCTTTGTGCTTGCCTCCATTCCCTACGGTCTCTCAACCACGCTCTACTATCCAATTGTTGGCGGCGGTCCCACCAACATCATCTGGGGGTGGGTCGCTGTATCGCTCATCATTCTCTGCGTCGCTGTCTCGCTCGGTGAAATCACCTCTGTATACCCTACGTCCGGCGGTGTCTACTACCAGACCTTTATGCTTGCCCCTGTCTCGTATCGTCGGATCGCCTCTTGGATCTGTGGATGGTCCTTTGTCGTCGGCAACATCACCATCACCCTGGCCGTCAACTTTGGCACTGCGCTTTTTCTGACTGCCTGCATTAATGTTTGGGGCGAGGCCGACGCTGAAGGGAACTGGATCGGCATTTTTGAAGGCAAGCCTTATCAAGTGTACCTCATCTTCCTGGGTCTTACACTGATCTGCAACGCCGTGGCCGCCCTTGGAAACAAATGGCTGCCCTGGTTGGATGTGAGCTTAACCCCCCTTTTGACGACCACCCCTTGAGTTCAACCATGCTTACCCCGTTTAGACTTTTGCCATTTTCTGGACTTTTGCCGGTGTCATCGCTATCATTGTGTGTGTGCTTGCCATTGCGAAGAACGGCCGCAACAATGCGTCGTATGTGTTTGGTGAATTCGACCCGAGCAACTCGGGCTGGCCTGCCGGCTGGTCCTTCTGTGTTGGACTACTACATGCAGCCTACGCCACCTCCTCCACTGGCATGATCATCTCGTGAGCCTCCCAATGCAGCTATCTTAACACTTAGCAGCAATATTTCCCAAGCAACCTTTCCCCTTGCCCTTGCCCTTGCCATGAGCGAGCAATCCCATGCGACTCCCTTCCCAATGCAACTCAAATCGGTATTTGCTCCCCAACATGAGAACAAACTGCTTACCCATTGTACAGGATGTGTGAAGAAGTCCAGCACCCCGCAACCCAAGTGCCCAAGGCCATGGTCGGCACCATCATCTTGAACATGTGTGCTGGATTCATCTTTCTCGTGCCCCTCGTCTTTGTCATGCCTGATCAGGCTACGCTCGCTGCACTCGCCTCTGGCCAACCCACGCCCACCATCATTAAGAACGCGATCGGCTCCGCCGGCGGCACCTTCGGCCTCCTGGTTCCGCTTCTCGTTCTCGGTGTTTTCTGCGGCATTGGCTGCACGACAGCTGCTTCGCGATGCACATGGGCCTTTGCACGTGACGGCGCCATCCCCGGCTCCAAATGGTGGAAGAATGTCAACGCGAGGCTTGACGTCCCTCTCAATGCTATGATGCTCAGCATGGGCGTGCAGCTTGTTCTCGGTCTCATCTACTTTGGATCGGCGGCTGCCTTCAATGCCTTTTCTGGTGTCGGTGTCATCTGTTTGACTCTCAGCTACGCTTGCCCAATCGCCGTTTCCTTGGCCGGTGGACGTAAGCATATCGCCGAGGGCTCCTTCTATTTCGGCAAATTGGGTGCCTTCTGCAACGTAATTGCCCTCTGTAAGTTATTCCGCTCCGGACCCTACCACAGAATTTTCAGCCACGCTAACAACCTTATTCTCACCTCTAGGCTGGTCTGCCCTTGCTATTCCTCTCTTCTGCATGCCCACCTACATTCCTATCACCGCAGAGTTTATGAACTACGGTTCCGTTGTCTTCTTCGCCTTTTTTGTAATCGCTACCGCCTGGTACTTCTACTGGGGTAAGAAGAACTATCAAGGACCTCCCACACACGAGGATGCCGTCCTCGAGGCACGACGAGCCAGTGTTGCTAGCCACCACGGCAAATAGAGTTTTTCCTTTCCTATCAACATCAGCAACAACGAAAGTGTAATCTGTGGAGGACCGTTTGTTTTTGGATTTCGTTTCGCATTTTGATACCATTTTGTTAGATCTCGGTGGGAGAAAAGTGAGCCGCGTTTCGTCCTTGCAAGCGTATCACGTACAGCATTCAACTACCGCCTTGCTGCAATGCAGTGTTATCTCGGTTACAACCGAATCTCCAAACCATTTTACTGCATAAATTGTCCTTGATTTGTCTTGATCATGTGCATGTCATCTTCTCCCGCCTTTTTTTTTTGTTCAGCGAGTGGCTCATCACCATTTCATATCTTCCATCTAATATCGTCCTACGCATACAATCGGCCCCTGTCCAGTTTGGATCCACCTTTTTCGTCTCTTGCGAGCGACCTCAAAGCAATGTATCCCACACTGTCTTCAGGTCTCACATCCGCCAGCTGGACTCTCAAGTCCCTCAGCTCTCGGCAACGATGCGGTCCGCCAAACGCACTCGCCTCGCTCGGCGCCTTCACGTATGGATTGTCCCTGGTTAATGTCGACACATAACCCAAGACGTCCGGCGCTCTCACTACGAACTGCAGGATAATGCCCACTACGCCTAATACGAACAATACCAAACTCGAGAAAATCAACAGTCCTATCCACTCCCGATGGGCCTTGTACACGTTCACACTTCGCCTCACACTTGCTTTGGTAAAATTCATGTTTGCGCAATTATCCATGGTCGCCTTTACCAATCCTAGGGTCCCATTATTGGCCAGTTCCGCATCCTCCGGTCTACATCGCAGTGGCTGAAACGTGTTTCCGTTTGCTGTCGAATATGGGGCCCAACTGGTCCTCCTTACGGAATTGAATGTCATGGTCAATCGCTTGCTCATATCCTCATCACTTACGGTTTCCCAATCGCGGAAATACGTAAAGTTGTATGGGGTATCACCGATCAGAAAATTATCCGTTGGCGATGCCTGTCGCCTATCAATGTATCCAGCCGCAAATGCAAAGAATTGAAATAGCCGTGGGAGTTCAGTGGCACCGCCGAGATGCAGAGGTGTCACTAGGGTTGTCATCAGTTTATGGCAATATTAACCCTCATTTCAGTTATTACTTACTATTAGGTGGGCGCGTGTTCACGAGGCTTGGGCGCACACGATCAACTCGGCAGTCCCGACCCGCACAATGGACCTCAGCTTCAACGCGGGGAGTCGTGATAGTGCAGTTATACACGCTCGCACACTCGTTTGTCGAATTTCCACAATTTTCAGCTTTGGCCACATACAGAATTGTTCCCGGATCTTCGACATTGAATGCAGTCCAAAGGATCTGCTGGGTTGCAATGAAAGAAGAAGTGGTTACATTTGCGCTGACCTGGCGGACAATTGTCGTGAATGGGTCGAGTTGACTTGATGGCAGCCATCCGTTCAAAAAAGGTCCGATAAACGACATGAGCGACTGAGTAGAAACACGATGCCTGACGTTGCGACATTGTAAAGATTCGTACGAGGCTTCGAGGGAAAAGCTAGTGTTGCAGGTACTGCAAAGACCTTGCAGACGGACGCCAATAAGGGATGAGTAGGATACATTCGCGGATGACGGCGATGGGACAGTACGCCATTTGTCCTCATGATCCTTGCTCTCCGCCAGGGCTGCATAGACCGGAATCTTTGGATTGCCCCAGACATCGACTGGGTCAAATTGCGTTCTTTCGGCTCCAAATAGCGCCGACGCATAGACTGCCGACATGGCAGGTTGCGCCTCCAATGCATCCGCGCCCGCCAGGAACGAGATGTTTGAATTTTGGTGTGCGTAAGATACAGTTTCCAAGTTGTAGATGGGTGCTTGTTCGATGGAAAGCAATCGAAGCGTAGCCTGGCCACCTAGCGGGGAGAGTGCCCAGATCAATAGCATAAGAGTCGAAACGAGAGAAAGATGGCGCAATTCGAAAAGCCTAGTCAATGTGCTTGCGAGAGATTGAGAGCCCAGGAGTTGTTCGAGGACCTGTAGTAAAAGCCCAATGTCAGGCGAGTTAAAGAACGTAGGAAGTCAATACATACCCCCAACCTCTCCCCCCTCTCAACAGCTTGCCTCGCAATAATGCGTACTGCGGAACTTGCAATCGCCGCAAAAAACACCGGGAACAGCGTCGGACCCAGCCTCGTGGCCGCCAGCACCTTATGTCCCCACTCACTCACATTCTCTCCGTCGAGTCTATACGCCACAATCCCCAGCGCAAGAAAACACGCCGGTAACCCGAGAAGAATGACATCTTTGATAATCCACCAGGCCTTTGAATCGCTAGCGGAGCGCAGGGAGCGAGGTTCGCTGGTGAAGGTTTCGCGGAGGCGGAATGTGGAGAGCGAGCGCAGAGAGGAGAAGGCGGATTTCTTTTCGGGATCTACGGCTGGAGGAGAGGAGGGGTAGGCAGGTGGATTTGGATTTATATTGGAGGAGAGAGGGATTGTAGTGTAGGTAGTCGTTTGTTTTGCGGATGAGGGGGTGCGGGACCATGGGAGGGAGAGGGGCATTGTAAGGGGATATAGAGGATTAAAAAAACAATTAAACGTAGGAGAAAGCGGGAAGGCTAAAGAAGGGAATCGATGGAGTGCATTATGTGAAGTTTGGCGTCGACTACATACACATGTATATATGTACCATGAGGCACAGCTCAAGGTGCTTGGTTCCCCTCTTTCTCCCTAGTCCCGTTCCGTTAGGCGCTCTGTGTGGTGCACTAGCTGTGTAGAGCCAGAACACGATTGTCCCCAGCTTTCACACCGGGAATGTAAAACATAGCCCAAGACCGCAAGAAGATAAAAAGTACGACGGGAAATGTCAATGTAAGATGAGATTTGCCGTGCGATCCGCTCCGCAGGGGTTCGCGGGGGTATTGGCTCTATTTGAAGGGCATGATTTTGGTATGGGTTATGTGGGCGCCTAAGGGGCTATGGAGTGTTCATCACCATAGTTGCAATTGCGCTCCGATGCTGGAGCTGAGGCTGAGGTGGGGGATGAGCGGAAGTGCATGTAAGTGTGGAATGATATTGTTTTTTTGCTCCCGTGGATAGCTTGTTCGGGTTAGGGCCCGTCTGTGCGGGTGTCAGATCTGGTGTGGGGCGTAAACAAGTTGCGTGGAATTGGGTTGGCGTTTTTCAGCCTTAAGGTAGGGTGAAGAGGGAAGAGAGAAGGAGAAAGAGGAAGAGGGGGCGAGGGTGAATTTGTTGATGGGATGGGATAGGCTAGAAAGTCTGTAAGCAATCGTATATATTAGTCTTTCAAGGCTAGAGGGTATAAGGGTAGGTAGAGTATGCTACACTGAGTCAGAGTACCTTGGGACCGGGTATGCTATTCTGAACCAGAGTATGCTACTACGTTCGACGCAAATTCTAGAGTATTTCCTAATTAGGAAATCTAGAATTTGCGCCATGGACAGTCATGTGAGGGAGATTATGAAATGCGAGGGAAGCGAGGGCGTTTGTTCCAAGGTCGTATGAAGATGTCAAATTTCTCTTGATTAGAGTGCGTTACTCTGGCGTTTTCAGTATGCAATAACAAATTTCAAATAACTTCTAACTGGGAAGGTTGGGATTGAATTGTGACGAACAAGGTGAGGGGCGTGAGGAGAGTGGTAAATGAGGTGAGGTAGTGGGGTGAAGTAGTGAAGGCAGACAGGGATTAACTAGCACTGGCCGGATTTGAAAGCCATCCTACCCAGTATGTGTAAATAGTCTGATGGGTAAAAAGACTAGGATATGCATTCATGGTAGTATGTGCTCTTTGATTAGTAGAGTATTTACGTTCGCGTAAACTCAGTACAGTAATTGCATAATAGCTTATAACTTTATATCGAAGATGGGAATTAACGTCCAGGCTGAATGCTAAGTAAACGGGACTAGGCTGTATCAGAGAAAAGATAAGTAATCAGGGGACGTGATAGAGTCTCTCTGATTTCATAGTAGAACTTGAAAGCGTTGTTCCAAGTATCTAGGTTTGATCGACTCCCCTGTGCTTGAATACCACCCCTGAGCAGAACCAACCTATAATGAGTGAAAGGACTCAAGTGCACTAAAAAGGTTGTGCCGTTATGGTGTTATGAATTCACCTTGGCACAGGTTCCTACACAGTCCTGACTCAGGTGAATGTTCGAGGTCATTTTTTGTGAGTTGGCAATTGTTTCTATGTATAACTAGGTGTATTCCTTCAATTGAGATTCGTTTTCATGCAACAATGAAACATAACAATCCCAGTGTGAAGCGTCGACTTGATTATATCGAGAAGCCGAATCTGATTGGAATCAATACTCTTTATCGTCAAGATAAGAGTCTTCGTTGGCGCACCTCCTACTCCATGCGTTTAGGAAAGTATACCGAACGCCTCTTGGTCTGCATTTGTTACATGGCGTTCATAGCGGACATTTCTGCGTTTGAGGAGAATTCTGGGCGGAGATCCTTTCCCCTCGAATAGTTCATTTTCCCCAGAGCGCCTCCCGTGCTTGTCC
Source organism: Dendryphion nanum (assembly GCA_020744415.1). NCBI lineage: Eukaryota > Fungi > Ascomycota > Dothideomycetes > Pleosporales > Torulaceae > Dendryphion > Dendryphion nanum. Next base: position 503,018 of record JAGMWT010000005.1, on the reverse strand, counting down.
GGCGAGTTGATACAAAATCATCGCCGTCCATAGTGCGAGTCGGCGGGTATATAGGTACATATTTGGAAAGCCAGGACACTGATTCTGGTAGCGCACGGTTGGCGCAAGGGGCCCCGGAAGTTGCTTGTGCCGTGTTTCTGTCCAGTGTCCGGTCCCATTAAACATCTGATGTCGATGGCAGAGAGATTTGAATGCGGATGTAGCGAGGCAACAGAATGACACTTCTTCAACCTCAGAACATGCACACACGGTTTCTATGTCAAACATCGAATAAAGGTAACGACTCATGACTACAACAACTCTCAGAGACCCTGATTCATGCATATAAGGCATCCAAAGGCTCTAGAAGATGAGACTGAAATGGAAACGGATCTTCCTCGTGAAATCCGAACAACAAACTTTCGGAGCATTCAATCACAATTGTTTAGCAAACGGACAACGCGGAACGAGGCGCGGATTGACAGTAGTCAACATGTCGACGACGTATGCAGGTACAAATAAACTTTGGGAAAGCGCACTGCCACGCACTGAGACTTTTTAGTGCATTCCGCAGCATGCTGCTTGCGAACAGGATCCCGAGAGTAACAATACAGGCCAGCCGCTCTCGCAGGTCGCATTTGGCTATACCTGCTGAATTACTCCCCGAGATTTTCCCCCTCTTCCCCAGTGTCTCACTTTGAGGCGACGGAAGCACATCAATTTTAACGATAGGATGGAGGCCATTCCACTTCATCAGGCCACTCTCTTGTTCAAGGACTGACCTCACTCGTAGTGTGTGCCACCAGGGACGCTGGCAATCAATGCCCAAGATCGGTCCGAAACGATAATCGACGGATCGTGATTAGCGACCTCTTCCCGTCTCACTAGTCTGGGGGATTGCCGGGTGGACCCTGAAAAGCGATCCCGAGGAGATCGAAAAGAACTGCCGATTCGTGGCCTTTGTCCAATTCGGAAAGATCCCTCCGGCCCGTTTATGAAAGGGTTTCTTTTTGTTGAGTTTTCAGTGAGGCGAAATTTGCTTTTTTCATAGTTCCTCGAGTGAGCTTTGGATGACGAATGCACACAAATGCAGGGACCGGAACTCGCCATGACCGTGGTAGGCAGCTGAACACCGGGAAACAAAAGCATTTGCCAGTCCAGGAGGCAAACATGTGGCACAGGTAGCCACGAGGATGCAACGCCAGAAATAGTCAGTTCATTGTCCTGGATATCCCATCTTTCGCTTCGTCGAAAAGTGGAGCGCAGTTGCTTCGAGACCAACTAACCTGGCAACCGCATCATCCGACATGTCCATAGCCGCAAGGAAGCATTAATTCATTTCTAAGGAGCTGAAACCCGCTCATCAACGAATCTCACATCGCGATCTCACTCCCCTTGGATCTAACGTTGCCACAGAATCCCATCCCTCCGGTTACTGGTTCCTGGGCATCAAGCCATGCAGACGGGCTTCCCACCCCTTTCGACTCCTCTCATGCGACATCCTGTGAGACATACCACTTAAACCCCCGGCAGCACATCAGTGATCTCTTTCCTTTCCTTCATCTCCAGTCCGTGTGCCGTTCGATCTCTTATCCCCTATGGTGATCTCTTAGGAGATCCCTTCTTGGACACCGATCATCTTGTGTCTTTCGGCCAACAACACCTTTCCTAGAATCAATTATTATTCACTCGCTATAAGGCATGGGCGTCCCGGATAATGGTCCTGTTATCGTGGGTGTGACATGGTGGCTATGTTTCTTCTGTGGCATGTTTTTAGCACTGCGCATTTATGCCAAAATAAGCAGACATCAACGGTTGTGGTGGGATGACCATATTTTGATCGCTTCTTGGGTGAGCATGCATTTGGTATATCGATTTCATCACTCTCTGACAACGATAGATGCTCTTACTCGCCGAATCTATTGTAACGCAAATGGGGCAACTCAAAGGCTTCGGGAAACGCACTGTGGACATCAAACCGGAAAATCTTGCGACTATCGCCCTGTATACTTCGATTGGCGCCACAGTCTCCTGCTTTGCTTCGACGGGGAGTAAAATATCATTCGGCGTCACGCTCCTCAGACTCACGACCGGCTACATACGATGGTTTGTCTGGTTTTGCGTCATCACCTTGTTCGTCATTATGGTCCCGAGTTCACTGCTCACCTGGGTTCAATGTACACCACGTGAGAAAGCCTGGAACTATATGGTCGAAGGCACATGTTGGGACCCGAGCATTTCCGTAAATTATGGCATCTTTAACGCTGCATGGTGCGCAGCGATTGATTTTGCACTCGCCCTGCTCCCGTGGTACCTTATTTGGCAGCTACAAATGCGCATGCATGAGAAGATCGGTGTGGGAGTCGCAATGAGTCTTGGTGTTTTGTAAGTCCCTCCAATCATTGATTTTGGCTTGCCTAATTCTGTCTCAGCTCGGGTGTTTGTGCCATCGTGAAAGGTGTTTATGTCGTGCAGCTCCGTGAGCAGGATTTCTACTGTGAGTTAATCTCTAATTTGAGTAATACAAATGTCAGTGCTGACATCATTGCAATAGATAATGGTATTGATGTAACCATCTGGACCGCCGCCGAAACTGCTGTCGCCATTATTGCTGCCTCAATTCCTGTCCTACGTGTATTTTTCAAAGAAAAGGTGTCAACGCTAAACTACAACAACAACTCCAAAGACGTCCGTCTCTCCCGGATGGGGAACCCCACACGATCCGGTAATCACAGCCGTGTTGAAGCGACACGAAGAAACATCGATGGCGAATGGGAGAGGGTTGGGCCACTCGAAGACAACGCAAGTGACATGAGCATATTGAGAGAAGATGGAATGGAAGCGACAAGTCCGGGCAAGACTGGAATTCTTGCTACGAGTACTGTGGTCGTTGACTATGAAGGAAGAAGCGACATCGAGAGTTTAAGAGGAGAAAAGAGTTATCATGCTTCTTAAATACCCTGGCATTATACTTTACGAAACAATTTTATGTGATTACTTGTTCATACACGTCTCATGTGATATTTGAACGCAAATATACAATTGTGATTTGAGCTCGCTCATATCAAACTACAACCCAACATCTGCGACCGATTTTACGTCTTCGTCAATCTAAGCAATATCGATCGATCGGGCCTAGAACACAAGGCCTCCAACCCCATTACGAAGCCATTCTGAGTCCTGGCACTTGGCTTTAGTAGCTTACGGTGCTTTTAGCGAGATACGAATGTAGAATGGGGTGTAACTAGCAGCACCAAAGTTCTGTACCGTGCCACATGATTGCAGCTTACTCCTCGGAACCTCCTAATCTGGGAACACGGTAGAGCTGAAAGTCCCAAGATATTTGTACTTAAAGACTCAAAACAAGTCATGTATCCACCGCGGTTAGTGATAAAGATTCGTTCGAAGGCGATTTTTTAGGGTTCTTTCAATTCCAACTGGCTTCATTTATTCCCAACACGTTCTCAAGGCCTTTGTTGACGTTCCGCCTGAGTTCACGAATATTTACTAGGCAGTCTTCGAGACATCTCATCATGTCGAACAAAGCCGCACTCTTGCAGTCAGAGAAGGGAGAATGGACAGTTGGCGAAGTAGATATACCAACCCTAGGAGAAGGCGAGGTCCTTGTGAAGGTAAAACTAAGTACTGCACTAGGTTTTCCAACATAAGCTGACTACAGTACCAGGTACATGCATGCGCTATCCAGCCCGCTGATAGCAAAGTTGCAAAACAGGCGATCTTCAAGATGGAGTATCCCACCACTCTTGGAAGCCCCGTCGGTGGTACTGTAGAAGCACTTGGCGAAGGCACAACCAACAAGGTGTCGATTGGTGACCGCATTGTGTGCAGCACGAAAATCTTCTCCCAGAAAAAAGCCAAGTACGGTGGGCTTCAACAATATACGGTTGTTGATGAAAGTGAAGTAATCGAGGTTAGTAAAAATCCACGTACATGAATCGAAATTTTTGACAGCAAATTGTACAGATTGGGAACATCGATTTCCGGCTGGCCGTAACTCTCGGTTCGAATACACCTCCTGCTGCTCTTTTCGGACCTAAAGCTTTAAACATGCGCCGACCAACGATTCCCGCATCACCTCTTCCTGATAGCGAGGCGGCTAAGAAGATAGTAATCTGGGGCGGTTCCTCAGCCATGGGATCACTGTCTATCTCCCATGCTAAACAAGCAGGATATACTGTCATTTCCACGTCTTCGCCTCACAATTTCGATCTCTTAAAATCCCTCGGTGCTGATTACGTCTACGATCATAGCGATCCGGATACTATCCCAAAAATTCGCGATCTCTTCCCAATCGACTATTGGTTTGATACAATCTCACTCCCTTCAACACTGTCGACGATTTTCAAGATCCTGACTCCAGAAGACCAGCCAGTCACGAAAGCGCATATTCTGCTGTTGCTTCCGCCATCGTATCCTGGAATGCCTACTCCACCAGAGGGAATCACTCTCCAGTTCCATTTATTCTCCACCAAAGCCCCGGAGAATGCTGAGTGGCAGAAATGGGCTCTTTCGCGGGGAGGTTACCTGGAGCAAGCGATCAAGTCTGGTGCTTTGAAAGGCGTGCCTGCCGATGTGATTGGTGGCCTCGAGAAAGTAAGCGATGGCATTGACGCAGTTCATGCAGGTGTGAGTGGGAAGAAGGTTGTGATTGAGCCTTGGGCGTAGACTTAGGATATATACAATTACTAGGACATGATTTGTCTATTGCATGGTCGATACATGTTTAAAAATTCGTGTTATATTTGTAGAGGAAAATTGTGAACGTTTTGTCCGTATCTCAGGGCTTATCGGCTTCCAGATATGTGGTTGAATAATTCAATGCAATATCACTCCGAATTGAGATCCACTCAACAACTGGAGTATTCCGACAGTCCTCTACATTCCATATTGAACCTGAATGGCTATTCCGGACATAGCCAGTGTATTGGTTTTGTATTCTGAGTTAGGTTTGCAGCTGTACTACGTATTTTTTGGCGGCGAAAGGACATTAGTAGGAATGAGTATTGTAAATTTGCTTGGCTTCCGTTACGCGCAAACAATATTGTTTTTATGACTCGTTTAGTGTGGAATAGGTTGCTTATCCGTGGTGATGGCACTGACAGGCCATGAAACCACTCATGTGAATAATTGCCATCGCCTCATTGAGAGCGAACATTTACTAACTTAAATCTGCAATGCAAGGATTAAGGTTGGGGCTGTTCAGTGGCTATGTTCAGGTTTTAGTGTGCAGCAGGATCGAGGTGGCATGGAATAGGAGTGTCTCCTACGTCATCATGCTGGGGGCCGTAGACGTACCTCCAATGTCTCGAAGTTGTCGAGTATCATGCAACCAAGTCGATTCCTCGAATTTGAACTTGTGCTCTTCGTTTCACGAAAATATTTCATTATCGTGTACCATTCTACTTTTTTACTAGCATATACCGATAACTGCAAGTTCAAGGCGCGTTAGAGGATCGTGGACAAGTGACGTGGAGAATGAATTGAAACAATCAAGCCATCGCGTGACTAAAATGGCTGACGGAGAAATCAGCATAGCGAGCGCTGCGCTTGCCGTAGCCCTAACAGCCCTAGTAATCGCTGTCGGACAGTTTCTCCAACAGGTCTTCAGCACCGCCGAAGGGTATCGACGATGTCAGCGATCAGTTTTGGGAGATTGGGCGGCTGGGACACGACTGGTATGGCGATGGAGCCAATTTCGATTCGAAGTTAAATTCGTAACACCAGCTATTGTTCTCCGAACTAATGTCAAGGCTGAGATCAGTTCGTTGCCGGAAAAGACCAAACACCAACCTACTATTCGTCCCGTCGTTCCGGTCGATCATACCGGTCGGAGCGCAATGTCGATACCGGCAAAAAGCGATGAGAACACGGATTTGGTGGGATGGATCAGTCTGCTCAAGCGAATCGAGTTACTCCAACAGTCTGTTTGGGAAGAGATGGGTGCTATCGATTATGAGAAGCTGAAGGTTACGCCAAATGATATTGTCCTGAGCCCTGCGCTTGATCCACGGGAGTGGTCGTGGGACTTTATGCCGCCTGAAGTAGTACGTCCATTAGCCACGACTACTGTTGGAACGCTGGCAGTATTAGCACATCGTATGGGAATGGTATGGAGAGACTTGCAACCAAGTCGAGGTTACTTGAGGGCCGAAGGGAACGGACATACCTTCACTTCAATAACCATCCGTGGCCTTGGAACACTCGTTCAATACACGTATGATGAGTCCTACTTCCCTTCGAGAGCCCATTCTCGCTCACGCACTCGAATTCCAACCGCAGTAGCCGACATGCAGGCCTTTGGGATAATTCCTGGCTTTGAGGAGTTCAAACTTCCAGATTTGCGAATAGCTCCTGGTGGTAGTATCGAAGCTGGGACTCTAAAAACAAATGCCACTCATATCAGGACCATTGACGCTGCTACTCAGGAATTTGTTGCAACTGCTCTCAAATCCTTTGGCGCTTCGGATGACGCTATCAAGTTCATCACTTCACCTGATGGATATTATCCAATCATGAGCGATGTGCGAAGCATGTTTTGTCCATTTCTACGTCTTCGAGGATCCTCCCTGACTACGGTCTACAACTCGCTGGGTGCAGACATCGAACAATTCGCGGCTCGAGAGGCAAGAATCGTACTTCACGCACGTTTGGAAAAATACCTGGATCAAGACCGGGAGAAAAACCGGACACCTTGGCTGAACAGCCTAGCAGGCTATCTCACAACCTTGACGGAACAGTGGTGGACCCAATTCGTGAACTCAGTATGGCACCAAAACCTGCAACAAGAACCATGTCCAGATGATCTCATCGAATTCTCGCATGACGTGTGGGACGAAACAACAAAATATTTCCATAATTTGAAGCTGTCTTATGGAATTGAGTACAAAGATTTGGTCGTAGCCCATCTCGATCTAGCCGTTGCGGCAAGAAAACGTAGCCAGAAGAATATGCGGAGTGGGAAACACCGAGACGATCAATCCTTGGTGAACGGTCCGAGGGCTGCTGATCTTGTGGAGTTGTTTCACTGTTACGCCGACCGCGAACAATTGGCAGTGTTGATCGAGAGCATGGAGTTAAAGGGAATCAGGAATCAACAAGTCATCATCGAGGCATGGTGGACGTTGATTGTTCGGGCGATTTTCTTCTCCTTGCCGTTGCGTTTCCTCCCATACACAGAGTTCCCGGTTGTCGCTTCAGCATTTTATGGTAGTAGGACGCCGGTATATATTGCATGAGGTATTGGCTAGTTGGAAATAGTAAAGCGAGGTGCATAAGGTACATGTGTGGTTTTCGCTTGGGATGGGCGAAAGGTGACAAGAAGTGTGAGACTTGCCTCCAGAGCCAAAGCTCTTTCCGAGGATATTTGACGCTAGTCCGAGTAGAGCAACCATTTCGACTTCTTACTTCCTCCGACAAACTCCGCCCATCTCCCCTCCCCCGAACGTACGGAGTTTAGAATTGTGACTACTTCCATTGTTTATCAGAGATATCTGGTTCAAAGCTCTCTATTGAGCTTTTTTGGGAATGCATAACGTTGCATACTCCGTAAAATCCGATCAACGGAACAAAGAGACATCGAATGGGCTTTGCGTCAACAAATGTATAAAGGGGTTCTAAGAATGCAATGAATAACTGTACTTACTGTCTCTCTCATTTCAAACCGTTATACTTGGTTGGAACATATTGATTAAGCATCTAACATGACTTTCCCCTACAAACATATCCTTCTCATTGGCGCTACATCCGGCATAGGCAAAGCAATGGCGGACCGCTTCATTTCTGAGAATATCCAAGTTACTGCTGTTGGACGTCGACAGGAACGACTTGACGAGTTTGTGTCGACCCATGGCAGCAATAAAGCATCGGCACTCGCTTTCGATATTAGCGAGCTGGACAAAATTCCTGCCTTCGCAGAGACGTAAGAAAACTCACTTAACATGGTGTCGATAATCCGCTAATGCAAAAAGTTAGAGTTTTGAAGTCTCACCCGACCATTGATTGCGTATTTCTCAACGCCGGAACCCAGAGCATCTTCGACTTCTCCAAGCCAGAAACCGTGGATCTTTCCAATTTCAACCGCGAGATGAACGTTAATTTCACTTCGTTTGTAGCGCTCACACACGCTATGCTTCCACATCTCCTAGCTCAAAACAACTCTGCTTTTATTTATACCGGCACACAGATCAGCCTAGTGCCCGCATTCCTCGTGCCCGCTTACTCCGCATCTAAAGCTGCACTTGATGCATTCATCATGTCCCTGCGAGAGCAACTGCGTTATTCGAAAGTTCAGGTCTTTCATATCAGTCCCGGTCCTGTGCAGACCGAGATACATGATACGGAAATGGGGGAGGAAAGGGGTAGAAAATTTGGGATGTCTCTGGAGGATTGCACGAATGTGGCGTATTCGGGACTTGTCGAGGGCGAAAATGACATCTTCCCGGGAAACATTGGGGGATCTACGAAGGAGCAATACGGGGAGATCATAGGGAGAAGAAATGAGGCATTTGAGAGGCTAACCAAGCTAGTACGTGGGCTTTATTGATTCTGTCCAGGTTTGAGAGTCATACATGATAGTCAACAGAAAGGTGGCTTACTGCTCCTGCGACGACGCACTTTGGGATAGGACGTAATTGGCGATATTTGAATCAAGAATGCGAATATGCATGCCGAAGAAGTCGTTCAGATCATGTTTATACTTCAAAGTCTTCGTATCAGGTGAGATGTGATGTAGTGTTTTTAATCTCCATCTCCATCAAGCGGCAGCAAAGGCATAACCACCAAGGAGTTTATAAACACTCCATGGGTCTGTATGGGCCATTTCATAGGAGCGATCCTCCCGCCATGCTTCTTTTCGTAGAATATCCAGAACCAAAGACGCTTCTTTGATACCGAAGTGCTCGCTGATATGGGCGAGTTGGCCCATGGACCATTCCCGAGCCACAGGAGGACAGCTACGAGTCCAGGCTACAACGTAGAGAGGATAAAGAAGAACATACACGTCGAGTATATGAGACATGGTGTGTGTGTGGTGACCTGACTGTGGGGCTGGTGGCAATTTGTGCCGAGCAGCAAAATTGCAATTCGTCATTTGTGGGACAGAAGCGAGGATCTCGCGGATCATAGAAGTGATGACAAGCGTTGCACGTTCAATCCCTAAGGCAGAATCTTTATTTTTTGTGGAAGCTGATAGACCGTCAACGATTTGTTCGCAGAGAAGAATTCGGGTTAGACGCAAGACGTTCCACATTTGAGTGATTGTACGGTTGGGATACACATCGTATAGCGGGAAAAACCCGTCCGGAACGGTGATCCTTGGATCATGACCAGATGTGAACTTTCGTTCATATGTCCACCCTGGACTCACGTCCAGGGGAATACACTCTAGTTTTTTATCTAGCTCTATGGCCCTCGTGGAAGGAGAAGCAGAGGTCGAATGAAAGAACAAATTCTGAGTTTTGATGTCGGTAACTTCTAATATGATATCGTTTAGCTTCCACTTCGGGAATGAAGTGTCCATCGACCGGCTAGCGTGTTTCTTGATATCTCGGACGATACCAGGAATCGGACTGCTGGTGCTCAGAGCTAATATGGTTGCGTTTAGTGCCAGATTTGTCAAAGCTCTTAGTTCTGGTCCTTCGCGGAAATTCTCGACACCCCGTAGCTTGGCCAGAACAAGAGCACCCTTCACATGGGAATAGTTAGAGTCGTTGAAACCGGGACCTGGCTTTATGATCTTATCAAATAAGTCGAGTAAGAGCACACTTCCGAATGTAGACGATTTGTTGACTACGTCGGTTTGACGTAAAGCATCATTAAAGCTTCTTATTGCTGAACCGTAATTCCTCAATCCCATATCTCTTGCAGTATCGGATGAGGTCTGGCGAGAGAGAAAGGCTAGGCCCACGGCGTCAATACTCAGTGTTAGGTGCTCGGGCGATGATTGTGGGTCCTGGTACTCGTACAACAAGTCCCATGCCCGAGTAAAGTCTGCGACATAATGGGCGAAGAACATGCTCCGTCCTAAGGCTCGGAGATCTTGCGGTAAATGCTTCAATGTGGGGGTCGATCCAGTTCGTTCTGCAAAAGCATCCTTCTTGCGGAATAAGGCCTTGGACCGCACGAATTCAGTCTGGTCATTGACGCGGATAGTCTCGGTATCTCGATAGCCCGTGCACGATGATTTGGCGCGTATACAAGAACTGCAGCTCGGTCGTTGGAGATCACACTGCCCGACTTGTCAACCTGAGCGTACACGCATGCGGAATCTTGCTGAGATATACTCGTAGTTTCCTGTCTCTGCATCTCTGGCAAGCCTTCGAGAGCTTGCCCCGGTGTATATGCATTCTGGTATGTAGACGGTGAGTGTAGGCTTGGTGTTTCTTGTACTATTCCGATGTTGATTAGTTGGATTTGCCACAATTTGTAAGTGTGGAGCCCGGGGCTAGTGGGTAGCACGCCCTTCCAACGATTTCAGCTGTAACTAGGGCGGTGAAGATAAAAGGGTTTGCAGGAGCCAGACCGCACAACACCGCAAGTTAAGATCAAAGAAGTTTGTACAACCGGACTGAAGTTAAGTGCGACTAGATGGAAGATTGAAAGAATTGCGGTTTATTTGAACAAAACGGTCGTGCCGGCTTACGTCACCCCACCTATCGCTCGTCTCAACTTGCCTGCCCGTTTCATCACGGTTCACGATGCAACACCACATCGTCGCCCTCGAGCGCATTCACCAGCCGCTGCAGTCCACCTTTTCATTCCCCCATACGCTCACTACATACGAGATCACCGATCCATCTGATCACGATGCAGTCGTCGCTCGCATTGCACCAGCAACCATCCTCGTGGTCACCATCACCCCGATAACGGCCGCCCTTCTGGATCCCCATGTGTCTCCCAACCTCCGCCTGATTGCCGTAATGGCGACCGGCACAGACTGTGTCGACCTCGAAGCCGCGCGGGCTAGGGGCATTCGTGTGACAAATTCCCCTGCCGCAAATCTGGATGCTGTGTCCGAACACGCGATCAGTCTATACTTTGCGGCAAGACGTCGCACAGTCTTGCTGGACCGGGCAACGAGGGAAGTTCCGAGTGAGTGGATCACAAAAGGTTCCCTGACAGGTCGATTGAGATTCAGCGATGGACGACCTCCCTTGACCTGCGGTGATGAGGTACTGGGGATTGTTGGATATGGAGGTCTCGGTAAGAGAATCGCCAGCTTCGGCAAGGCTTTGGGCATGCAGGTGCTTGTTTCTGCGAGGAAAGGGACAGAGGATCCTCCTTCGAATTCTAATGTGGAAGGGGTTGTGAGCCGCGTACCTTTTACCGACGTTCTCCGCCGCAGTACTGTCATCGTGCTTTCACTTCCTCGCACCCCCGAGACCATCAATCTTTTTTCAGCGGTCGAATTTGCAGCAATGTCTCCCTACGCTGTCTTAATTAACATTTCGCGAGGCGGCATAGTGGACGAATTAGCTGTAGTTGAAGCTCTCAAGGGGGGAGAAATAGCAGGATATGCTACCGACGTGTTTAACAAAGAGCCGCCTACGAGCCCAGCAGATTGCGCCCTGCTGAGCGAAGAGGCAAAAGATCTTAATATTACCATCAGTCCACATCTAGCATGGTTCTCACAACGAACGTTGGATAATCTGGGTCGAATCCACAGGGAGACGGTTGAAGCTTGGGTCAACGATAAGCCGATCAATGTTATCGTCTAAAATCTTATATGAGGGCTGACCGAGAGTAGGGGTAGAAATGGTCACTACATTCTACCTATGCTAAATAGTCACTCAAAAGGTGTTGGGTGTAAGCCTAGCTCACGTGACTATGTAGTCTCTTGGCACCATGTAGAACTTCTCTCTCAGCGCGCACGCCTCTTACAGGTTAGCCACGACAATCATCAACTTCATCATCAATCCTTTCCGCTCTATCTAAACAAAGGTGCTGTCGACAGCTCATCACCACTTAGAACGACAGCAAATACCTGACTTTTCTTTTTGGTAATTCCAATGAATTTTTTGGATTATGTCAGCCAAAACAAAACCTATCCCCGTTGTATGACGAACTGGCACACAGCTGTATGCCCACGTGCATCTCAATCTAGGAAGTCTCTGGTAGATTTTTATACTTTCAGGGGAATAAGGTAACGTTAAAGATTTGTTACATCGTGTTGAATAGAGTCTATTTCCAAGTACATAAGATTACAAATAAGTCCATCTTGCTACAGCTCCGTCTTCCAGAGAACACTGCCGTGCTCATTTCCTTCTCTCCGCTTAATTCTGACCCATGGCTCTTCCACAGGTTTCATTACGCTTAATGGAATGCGGGTTTCATCTGGGACTGGCAACTTCATCGTCTCCCCTTCCAAAGTTCCATCCTCGATGTCACAATTTAGAACGCACAATGCGATGAACGCCAGGATCTCAGTCAAAGCGAAATGCCTCCCTGGACAGATCACACTGCCGCCGCCGAAAGTCCGAAATGCTACACTGGGGACCAAGAGTGGAAGTGGAAGAGCTGTGAAAGTGTCTCCACGTACTTTCTCGTCTGCACCGCCTTTGCTGTGATTCCCAGTCGCAGTATTCTTCATTTCTCTCTCCTCTATGGCTACTGTATTCTCCATGAACCTCTCTGGCTTGAAGTAATCTGCATCGTATCCCCAAACATCCTTCAATCGATGGATAACCGCACTGGCAATCTGAATATTACTTCCTGCCTTGACAATCCATCTCTTCGTCTCTTTATCGTTACCTTTCACTGGTACGCTGACTTCATGAGTTTCTCTGACAAACCTTACACTCGACAGATTCCCGATCGTTCTCAGCGTTTCGCGGTAAACTGATACGATCCACGGGCACTCTGTCTTCAACCTCGTCACATCAAGTGTCTTCACAACCTTTCCATCCTTATTCTTCTGCATGTCCACTACCTTTTCCGTCTCTTCACGAATCTTCTGCAATAGATCGGGTCGCGCAAAGATATTCGCCAACACCCAAAATGCTGACGGCACCGCATTTCCTAGGATTCCGAAGAACAAAATTAACTCCGCCTTCCCTGCCTCCTCTGTTGTAAGGCCATGTTTCAAGTTGATCGGCACACGCTTTTGGATCAATGGACTTGCATGCTTGTAATGACCCTGGGCCACATACTTCGCCAATGCGGCGTTGATCACCTTACGGGCTTGCCACGCTTTACGCGCGAAAATCCATCCAAGAAGATTCGACGGGACAAGTGACGATGTTGTAGTAATTGCCATGACAGATATCATACCCTCCTCGTACGTCCAAAATTGCTCCACTAGTTCCGGATGAAGTGCAAAATGGTTCTTAGCTCCATAAATGGTATATGCATTTGCCTGCGTGAAGGCATCCTTGACGAAATTCATCAAAGAGCCCACCCACTCATTTTCAAACCCATTGAAGAATTGCGCAAATTGATCGACTAGGGTAGAAGTGAGTTGATTTAGTACAGGGCCAGGTGACAGAACCGACGACACCATTGCATGCGATTCGAGCATGAGACCTTCGCCACTGCCGTTAACGTTGTCGAGATTATGGCGAATCACGGTCATGGATTCATCTTTGAAGCCAACAAGTCGACAGGTCACTTCCATGATCATCCCGTAGAAGGAGCGGCCTGGATGATGCTTGTGGACCACGCCTGTGACAGTGGTATCCACAATGCCGACTGTACGCGCATTGAGAGTTTGGAGGGTGAATATGGGGTAGTCATAGCCAGTGTTGACGCGGTCCCAGTATGAGGAGCCGTAATAAAAGAGCCCAATTACGTGTCCGAGGAATGGCAGGTAGGGGTGGGGGATTATTGGTGGTTCGGCGGGATCTTGGAAAAGATAGAGAATGTATTCAGTGTCAAGAAAAGCTGTCATGAAGAGGTGGATTTTAATGAGAGTGACTTTAAGTAAAGTAGTTTGGGGAATGGGTAGAGCGAAGACAGCGAGAAATAGAGCATGGTGAAGCCAAGGAATGGGCGCGTCGCGGATGCGTGAAAGGGTGGGAAAATGCATCTTCGAAGAAGGAGGGGATGTGAAGATAGATGTTGAAAATATCGGGAAAATTGCCAAACCACGCTTCGTGACTTTGGGCACCAACGCTATCGTGATCACTTTATCGGGCCGGCTTCTTCGATTAAGTACCGTAGCTGGTTTCTCTGTGGCCCCTTTGAAGAAAACTGTGCGAGGTAGGGTTTCGGGTTGTTGCTGTGAGTAGGACTATCTAGGGAACAGGGTTCAAAGAGGGCAATTTTTACGGTTGACGATTTGACATTACCAGTATTTCTTTAAATATTTGGTGCATCATCGGTAATGAATACTCGGTATTAAATGAATCTAACGTCGCAAAGCTCTATGCTATGTGAATATCAAATTTGACCATGACCATGTACTTTGAGGTATGATCATGAAAAATGCTTTTCTAGAGGAAATTGTCTTGTTCGCCGTTTGCACTGCTGACGATCGCGTCATATGACAGAGGATCCAAACACGCTCATCGAACAAATCACTAGAAATATCTAGGTGATTATTCGACTTGAATTTTGTTAACAATGTAAAGTGAATCACTTTGAATTGGGAATTAGGTCAGGATATCGATCTGAGCACAATGTAGTTAAGGGAATCTGAACATGAGCGCAGGAACGGACTTCGGGAGCCTTTAGAAAATTTCAAAACATCACGTCCTCGAACTTGCATTAGTTGCTTAGATATACCTTCCAAATAAAAGCCTGTTCTCGCTCAAGTTCTGTTATTTCAGCATACAGAAAAGAAATCAACGATTGTAAATCTAACATTGCCAATCTCACAGACTTTATTCTCGTAATCTTTTACCTAGAATTATATCTACAGTACGTGCATCTCGAGAAGTTCCATTGACCATATTTTGACTTCGGTATTATCATAATGCAAAAATCTGGTCGGAAAAGAAGTCGATATGTGTGGGCCGTAGCTTCTAGTCGTTCAAAGTATGCAGGTCTGCCTTCTTTAAAGAGATCAATGTTGACAAACAACGGCGTGCCGGCGAATTTCAACCCTGACCTCTCTTTCCCCTTTGTCGAATAGGACTGAATAGTCTCCTTCTTCAACCTCTTTTAGCTTTGCCGGGTCCTCTAACTGGCTGATATCGTAATCATCTTTGAGAGGAAAGGCATAGAAGACGTCTCCTCTACTCTGTTGTCCATATTCCTTTATCCTCACAACGTTCTTCTCCCATATCACAACATCGACTCACTAGCTTTTAGACACCAGCAGTTGTGGTCACCCGCCCTCTATTCACCACCCACCACTACTTATTCGTACTCCTGGTACAAGGCCGGCAACCCGGCCGACAAGAAGTTGGCCCAAATCGTCCACCGAGCGGCGGACCAGGCGGATGACAAGCTCCGTGAGACGAATGACGATCATCATACTGGAAAGCACTCGAACTCCAACCTATGGAGCTAAAACTCCCAAAACTCGGTAGCGACAAGGCCCGAGTCGGATATACCTTCCGAGACTTCAAATCCACGCGAATGTACCATCAACGACCCTAGTCACCTCGAGGAGTGTGAAGGGCCATATGACTGGGAGCGTTGTAAAAACTAGAGACTATGGAACGCCTCCACATAAGACCTGGTTCCCAGCGACTTGAGGATCTATATCCTCATTTCGAGGTCGTGATCAACCATGACCGCATAGAGGTGTGCGATGGGTAGTACAACTGTAAGCGGTGCAAAGACCTAAGGCGAATTGACGACTTCATCAACAATTCTAAACTGTGGCCAGTAGTACTTCGCCATTGAGGACTGAGAGTATGGGTGGGGTAGGTATGATAGTGGGTACAGGAGTTGGAGGGTTCAAGAATCAAGGCTACACTTGGGCAGCCAAATATTTGTTCATAACCTGTAGTATATAAGAGCCTGTAAGACTTTCCATTGCGGATATGATTAACAAGACTCCTATATTAGTAGTACATACTTCCTATACTTGCACTAACTAGTACTTTTTGAACCTTGCCAACAGACTACACTTTGTCTTAGGGGGCTTTGGAGTCTAGATAGTAATATCTCAAATATTATACTTTGTATTAAGAAACTCTTAGTGCTAATATTATATGCTAGTTAATACAATAGTTTTGCGCTTTGCAGAATCTGGTGTAAGGGGCATACAACATTGTATAATCCTAAATTCGTCATTTTGTGATGGATAAAGGGAAGGATGGAGTCGAATGATTTATTGAGCGTCGTAGCGAATCTGGAAGAAACTCACAAGAGAGAAAGCTCTTTACTACATGCGCCAAGAAATTATATCATCACGTGAGTTGGACTGACACCCTACGTTTTGTCATGTTCTAAGAAAAGATTTCCTAGCGAATTTCAGGATTTTAGAGCCCCGCGAGAGACCGTGCAATCTATGTTAAGATCCTAGGAAAGCAGTACGCATTACTAATATGGAAGCTGTGATCATTTTGTTCTGCAGTAGAAGTCATGTAGGTCATGACTGAACCTTCAACATCTCTTCGCTATGCGTGATCTTCGTATTGTCGCAATCATTCTTTTGGAGAAGGGGCTGTGAAAGAACGTCTTCTGCCTCTGTTCTCTATGTTCCCCATTCCCATTAACCTTCCAACTTGTTCTCTAGACTCATCTTTACAATATAGGTATCATCTAGCTCCTTTCGATTCTGGACGAAACCTCTCCTCTTCTCGCCTGCACAACACATCTCTCTCTTCTCCTTTTCTCAGCCGACGACCAAACACCACTACCAACAAGACCAGATCTACAAAGATGGTTCTGAGTACTGTCCATAGATCAATGTATCACATAAGAAGACACAATAGGGGAATGGAAGCGTTCGAAAAGGCCTTCTGGACACGCCGCAAGATGATGGTGGTGGTGGTGGTGGAGAGGAGGACGGAGAAGAGCCAGACACAGAAGAATCAGATAGTTTTCCAGACACGCCAGAAGTTAATGTTAGAGAGGAGGACAGAAAAGATTGGGGCCTCTAGGCAGACGGTGAAGGGTGGTGGAGGAGGACAAGGATAAGTGGCTCCTGCAGGGCTTTCAATTCCGGTCTCGGACAGCAGTGTCTCCAACACCTCTTTTTTTTGAGTGACTGTTTGGTATCAATATAAAATTACAGACCACTTTATACTACATGTTTGAGCTTTGTAAATGCTAGTGTAAGGGATTTACTATATTAAATAACCTTTATTTATCTTTTTGTCTACCTAGGTAGGCTCAAAGTAAGCAGGTGCTAGCAACAAATTGCCAGACATTGTAGCCCCGCGAGAGACTGTTATTGTTTCAGTAGCAGAAATTTCCACATCACTATCGTTTGCACTGAGATAGTTCATGTTCAGATATCTCTCTTGTCTCGCTATTTGTCACGAATTGCCTCCATTATCGAAAAGGCAGTGTGCTTCTGTAGTTCAGCCGCTGACGTCGTTTTGTCGTACGATGGGTGACGATTGAGCTCTTGGTCGGTATTTGTAAAGCGCTTTTTAAAAAGCTCGAGGACGAACAACGGAGGTATATCAATGACAGATAGGCGAAGGAGCAGTAGTAGAGTGAGCCGCACTTGACAGGAATTCGGGGTCCATTGCCAAGAAAGAGGCTGTCGGCTGTCTGCTTCCTGGTCGGCGGCTTCCATCCCTCTCCACCTTTAAGAATCCTACAGTCACCGATTCCACATTGCCCAGTCGTGCGCTCGGAATCAGCGATGAATCAAAAGCAATGTCTATTTATTCCTCGTTAAGTCAGCCATGAACACATAAGTGCAGCGGGCGCTGACTGTCCTCCAAGCAGGACCGAAGGATTCCCACATGGCGCTAATTTAGAACAACATCCTATCAGGGTTAGGCCAACGACAGGTTCGGGATAGGATTCATCTTCAGCCTTGCGAGGATGTCGCATTGCTTGCCAGGAGAAGTCAACCGACCGCCCTACCAGTGGGCCTTCCAAATCAAACATGGAGTATTCCAGATGGTCAATCGTGGAAATATCTATCACAAAAACCCGTATCGTCCGCTCAGTCATCGATCAGGTACCTTGCCCGAGTTTCGATTTTCAGAAGGAGTCGTTGAAGCATTGAAGTATTAAACTTCGGTCTGCTCAACTCGTGGTGAAAAGTGGAGACCTAACCATCGTATACCTAGATATACTCTGAAGCCAGCTCCACCATTGACAACCTGACCTTGTCATTCCCCAAAACAGGCAATTATACGGCGTTTGCACCTTGCATCCTGCAGCAACTGGAGACGGGTCGAAACCTGTTCCTGACGGTTCAGTCACCTCGACGAATGAGGGCACTTCTTCTTCACGAATAATTGCCTATTCGGGGCAACAGAGATATATATTATGAACTTTACTTTTGTCACGCACAAGGGCGCCCGCCCAGAGAAGTCCGAATTGGTGAAGTCGCATGTTATGCGCGAGGCACAGAAAAGGCGAAGAGAAGCGAAACAACGTCGAATACGTAAGCATTCTTTACTCACATTTACGAGAGGTGTAAGCTGATTTTAAGCAGGACACCCTCCTGTGCAAGAGTCACGACTACCTGTTGCATTCAACGATCTCATTCTCCTCCCGCCCGCTCCTGGAGTGCCGAGGGACTTGGACGCCTCGCACCCATTTCAACCGATTTGCTCGGAGGATATCGAACTATTTCCATCTTCCGGAGCCGCTAAATGGATACCAGAACCTTGGGCCACATCCGCAGACGATATAAACTCGACGGATTCGACCCTAGTATTGGACGACTTTGTAGGGCTGTGGAATGCTGGCCAGGATCCAAGCCCTTCTGGATCACAGCTTATGGTCACATCTCCTTGGTTATCGATCCGTCTCGATGATGATCATGCATTTGATCCAGATACCTTTATGGCTGCCCGGGAGATATCAAGCTTTTCGAGCGACGGGATATATGTTGGGGCGCATACTGTCGTACCGAGTCTAATTCCACAGCCAACACCACTCGCTCCTCCGGCAGTACGGGATTCGAGCACATCCATAGATGCTTGGCAATCGTGGGATCTTATTTATAGACTCAACGAGCTTATAGCCCACTGTAGGTCGTAACGTCTATGATCCAAAGCGTGACTAACCTTACAGCTGCAGATATCACATCATATGATTACAGCTTGTCCGCAACCCGTGTTGGAATAGCTGCGTACTGGTCAAGTCAGCCGCTTGTCAGCCTGAAAATACTTTACAGTTCTGCGCTGGTCTATTGCATATATCGCGATGTCAACCGAGAACAGCCTGTGGATGACCATCCTTATTATAAAGGCCAGGTGATACGTATGATCCACGAGGCTTTTAAAGACCCAGCTACGGCTATCGATGATGATAATCTCAGTGCTGTTTTGTGTGTCTGTATGTATGAGGTAAGTTTTACAAACTAACAGCCCATCTCAGAGTGCATTAAAATAACCATATACAGAATGTGAGTGGCTCAAAGCATGCAAATACGCATCTAGAGGGTCTTCGGCAGATGATTTCGCTCCGTGGCGGTATCAACAACCTCCCGGTGGGAAAAGAGCAGCATTTTGCGGAGATGAGTCTTCTGTAAGTTGACCTAGGCGTATAATTCGAGCTTTTCTGAGTGATATGAGACAAGACATGTTACACGCTGCCTGCTCAAACGTACCCCCCAAATTGTTCGACGTTGCCGCGCCACTCCTGAAGGGGGATGGTACAGTACCCGAACCCTCGTTCCGACAATCGCCATTACGGATTGACATGAGCTATGGCGTTCATGTTCCTCCTTTGGAACTGGCAAAAAGTCATGATGTGCTTCGACAGGCATTCCGCAGCCTTGAGCGGCTATGCATGGAGGCATTCGACAAGGAAAGGGCTGCGACGGAAGAAGTGCTAATCGAAGAGAGACGTCGGCACTTTTGGGCGCGGCTAGCTCCTCCTGCGGAGAAACGTGCTTTGGGAGATATGACAATAACTGAAAGGTCGGACGAGGCGATTCGATTAGCGGCCAAGATACATTTCCGGGCTACGGCCCTCCGAATCCAGTACGAAGATGAAGTCAACGTGGAGGATATGAAGCAATTGCACTCCATACTACGGACGACGGACTGGAACTTCTGGAAAGTGGCCCATTATGTTTACCTATGGGTGCTGTTGACAGGTGGCGCGGCATCCAATGGACATGAAGAACGACATTACTTCAGGAGTGAAATACTACGGATGGGGCTTGGGCCAGCAATGGGCGATTGGAGAGTGTTTCGACAGACAATGGGAAATTTCTTGTGGATTCAACATTTTCTGCGGCAAGATGTTAAGGAAGTGGGGAT
This sequence comes from Dendryphion nanum, assembly GCA_020744415.1. Lineage (NCBI taxonomy): Eukaryota > Fungi > Ascomycota > Dothideomycetes > Pleosporales > Torulaceae > Dendryphion > Dendryphion nanum. Next base: position 482,727 of record JAGMWT010000005.1, on the reverse strand, counting down.
ATGTGAAGGGGTGAAGGGGTGAACGATTCAAGGGAAGATGAAGGATGAACGAGCGAAGATGTGAATGCAGGGTCTGATTTAGCGGAATGTTTAATGTTCTCGATTCTTGGCGTTAGAGATGATTCGTGGTAGACCTGCATTGGGATAACTGGCATAGCGGTTAACTTTACGGCTGCTGTAGAATATAGATGAATGGAATAGATGCATGATATGCAAGATCGCACAACAACGCTTATTGTATAAGAGATGGTGCAAGTACAACCGAGCACGTCGAGGCATGAAAGCATAGGCATCACACCTTATCGATAACAGAAATGTGGGACCTTTCGGATGATCGACATGGGAAAGGTGGACCAAGAAAGAGAGGTTGGGACGACGGGCTGCGCAAACAACCGTGTGCATCAAAGAAACCTGGTGAATCATTTGAGTTTTCACGAACAAATTGTACTCAGTACTGTTTGTTCTCAATCGCTCGTATATACTATTCACGAGTGTTCTTCGTGAAACAACCCACGTGGATAGAATGGTCACGGTACATGGCTAGGGAATGGATAGCTCGCCTTGGCCAGGGCAAACATTCTTGGGAGCAAATGCTTCTTGACCGCCAGTCTATCGCCATCCTCTCCCCTCTTCAGCATCATCATCAATCTCTCTCCACTGGTACTGTTACCATCCGTTATGAGTTCCGACCCCGACCTCCACCGGGCCATCTCATTGAAACCGAGTCCGTTTCACTCCCACCCACCGCGATCCGAACGCACAGCGAGCCCTCACCCCGCATCGTCCGAACCCACCCAGTCGCTTTCACACTCTCATTCACATTCGCGCCGCAAAGAAGGCACCAGTACTGCCATTGAGACGGCGACTGATGGCGAAGACTCGAATGACGCCGTTGCCCGTCATGTACCCACTCGTGAAAGCGATGTCGAGAGGCAAACCCTCCCCCAATACACACCTGACAACGACCCATATCGCCTCGCAGCCGGCTTGAAGGCCCAGAGCGAGCTCGATCAAATACGCGCAAACACTTCTCGCAAGCGCGATGGCTTTGGACCCATCACCCTGAACAAGACAGCTTACAAGGCGCGCAACGTCGAGAAGTTCTACGAGGCACAGAACGAGAACATCGAGCGACTTCTCAAGCCCGTTGACGACCATCGTCGTGATGCCAAAGCAGAAGAAGGCGCAAACCATCTCAAGTACCGCATCGCCGTCATCGGTTCTTTTGTCGCCAATGTCATTCTGGCCGTGCTCCAGCTTTATGCCGCCATTGCATCCAGATCGCTTTCTCTGTTCACCACGATGGCCGATTCTCTATTCGACCCGTTGTCCAATCTTACCCTCATTCTTTGCAGCCGTGCTGTGAAGCGTGTCGACGCGCGCAAATTCCCCTCAGGCAAGGCGCGCATAGAAACCGCTGGCAACATTTTTTTCTGCTTCCTCATGATCACCGTGTCCGTCGTCATTATTGTCGAGTCCATCCGCGAGGTCGCCGAACACAAGGCCACAGATCCAAGCGTAAATAGTTTTTACCTGCCCTCAGTTATCGCAGTGTGCATTGCTTTTGCCACCAAGTTCTCCCTGTTCCTCTATTGTTGGGCAATCAGGAACAAATACTCGCAGGTCAGAATTCTATGGGAAGACCACAGGAACGATCTGTTCATCAACGGCTTTGGTATCTTGACTAGTGTTGGAGGTGCGAAGTTGGTTTGGTGGATTGATCCCATGGGTGCCATGATTCTGTCTACGCTCATCATCTTTCTCTGGAGCAGGACAGCATACAGCGAGTTCCAGTTGCTGATTGGTGTCACCGCGGATACGAACATGCTGCAGCTTATCACTTATATCTGTAAGTTCTTTAAGTTTCACTATTCCATTCACACCATTTACTAACTTGCGCTAGCAATGACGCATTCTCCAAATGTTCGCCAAATCGACACTGTGCGTGCGTATCACTCTGGCCCCCGGCTCATCGTTGAAGTCGACATTGTCATGGATCCTAACGAGTCCCTGCGTGCTACTCATGACATTGCGGAGGAGCTTCAAATCAAGCTGGAGAGTCTGCCAAATGTGGAGAGGGCCTACGTTCATGTCGATTATGAGACTGATCATGCGCCCGAGCACTTCTTGAAGAAGGAGTTGTAAAGAGTTCCCACAGAGACCTTCATGTTTAAGTCGAATGTCCGACATTATCATATCCATTATCGATACCGGATCGTGTTATGAAGAAGATAGCAGCCAACGCTAAGGGACTATAGTGAGGATCGGATTGGAACATTGGCAATTCTAGCCGACGGAAGGCCTTGTGTCATGGCGTGGGATACTGGAATGTGCATTCCCATATCGTGTCGAGGTGTTTCGTTTGGGGTGCGTCTGCACCCATATTGCTTTTGTCGCATTGGAGCCTACTTGGAAAATCGCAAACCGTTGGATTCGGAAGTAACCTGCCAACCACGATAACAACAACAACCAACATCCACTTAGATCTTGGAAATCCAGAAGCTCGTTTGTATTAATATCATCAAAAGTTCATTCAGTGCCCTCTCTCAAACACGTTGGCTCGCAATGTTCTCCGAGGTCAAGACCGGGATAGCCTCACTTAGGCAAGCCGCTGCACCCCACACTAATACTTGCACGTGGGAGGCATAGGTAGCGAATTATGGGGCAGCGTGGCACACCCTCAGCTGTCCCAAAGCCGCCATCTCACTCACGCATGGATGGGAATCGCTTGTGTTCGGGATGACATGCCGCGTGCGCATCCATTCATGACCTTGATTTCACCATCTGAATGCTAACATTGACTTCCATTCTACGTGCGTGTATAATCTCTGTACCACATCACTTCATCGTTCTCGTTCACCATTCTCGTTCACCACCACCACAAATTATAATCATGTCGTCGGACACAGTATCATCTTCAACACCTATCTCTGAGGATCCTACCTTGTCCACAAGCGACCTACATCATATTATCAAGTCCCTCAGATATCACTATCCATACCATCACATATCCTCCCTCGCGCCCTCGGCACAAGGCGGTTGTAGCCATACACTACTAGCCCAGTACTCCAATCTGCCTCCTACAACCACAGATTATGCAGTGAATTGGCGAGAAGAATCCAAAATAGCTCCCCCAAAACCAAAGTCACTGATACTGCAAATTCGCTCTCCGAACTTCGCACTAGATCTAAGCCTTGTCAATACCGCACGGAAAGTCTACGAGAAAGATACAGTGCCTCATATGAGAGAAATATCGCTCCAGTATGAAGGTCGCAGGCTTGAAAAAATGTTCAAGGTGTATGAAATGGATCTTCTACCCGGCGTGCCATACGAAATACTACGTATTCGGAGAGAAGAACTAGATACCTGTGAGTGGACGAGACAAGTTGAACTTATGAAATCACTAGCGCAGTGGTTAGCAGGAGCATGGCCGAAAGAAGCAAACTTCGATGACAAAGGGAAAGAGAAGACTCGTAGCACCCGGGAAAGAAGTACAAGAGCAGATTCACCCATGGAACTTCCACCTAGGCCAAACCACATCTCAAACGAAAAACAAGCTCTACATAAAGAAAAAGAACCAAATTCCCCAGTAAAGCACCCCCGAATGCTAGACACCTGCCCAGGCCGCGTCGGCTCCATCATAATCCCAAAACTCGAAAAACTCGCCCGCGAACTGCCCTCCCAAGCCTTACGTGACAAAGCGAACGAGGTCCTCGAAAACATCATCTCCGTCAACGAATCGACAAACCCGATATATCCTGTTGTCTTCAACCACGGAGATCTGATCCCCAGTAATATCCTCATCACACCAGACACAGCAATTCTAAGCGGAGTCGTGGATTGGGGCGAAGCAGAGTTATTACCCTTCGGCACGTGTTTTTACAGCGTAGAGAATCTTTTGGGATATCTCTCCGATTTACAAGGATCGCCTACATGGACGTATTATACCCAGGCAGAGGAATTGAGAGAGATCTTTTGGTCAAGGTTGGGTGAGGAAGTGGGCGTGAAGAGCGGGGAAATGGAGAGGTGGAGAGGTGAGGTTAAGGTCATGTGGGATTTGGGTATTTTGCTATGGTACGGGTATGCATGGGACGGAGGACGGATTGACAGGGTCGTAGAGAGGGGTCGAGATACTGTCGAGGTTGAGTGCTTAGAAGCATTTTTGAGGGTTCCCTATTAGTCCATCCGTTTTTCTCTGTAAAAGAAATCCCCCCCAAAAAGTCAAAAAACAAAACAAGTAACCCAGCTTTCTCCTCCCAGGTCACCACGATAGATACTTGGTCCGAAGAACATGTTTGAATGTGGAATTGCATACTGGTTGATTAGTTAAGTACACCCTAATTTTCGTAATCAATCGGAGCGAACTTGACGCTAAGGCTGAGATACTTGGGGATTTGGAGATTTGGGTAATTGTTATGCAGGTGGATACATGGGATATTCGGAGATAGGGTAGAGGGTGGGATGATTGATGAGTCTGGTTAGTGCGGTAATAAGTGGGACGGATGGGAGTAGGTTATTGCTTTAGAGTGATTTTTTGGGCACGTGAATTAGTTAATTAGGCAGTCCTACTATGCATGGGTAGACTACTTGTTGATAGTTGCTGACCGTTTTTTCCACATCCTATTTTTCGTCGTCCCTTATCCTCATTATCCCACTCATTCGCGGATTATGAAGCCAGTGGTTACAATGGGCTTTCAAATGCGAATTTTCCGAATCCGATCCTGGTGTCCAAAGTCGCTCGTGACGCCTGTTCCAGCTTTGAAATAATTCATGTCGGTCCCTGGACCTCCATCTATGCTGGCCGTTGTCTCCTAGTTCCGTACAGACCCGTTCATTCCTCCGCAATAATGCTGTCGTCCTACTCCTTTCAATCACAAAAAGGGCCCTGTAGCAAGCCCATACGGATCCTTAACACCATGCCCGCCCTTCTTGACGAAGTCAGCAATTTCATCATCTCGAAAGGGCATCTTGACATCGACCAAATCTCTTCCATCATTCCTTCCCTCACTCATCTCCTTCTCACCTTTCTTTACAGGGCTTTTCTTCATCTTAAGCTCCAGCATCAAATCTCCCGCCAGCTGTCGGCAAGTATCGCAGACCCAGACTCCGCATGATGAAGACATTTTCTGCGACCTTGTGAGGCATTTGTGGTGGTAGGTCTTGGTAGAACAGGAAGGGGAAGCGCAGGTGCGCAGGACGTCGGTTGGGAAAATGGGGGTGCGGCAGAGGCAGGATACTGGCGGTGGAATTGGAGAAAAGGGGATTAGGCAAGCGGTGGGTGCTTTGGGGGACGGGGAGGGGAGAGGGGGAAAGGTGGGCTTGTTGGTGAGGAAACGAAATGAGGTTAGAGGGGGTTGATTACCTTGTGTAGTCGTGGAATTTGGGGTCCGGAGAGCGGCGAGGAGTAGTGTTGGATGGGCACCGCGGCAGTGGGAAAGGGAGAGTTGTTCGAAAGTGGGTGGAGTGTAGAGGCGGTTTACCAGGGCGTTTTCTTCGTTATCTCGGGCGTCCTGATCATCCAATCTGGAGAGGTTTCCGTTCGATTCGGAAATTGAGATATCCAATGATGCGGAACCCTTCTCTGGTGTGGTGGGTATGCTGAGCTTTTCTGCTTGTGAGAGGATCGAGCTGTGGGTGACGATCACGCTACGGGAGATGTGCCACTTACTTGAGCAATTACTGGAAGTGCGTAGATGGTAGGGAATACTGATGGCGAAGTTTCCTGACGAAGCGTTATTAGAGCTGGAGATGTTACACTCAACTTCAGACTGATCATTGGTCGGGCTGGCGGTACAGGATAACTCATAGCCATGAAACATCGGGAGCAGTTTTAGTTCATCCCCGGCCAAAGCATCAATCACGTCGATATCAGAGGAAGTATCGGATAACAATGCGTGCTCTAGAGACTCTAGCGCTAGGAGAGTAGGGGAGCTGGAGTTAACGGGTGTGAATGATTGAGTTCCTGGATTGGCGTGATTGGGCGGGGTGATGTCGATGCAAAGTTTCTTTCTCGAGCGCTGTTCTGGCGGACTTGAAGGCATTGTTTCGAAATCATCATCGGTGACTACAGATGATGGCATTGTGCCTAGCGCAGCCTGAGAAGGTGTATTCTCTGCCGTCGATCCGTTTGGCGACGAGCTGAGCATTATGATAGTGTCCGAATTGTTGGATGAATCATATACAATGCGTAGATCATCATTCGCAAAGTCTGCTTTCCTCTTGGTGCCCATCGTGTGTGTGACTTTATCGCAGTAAGAACCAATGACTGGGTCTGCCCCGTCCAACTGAGTAATGTCCTGAAACTATAAACGTAAATATCTGAAGGAATAGCACAATAGAGAGTTTTTGGACTTACTTGAACCTGGTCCTCCTTATCCAATAACTTGGCACCATCAAAATCGAGAAAAAAAGCGGTCGGGTCTTCAAACTCTGAATTGATTCCGTCGTGTTCGTTGTCGTCTTCCTTGTCTGTCTCTGACTCTTCGTCGCTATTATTCCCAATCTCCTCTTTAAAAACAGGCCGAGGGTTGACCAAGTCAAATGCAGGCATAGGATTGATACCTGGAATTCGACCATCGATATATGCCCATGCTGTGAACCGGAACTCCCAAAGATATTTCATGCATGTTACGCAGAAAGTGAGCGCACCATCCTTCTTGATCAAATCCCGACATTTAATTCCCTGTTTCGAAAACATTTTGTCCTTACGTTTGAAGACCATCAGTCGTCCTTTGGAAAGGCCAATATATCTAGCCGAAATAAGGGTCCGAACATCTATCAGTGGCTCGATTCTAACAGCCGCAGGCTTGTGCGACAACGACAAAACCTCGTGCAAATTGTTGCATTGCGGATTATGGCAGAAAGAGCTCGTGCGCTTGTGATATACAAACACACGGTCAGCTACTCTTATCAGTAAACAGTACAGCATCTAGAAATTCTAAAACATACCCTCTGAAAGATATTTCCCAATTCCTGATATAGTCTTGGCTGCACCAAGCTCCATAGCGCTCGCTTTCCAGTTCGAGAAAACCTGGGTGGCTGCCTGACCTCGCGGGAGCTCACACCAGAGTTTTGATTGGAGTCGTGCCAGATGTTGAGCTTCCAAGTCACCAACGGGTTGCACCTCATCGTATCTATCCCGAATGAGCTGCCTTGGCAACATGGTCTTCACATAGGCACGGAATTCGTCGGTGGTTTCATGTGCGAATGAAAATCGGGCAGCAACAGTACTTGGGCTGCTGTTGATGTAGTATAGTCCATCCGCGCCTTTTTCCGTGTCGATGTGTTTGCATTTGTACTTATCAAAGCTGATCTCTTCGTCGCCGTTTACTGACGACATGACGCGTGCTGGTTGATCGGACGGGTTGAGTGACTGAGGAAATTCGTCAGTAGCACGCCAGTACCCGTTGGGGTCAGTTGGGCTACTCTCAAAATTGAACAAAATTGAGGCTGGAGGCAGGGTTAGTGCGGTGTTTGTTGGACGGAGATTATAGATACTGACTTGCAGATCTAGGCGAGTCGGGCGACGCAGAAGAGAAATCTGACACTTCGTGCAAACAAGATTCGTCGGATGACTCTTTTCGAGGCATGAGCAGATCGAAGTGCTGAAGAGGTTTGCAAGAAGTGGTTCTGCACATGAGAAGCGAGGGTGGAAAGGTTTGTTTACAGTGCGAGAGCAACAAGGCACCAGGCAACCTATGACGAATTGCGCACCCACACTCAAATTTGAAGGTGATATTGAAGGAAATAAATAGAGCAATTTGTTTAGAGAAATCATATCTTGCGGTCAAGAAAAAAGAAGATTGAGAGGGACCACTACCTGGGCAACGCTTCTTATGCGATTCTGATGCGTACCATAATTTGGGGCAAGCCAAGAGACATTTTTAGATAAAAATAGATTAGTATGTTAAAAATAATAATTCAAGTCAAACTGTACACCCCATAGAACGGGCTGCAACTTATCCATTATATTCACTATTTAGGTATCCAGCCAGTCCACGAAGACTTCGGACAAGGAGTCTTTCGAATCAGTAGTAACCCATCAGCTTATGTCACTGCTCGTAACATAGTATTGATCCGGTCTGATAATTTTGGTGCAAGTTAGTATATCACAAGAACTTGAGAAAAACATCCGAAGTCATTGGTGTGAAGTTAACCAAGACACAACATTGCAGTCAGCGATCCGAGGACATCGGCATATCATTTCCCCGACAAACCGTTAGCGTCGCTGGCAGAACCTCGGGTTGAGAAAGTCCCCGCCAAAATTTCCTGCCCATTCGAACTTTCATGTACCATAGCTTTTGCACTACATTGACTTCTCACAAGTCACTACATTCACAATGAAGCGCAAAGTTGGCGCACTAGAAAAGGTCGATGCAGACATTCTCTCATTGCGCTACAGAATTAAGAGAGATCCTCCGAGTTATCGCGAAGAATTTGTCGCGCAGTTTACCCAGTACGAGACTTTACGAGACCTCTTCCTCGCCGCTCCTTCGACAACCGACAATGGAGGTCTGATTTCTCTGAGAGATCTCATAGACTTTGTGACACATGTTTCAGATTGCTATCCAACCATTACGGCACATTTTCCGCAAGATCTCATCGACATCATCAGCAAATTTCATGATGAGCTGGAACCCGAGCTTCGAGAAAAGATTGTTTCTAGCCTCGTGCTATGTAAGCCAGGACCTCAAGCTCTATCCGAAGCTTAAACTGACTCCATTTTAGTAAGAAACAAAGATGTGATTGATTCGACTTTGCTCTTGAACACCCTATTCCCTATTCTCATCTCCACACATTCCAAGGCCCTCCGAGCGCTCCTCTACACGAAGATAATATCGGATCTTCGATCCTCAAATACGAAAACCACAAATCACAAGCTGAATCGCGCTTTTCAAACCGCGCTTTTCAACCTTGTAGTGTCTGACCGGGAATCACCCAAGGCGTTATGGGCTACAAAGATTTGCAAGGATATGTGGAGACGACAGATCTGGACTGATACTAAGGCGGTTGAGATACAAAAGGAGGCTGCACTCTCGGAGAATGAGAAAGTCGTCAATAGTGCAGTGCGCTTTTTCCTCGGAGGCGACAAGGAACGAGAAGAAGCTGCTGAGGAAGACAGTGGCGGCGAAGAAATTGATATGGACAAATTGAGACATCAAGCTGTCATAAACAAGAAATCCAAGAAACAGGCTAGAGATCTGAGGAAAGCAGCGGCGTCTGTGAAACGGAAGGACAAGAAGAAGAGTGCACCCCACCCACTCAACTTCTCAGCGTTCCACCTTCTACATGATCCTAACGGTTTTGCCGAGACCCTCTTCAGCAAGCAAGTCAACAGCTCAAGAAACAAGCTCTCGTTGGATACGAGAATTCTTTGCCTCAACCTTGTTACACGTCTGGTGGGCCTGCATAAACTTCAAATCTTGCCGCTCTATTCGTACTTCCTCAAGTATCTGACACCGAAACAAGCATCGGTAACCTCCTTCCTTGCCTGCCTCGCTCAGGCCACACATGACCTGGTACCTAATGATGCGCTTGAACCATTGGTTCAGAAGATAGCAAATGAATTTGTCAGCGAAGCTTCAGCTTCTGAAGTCTGCGCATCGGGATTGAACGCCATTCGAGAAATCTGTGCGCGTCAGCCACTTGCGATGAGCGATACCTTGCTCCAAGATCTTGTCATGTACAGAAAGAGCAAGGACAAGGGCGTCATGATGGCCGCGAAGGGTCTACTTAGTCTTTATCGCGAGGTCGGTGCAGAGCTGCTCAAGAAACGAGACAGAGGAAAGGATGCCTCTATGGGATTGCGGGCCGGCGAGATCAAGCAGCGTCGATTCGGAGAGGAAGAAACTGGAGAAATCTTTGGTATCGATCTCCTTGAAAAGTGGAAGGAAGACGAACGCCGCAAGAAGCGTGAGGCACTCGGACTTCCAGCAGACCTCGCTACAGATGAGGAAGAGGAGGACGATGCTGAACACTGGAAGAATTGGGAGGTTGAATCAGACGATAGCGATGAGTCTGAGGGCTGGATAAATGTTGAGAGTGATGGTGAAGACATCAATCTCAGCGACAGCGACGACGAAAAAGAGAAGGCCCGACCTGTCAAGAAGGCAAAGCTAGCCAGTGAGGGTCTGTCTGCAGATGCTGAAAAACAAACCCCTGCCAAAAGCGAAGAGCCCGAGGCAAAGAGAATATCGAAACTCTTGACCACCACCATCCTTACTCCTGCCGATCTCGCCAAGTTGCGCGAACTACAGCTTGCTTCCTCGGTGCAAGCCAATATGACGGCTCACAAACGCCGACAAGCACTCGCGGCTCACCACGCCGACGATGCCATCACAGCTGCGGAGATCGAGGCACCTGGTCTGCTTGGGAAGAAATCGACCAGGGAAGAGAAGATTGCCATGGCGAAGGGTGATCGCGAGGAGCATCATCAGAGTACGACGGCGAAGCGGAAGGAGAAGAAGGAGGCAGAAGGCAAGAGCACGACAAACAAGGAAAAGGCAAGAAAGAAGAATTTCTTGATGACGCTTGGTAAAGCGAAGGGCAAACAGAAGAGGAGTCTGGTGGACGTGAAAAAGACATTGAGGGGGCATATCGACAGACAGAAGAGAGGTGGGCGTAGGGGAAATAAGTGATGAACGGGCTCAGTGGAAACGGAGGGGTGTTGAAGTGTTAGAAGATTCGTAGTGTAGCAATGATACCCCGTTGTACATGATGGAAGACGATCAATGGGCCAGGACATGCCTTGCAGTATTCTCCTGTGTGAATTGTATAACACAGAAAGGTTTACATATTCACAAGCTTTGAATACGCTCTTATTCCCAATCCGGACAAGGCAAGGCCTCTCAAGCTCAAAGCTTCGCTTCCCCGCACCTCGGCAGCAGTAGAATCAACTCCATCACCGAACCTCAATAAGCAACCCCACACGTCCTCACAATGCCCACTTCGCTCCTCAACCATCCCAATCACCTCCAACACCATCCTCCTTGATCCAATTACACCCTGACGCTCAATTGCATACTCAATCTTCCCCAATCCACCCACAATGCCCCAACTCCTCAAAATCGCAACCGCCCAATCCCGCACCCTCTCCACGACAGCCGAAACCCTCGCTGCCCTTGAAGCTACTACCAAAACTGCCGCTTCGCAATCCGTCGACCTGATCCTCTTCCCCGAAGCCTATCTCGGCGGCTGTAAGCAACCCAAACCCCTCAACATCAATAAAACCTCCGTGCTAATCACCCTTCTCCAAAGACCCCCGAACCTGTTCCTTCGGTAGCTCCATCGGCTCCCGCGACCCGATCGGCCGCGAACAATTCCTAGCCTACTTCCACGAGGCAGTAGATCTGGGTGATACGCCGCAGGGTGCGGGCGATGACTGGGTAGAGCGGAAACTGGCGCTGCCGAGAGATAAGAAGTATCGCGGCGATGGAACGCGGGAAGAGCTCGAGCGCATCGCGCGCGAGACAGGCGTCTTCATCGTAACAGGGCTCGTGGAGCGTGCCGGTGGTACACTCTACTGCGGCGTCGTATACGTCTGCCCTCGTAACGGCACGCTGGGGAAACGACGCAAAGTCATGCCCACAGGTGCAGAGCGCATGATTTGGGGGCAGGGGTCTGCGTCGACATTGAAAGCTGTTGTTGCGTATATACGGGGGGTGCGTGTATGTATGGGCAGTGCTATTTGTTGGGAGAATTACATGCCGTTGTTGCGGCAGAGTTTGTATATGCAGAATGTGAATCTGTGGCTTGCGCCGACGGCGGATGCGCGGCCGACTTGGGAGGGGCTTATGAGGACTGTCGGGATTGAGGGGAGGTGTTTTGTGGTCAGTTCGAATCAGTGTGTACGAAAGAAGGATTTGCCCGGGTGGATTGCGGGGAAGGACAAATCTGCAGACCATGACGTCGGGAAAGGGACGGCATCGATATCGACTTCGCAGGTTTCGGCGGGGGTGGTGAACGGGGTTGAGGGAAGCCATGCGGGGAGAGGAAGGAGGAGAAGCACGATTACACTTACGGAAGACAGACACGAAATATGCTGGCCGATTATTGAAGAAGCGAACGGAAACGGCGAAAACGAGACTGTCTCTTCATCTGCAATATCAGAAGAAGACCCTCCGAGTCCAAGAACTACCCATCACCCAGCACCTCCCTCTCTCCCATCCAAATCACCCCTCTCCCACCTCACCACCGTCCAACCACCCTCCTCCTCTTCCTCCCAAGACGACTTTGTCTGCCGCGGCGGTTCGCTAATCGTCTCCCCCTTCGGTGACGTTCTTGCCGGACCGCTCTGGGACGTCGACGAGGGCGGGTTACTGATCCAGGAAGTAGATTTCGAGGACTGCGAACGGGGACGCTTGGATTTGGATGTTGCGGGGAGCTATTCGCGGATGGATAGTTTCCGGTTGCAGGTTGAGGGGTTGGATTTGAGTCCGCCGGCCTAGTTGGAGAAAGAAGGAGAGGGGGTCAACGGGAGGTGTGAGATCTGACACGGAAAAGTGAAATTGTTGTTGTATTGTAGATTGTGTATATATGCTTCGTGGTGCGACATAGTTATGCAGATGTACTGATGTATCGACAGCTTGTTTTCAATCTTTCACAAATGACACTCCTCCCAATATACCGAGTACTATTTGGAAATCTAAAACTAAACATCGGCATCGTAGACAGTGCTACAACACAGTAATCACAGAAAAAAAAAACCCATCATATTCCCAACACACCCAGAATCCCGCTGATCTAACGGGTCATTCAAAGGGACAGCTCATCTCTGATACAGAAAAAATAAGTAGTACACTCACAACGCATCACACACCCCGACCAACGCAAATATCAGCACCCAATTCATGTGTTACCGACTCCGTTAACGAGATCAGGACACAAGACCAAGACCGACAGAACAACAGGAGACTCGGAATATATCAAAAGCAATCCGAAAACATCTTTAAGAACCCAAAAAAAAGAAAATAAGATAAAAATTTCTAAACCTTTTGAATTTCCCAATTTTCCCTAGTCGACCTCGAATCGAATCTAAGAGAAGGGAAGCAAGATGAACCACTCCACTACGGAAAAAGGTACTACAATACAACTACAATCTCCCTCAAAAATAAAAGTTCTAGTCGTCTCTATTCCTAGTCAAACCCCTTTTGCTCTACCCCTTCGCCCCCCTACTGCCACTCCTCCCCAACACAGGACTACTAAAACTCCCCCTAGGACTCCTAACCACCGGTCCCATCAGTGGCACCCTCGGTACTCCCAACTTCGTCTCAAAAATCTTCATCACGAGCGCCTGCACTGCCCTCTGCACATCGCTCGCCAGCTCCGTGCCCAGAAGCCCCACTACCAACGGCGCAAAAACATCGACGTGTTTCTCGAACTCGCCTTCCGGGAAATTAATGTATCCGTCTAGGACCGTGACCACAACGGGCCGCCACGTCACGATATTGCGTTGTTGGGTTTCGTCGTCAAGATCGATGTAGGATGCGATTATGTCTTCGCAGAGAGGGAGGAGCGCGGCTTCAGTTTCGGAGCGCGAGGCGGCGCGGTCGGTGGACGTGTCGTGGTACATGCGGAAGAGGATGGATACGTAGACGGATGCGGAGCCCGATTCTTGTTTGAGAAGGTTGGGTGGTTGTTTCATGAAGCCTTCGCGGAAGAGGCGGGTGCGCAGTTCGCGATCCGCGTTGAAGCGCTTTGCGAAGTGATATGATTTTTTCAGTACGACCATTAGGCGAAGAAGCTCGCCTGAGGGTATCTTTTCGTAGACGGATTCGTTGGTGAAAAGCTCTTGAACTGTTTCGATCATTAGAAGCTGGAGGACACATTTTGTAATTATTTGATTGAAAAAGCGTCGTCGAGCTGCGGTGACTACGACTGGGGGTTGCTGGAGATCCTTGTCTTCTGGTCGATAGTCTTCTAAATCTTGGGTTTGGCGTTTTGGTAGTGGCGAAGGCATGCGTTGATCTATGGCAGTCGTGCTAGACGCTTCGGATGTAACCACCGAGGCCCGCCGTGGACTTGAAAGACCATTGATTCCGAGTGCATTGTCAGCGGTATCAGCGTGGGACGCATCGGTGGGAGTTTGAAGCTGCAAGTCGGCGTGAGGAGCAGTATCAGATGTTGGTGTCTTGCTACTTGTCCCGTTCGTTGGGGTATATGAAGTTGCACCACCTGCGGCCGCTGAAAATAGTGCTGTCGCCTCAGTCCGCTGGAAGAGATCAACGAATGCCCTGACAATCTGATTCCAATGTCGCGGCTCAAACTTCTGCACATTTTGGAGAATGAGTTGCTGCAAGCAATTGCTGCCGATTCGTGCTAATGTGTCGTTTTCTTGGCAGATGCAAAGCGCGAGAAGGTCGAGGAACCGATCAAGCATATATTCGAGTGATTCGAAGAAATGTGTGAAGAGCTTAATCATGTTCCTGAGGGCTTGGATCATGGTAGTTGAAAGCCATACAGACAGTTCTTCATGATTGAGAACCTTTGACATTTCGGACTTCGACTTGAGCACCATGAAGATCGGGTAGAGAAGCTGCCGCCACAATATATCCCAGAATTCTTGAGGGAAATCGCGTCCGTAGTTGATGAGAGTTTCGAAGAGGTAGCTCAAAGCCCTCGATCGGACTTCTAGATCCTCGCCAGTCATGAGCACATCATGGAAAGCGAACAGAACTGGGAACCAGAACTGTTCCTCTTGTGTTTGTCGGCTAGGCTGTTTAGGGATTGCTGCACCTTTATCCGTGTCTTTGATGAAACCTGCCCGAACAGATAGCGGACATTCGGGCGTTCGGAGCATCTTGGGTACGGAGGATTTGAGTAGCTCGATGGCTTGTAATGACTTCTTTTGGAATTTGAAGTTCTTCGAAAACTCTGTGAGACAAACAATGAGGTCCGCGAATGCACCTTGAGAGATGACGATGCCGAATCGTGAGCTATAAACTTGTGACACGTTTTCAAATGCCAGGTTCACGATTCCCTCTGCTTATAATTAGGATCTCTTCCAATGAAAAGGGGACAAAACTTACCGTAAGGTTCTCGGGCAGCGACGGTGAAGACACCAAACATGGTCTTCCATCCCGATCGGATGTTCTCTCCGCGTGCTTGTATCATTTGTATAAGACAGCGCAGTACCATGTCTTTGACAGGAACAACGCTCGCGTTGCTGATGATGTGCTCGAATGGCTTGAGGAAGTCTTTTTGAAACTTGAAACCAGGCAACTCTTCGATTTCCATAAATTTCATGGAAAGCTGTCGTAGTGAATTCAAAGCAAAGAAGACGACGTTGGTGTTGGTATGACAGCCAACCTCGTTGAAGTGCGCCCCAAGAACTTGCCAAATGTTGGTCCACTCGAAACGGACACGGTTCATGTTGTACCCGCTGATCTCGACCAACTTTTGTAGACTATATGTGCGAGGAGAATCGCTCTGGCCTGATGATTGGATTTCTTGCCAACTGACCTGAACCAGCGCCTTGACAAAGTCGACAATGGCATCGCCAGAGAGGTTGGCGGTGTTGGTGAAAATTCTGTCGACGCCTCGAACCATATCCGTGGATCGACTTTCTTCAGCGACGTCTGCTTGATATTGGATATTGACGCCGGACGTTGGTCGTCGACGGTTGTTTGGCACATTGAGTGATTTGCGACCTGCTGCCGACCCGGACTGTATTTGTGCCTTTGAGACGTCAGGAACAGCACGCTCGTCGACACCGGTCGATATGAGTTGAAATCGGTCAAGTTGTGATATACATGTCAAAATATCCCGCCAAGACTCCCGGAGGAGGTTTCCTTCCGTATGAGCAACCTCGATTAGCACTTTCAAGGCCTCGATGTTCTTTGCCTTCATTTCGCTGATGTTGTACAGATTCGTAGAGCGTGCGAGGAATGAGACAAACGCCTGTCTCGGACTCTCGAGATCGAATAGACAAGAGACACGGATAGCTAGTTTGATGCCCTCAATACAGAGTCTCACGATTTCTGTGTTGTGATCTTGCGCCTGACCTGATAGTGCTGTGAGGAAGGGCATCCAAGTGACTTCAAACATGGGCCCAACATGCTTTGATGAAGAAGCGGGGATGAACTTGGATACAGGGGTTTTTGTTGCCGTCCGCCTTTGAGCACGCAGTAGTTGTTTGTACAATTGCTCCGTCTTGTTGGCCATTTCTTCGGATGCCTGGACATACGCTTCTCGCTGCAGATCTCTTCCTCCAGTGAATGCTTGGCCAATACCTGCTGCCAAACCCACAGCCGGCCGTGGCACACCCACGAGATTTGCGGCAGCCTCCTGTTCGGTCTCCAGTACAATCTCGTTATGTGCGATGTCTTCGAAGATGCCTTTGAGATAATCATCGGGAAGATCGGCATTGTCGTTGATGCCACGATTGTTCTTAATGAAGTCCTCTGGTGTCATACGTTTACCCTTCATCTTCTTGCTATGCTGGTCCACATTCAGCATAATGACTGAGTATGAGAGGACGTATGCAGTGTCGGCGTTCGCAAATGCATTAGGGTTTCCAGTAATATAACGTTCGGCGAATTTCAACATGAATCGATCAATTTTCTGAGCTTCTCCTGGAAGACGGAATGACTGAAGGAAACGTCGCAATGCATCCACGAATCGTGTCTTGGTAAAATCCATCAAGTCCACAAAAGCGTGCATGATTGCAATATTATTTGGATCACCTTCGCCGAGGAATTCACCAAGAGCTTTCTTATCCACCCCCTCGTTTCCTATGAAGAATTGTGCGATGTCCCCGGGGGCATCGGATGCGATAAAACCGTCCTTAATTAGTGCTTTCAAGCCACGTTTGGGTTTGAAGCTAAATTGACGAAGATCGTTGGTGAGTGCAGTTTTCTTTTGTTTTGCCTTCTCCAACTGACCGAAGTCATCCTCGGCGAGGGGTGTTACCGTTCCAGAGTCCGCACCAACATTAGGGGAATCAGTAAAGATCCGTGTCTCCATTGAGGATCGAAGGTCATCAACCGAGGCCCTGACGTCGGTTTTTGAATCTCTGATGCTGTCAGCAATAGATTGCTGGGACCAGTTTACAAGCGACCGTAGTGTTTCCACAAGAGCCTCAAGAGCGTCTTGCTTCATGGCATAATCTGGTGGATATGAATGGTCAGGTTCATGCGGAGCATTCATCGATGCAGTAGAAAGAGATGGCGGCAATGTTCCCCGGATATGCCAATCAGGCTGATGGGATTTTTTCTCACGATGCTCTTGATAGGCTTGTTGCTGCATTGCTGATACCACAACAGGAGTGCTAGACAGTTTAGAGAGATGTTCAACGAAACGCTGGAACATATTGTCCAAAGCACTCCGATCGCAATCGTAGTTCAGGTAAATTTCAACCAAAGCCCGAGGATCAGCAGCCAGTCGTCCAAATACTTGCAATATATATTGCTTCTGGAAGACAGGGGCGCTTCGTTTATCCAGTATAGCCAAGTAAATTTCTTTGAGGAAAACCTCAATCTCCTTTTTGAGCATAACACGTAGATACTTGAGCATGTGCCAGAATATCTCGCAGCTAACCTCAAACACTTTGCTAATAGAGCTTGCGCCATTCCTGCTCAAGCTAAGGCACAAATATTGTTTAATAGCCTGAATAAATGTTGTGGGCTCATCGGCGCTGCTACCGCGTATAGTTGCGTATGGTGATACGAACACGGCAATGTTATTGTGCAGTAGAGTGTTGATGATGTGTAGGGAAAGAAGTTTCGACCTCATGCCCTGTGATCTAACATCCTGGGCATGGTCCACCGACAACCCTTTTGTGCTTAATCTGCACATGGCTCTGAAAACGAGATATGCATCTTTGACAAAGATTTCGTCCTCCTCATCCTCGTCAGAGCCTTCTCCGTGGTTGGGGTTGGGTGATATGTCTTGGCCGGAGACCTGTCTTGATCCAGCCTTCATCTGTATTCGTGTGACGAGTGTAGGAGCATTATCGTGTATTCTATCATCGTTGAAACTCATGTTGTTCTCGAAGCTTTGTAATGTGATCTTAGGTCCGGTATGTTTGTCAACAGGCTTGTCGCTTGGTTCGCCAGACTCGGTATCGGAACCATCAGCTTCTTCTCCATCTTCCTCGCCTTCTCCATTCATGCCAGATCCATCGATGATGGAAGGGGTGCCCTCCAGGTCATCTCTAATGTTTTCTTCGGAGTCGGCCTTGTCGTTAAACGAAAGCCGGGACATGTTAAGGCGCGCCTCCTTTGCTGCAAGCCTGCTCTTGACCCTCTCAAAAACGGTTCCAACCATTTGTGTAAGTGCGCCCTGCGCGACTTGCTGATTTGCACTTGATTTAGAAAGCAGAAAGATGTTGTAAGTTAGTCGCACTGCCTTGAGCAGACCGGCGCCGTGAACGACAATCTTGTCATTGAGAATGGCAGCCAGCAATGACTTAACGATTTGAAGTTGGATATCGGGTGGTGTAGCCTCCCCCTGAAAACAATCGCATATGGTGTCTATAGCCCGCTCAATCAGAGGTGGAACCTCTTGGTCACCCTGGGGCTCCGACGGGACGGAGAAATACGAGTAGCTGATCAGTTTTCCTATGCAATCCAGGGCGGTGATGGATACTGCTACGGTGTGCGCCTCGGATGCCAACTGCAGCGGCTCAAAGAGAATTTCTGGGTTGATGCGCGAAGGGTCTCCGGCCCTCTTGATCTCAGCCAGCGCATTCGCGGTGGCATCCCCGAGCTTCTTGTTCTTCCTTGCATCTTTGGACGAAGCAATGGTCTCGAGAGCTGTGACGACGAAAACCAAGGAGCTCCGAGTTGAGGGTCTTGTCGCAGTAGTGGCAGCGGTGGATTGTGAATCGGTTCGGGGTCGGTTTTGCTCGAAGAAGTCTGCGGTGCGCGGTGTGTCTGAGCCATTCGGGAGATGCAGCGTGGGAGTTGAGGGAGTCGGGGTTGAGGTATCAATCTGCTGTGGCCGATGCGCTCGTGGTGTCTTCTCCCCAGTGTGTTCAGTCTCTTCAGTCTCTTCAATCTGTTCAGTCTGTTCAATCTGCTCGGTCCTTTCAGTTTCTTCAGTGTCCTCTGATGTGCCATCATCCTCTTCTTCGTCGTCCTCGTCGTGCTTCTCGTGCACCTCGGCGTGCTCTGGTTTGGATGCCGGCTGCGGCGGAAGCTCTCCTTCCACCTCCTTCTCGTGTAGGGGCTGCTGCGTGCTTGTGGGATTGCCCGGGATCGCGGGCGGGGTTTCTGTGGCGGCCATGGTGAATTGGTGGGTGGGTGTTCACAGATGGTCGTGGGTGCTGGCGTAGGGGATGCTTCTTCTTTCACTGTCAAATGCCTAGCGGGGTGCTTGCTTCCCCATGGCTGGCTGGCGGAAGGCAGGCGCGGCGATACGGTGGCAGGTGGGAAATGTGTAACTCTGTGGAACACAGGGCCGAAGCGACAACTTGTCAAGAATTGTAGAGAAAAAGAGGAATGCAAGAGAGGGAACTGGAATCACGATAGAGCGTCCGAAAAAAGCAAGGGCCGGGAGTCCGCAAAAGTGAACGTGAAATGACAAAGTGTCTTTGGGGCCAGCACGAGCAGCAGTCGTCCCTCAGTGCTCAGTCCGAACCAGGGCACGCGTCAGCCTCAAGCTCAGCTCATCAGCGCCTCTTTCCCCTTGCCATGGACCCGCTTAGCTAATCCAGGTGCGTTGACGTTAGCTGCCTCAAACCCGCTCACTCACTCACTGGGCACATCACTGGGCACACTCGGCACCTGTTCCCATTCTGCTTACATAACCCCACCTGACTGTGGCCATCGACTGAACCAATCCCTGTGTCCTACATACTACGGCTCATAGCGGCTGGCTAGCTGTCGGGCGACTCAGGATGCGTCGGTGGAATCCGGATGAGCCGTGACATTGGACGGTTCCTTTAGCTTTCCAAGGTTTCCTTTGGGGCTTCTCATTTGCTCTCTGTTCTGTCCTGTTCTCCCTGTGGCTTGACACCCCCCCTGCTGTGCCACACTTTCCGCGCTTCTCTGTGGCTCACCCGCTCTCGCTCCGCCAAGGACGGAGCCCGAAAGCTACTAGCCTGCTTTCCCGGCGCCCAGCTCGACTCTACACTTTTCTGTTGGGAGACAACAACTCTCATCGTCAACAGACTCTGTCCGTCCCTCGAGCTCGCGCGACTCGTGTCCTGTCATCTGTCCGCTCGCTGTCCTCCCACCGTCGTGCCCTCACCTCCCGTCCTCTCTCCTCGTCGGGTCAAATTTTCCGTGTACGAATATCGGCATCCTGTCACAATGCCTGCCACAACAACAATGCTTGCCCGGGCCGGAGGCCAATTGAGCGTGAGAGGGTCAATTGCTCTACGAGGTAGCTTGAGTGCCTCGCGGTGCTCGGAATTCGCTGCGTGAGTCCCTCCTCCGGCGCTTGACGCTCTCCGGAGAAGAGCTTTGCTGACAGCCGCAACAGCAGACGCACACCAGCTCTGTCTGCCCTCGCAAGATACTATGCCTCAAAATGTGAGCAATTGATCCGTCCTCGACACCATGGATACCATGGTGCTTTCTTACGATGAATCCGATGCTAATTGGCAATTTCGTAGCGTTCCCTTCTCACACTGTCGTCAACATGCCCGCCCTGTCGCCCACCATGACCGCCGGAAACATCGGCGCGTGGCAGAAGAAGGTCGGCGACTCAATAGCGCCAGGAGACGTCCTCGTCGAGATCGAGACCGATAAGGCACAGATGGACTTTGAGTTCCAGGAAGAGGGTGTCATTGCCAAGATCTTGAAGGACTCTGGCGAGAAGGACATCGCAGTCGGAAGTGTAAGCAAATCCACCGAGACGTTGGCACCAGGCTTCTATATCTCGAACTGTTGGGATATCAGAATGCCGGGAATGCCCGTGCCCCCTCACAAGATGGTCGATATACTAACATGTCCCAGCCTATTGCTGTGATGATCGAGGAGGGCGGTGATGTATCTGCCTTCGAATCCTTTTCCGTTGAAGATGCTGGCGGCGATAAGGCTGCTGCACCAGCTCCCAAGGGGGGTGAGGCTGCAGAGGCCAGTGAGCCTCCAAACTCTGGGTCAAGCACCGCTCCCCCCGCGAAGGAGGAGGCCCCTGCCGCCATTGAATCCGACTCGACTGGTGCCCGGTTAGAAACCTCGCTCGACCGACAGCCCTCCGTTTCCCCCGCCGTGAAGAAGATTGCTCTGGAGAAGGGTGTACCGCTCTCCTCCATCAAGGGCTCTGGTCCCGGCGGAAAGATTACCAAGGAGGATGTGGAGAAGTTCAAGCCTGCAGGCGGAGCACCCGCTGCCGGTGCTGCCACTGGCCTCCCCACCTACGAGGACACTGAGGCTACTAGCATGCGCAAGGTCATCGCTAAGCGTCTGACTGAGAGCATGCAGCAGAACCCCCACTATTTTGTTGCCTCCAATATCTCTGTCTCCAAGCTTCTCAAGCTCCGTGCGGCTCTCAACGCATCTGCTGATGGCCAGTACAAGCTGTCGGTGAACGACTTCCTCGTCAAGGCTGTTGCTGCTGCCGCCCGTAAGGTTCCCGCTGCCAACTCGTCGTGGCGCGAAGACGGCGGAAAGGTCATCATCCGCCAGCACAACGTTGTTGATGTATCGGTCGCCGTCGCTACCCCTGTTGGCCTCATGACACCTATCGTGAAGAATGTGAATGGTCTCGGTCTGCAGTCCGTTTCCGCGCAGGTCAAGGACCTTGGCAAGCGTGCACGAGACGGCAAGCTGAAGCCCGAGGAGTACCAGGGCGGAACCATCACCATCTCCAACATGGGCATGAACCCTGCCGTTGAGCGATTCACCGCTGTTATCAACCCACCTCAAGCCACCATCGTGGCTATTGGCACAACACAGAAGATTGCCGTACCTGGCGAGCCGACCGAGGATGGCACTCCCAGCGTAGAGTGGGACGACCAGATCGTCATCACCGGCTCTTTCGACCACAAGGTTGTTGACGGTGCAGTGGGTGGTGAATTCATGAAGGAGCTCAAGAAGGTTATTGAGAACCCTCTGGAACTCTTGCTGTAGATGGATTCTTTGTAATATGTGTACGCTGAGTTGGAAGAGGTTGGAAGTAGGGGCGGGGTTTAGACAGCGCGTTGGTGGAAAAACTTTTTGATCAGCTAGTGTCTTTGTTCGAAGAGCGAGCGGACTGAGAGTTTTTTCTCCACATGGCAAAGCACGAAATCTTGTACAATGAAATGCTATTTTCTACTTCATATCTTTACGTGTATCGCCCGTGGTTGTTGAAAAGAGAAAAACAGACATGGTTATTCATTAAATTTTCTCACGATTCTTTCGTTGCTACTTCTGACACGATAGCCATTTTCAAATCCTAACGCATATACTATTCAAAATACGAATAGACGACATCTCCACTCCCCAAACATCACATACCCCACCTCAGTCTCCCCTCCTTCTCCCATAACCCAACTACCACCGTGCCATCTCCCCTTAGCCCTCTCTCTAAACCCTACAAAGCCTCCCATCCTGAGTGAAAATCCCGGACCTCCCACCCCCCACACTCCCCCTCAATGTCCACTCATCACTCCCAACCCCACTCAGGACCCAAAAAACACCCTCCGAATCCCACCGGCGCTTGATGTCCGCCAAACGCGCGTAATTCGTCCCGTAGAAAGAATCTTTCCAGTCCGGTTCCTGCGCATCGCCTTCATTGAGATAGGAGCCTGAGTTGGGGGTGATGGCGCGCCAGGAGGCGAGGTGGGACTGCGTTGTCAAGTCATCAGTCCGCTATCTCGGTGGGGGGGTCGAAGAAAAAAAAAACCAGAGAGGGGAAAGGAATGGAAAACGAAATAGATGGGATGGATACGTACCTGCAACCTCCTATGTCTCACCCTCAAGTCCTCAAAACTCACAATCTCGCTCTGGCCATCCCAATGCCAATTCCCCTCGTATCCCTGATTATGATTCACCGCCTCCCGATACGCCGGCTGCACTGCATTATCCGGGAACCCGGATACCTTGAGTGAGGGACAGTGGTCGATGCCGTGGAAGGTGTAGCCGCCGCCGTTATTCTCCTTTTCGATGAAGGAGCGGATCGCGGACGCCATGGTGTCGACGGCAGCGGGGGAAGCGTGGTTGGCGCGCGTGAAGAAGCGAGAGCCGATTAGGGTGCTGGAGACTTTGTCGCCGAGGGCGCGGCGGTGGAGAGACCTAGGGAATACGGACTCTTCTTCTGGGGCAAAGGTAGAGTCGGTGAAGATGTGGTTTTCGTGTTGGCGGATTTGGAGGGATGAGGGGATGGCGATGGGGATTCCGAGCGCGTTCAGTTCCTGGAAGAAAGGGCGCAGGAAGTCGCGGTGTTCGGCGGTTGTGCGGTTTGGAAGGGAGATCGAGGTGGTGAATGTGTAGCCTGTGGTGTTGCTGGAGGGGAAGGGGGTGTGGCGGATGAAGTTGTAGCTGGGGGACGTGGTTAGTTTGGAATTTTGGTTTTTGCATGGAGATGATGGAAGGGTTGAGAGGAAATGGAATGTAATACCCTAGTCCGCCAGCTTCGCAGATATCCAGTGTAAATTTCCAATATGCCCGCATGCCAGCCCAGAAGGTTTCTAATGGAAGTCCACTTGAGTTTCCTTGGCCCGGTACAGTGGATAGGTTGATGCTGGTTGACGTAGTTGTCGTTCGAGGGAATGCTTTTATGATGACGGAGGTGATGATGCCGTAGTTTCCTGTCGAGAAATTAGATTATGCTCGAGTAATACCATGTGACATGAGGGATTGTATATCGTACCGGGACCTCCGCCCCTGAAAGCCCAGAAGAGGTCTTTGTTCGTATGTGGATCTGCAGTGACAAACCTGCCGTCCGCTGTGACTGCTTGAATACTGAGTACCTGATCCGCTGCCTAAGAACAAAGACCCAATCAGCGTATGTTACGAATGGTCTCCAGTTCGTGATAGTACTTACCAGCCCTTTAGAGCTCGTCCAAACACTATGCCCGCCTCCTTGAAGGAATCCACCCGCAATTCCCACGGTGGGACCGCCTGCCGAAATGAAGGTAATGTTATGTCGAGTCATAGCTGCCGAGGCATCCAGTGCTTGAAAGCCGCCACTGTAGGCAACTGCCCGGCCACTATATTCAGAGGATATGTATTCAGGATGATACGTGAAATCCTTGAGGTTGTGAACCCAGACAGAAAGGGAATTGCCGCCAAGGGCAAGGCCGTTATAATTGTGACCAGAGTTTCTTCAATGTGGTCAGAATGATCTAGGCGTAGGGTGGGAAATCTTTTACTTGATGACAAGACGTATGTTTTGATTCCTGGCAAAGTTGACAGCCATTTGAACATGACGGACTGTAGTGGCGTTAACTACATAGACTGGATATCCACCCTGTGTGCATGTAGAGTTGGGATTCGAGGTCGGCACACAGGAATAGCCTGTCGCCCAAAGGGACATGAAAGATATTGGGTCGTTGGCGCTGGTTAGGATTTAGCGTCTTGTCCAAAATTATCAGATATTCAAAGGAACACTTGCTGTAGAGCCGAAGTTGTCCATTGCCTCTTAAGATCCTCACATCTTTTGGCGTTGTAATCTGGGCCATTGTAGCATGCACTTGCTAGCGGCTTTGGCTTCAACAGGGCCCCTTCCAGAGCATCGTTGAACTCCTCCCATTCTTCTTCGCTGGGCCAATTATCATCGCCAGGTATGTATTTGCATTCCCGGCGTGGAAGATTAGGACCCAAGCCTCCAAAACGAACAGCGGGATAGCTATCTGCCTCTGCCTCAGAAAGTTGGATCCGTTCAAAAGGAAAGTTGAGGGCAAGAGCCACAGATGGCAAGGAAATCAAGAGGATGTTGAAAACCAACATTTTGATAATATATCATATCGTAGACGGTCAAGGTGGGGAACATAGGATTGATAAATAAAGGGATGACGACAATAGACAGGAATACGAGTGCATTCAAACTCAAATACCGTACACCCACATTCGACATGGATGGTATAATCGCTGCAATGTGAGGATGTAACTATTCCCGCAATCCGGATAGTTAATCTAAAATGCAGTACGCTCCCGTGTCGAGCTTCGGACTATGCTGCGAACCTGTTAAATACCCCTGCATTTGCAGGAATCTCAACGCGCATCAGGACCACGCGGGTGTTCTGGTTGCCGAAGAAGGCTACTCCAGTCTTGTGGTTGGCAGACATGGTGGTAGAAGCTCGTATTGCCAGAAATACGGAAGTAGCCAAGATGGGTGGGAAAGGTAGGTGGCTATCGTGCTGAGAAACGCATGTTTCCAAATTCGATATCTCACCGCCCAGCAATCCTGTTGAACATTTCTGGCCGCAATCATGTCGGAGGGACTCCGCCCGAAAATCGGAGATTTATATGCCTTTCCCCACGGTAATATATGACAGCATGGTCACTTGATCGCGAGGCTTATTGAATGGCTCGGGAATAATGCTGTGTCTCTCGAGCGTTATCCTGTTATGGAGGTCGGATCGAAGATGCGTTCAGCCTGGTTACTGTGGACTTGGTCAATTGTCCCTACTGTATTGCTTACGAAATATGGATTGTTAGATGACGCTGGTTGCACGAATTCGGACATGGACACACAGCATAAGCGGCAGTTCAATTCGAAAGATAAAGTTGGTCCAATTCCTATTTCAATAACAACCATAACGCCTCTGGGGTATATAACTCTGCAGATTTGTAGCAACGCACCTTTGCCAAAGCATCAAAAAACCAAAACTACGTGGAACTCATATCCACATCTTCATTATGTTCAGCACTTCCACCGTTTTCTTTCCCTCGCGCCCGCGACCGTTTCGAATTTGCATTGTTTGCAGCAGTGGTACTGACAGCGCGTTTTCTCCTCCCTCTCGAAGCAGAAGCACTGCCAATGGACGACGGCGTGGATGAGGTACGCTCAGGCACAAGGGTCTCTGGGAGGAATCTGCTATTGCCACCAGCTTCGCGCACGAGCGCCGAATAGAAGTCTTGGACTGCGAGTTGGCTGGCGCTTACCTCGACATCATTCTCTTCGGACAAGGAAGCATCAGAAAGCACTTCTGGCGGAACCAACTTCATCCGATCAATAGACAGCGTGAATGCGCCACATGAGATCTTAGATATGCATACTTTGGGATTGGAAAGGGAAATGGCCATGTGCTTTTGAAGATAACTTGACATGGCAGCTGTGAAGGGCGCGCTTCTGGTATCTCGCAGGCGCTTCCCACGACTGACAAAACCAGAGACGTCTGCACTAGCGATTGTAATATCAACGTGCTTGAGCGAAGTGGTGGAATTTGGGAAAGCCAGCTGTACATGGAGCTGTTGGATCACGTCACGGATCGATTGGCTCGTGGTCGCAGTGAGGCGACGAAAATAGGATTCAAGAGTCGAAGTCAGAAAAGCAGTCGGTAGTCTCAAGGGCGAAACATGAGTATCGAAGTTGGTTTTGAGGTAGTTCAAGAAGAGGTCTCGTATCGGAGCGGGCATCCTTATCAGCAGCAAGGGCAGCGATGTGAAGCCTTCGGGAGATGGGTCGGAGACAGAATCTCTGAGGAGAAGCGCATTGTAGGTTTGGGCTTCGTAGGTCAGATTGACCTGCACGCCACGCGCGTGTTCCGGCGCCGGCACAGAGGATAATTGGGATGCATTGGGATCCAACAATTGCTGATGGTGGTCTATCCAGGCGTCTTCGTCGCCGAAGAGGTTCCAATTGCACTCTTCCAACGGGCCGTACTGGGTGATGGTAGTGTCTGTATTCGCGGCATTGACCTCAACGCCGCGCAGGTTATCGCCCTTGAGCTGGCTCTTCAAACGCGTCGCATGGGTCCTGAGGGCGCGTTGATCGAGGAGCGGAGTGCGGCCGTGGTGCAGCGGGGAGAGGCGATAGAGATGATAAGTCCTGTTGTAGAGCGGGTAGAGAGGGATGTCAGTCATGGCGGAGGCGGACAAGGCGGCGAGGCATGGCCCCAGAGTGTGAGGCGAACGGGGTTGCGGGTGAGATGGCGTGAGTGGTGTGCTGTGGAGGCTGTACGTAGGCACTGGTGGAGTTGTTGTTGTTGTTGTTACGTAGATGGTGAATGGGTTGTGTGTTAGTGCGGGCAGGCTCGCCCACTTTGTGGCAGGCTCGCCCTTGCCCATCCTGGCCTGATGGCTCTTTCCTTGCGTTTGACTCGCCGCACGGGCCCCGGCACCATGGAGGGCAGTCGCAGCCCCACCAACGACGCAGATTGTTGGCGCATAGAATTTCACCGAACTCTCGAGAATCTCCCATTTTTACGGCAGCCCAGCAGGCAAAGCAAAACATTCAAAATTTCTGTAAACGAGGCATCTCCCCCCTCCTCTGATCACGACTTGCATTCTACACATTCCAACCCTCCGTCAGAACTCGCCAGTTCTATTCGCACTCTTGTTTTCTACCCCGCCACCTATCTGAAGAGACGCAGAAACCATGTCTGTTGTGGGCGTTGATTTGGGATCGCTCAACACGGTCATTGCCGTTGCGCGGAATCGAGGCGTCGACGTTGTATGTACATCTGCTGCTGTCATGTTCTTCACATGGCCAACTCTGGTTATTTTTTGTGACATACACTGACATTTTGACAGATCACAAATGAAGTCTCCAACCGTGCCACTCCGTAAGGCCCTACCTCTCACCGCTACAGTCGCAGCACACAATGCTAACAAATATAACAGCACATTGGTAGGCTTCGGCCCCAAGAGCAGATACATCGGCGAGGCCGCGAAGAACCAGGAAATCTCCAATCTTAAGAACACTGTCTCCTCCTTCACGCGTCTAGCCGGCCGCAGTCTCAACGACCCAGATGTTGAGGAGGAAAAGGCGTTCGTCTCTGCACCGCTTGTCGACATCGACGGCCAAGTCGGTGCTGAAGTGTCATACCTAGGCAAGAAGGAAAAATTCACCGCCACCCAGATCACCGCTTCATTCCTCACCAAGATCAAGCAAACCGCGTCCGCCGAGTTGAAGCTCCCCGTTTCCGATGTGGTCCTCAGCGTTCCTGTTTGGTTCACCGATGCCCAGCGCAGGGCTATTCTCGATGCTTCCGAGATCGCCGGTCTTAAGGCTCTTCGCCTCATCAACGACACCACCGCCGTTGCCCTTGGCTACGGTATCACCAAGCTCGATCTTCCCGGCCCAGAAGAGAAACCGAGGAGGGTGGTCTTCGTGGATATCGGCCACAGCACCTACACAGCCTCCGTCGTAGAGTTCAGGAAAGGCGAGTTGACTGTAAAGTCCACCGCCTGGGATCGCCACTTCGGTGGCCGTTATTTCGACAAGGCCATGGTCGACCACTTCGCCAAGGAGTTCAAAGAGAAGTTCAAGATTGACATCAACGAGAATCTCAAGGCCCGCTTCCGTGTCCAGGCTGGCGTCGAAAAGCTCAAGAAGATCCTCTCCGCCAACTCTGTTGCTCCGCTCAACATTGAGTCCGTCATGAACGATGTCGATGTTCGCAGTATTCTCAAGCGCGAGGAGCTTGAGGAGCTTGTCAAGCCTCTGCTTGATCGTGCACTCGTTCCCATTGAGCAAGCGTTGGCCGAAGCCAAGCTCAAGGCCGAGGATATCGACGCCATTGAGATGGTTGGAGGCTGCACACGTGTCCCATCTCTGAAGAACGCCATCTCCGAGTTCTTCGGCGGAAAAACTCTCTCATTCACACTCAATCAGGACGAGGCCGTGGCCCGTGGTTGTGCTTTCAGCTGTGCCATTCTCTCTCCCGTTTTCCGCGTTCGCGACTTCTCGGTTCACGACATCGTCAGCTATCCCATCGAATTCACCTGGGAGAAGTCAGAGGATATCCCGGATGAGGATACCAGTTTGACTGTCTTCAACAAGGGCAATGTTCTGCCTTCGACCAAAATCTTAACCTTCTACAGGAAACATGCATTCGATCTCGAGGCCAAGTACGCCAAACCAGAACTTCTTCCCGGAAAGACCAACCCTTGGATTGGAAGATTCTCAGTAAAGGGCGTCAAGGAAGATCCCAAAGGCGACTTCATGATCTGCAAGCTCAAGGCACGGCTGAATGTGCACGGTATCCTGAACGTTGAATCCGGATACTATGTTGAGGAGGTCGAAGTCGAGGAGCCAATTCCCGAGCCTGCCAAGGAAGAGGGCAAAGAGGGTGACGTACGTAATTCCGATTCTTTTTCAAAATCGAGCCCGGCCAAGCGAGCAGATGAAAATCCACCGCCGCCATGTTCAAAACGAGCAAGAGCCGATTTCCTTTCTCATGATGTTGTTGGTTCTTCTGCGCCTGAGTTTATACCTGATCACAAGCTGACTGATGATGAAAAACAGGCTATGGATGTTGACAAGAAGGACGAAAAGCCTAAGACCCGCAAGGTGAAGAAGCAGCAGAGGAAAGGCGATTTGCCTCTCTCGTCAGGTACTGCTGCATTGGACCAGGCCAACAAAGACATCGCAGCCGAGAGGGAGAACCAAATGATCATGGAGGACAAGTTGGTCGCCGACACCGAAAATACGAAGAACGAACTCGAATCTTTCATCTACGAACTCAAGGACAAAATTATTGGTGTCTACGCCGAATTCGCTAGCGACGAGGAGAAGTCGAAGCTCAACACAAAACTTGAAACCATCGAGGTTAGTACTCATTGCAAATGCTTTCATCTGATCACGTTGCTAACTTGTTTGTAGGATTGGTTATATGATGATGGTGACGATGCTTCCAAGGCACAATACGTCAGCAAGATGGAAGACATCCGATCTATTGCTGGCCCTATCATCCAACGCTACAACGATAAGATCGAGGAAGAGCGACAGAAGGTCCTACAGAAGCAGCAGGATGCCCATGCTGCCAAGCAAGCCGAGATCGAGCGCAAGAAGCGGGAGGAGGAGTCGAAGAGGCAGGCCGAGGCTCCCGCCGCAGACGACACAGAAATGTCGGACGCGGATGCGGTGAAGCCCAATGAGGTTGAGGAGCCATCAGGATAAGCAAGGATACTGGAGTTATAGGGTCACGGTTGAAGACCTCGGATGGTTCGCCAGTCATAGAAAGGGCCCAGGCGTTGTGTAGCAAAAAAGCATTCTGGGGGCACATGATGCAACGGCTCCTTTTTTTCTAAACTGGGATGACCAAAGTGATTAGCATCCATACATCCTCCTCCTCTCTTCTTCTTCCGCCTCTGTCTTCCTCTCCCACATTTTTGTTTTCTCGTTTTTTTTGGATTGGATCCCCTCTACCCGATGTGTCTTACTTTACGAGTGCTTATGGATAATGCTTATGATAGACTTTTACCCCCGTATTATAGATGAGATGAGTATATTATATGAAGATGAAGATTGAATACGAAGGGTTTTTCTTTGCTCAAGTTCAAGATTTTGGGTGCATGGTTTCAAGTGATGATGTTTTAGGGCTGTAGTTATGTTTGTCATATGTATTGTTTAGTTTTTAACGTACATAGACTCGGGAAAATGCATGTTGGATAAGGTTATTGGTGAAGTTAGGTTGTTGGGAATGGAGAAATGATGGGTGAATGGACACGTGACATTGCATTCACATTTCGGAGAAAAACAGGCACGGATAATTCAACTAAGAACCACGAGAGAATTGTGTGGTTACTGAGGGGCATGCACGTGAAGATACTTGTTGGAGTTGTGAATTGCTTGATTGGTTGTTAATGTACTTTGTGTTCACACTACTTTTTAGGACCTTTTAATCATGACAACTCCATACCAAATTCATACTGCATGAATGATTCATATCAGAGCATATGCTTTCATTCAGCAGCCACCCGAGAAACCTTTCCACCCATTCCGCATACTGCTATAAGTTCGGGATCAGTTCTCACAGCCATTGCTTTCCCCATCTACCATGAGCGCATCGCAAGCATACTTTGCGCCTGGTAGACAACGTGAACATCTCAAACTTAGTGTTCCGCGATTGCTATCGACAAAACTCTTGTCATCGAAGATGGCCGGATGATATACGCGACACTGCGCATCCGGGCCTTTCTCGACACAGGCACTGCATCGATTGGGAAGAGTCATGCCATACACCGTTTCGATACATGCAGCGTGGGCGAATTCGCGTTTCGTACTATGAGATAGTTTGAACCAGTCGTCGCGGTAGGTTGGATATCCTTCAGGCGCGCCTTTGGTCAAGAAGTGGTAGAAATCGAATTCCCAGTTGGAAAGAGTGGCTTCTTTGTGGAGGGGAGGATGCCCGATGGACGGCCTATAGAGCGGCATTTTTCTGCAGTATACACGCTTCAATTTGCCCCCATTGGCACTGTGCTCCTTGTCTATTTGGGAGTTGAGATCGTTGGACATAGTTAACCGTGACTCGTCGTTTATGTAATCGTCGTCGTCTTCACCCAAAGGTAGATGATCAAGTTTGGCCCGTTTGTGAGAAAGTTTCGTAGTACTTGAGGAAGATGAAGGGCGCTTGAGGGCAGAACTATTGGTAGAGGTGCTTGGCCGCGGTGTAAAGAGTACCTGGGTAGGTTCTGATTCAGTAAGAGAGATGACAACAGCCTCGCGATGATGGGTGGCCAGTGAAGATGATTGGACCTTTGGACTGGTTAGTGTTCCCCACACGTGTGAGATATAACACCCACTATGTCTTGCGTGAACGGAGCTTTGTTATCGTTCACAGATTTTTCGACGAAATGGGCATAAACTCGGATTTCTCCGTCATCAAGGTACACTCCTTCATCCCACATGAATTCATCTATCTCGCCTTTGCAACTCTTTTCATCGAGATGAAAATGCACCGCTTCACAAGCTTTGTCCTTTCTGAAGGCACCGTACGACAGCCGTTCTAGTTCCTATGGATGGCTCCGAAGTTAGCGATTTCTCCTTGTAGATGTTGCCTGGTCCAGGAACAGGCGGCGAAAGCATAGAAATGATGAAAGTTTGTGTGCATAGAAGGAGCCGTACCTAGTTAGTTTCCAAGTCACGCTCAAATATTGTTTGAATTACCTTGTAGGATCGAACTTTTGAGACTGGAACCAGCTTGCTGTTACCACTGACACAAAACTCCTTGATTAGGACGAACTTGTACGCCATCATTGTAGTGCTTGATAACCCTGCCATGATCAAGTCGAGAGAGGATGGAGGGTAGGTGAATGTAGATTGGGAGTAGAGGAGGAAGGTGGGTTACGTGTGTTCGACTGTTTGCCTTATGTACGAATTAGTTTCTTGGCGGATTTCTACCGTAATGCCGGTATCAATATGCTGTGGCTATCTTTACCAAACTCGTGCACAAGCACAACCGGGATCGAGTGCGACATTTCCAAAGAGTAGTACGTGAAGTCGCAATGTGGAGGCAAAGGGAAGTTTAGTGCATGAGCTTCATCACTAGGGTCAACAGCGCGCTAGTGGCTTGTCGTGTTGAGACAACATCACTTCAAAAATGCGCTGAATCGAGCCACGTAAATATAGAATGAGATAGAATATCCTTAAGTAAATATTTCATAGATTATATCTTGTGATGTCAACCAGCACCTGAGCACTTATTCACCTGGACATGTGACATTTAAAATTCACCATGCTGGGCTTGGCATCAGACATTGTCCCTGAGTAAAAAACAATAACAGAAAATGAAAACCTCTAATCACAGGGAAACCCCCATGGATGAATAGTATCAACGACAAAATTGAATGTACTCTTGTATCGAACATTCTTCCCATAGTCCAAATTGTAATAACAGTGTGTTCAATTTGATAATACGGCTACGACGAACCACTGATTTGACCCAAAGCGAAGAGAAATATTGGCCAGATCATGTTCCACAATCTCTTAAAGAAACTCAAAAACATGGAAAGGCAATCAAGCTCTAGATCATGCACGGAATGTGTGAAGAACAAAACCCGTAATTTGTTTTTCAATACCCAAGTACATTCGCTTTAGATATGTTCAAAAGTTCCTAACCCCCATATCCAAGAAATCATGATATCTAAATTCGCTGGAAGAAGCCAGAAAAATCCTCGAAATCTTCCGAGCAAAGCAGCTTCGCCCCGTAATCACTTGGTAGTTGCAGCTGTGGACCGTTTGTGCCTGGATTATAGCTAGTACAGCTAGTGCCGTTGCTAAAACAGTAGTATCTAGGCACTAACGAACATCTCCCGTGATGAAGGCCGCTTGCCTTGAGTGCGGATTCTGTCGATCTCCTACAATTCCATGAAAAGCGCTTTGGTGATGCAACTGAAGTGTCGAGATGCTCATCGAGTTCTTCAGCTTTTCAATAATCCGAGCAGCTGACCTAAGACACTCCCCGTCGCCTATCGCAATACCCATACTATAAAAGGAAGCACCGGTTTTCGAGCCCTCAAGATACTCGCAATCTCATCATCTCACTCCCCATTACACCTCTTTTCCCCCCAAACACCGATCGTTTGACATCCATTACACCGTTGAGTCTTCGGAAGACGACCAAGCCCATGTCCTTCATGTCTCCATTGCTGTACGGACGGATGATAGATTCGACACACGAGGTTGCCGCGGATACACAGATAGCACGGTGTGATAGCGTCTACACCGAACGACTCATTGATCAACCGTGCATGTGACAGTTCTCGCTTTGTTCTTTTATCAAGAGATTCCCAGTTAGATCGATAGCATAGGTCTCCTAACGGGGCTGGCTCATTCTTGTATACTTCGTGCCATCGTTTCCAGTTCTCAGGGGTTGCGTCGGCGGGTAGGGCTGGATATTGAGATTCTTCGTGCGTACTGTGTTCTTGGCTATCATCTCCATCTTCAGCTTTAGACATATCATAGCTCTCTTCGTCATGATTATCATCACACTGTTCCTTATGATAGTTCCCAGACTTCTGGACATGCATCTGGTTTCCGTTCAAAGCACCTCCCCGGTTGCTCCTCCGCAAGGCGTTGGAGGGTTTGTTTCTTGGTGTTGAGGTGTCGCTCGTCTTCAACTTGAAATGAGCATATAGCTCTCGATAGCCATCTACAAGTCCAGCATCGTTGAAATAACTACCAGAATTCCAGATCGTAGCTACCACTTTGCCTTTACAAGCACCTGATTTTGTGTGGATATGCAGCTCATAATCATCTCGAGACTTAGAGAATAGCTTATAGCAGAGGTTTTCAAGAGCCTGGGAAGTTAGCCATTTGCTCAAAACTGCACAAAATGCTCTACTCTCACTTGTAGAAGGTAGGGTGAACTTACCTGGTAGGATTTAACCATATTGCCCGGTACATCCACGCCCATGTCAGCCATGTCAAACTCCCTGAGGAGGATAGGTGGTTTGTTTTTCATGATGTGGATGCCCTGATGCTAAAGCGAGTAGAAGAACAAAACTGCAAATTTGAGTTGGAAGTGGGAGCTGCGGTTGGATTTGAGTCGGTGTGATAGGGTTGAGAACCTTAGCGAACATGTCGGTGAGAGGGCTCTCCACAGTTGCTGAAAACCAAATTGCATTCTGAATATATCCATAACTGGAAGGCACACACCATCAGTTTTCGTGTCTTACTAGATCGGTGTATTTTTTGCCATCAAAGGTGTGATAGATAATGGCGGGTTCGACCTTGTGAATGAGTTGTCCGACCGACTATTTTTATTCCATTTCTTGATGCATGCTACTTTAAAAATGAATAACTAGCCGTTCCCTTAGTTCAAGGGTTGGAAGAAAATGTTTTACCAAACACTACAGTCTCTAAAGTGCGGTCCGCAGAGATTTTACCAACCTTTTCCTTGAATCAGAAAGTCTCAACCCCTAAACAGTGAAATGCAATTAGCTCTTGCAGCTACTTATATGAACAATGAACCGTATTTGCATAACTTCAAGTAGTTAAGATGGAAGCAAAGGGACAAAATTAGTAACATTGTTCCAAGTCTTCTACAGGAATCGTAAGATTGAGCTTTCGCAGGCAGAAAATTCACAGTAGAGCATGGGCTGGGAAGGGAACACACGTACAAATCTTTTGTATATGTGGGACTATTAAAGACAGTAGTCCCACAATTTTTTGTCATTATATACCTATTCAAAGAGCCCTTCCATTCAAGCGTGAACGGATGTTTCTACTTCCAGTGGCTAAGAATTCGTTGACGAAATTCAGGTCGATAAACTGTATTTCTAGAATTCCTGTGGTAGATCACCATATTTCGTGCGACCAACAAGACATGGCCTTCTATTTCAGAGCGAGGGCATCGCACTTATCATGGCAACCATGTTGGCATCTAGCACACAAGTCTGCACCTAATTAGCTATGTTTCTTCTTTCTTCAATCTGCGGCGATTGCGCCATACAGCACTTACATGTGTAGCAGTTGTTGAACTTCGCCTTGAACCCCAAATCGGCGTAAATATCGGGGTGATACACCCGACATTGTAAACCGAGGCGTTTACAGGTTTTGCACGGATTGGGCGCATCGATACCATATTGGCCTTGCATCAACCTTGCCTGAGTTATGCGCCGCTGAACATCACGCCCTAGTTCTGCCCAATTATGGCGATAACAACCCTCGAGATCAGGCTCCTCGACTGGATGGTCCATTAAGTAGTCATATTCATTCTGCCAAGTATCTGGCGTTGCTGTGGATGGGAGACGTTGATGAATGGCTTCATCGAACACGGGGGCTTTGCGGGTCATTTGGTTCCGTGTGAAGCCCATGTTACCAACAACTATCATGTCGTCGTCGTAACGTTTACGCTTGTTACCGGTGATTTGTCGTAGCGGACGGTATGATTGTCCGAGTGCATTGCTTTTCACTCCGGAAGCTCCTTGAAGTAGGATACCATGGGGGGAATACTGATCATCATCCGTTATATGAAAGGCGTTCATGTGGTTTTCGCGCTGGATCGTGTCGTTTTTAGAACACAATGATAGGAAGAGTGCAGGGAGACATTCAACGGACAACTTACCTTGACATACGTGGTTTCCCCTCCCCGTCCTCCTATAGTCTTCGCTACAAAATGAGCCGACACGGTGAGCACAGCATTCTGTTCAAGATATGCCTCCGAGAAGAAGAAGCCTTCAGTCCAGTGCTTGGGAATCATTCCCCTCACTCCTGTAATACACGTACTGCCTCGAAGATGGAAATGAACATCGTACTCGCTCTCGGGTTTGCCGAATTCGGATAGTGCGAGGGCCTCCAGGTCCTGGTGTAATCAGTAACAGCTCGAGCGAAATATTCTCACATATACGGTGAGCATCTTCAGGGTAGAATTACCGAGTATTCCTTAACAGCCGCAAGAGGAACCTCGAATACGTTAGAGATCTCATTGTACTCCTGGAGGTGTACAATAATGCCCGGAAGCACTGAGCTACCCATTGCGCTTTTGGGATGTCGTGGATGTGGATGAGGTTGGTGAAAATTCTGGAAGAGGCAGTTGGAGAAGTCAACTTTGTGATGCACCTTCCTTCCACGTGTTGAGCGAGCACTG
Organism: Dendryphion nanum; assembly: GCA_020744415.1. NCBI lineage: Eukaryota > Fungi > Ascomycota > Dothideomycetes > Pleosporales > Torulaceae > Dendryphion > Dendryphion nanum. The sequence goes on along the minus strand of JAGMWT010000005.1, from coordinate 446,378 downwards.
GCCAGCCACGTGCTGCAACTGCACGTGATAGAGTTGTTGTTCAAAGGTGTTAAGGAAGGATGTATATCCCGAAATTGTATTACTCCTCACTATCCTATCCTTCACATCCATCCACGGGTCTCGAAACTCAACCTTCCATAATTTCCCGCATCACACATATCGCTATTCATTTCACCATCACCTCTGTAATCCTCTAGTACCGAACTTTCTCACTACATATAAAGATATCTACCCATCATAAACAGATATTACTCCGAACGATTAACCAAAAATTACATATCAACTCACAAGAATTACTCGCGTACTATGTCGAATGACGGTGCCTAATGATCAAGTAAAATAAAAGTATATATTTGTAAAAAAAGAAGGAAAGAAGAAGTCATGTCGAAATGAAGTATGCATGCCGCACTCACGAATTTCCTTCCTTCCTCCCCATCACGAAAATTACACTTACAAACATACAAACAAACCCCGCTTTCTCAATTTCCCAAACATACCAGATCCACTTTATGATCTATCTAATCCCATCTCCATCCCACTTGATCTAATCCTTCTTCATGTAACAAACTTCTGAAACCCAGGACTTTCCCGCAAGATCTCCTAAACTCCAGACATTCTTCGTGATGTTCTAAAAGCCCTCGCCGCTTGACCGCCAAAGCACTGACGGCCGAGCTGCTACGCAGACAAACAAGTCAGGAAGTCAGCAGCAAGCGGTATCTCAAGCAGACCAAACATGACAAGACCGATGTCAGGCTGTCCGAAGCCAAACTCGTGAACATGTCTCGAACTTCCTCCATATTACGCACTCCCTCCAGTATTAAATATGCCAATCCGCCGCAGAAAATCACCAACCGGTGTTCTATATCTTCCTCCAACCCATTCCCCCAACCATCCGCCCAGCATCTAACGACCAAACCAATCGCTGACCCGGTCAAGGCTCGCTTTATGCTTCAACTCGTGGCGGGTGCTTCGCTCCCTCGTCCTTTCCGTATCCCGCGCCTCTGCCACCACAGCAGCCTCCTCCACCCCCGTACTGCTTGACTGGCTTTGCTTCTGCCTTTGTTGTTGTTGTCCAGTCCTGCCACTTCCTTGAACTTGATCACCCTTCTGCGTTACTGCGCCTCTTCCTCCACCTATACACGTCCCGGAAGGGGAGCTCTGTTTCCTTCTTGCCAAAGTCTGCGCCGCCATCAACTGGCGCAGATAGGCTACCCGGGACGCGCTAGAGGTGACTTGGAGGCGTAGGGTGTCCTCTTCGGATTGTTCTGCGAATGGCTCGGGCTTGATCATTGCGGTGTCGTCACCAATACGATTGTTGTTCGTGTTGGCAAAAGCCGTCGCAGGGTTGGTGTTAGGGATCTTGAAAAGTGAGGCTGATGGCTCGGTTTCCAGCTTGATCTTTTTGTGTGATGTCAGGATTGGATACTGAGCGATGCTGTGCTGTATAGTAGGTAATGGAGGAGGGTTTGATGGTGAATTTGTTACCGGTTCCATATGTTCTTCATTCCCTCCACCCTGTGACATTTCATCCATGCCAGAATTCTCCATTGTAGAAGTTGGAATACGCGTATCTTCGGGAGATGCGGAGAGAAATTCTCGCTCCCTATGCAAAGGGGGCGCGACTTCCCCTCCAAGATTTGTGATGTTTCCCTCAATGCCACCCAGAGAAGTTGCCGAACTATTGCCCAGTTCCCGCCCCGCCCTATGTATGGGACCAGATGGGCATGGAACCAGAAGGCTGATATGCTCCATAGCCCTAATAGTAGCCTGAGCAGGAGCGGGAACCGATGGTGAATGAGCTTCAATTTCTGAAGCCAACTGTGCAATACGAGCCGACCTTTCTTGGATGATACGCCCAGCCAGATTCTGCTCCGGTACAGAAACTTCAATACTCTGAGATCTATTGGGGAGCGGCGGCGGCAACATGGGAGCCACAGGTGCCACAAACCTTCCTGCAGAAGTCCCTGGCGCCGGCGTGGGGAATGGATTCAGCATTGAGTATGGTGGTGGCGGCGTAGACGTCATGGCCCCATGACCCAAGGACACACCGTTACCTTCTATCTGTGGAAGATGTCTGCTCGACGGTGCTCGAGACGTGCCCTCGTCATTCGTGATGTCCTACTTCTATCAGTCCGTTGCCCATAAAAGATCGATATCTAGTCACTTACCTCGTCTTCCTTGTTCCCATCCTTCTTACTATTTCCAGCTCCACGATCGTCCGTCTTTTGCTCTGTATTGGGTTTCTTCCCCAGACGCCACCTGATATGCCCACGGTTATCAATGGCGAACTAGAGACGTCAGAACCTTTGAATCAACAAACAAGTCACAAAGAAAACAACTCACCTTACGCTCCTTCGTAGTCTGTTCCAGAATGGACCTGTTCTGAGCTGGGTTAGATTTTAAGTAAATGAACAGCAGTTGACATCTGACATTGAAATGCCGCTGCAATTGGGGGGGTTGGAGGCAGAGCGGGTAGATGTTGGAAGACTTACTTCTGATATTTTTGGTACCTGTGAAGAGACCGTGTCTTCTGGAATTGCTGGCAGATGTAATAATGATGCGCCTTGACGATCAGGAAGAACGCTACGGTTCTGAACGGGAGTCTGATGATGTGAGTTAGCATATGCTTCTACGCAAATAGATAAAAGACGGCTTCGAATCTCAACTAAAGGTGTTATTTTATCTTCATCGTGGTCTTAACTTACCTGGGTTTGCTTCCTCGCTAGATTGGGGGATGAAGGGTTATTGTGATTAGAATTTCTGGAAAGTTGCTGCGCAATACGTCTTGGTTGTGCATCTGTTACCGCGACGTTCCCGCTTGTTCCTGCCATCTGCTTTGACTGTGATTTTGCAGCCAGTTGACCTGGATCAGCACTTACAGATACATTCGCCTCATATCTTCTGGAACCAAAGATTGAGACTGCCCGGCCGCTGCCCATGAACGTACCCAAACCACGTGGACGTGCCACAGGCTCTGTATTCTGCTGACGAGGTTCCGGGCTCTTAGTGCTAGGCTCATGCGTGAGATCTGTGTCTTTGAGGGTAGGCGATTCCACCCATCCGTCTAATGGCTCAAATAGCGGTGATGATGTTCCACGCGGTGGTTTTGTGATACCAGTACCTTCAGTCTCTTCCCCCCTCCCAGTGTCAGATGAAGGCTCCGTTGGTCGAGGATTTGTGACAGACTGCGAGTGTTTATGGCTTCCAGTATCAACATCTCGACCACCATCATGTGGTATGTTGGCCCCAGGTGCATAGACACAATGCCCTGTGTTGCTGGTGTGTACATCTCGCAACGATTGCCCAGGATCGTTCGATGCTTGTTTGTTTCCCTCCATTCTCCTCATATAACGCACCCTCCCCTCTTCCGGTGTCCAGCGTCCAACTGCAGGCCTCTTAGGCGCCATTGCCTGTGTAGCCATCGTGTGTTGTGCAGGCGGTGTATATCGTCCAGGTGGGGGATGTGTTGGCCCACGTGTAGCCCGCCCAGTCGCAACCCCCACCGTTGCAGACCGTACGCCCGGTGCCAACTCCGGGCGAAAGCTCTCCACCACATGAACATAGATTGATACCCGACCGGCAGTGACGATCTCGGCCCAGTCCTCATCTTCCCAGTCCTCTTGCGTCATGGTATTTCCTTCCACACAGCCGCTGGTTCGGGAGCGGTGTATGTGCGCATTGTATAGAAATGGACTGAGCTCCAGCGCCTCCAAGATGCGGCGAAGGAGTGTAGTGTACTCACGGACCTGTGTATGCTGGGCTGTGAGTACGTCGTTACCGGTCTGGAAGTCTCGAACTTTGATCGTGAGGGCTCCCATATTCGGTTTTTCGTGTATGGTAGTGGAGATGGAGGTTTATGAGCTCTAGTGTTAGGGAGAAGGTTGAATGAAGCGATGATGCACACGTCGACTGGGGTATTCCAACTGCTTCTTTGAAATGAAAAGAGAGCAGATGGTGCAGAGAAATTATGGATGTCGACGGAAGCTCACCGTAAGTCCTATCGCGGGAGAGAGTCGGCGGTATTCTGCATCGAGATTACAACCCTTCACAGAATTCCCGTATGTCTTGTCTTAGAGTGAAGGAGAGACGGCGATATTGTCAAGAACCTATACCGTAGCCAGAGTCTGATTGCGCAGAGTTCCAGATGACCAGGCAGACGAAACCGACAAAGTGACTGAAGAGGATGATCTGTATAAGTAAAGAGACAGTGTTGTGGAGGGAAGACCTAAGCCTCAATGGCAGTGTCCTCGATATAGTTGCGGAAGAGAGAGTGGAGAAGGCAGAAGACCTCAACCTCGATGGGGATATTCTGAGTGCTGTCGCGCAAAACACACGGAAGAGACACGGTGTTCTGAATCGAATCTTCAAACCTCCCCGGCCGCGTTCTCAATCCTGTGCTGTTGCACAACAGATACGGTGGTGCGGAGTCAAGATATCACGGTCAAAATCGACGAAGGTTGCAAATCATGAAGTGGAGGATAGACACAGAGGTGATTGAAGGAAAGATGGCCCGTGTGGAAAGATGTAGAAGGCAAGTAAGAGAAAAAATGAGTTCACGGCAGACCGCTCACATTGGGAGCGGGCAAACCGCAGGTGAAACAGGAAATTCATTCAAGGTGAGAGAAATATCCCAATTTTTTCAGTAATACACGGTGATTGGGGGAGAAAAACCTGCAACTGTGCAGTCATTGTAGGAAAAGAAGTCCCTTTTCGCTATGAAAGAACACACGACCATAGTCATACGGATGGAGAACGATAAGGGAAAAGAAAAAAGATGTATCCGTTACCTACATCCACAATCCAACCGCCTCAAACCCCCAAATTCAAACATCTCTACAACTTCCAGGCGGCGGCGGAGGCGGCGATTCTTGAAAACGACGAAGTAGCACATCATCGAAGTGCTCTGACGCAGGACTTGGCTCAGTTGAGGGACCCGCACTGTGATCACCAGAAGCCTCCGAAATATTATTAAGCGTATTTCGATTAGAAGACCGATACCATGAATCTGTACGCGAGGATACCGCATCCGTATTCAAAGTCGGATCCGAGTCCCGCACAGAAGACCGGTGCCACGAGGGTGTATACGAGTTGGGTCTTGCAGCACTCAACCCTCCGGCAGAAGGCTCCGGTGTCGTAGTACTCGGCTTAATCGTCTCGCTGTCAGAATCAGTTTTCTCAACCCCTTCGTCCAATCCACTAGCATTTTCCATAATCGTGCCCAGACTCGGAGCAAAATTCTCCTTCGATGAACGCAGCTTCAGAGCGCTGGAAGCGCTCGGTGGATCCTCTGGTCTTCTTGACGGTACTCTGGTCAATGCCGGAAGAGAATTGACTGAGTCGAAGTCATGAAATTCATCGTCTGAGGAGGGAGAATAGGATCTGGGTGACTCTGTCCCAGCGACAGTAGCAATATCCTCCAAGGTCATCCCTTCGTTGAGATCGATCTGCGACATATTTGGGTAAAATTTCTTGTATGGATGTTTGCGGAAACTCGGGTAGTCTTCGGTGTACGGATTCATATAAGGGGGTTCTGGGATATCAGGGGATAGGGTAGGGGGTCTTCTTGCATGAAGACTTAATTCATCTTTTTCGAAGTAGCGGACCTTGTCCTGGCGTTGAGCAGTTAGTGGGACTTTGTGGATTTGTAATGGAAGGGAAGGGATAGGCACATGTTCGTTCCACCAGACAGATTTGCCCTTTGTTTCGGTAAGACTAGATCCTGGCTGCGAGCAGACGCTTGAAGAAAGAGCTGGTAGTGGGCTTGGTGGTTGGTTTGGTAGTGGGTCAGATAGTGGCTTGTCCTGGCGGGTGGAAAGATTGCTAGATGACTTCGTGTTTGCTGCTTCCAGGGTTTTCTACCAGCATAGGTTAGCTGGCGAAATTGTGTAAAAACGAGGCTGCTCGCATGGACGGCCTTCAACTCCAAGAGAATATCTCCTATGATCAACAGCATTGGGTCCTTCGTCTTTTCCTTGGTTATGATCTTCCTGAATAAAGGAGAGTAACGTCTGTGCAAACTAGAAGCTGCACCAGAGGATGCACGACAGAGGGATGCTGCCTGCTGGGACGTCAAAATTGGGAAGAAAAACATTATGGAAGCGCAACGAGAGGATTAGATAGGCACTAGTAGAGAGAATGATGTGCAAGTCGTTACGATGCCAATAGTGATCGATGGCCGCAATAGATTTTCGAAGAATGTGGTTTGGTGTTAGAGAGGCAAAAAGCTATGCAAATTCCAGTGGGTAAGGAAGAAAGAAGAAGTAAACAAACGTGGATGACAGAGGCGGTAGACGAGGAAAGCACGACGCCAAAGAATCCCCCATAGCAAGGTGAGAAGTGCGGAACAGTGTGGTAGAGAAGGAACGAATATTGACCAGAGGCAAGAAAATATATGTGAAGTTGAATGGAACTGGTAACATTTATGGGCGACAGCGAGTCAGACTTGCCCCTATCCTTCTATTTGTTGCCCAGCACATCTGCTTGAGCCCGGAATAAGGAAATGCGAGATAAACTGCAGCCAAGGCCAAGGAATTATGGTTGGTACAGTATCATTTACCCACCACTCTCCATAAAACGCCATTTTCCTACCACGGATGATAGGTACTGATTGCAAAAAAAAATGAAATCCATTACTCATCAAGCAAAGGAAGTCAACAATGTAAGACTCCCCCATGCGAAAATGCGGAAAAAATGCTTGTCTACGCAAGGTAGCCGAGCTCGTCACCTTCAAGACGCTCCAGGTATTCCTTCTCCAAAAGGATATCAATGCACTTCTTGATGTCCTGAATTCGAGGCTGAAATCGGTTTTTAATCTGCTGAATGGTTTCCGAGACCAGCTGCTGGTGCTTCATCTTCTTTCTGGACTTCATGATACGCACAATCGCCGACTTCACTGCTGTTAGCAAATTGGAGAAAAAAGAGGGATGGGAAAAACATACCTGCATAAGCAGTTTGCGGTCCTCTTCAATCGTCTTGTGCGTATCCTCAGCTTCCTGCTTCTGCTCACTCTTGATGCCAATGTTCAAATTAACCTTGATCTTCTTCGTTTTGAAGCCAGTATTAAGCTTGTATGTAGTTCCAGATTCGGTCTTCGCGCCCTCCGGTTCGGCAGTGAGAACCTTCGCCTTGATGAAAACACCGATGCTAGGATCCAAGGTTTCCTTACTGAGCTTCGTCGCCTCCGCAATGTCATCATAAGAGACTGTATCACTATCGTTGAACAACAACAGAATAGCCAACTGATACGTGGACACCTGGAAGGTCGGGGAAACCTTGGTACCAGATACTTTGCAGTAATTAGCCTTCATTTCGCCCTTACACAAGTGCCACAGCCACGTAAGCTTGCGACCTTGATGCTTGTTGTTGTAGAAACGGGAGAAGCGCTCGTATGTTTGAACAATCAACTGAGGGGGCGTAAATGGAGTGCCAGGGGGTGTCAACGGCCAGAAACCAGTACCAAGAATATGGTATGAGGCATCGATAGCGGTCTTGAGGTCCTCCGCATCCAAATTCGAATCTAACCACTCCTTGTAATTTGTGTTCAAATCTTTCGAAATCTGCATATCCTGGAACATGCGTTGGAGCTTGTTCGTGTATTCGAAACCGCATGCCTCTTTCAACTTCGAAATCATGCTAGTCTCAGCATCATCAGATGCAGATGTAGCTTGAACGAGACGTTTTGCCAACATGCGGGAATAGAACTTCTGAAATACGTCCTTGTCTTCGATGTACTTGAACACAGTCATGATTTGGGTAAGGAGCTTCTCCATATCATCCTCCTCGGTCATCTTTGCGGATGACTTCTTGAGAAGAGTATCGGTGTACTTGGCAAGCAGCTCAGGCGACTTATTTGAGCCTGACTTGCAGACCTTATTGCGGTTGACAAACTCCCGGCAGGCATTGTCGAGAGATCGAACAAACTCTGACTCGCCATTGAAAGCACGATTGACCAGGTCCTGATACTGGGTATGGACCTCCAGGAGAGCTTCAACATAGACCTTGGGATCGAGATTGTCGCCCTCCTGGGAAACCTTTTCAACAGCTGCCAATCCTGCCTTGCGCACATGGGTCTCGAATCGGTTCCGGAGGGGGTCTAGACCTTCTGGGATGCGAGCCAGGAGTTTGTACATGCGCCCGAGATCTTCCTGCTTGTCATGATCTAAGAGAACCTGAAACTCTTCTCGAAGAGCGCCGGAGTGCTCAGTAATGAGGGCCTTCTCACAGGTTCGCATAAGGGGTGACATGATCTCATTCAGAAGGTAGAGAGGTACCCTGTCACGCTCCTCGTCCAAACGCGATTCGGCCTTTTTCATGTATTCAACGACTGAGTTCTCGGCCAGGAACTGCTTGGACTCATTGTCGTAGTATTCAGCGGTGGACTTGAGGAAGGGAGCCTCAAAGAACTCCTTGTAGACATCTAGTGTTGACTTGGTGCTATCCGATTCGTCCAGACCGAGTGATACGAAAGAGTCCACGACAGACTTGATGTGGGATTGCTCTATCGTCTCGCCATTGCGCTGCTTCTCTACCAGCTTTAGGACAGACCGCATGACACTCTCCTGCGTGCCGATGAACATGTCCTCTTTCCAACGTACCAGATGGAGAGTGTAGATGTCGTAGATGTTCTTCTTACCCTCATCCATCTCACGCTTAACCCAATGCCGATTCAGGTACCTGAAGAGATGGTTATTGTACTGGCCCGCGGTCGTGTAACGATCCCATTCCTTGATGTAGAATGTCAAAAGAGCCTCGTCGACATGCTGTTTCGACTTCTCCTGTACTTCATGGAGATGTGTCTTGAGATATTCGATGAGGTGCTGGTAGAGGTCTTCGCCGAGTAGGTGGGCACCGCCGCGGTTGTTACCCTGGACGAACGATGAGCCAGCTACAGCCTTCTGTGCGGTACAAAAGTTGTGGATAGCAGTGTACAGTCCCATGTACGTCTTCATGTCCATGCCGCCCCGGAGGTTGGTCATGATCTTGTCGACGCCGGCTTCTAGGTATGTCCATCTGTAAACGTGTCAGTCATGACTATTGGTGGAGAAGAAGCCATTCGGCACGGGTGGAGAGTTGGAAATCTTGGAGGGACGAGACAGCCAAAAGAGCAAGGGAATGAACACTTACGTGGCTTTCACGTCGTCCTTTGCGGGGACGGGGGGCATAGTTGAAGCCATGGCGGTAGGAGTGGAGGTCGTCGCGTGCGCCGGGGCACTTTTCGGGGGCGACTTCTTGCGCTTGAAAAGTGGTATGGTGGGCGATGTTACCCAAACAAGTTGAAGCAGGGAGCTTTGGAAGGCCCCCGATAACCAAGGATGCAGTGGGTGTAGCGATAGGCAGCGGTGGTGGTGGTCGTGGTGGTCGTGGAGCGCTGGCAGGTGCCTGTGCTGGCGTAGTGGAGGGAGGGCGAGTGAGAGAGTGGGGACCTGCGGCGATGGCGGTGGTTTTGTATACGTCCGACGGCGGGGGGCATACAGCGGTGACTAGACGGGGAGAAGTGACAGCAGAAGCTTCACGGCATGAAAGAGGTTGCCGGAGAGGGCAAGAAGGAGCAGGTGAAGAGGAATTCGAGGGCAGGCGGCGAGGTTTTGTGGTTGAATGACTGCAGGGCTGGCTGGGCTGGTCGCTGTCTGTTCAGGCTGCCGCTGTGGTCGATGTTGCTAACGCGCGAGGCAACTGTCTTGGCACTGGCGCTCCGCTGATTCAGCCCTGGCCGCCGCAGCTCCAGTTCACTTTCAGTGACTCTTCCTCTGTTCTCATTTTTCAGTTCTGAGCTCTCAGCCTTGAAGCAAGTTTCGACATTAAAGGAAGTATCCAAGTAGATTGGTTGTATCAATCCGCCGAACACATACATTCCTTCCTATGCACCACACAAATCCACAGACATCCAGATTGTCTGTGTGACTTTCCACATCAACTAGTGGTTACTTTCCTCGAAAAAGTGCGCTCGAATTTCTAACCAAATAAGCAGTGTGATACCGCTTGTATTTTATTTACATGTCACACCATAATTTGTGTGTGTGAACTACCGCCATTCTCTTCTAACGTCTCGAACAGAGCCGACAGTCAATTCAGCGAACCAGCAAACAGCCATTGCTGCGAGCATGAGTCAACATTGAACCGAGACAATCTTCTATCGAGACCAAGTTTAATCAAGCATTCAAGGTGGCTAGATAGATTCTCACTTCTACGAGTGGATCATCATTATCATCTAGACCAAACACTTCATAATAGGACATTCGTTATGAACATTCGTCACTTCAAGCCCCGCGTAAGGTAGTCACGGCAAATATACGTGCCAATCCAAAACTTAGACTTGAGAATTTCTTGTATTCATCTACTGCTTACTTCAAGCAGAGAGTGGGGTCGATCAGACTATCTACTACCAATGCAATGACTTCATCGCCATCTTCCACCCAGCTCTACAGCTCAATACCAGACGGAAGGGTATAAGCACTCGAATCACCGGTGCAGGTATAGATGCAAGCGCTGTGCAGTTCAACAAAATAGATAGAGACAAAAAGGAACCTGGTTGCAATGTGAGCGTGCGAGGAAGGAAAAAAAAATGACATGCCGCCTCGCTCCCCAGAACGCCAATAACGGCCCAAGATATGCAGACTAAGGACAACTGACAATGCTCCTCATTCCCGGAATCCGATGATTTCTACGCGGACTAGAGAAAAAGAAAACTGTAAGTAAAAGGAAAGGAGACAAATGTAGAAGTACATGTGGGGACGAGAGAGGTCGTACTATCGAGCCACTCTCTCTATGAGTCTACATCAGGAGTTAGCGGTCTTGCATGGTTTAGTCAGATGATTGACACCACTTACCTGAGAGTGCTGATAGCGAAAGTGAGCAACCATGCAACGAGGGCAATCAAAAGTGTGGCAGTGAGCGCCTTCTGTCGAACGCAGATATCCCGGCTGAACTGACAATATGTCCCCGCAAGATCCGTATCTTTGCATGCCCAGCGCTCATCCGTCAGGGCTTGGAACGCCAGACTCAGGTTTGCAGAATCGAAAACAATGAAGAACAGGTCCATAAAAATAAGACGCATCTTTGCGTTGTGGGAGCGAAGACCGAGAGGTTTTGATGTGTACTCGTCATAGGTGATGTAGGTTGTGTATATAATGGCGACAATGTCAACGATTAGGGCGAGCCAGGTGGAGGAGTTGTTCTCGCATCCGGCGGTTGTAGACTTGTCGAAAATGGTACCGGCCAGACCAAGAGCAAGACAAGAGAAGGCGAGAACGGTGAGACGGACAGCGGCCGGGACCATGGGATGGTTCATGAGAATCCTATGGAATTTATTGAAGCGCCTCTTCCGTTTGCTGGCATTGAGCAGCCAGAAGCCCCGGTTGTCTTCCTCCTCTTCCTTGTCGATTGGCTCCCATGGCGTCTCCAGATCGGGCATATTCTCCTTCATCCAGTCATCGTCAACCACTTCCCCCCGGTTCGAAGTCGGCGGCCGGACATAGTCATAGTCTGAGGATTTGGCAAATTGCTGCCACTTGGAAGCATGTTCGCTGATGGGAGATGTTATCGTGACAGGTGTGCCTTCTCTAGCGTGATCGAAGTGACGTCCTGGTACGGCATTGGGCTTGGGCGTGGGCACGTGGTTGTGGGAGGGCGGTCGGACGCTGGTGGGGGTTCGAGGGAGCAGGAGAGAGGTAGGGTCGGCATTATCATCTTCTTCTACGGATTGGACCCAGGCTGTAGCACACGAACGTAAGCGTTGAGTTTAAATATTGTATAGAAAGACCCTATAGCTCGAGGTAAAGGAGGGGCGGTGGTGGGGAGGATGGGATAAGGCGCAAAAGGGTGTCTTACGAGGGAGAGTCCGGACGGCGCGCTGGCGTTCCTTGCTATCAGCCGAGAGGCTGCCCTTGGACGACGCCAGCGTGTGCGGGTTGGAAGAGATGGAGTGTGAATGCGACTTGCGCACGGCGGGAGAGTCGGACTGGTCGTCGCGCAGGCGGTCGTGGTGGGAAGAAGAGACAGCGGAGACGCCGGATAGCGGGCGGTGGGAGGTTGCGGAGGAGGACGAGGTGGGCGGAGGAATGGGCGAGGGCAGGAGGTGTGAATGAGAGGACGGATTGCGGGTGCCATTGTTGCTGCTCTCGTGGTCGACCATGGACCTGCCCGTCATGGCCCGGTGCGGGCGTTCCAGGCGTGTCGGGGGAGTCGCTGCTGCGGTTGGGGTGGTGATGATGGACGACGAGAGACAAGGCGAGGTTGCAGGGAGTTGGGGTAATTAGTTTTAGGACAAGCAAGCCCAGCCCCAGGCAAGGCGAAGGACAAACTAGGGCAGTGTTGCGCGGGTACCCTTCTGCGACGAGACAGAGAGTGAATATGAGCGAGCGAGAGTGAGAGAGTGAGAGAGATTACTCTTAGACCGCCCAGCGGCTGCAGCGACAAGACAAAACACACACAGTGCAGCAAGCACGCGCCTCTTGGCTCAATGTGATGAGCCCAAAAGCCCGTTTTAAGCTGGCCCGTTGGCGCGCGACGATGACAACAACGACATAGGTAGATACTTGTTTGGAGCCCTAGAGGTGCAGATGGCGCTGACGATCTAGCACGGAGCTGGACAGGTTGGTGTTTACTGAGTACGAGCACGGGTCATTCGAAAGGAGAAAAGAAGAGATGGATGGAGAGACCAGCGAGAAAACACACGGACAAAGACAAACTGGCGGGTCCGAGAGAAAACGGGGGTTGGCCCTGTGCCTCCTCTCTCTCTCTCTCTCTCTTTGGGAGACTGGACAATTGCTGGGGGAAGGAGATTAACGATGGGAAATTAGCACGATGAGATCGTCAACAGGGTTCTGCCAGCTTATTTGCAGCTTTGACCAGCTTTTTGGGCTCCTTTCACAGGCTCAGCACGGCGGCCAATGACTGCACGAAGCCTGCTTACATAAAACCTACACAGGTTATGGGAGCTGGGGAGCTGGGGAGCTGGGAGCTCTCGTCTGGGCACTGCCGTTACATCATCGCCACCCCTAAGCTTCTTTCTGCTGCAGTTCACACGTCCGTGTCATTTTGACCGCCCGCCCTTCACCCACTGTACGCTTGCTTGGACTTTTATCCACACTCGACGCGCAACAACCACCTTTTTCGCCTTCACACAAACAGGCCCAGGCCTTTTGCCAGCACCGAAGCGTCTACACTGCCACACTGCCACACATTTTTCTCCCAGGCTGCAGTTCCCTCAAATACCCCCGAGGTACCTCTCTGCCAAAAGCTACGCCTCACACCAGCCTCATCAAACCAATAATCCTCCTCTTACACCATGTCTTGCATCTAACCCTCCGTCACTGTACCTGCGCCATCGTGCGCCCCTCCCCCGCGACCGTTAAGATTTCTCCAGGCCTCCCAGGGCTCTACGGCTCCCAATTGCCCTCCACCTCACTCCGTCAGCCACCCGAGCACGCCGTTGCTGCTCTTGCGACTCGGGGCCTTTTTCTTATTTTTGCATTGGCTGCGACGGCCTCCGTGCGACCTAACCCGCAACGTGCGACATGCGCCTCTTCCTCCTCCCAATCTCCACCCGACGGTCGCTGATCTACTGCGAAAAGCTGCACCAAAAGGCCGTCAGCGAGCGCTCCATAATCGACAAGGTCACCATCAAGGCCAGCGAGACTTGGGTTGCGTGGGAGAAGGATGAGAAAGCGCCCTGGGCGTGGAAGAAAAAGGTCACCTACTATGGCAATCAGGCATTGAAGCGCATTCCCTACGAAGAGTGGGGGCTCAAGACCATCCCCGCGCTGACTGACAAGCGCAAGAAGGCCATCTTGGAGGGGAGGGAAAAGTACCAGGTCATGTTCCCAGGCCTCTATCTGCCGCAGGAGAAGGTCCCAGAGATATTGAAGAAGCTGGCCTCGGAGCGTCAAACAATGCACCGAAGCAAGTTGATGTGGAGCATCATTGGCATGCCCTTCACTGCGCCCTTCATGCTAATTCCTGTGTATGTTTACCTATGCCATTACCAAATCTCTGTATGCTAATTCGCCCCAGGATACCCAATCTTCCATTCTTTTACCTAGTCTACAGAGCATATTCGCATTGGAAAGGTAATTGTTGCTCCGCTTCCAAACCATTGCCATCTCAGACTAACTCCCCCAGCACTAACGGGTTCCAAACACCTCGATTTTCTCCTGAAAAACAACCTCCCGACCGCAAACCCCTCCTCCGAACTTGACGAAGTCTACACTGCGGGCCTCATGTACCCCACCCGTCAAATATCCCGCGCCGCTCCGCGTCCCACGCGCACACAAGCAGAAGAGGTATCTCGCGTCGTGCAGCAACAAACCAATGGCGGCACCGAAGACGTCATGGTCCTCCAGCGCTGGAACGGCAAGCTGATAGCTGAACAATTCCATCTGCCTGATATGGAAATTGAGATTGAGCGCGCCGTGGAACAGGTTGAGAATTCTATCAAGGCCAAGGATGAGTTGATGGAGGAGAAACTAGAACTAGAGAAGGCGACTGCGCAACCGGGACAGACGGCAAAGGACGCGTTACCGAAGGAGATCTTGAAGCCTCTTGAGGAGGCTGAGAAGGATATTCATCGAGAGGCGGAGAAGGTGGCGGATAAGACGAATGGAGATGTCCAAACGAAAAAGTAGTTAGAATCTGTTGAGTTGCGTCATGTTGCGTTATGGCGCAAATGAATACCTGAATTGTTGTATGATTATTATGGTGTATGATCACGACGACGACGACGACGACGACGACGACGTCTTGCGAGGTTAGTTTCCAGTTGGGTGGTCATAGTTTGAGAATCCGGGACTCGCGCACATAGAGTACTTCGAGGAGAATATGTCTTGGTGTACAATATCATGGGAAAGAAATCTCAAATGGAATAAGAAATAAATGAAAACCAAAGCAACTTAGAGGACATTTCATACATTGGTCGGACCTATTCCATAAATGCGCAATTTACATCATAGATCATATAGTAGTTGTGACATCGCTGATTCAACAGCTCTGAAATTCAACGCCAAAGACGAAGGGTTCTTGTACGTGAGGATTTCTTAGCAATATGCTTCCTATTATCCTGAATAGAAACTGGTACACATTCACGCCCGAACCCGCTATACGCTTCGCACATTTCGTACTGTCGATTTTTTCAGTCACTACCTCACGACGTCACGACGTCACCACTCACCATCCAATTCCCCACTCCTCCTAATTAGGAAAGAAATAAACTGGCATCGAACATAGCATCTACTCTGAGCTAGAGTAGATACCTACTCTGGTCATTCTATCCCATCCTATCCTTTTGCTTCCCCTCTCTTTCCATCCGTCTACTCCTTTCGCTCACTGCGCTTGCGCTTTCTTCAGTAACTCGCCTATTTCACCTTGTTCATTGCCGCACTAGTCTACCTCTTCACCAGATCACCTTATTCACAGTTTATTATCTTGATTTCGAACTTTCCTAATCAAGTAAGAATCGAACGAGCGTCGAATGTAGGCTCAGAGCAGATTTCTCTGATTATTTCTATCGCATCTCCCTTTACCATTTACCCTTTCACTCTTTTCGCACGCTTCGCTTCCGTTGCTTTCCTTTGCTTCCTTCACTAACTCGCCTATTCGTTTCACTTCACTAATTACCTCTCTTCATCGTCTCAATTCCCAACCTTCCCAATCAGGAAAGAACAAGACTAGCATCGATTCTAGTTCACTTTTCTGTTGTTTTTCTAACCCGTTCCTGTTCCTCACTTCGTTCTGCGCCTAGCTTTGCTTGTACTCTTTTGTAGTTGTTTGTGATTTGCTTTTACATATTCGCTTTTGCGTTATTGCACTCTCTAACCATATTCACACTCGTGATATTTCTGACCCTTCACTACCTCCCTTCACCAACACTGTTCACTTCCTCCTGCCTGTTCTATGTCTGCATAGCCCCCGTTCCTCCAAATCTACAACCCTAAACCTCGCACTAAATATACCTATCTACCTCTCTCTCCATTCCTCGACCCTAACCCCAACCTTACCCCAACCTTACCCCATCACAACCCTAACCCTAGCCCTAACCCCAAGGTGCTAACCCCAACTGCCTAAATAGGCAAGTATACAGAGCCCATCGATTGCGTTATATACATGTATATACAAGAAACCTCTCGCTCTGTTCCCTCATTAGTGAGCCATTCCTCCTTCTATCAGTTCCAGTCGCGATTTCCGTTCTGATAGATATAATCGACGCGAGCGCGCGCTTCGAATGAGCTCAAATATGCATTTCGCTGTGAATAATGTATTTTCAAGATTGGTGTGTGTTTCACGTGGGTTTTTGGTTTTGTGGAACAAGTGAAGGGAGAGGTGAAGTGAAGTGAAGGGCGTGTTTACAGTTTACAGTTCGAGGTTCACTATTTATTGCAACTATGGACGAACGAGGGATAGGGTGTTGGAAATTTCTTGATGTAGTAAGAGATTAAAATAAGTGTAAAATGATGAAGGGGATTTTGACTATGAATGAATAGTAAATAGTGAAAAATAGTGAATGATGAATGGTGAATGGTGAATGATGAGTGGAGCGATGGGTGGACAATGCATGCTGCGTGATAGGTAAGGGATGAAGTATGAGGTTGTGAGATGACCAGACATGAAGAGAGAAGAAGTGAAGCAGCAAAGTAGCAAACTGTGAATTGTGAATTGTGGACTGTGATAGTGAGGTATGAGAGATGAATTAGTGAAACAGAAAGGCAGTCAATTGAGAGACACAAGCAAGAAACTTGAAATCCTCTGAAGCGACACAGTCATTATCTAAAAAAAGATAGCCCATAACAAAGCCAAGCCATATATTCACTTCTATCTACTCAACGCCAATCATTGAGGTAAGAGGGTATCAACAAGTTATGCCGGCAAAAGTCCGACACTACGTAAAAAAATCCATCAGACGAAAGAGAAAGCGACCCGGGGGGAGAGAGGGTCGAAGCCATATCATACCATGAACATCCAAACCCCTAAACGAAAGCCTCATTCTTCACTCTTCATTGCTCATTCGGATGTACGTCCAGTCCCCGCAAACTTCTCGTAAGAAGTCCAGCCCCAGGAGACGTCGACGTGCCCCCAACGCCACAGAATGCATTCCCACCATACCCCACATCACCCTTATTCAGCTTTTCAAAAATGTCAGCAGATACCTCTTCCTCGTCGACAGTGGTACTGGCAGTAGTGCCTCTCGCATCCACCATATGCCGCGCTACGCCCGTATGGATCCGAAAGGGACTTTCCGGATCATCCACATCCATGAATTCTTCGTCTCGAGAAAGTGTGCGTGGACTAAGAGCAAGATTACCCGATAAGCTGAAAGGAATAGGGTCGATCCTGGAAACTGTAGAGCTGAAGTGGTCGTCGGCAAAGCCCGGTTCTCCGCCGGTAAACTGGACTGCTGGAGGTGGGGGTGGCGGCCGCCCGTCTCCTCGGTCGTATGCATGGTGTACTAACGGGTATCCTGCGCTCCTACGGTGGAAGGCCTTGTCAGCTGTCAGCTGAGCCGCAGCTGATGATGAGGAAGTTTGCTGCGCTAACGAATCCCGGGATGCCTTGTATGTACTGTATCGTGGCTCCGGAAGCTGAATCTCGTTTCGTAGCTTCTCTTTTCCGTCTGGGACGCGATTTGCGAAAACTACACGGATGCTTTTGTACAGATAATATCGTCCTTTAGAAGGGCAGCATACATGCAGATGTATCAGATATCGAAGAATTGGTCGATCATTGGGGTCGTCCGAGTTGCTTAGTGATGCTTCCGGCCGGTCGGTACCTAGGTTCTTTCGGGATGACATAGGCATGTCAATTATTGGGCCTGCGGAATAGCTCCGTTGCCGAACAAAAGTCTTTTGCCCCGGTTCCATGTCCGACAGATCATACGGAACAAGAAACAACTTGACAGCCGTCTTGTTTGGGTTCTTGATGACAATCTGCAGTTGTCCTTGCTGGGGTATACGATAGCTACCACCTGGTGGTGCCTTGGGGGATGTTGACCTCCTCTTTTTCTTTTCTCTGCGGCGAATGTCTTCCTTGGAAGGATTCGATTCGTCTCGATGAGTTTGCCGATATTCCAGTTCGTTATAGTCGGGGTTTGGAAGGGTGTGCCGTCGCTTGCGTCGGGACTCAGTGTTGTCTTCGGATGCTCCAAGGGAGTTCTCAAGATCAACCAGCCCCACATAAGGACTAGGCGAGTTGTCGGCGATCCGACCATTTCCACTATTGTAACTGTAAAACACGGCAGGAAAGGGAACCGTCACGTGAGGTGGGCAGCGAAGGCTTGACTTGCACTGCCCCTTCCCGAGAACACCAATCTGGGCTACAAAGTTGAGAGGACGCGAAGGTGTGGTGGACATCCTTCCACGCAAAATGGACTCCTCATAGGACCCGACCATGGGAGCGTGGTGCAATGGGGACTCGGAGGTAAATGATGGCCTCCGTGGTTGGATGAGGGGAGTCTGTGGGGTAGATTGAGGCTGAAAGTGGTTAAAGGAGTTTAGTGATCTTCTCGGTTGATGAGCCTGATATGGGAAAGTTCCTTCTCGCCTCATAGGATGAGCGGCGGGACTTCCGGAAGTGGAGTGAACCATCTGACTCGACCTGAACACTTGGAAAGAGTGAGGTGAGAAAGTATGTCGACGGCTGCCACGCTCTGGGCTTCTAGATGATGTTCGAGATGTTGGGCGGGAGGAAAAGTCTAGATCCGTATTGTTCGATTGTTGGACAAGTGGACTTGTTGGAGGCATAAAGACAAACCCCGAAGCAAACGAAGATTGTGAAACACCCCGGGACCGGCTTACTGATCGAATATCGGGATTTGAAGTATCTCGGGACGGAAAAGCAGAGGCAGGAAAAGAATGATGCCATGGTGCGACTGGCGAGGTAGCCAGGGCAGCGCCAGAAGCTGAGGGTCCATCATTCAGCTCTACTCTTTCCTTTTTCTCTCTAAAGTCTCCCGAGTGCAAGGCGGATCTGGGTCGCTCTATCGTGATTCCCAGAGAGGCATGATCGCGGAGGGGATCGGGTGTGGATGTTCGGGAGGAATTGAGCTCGGCAGCGGGTTGAATAGGTGTTCGAGGGCGGTCTCGAGAAGCTGGCCGGGGTTCAGGACTGATCGTCTGTTGCTACATACATGTTAGTGTAAGGTTCAGTGAGGGCGAGGAAGTATATTAGGGAAGCTTGGAGTGACGCACTCTCTGGAGGTGTGGCCAGGACGGGCTATTCCCTCTCTTGATACGTTCAATCAGCTCAACCCGATTAAGCATGGGCGTCTTGCGGCCTCTACTGGGCGATGGCGGATCGGAGATAGTTTGAGTATTTGCGACGATGGGCGAGTCTATATTCTGCGAAGAGCGTACACTGTCCAGCAATGCTCCATCTCTTTCGTGTGCCATGTATCCAACTCTTCCCCGTGCGTGTACAGAAGGGTGCTGTTGGGAGGCGGGCTGCTGGTGAGGCGGGCTTACGCCGTGATCATGGAAAATGGGCATGATCACGACGGCAATTCACAGGATGCAGCGGCATGAATACTGGAAGAAATATCAAGAAGAAGAGAGCATGTGCAATCGTCGACTGAGAACAGATACTGTATCAGAAAGTGTGGTGCTAGAGAGGTGTCAAGAAGGTAGAGGTAGGACGGAGTACAATGGTGGCCCCGTCGTCGGTTGAATACGGCGGCGGCGGCGGAGGCGGCGGGGGAAGGAGGAGTCAAAGGGTAACCAAGTTATTGTACAAAGTACTTGCGGAACTTGTGACAAGATCAACCTGGGCAGCTTGGAGCACTAAATGGCCCGACGAAAAAAGCGTGAGTAAGAGTTTCCAGTTTAAAATGACGACTGGTGCGTTGGCACCAGTGGCTACAAGAGGGACAGCACGCCGAGGAGCCAGCAGAACGATGCTGTGGGTTTGGGCGAAACGCGCGGTGATGCGATTTACTTTGAAACCTGTAACCAGGGCGAGAGGCAGGGAGAAAGGATGGGGTACATAAGTAGACAGTCGACGCGAACAGAGAGACGGGGTCGATTGTACACGATGACGCGCTGTTTCAACAAAGGCGAGGTCTCGGGTGGGCGTTTGGAGCGGCCAGACCACACTGTACAGCGTGCAGTGACCAGTTGATCACAAGCCTGGAGGCGTCTCCTCTGCTCGTGATGCGCGCAATCGTTGGTGAAATAACCCAGTCATCAGTCCGCGGCAGGCTGAGTGACGATGGATGATAATGGAGAGATAGAGATACCATCATACGTCTACGGTACGGGGTAGATACGTAGCGAAGTAGCCCCGATTTGGCCATTGAGGGAGGTCACCCGACGAGAGAACATGCACTCTGCACGGATTCAATGCTTTGTGCAATAGAACGAAGTAAGTCTGGGAAAAGAAAAGGGAAATGCAGGTCTTCAGTCTTCCTGCGCAAGCGTTGCATAAAAGAATTGCTGCAGCTGCACGCTGCTTCAGCAATGTTGGTGCCAGGTGGTGGAAAGACGAGATCCATTAGGTAAGCGGCTGTGGTGGAAGCACGTGCCAATACTGGGCGTTCTCCGGCGGAGCCAATTGCAGGTGTGGGTTGCTCGAGTTTAAGAAAAGAAAAGCCTCGACGTCGCCAAGACGATATCTTCGCGACTTCACCGTTGCTTCCATCCCACCACTTCGAAGGTATTACGCGCGATCCGCAACATTCATTTCCTACAGTTGTCAGCAAAATCATAAGTTGCGACGGTGGATACTCATCATCATGTCTTCCAAACGTCCCCGTGAAGGCGACTCAACGGCACCTGTGAAAAAGCAAAGAAAGGGCTTCTCTGTCGGTCCCGCAAATCTGCCTGATGGCACTTACAAGCGCAAAGGTTAGTCGGGATGCATTCTTCTTCTCCCCTTCTGGTACGATTACACTCACACATACCCTCTCTAGTACAAAAGATCAAAAAAGATCTTATTCACAAGGCCAAACTGAAAAAAGAATACGCAAAGCTGAAGGCCCGCGAGCCTACTGTTTCATACAAATCTGTCTACGACCAGGAGGATGACCGGGAGGGCGCACCAGAGGAGACCGAGCAACCAGTAGAGTCTACCGAACATCTGCCAGAACCAACTACAGATCCCCACCCTGACCGGCTGCGACTGCTTGAGAGGCCACCGACGCCCGAACCTGATGCAACATCTGGTCACGCTCGCAACCAAGATCGACGCCAGAGGCGGCCACGTCCGCAGGCATACAAACGAGAGGAAGAGCTGGCCCAGAAGCGAAAAGAGGAGGTAGAGGCGCGACAAAGAGCAAGGGAAGAGGCCGAGCAGCAGAGGCGAATCAAACTAGCAGAACGAGACAGATTTCGAAAGACTATGGCCAAAGCTAGGGGGAAGGGCCCCGATGGAAAGAGGAAGCTTGGGAAAGAGAGTACCGTCTTGTTGGAGAAGGTAAAGAGACTTACCGGTAGAGTATGATGGGGGAGGCATTGCGTCGCCGCGGACGAAAGTTGGAGCGTAGCTTATGGATAGGTGAGGCTGGTTACCCAAGGCATTAGTCCTCTTGGTCATACACGTAGGCAATACGGATATCGCGCCGGAGCTCGGAGGTTGAGGCGAGTATGGAGATGGAGATGGGCGGTGAGCCAGTCTGCAGTGATGGCCTTTGTGATTCGACCTCGTTTTCTTCGAAGGAAATGGGCATATGCTGCGAAGGAGACTTGATTGAATGCATGAGCATGGCATGGCATGGCATGACTTCATCGCCATGGTTTTCTACAGGTGGCCCCCACTCGCCCTGCACTTGCAAGCTGTGCTCTGGCCGCATGGGGAATATGAGCGATGATGGTCTGCAGCCCAGAGTGAATGGCGCACGTCAACATCCTAGCCCTGTCACAGTCAGTGGTCATGTTACTGTTTCAGCCCTATACAGGTTCCTTCAATCTTGAATTGGCCTATAAGGACTCACCGTCCGTCTCTGGATTATTTTTATAGGTAGGATACGAAATCTGCCTCGAGCTAGAGCAGCATGACGAACCTACAACAAGGACCTCGATCTGAGAATCTAAGTATCTGAGAATCTGAGAATCTGGCTATCTTCCATTTCCAGGTTGTATTGCGAAGCTGAAGACTCAAATGGGCTGTCGGCGTTGTCACATAGAATAGTTTCCAAGGGGTAGTGCGCGCAGCAGGGTACTCTATCGATAGATAGTGACAGCGATCTTGGGCTCGCAAGCGCCTGCACCCTCCGGCGCATATCGCTTTTCGTTCTCACATAAGCGCAGTGACCCAACGGCGGCAGGCTGGGTGGCTTCCCGAGGCCCATGGGTCGTTGCCTGGATGCCTGTTCATCAAGGGCTCGTTTAAAAGTCCTCTTTGGAGTCATCTGGAGAACTTGCACTGTCCGCATCTGCACAACCCCCCTTCCAATATGACGATGTTGGTGTTGCACTTCCCAGGCCCCAAGCTTCAGTCCGTGACGGAGTGAGTTGCATTCGCATTCCTTTGAGCGGTAGATTTCCAATCTTTGTTCTGGCAGCGTAGTAGTGTTCCGGTGAGGCTCGTAAAACCCACAGTTTGGTCGCCAATGGACGACGATACAAATCGCCTGCCGGGATGGCTCCCATCTCTACCATTGTTATTTCACTGATCACTAGTACGGATTGGTTACCATACATTGCAGTGCCATATATAGACACATGCGAGGAACTTGTGATTCCAAGGTTCGGATCACATCTCGGCGATGCGAGAGCGTCGAGAAGGGAACATGGCCACGGCCACGGCCACGGCCACGGCAAGGACCGCCCACAATCGGCCTAGCCGAGTCGGGAGGTGGGCAGTGAGTAGCCGGCCGATATGCCGTCTTACTGCTCAGGCGCCGTGCGGAAGGCACGACCAGTTCCAAGGTTCACTTTGACACGGCCAACGGCGGCAACCAACAAACACCAACAATATGTTCCACCTGTTCACATACTCACACACACGCACACACACTTTCTCTTTCACTCTCCCCACACACAACTCTCACTGCCTCTTCCACTTCTCACACTGTCTAACCCCCCAACCCAACCCAAACCCACCACCATGACTCTTCGTCTTCGTCTTCGTCTTCGTCTTCGTCGTCTTCTCCCCCTTCCCTCAAGCATGCTCGATGCTCAATCATCCAATACTCTCAAGGACTCATTCGGTCCGCCCCTCCATCCATCGTGTCTTTCTTTCTTATTGTCTACGCCCCGTTCCTACACTTTGCCTTGACTCAAGTCTCTTCCCCCTGGCAGAACTACCTTAGCAGCGTGGTAGCATCGCTACATGCTAAAGTCAACAATAGACACCGCCACCATGGTCGTGTCCAGTGTTCCGTGTCGCCAACTTCGTATCGCGGCCTCCGCTACATTTCGCTTTTGGTAATCCATGCGCGGTTGAAATCATGTCCATTGGAACTTTCCTTCCGCCCAGCAATGCCTGCGCCCCTCACTAGGTAATCCAGTCAATCACAGCAAGCTCCGACCCATGTCTACCGAAAACGGTCAGCGCTCGTTTTTGATCTTCTAGATAACCTTTTACGCGACCTTGTTTCACTGCTAAACCGTCTGTTCGGTACTCTCAACCACCATGCCCTTCTCCACATCTTCTTCGAGACGATGCAAATCGTAGTCTCGGATCGCGCTCTGCCTCACCACTGGCCCGCGACTCGTCATGAAGACTACCGTGTCTATATGGAGCTGAATGCATTGTTGGCTCTACTACGTACACGAAAACGCCTATTGTCCACGTTGCATTCGGTTCATCCAATGGAGCATTCGAGCCCAATTCGCCGTCCATGGATCGAGTCACACGCTATCGTATGCGGGGTCTCTTTTTGCAAACGTTATGGTCCAATTCCAGTGCTTTGGCTCATTCTCAACGCTGCCATGAGCAATGCCCTCTTGAATCGACGATATTATATGACTTTTGCCTTGCCTTGATTACCGTGCAGGAAACAAAGTCTCTCCCCCGCAAGTCTCCAGCCGAAGCTAATTCTCGTAGCATAAGAGAGAACAACGGCCGGCACTACGATGCGATCGTGTTCGCCGTTCGGCCAGCTGAGAACTATGTGGAGTAGTAACTAATAAGCTTATATACGCGGTATCTATAGCACAGGGGCGGCTGCGCATGCTTGGTCGGCAGCGGAGCGGTGAACGGATTGCATGGCTAGTAATGCAGCCCTACAGGATCCGGTCCCGTGTAACAGAGTTGCCTCTCGGGCAAGCGTGGGAGACATGCCATGCCTAGCAGCCACCCACACCACCCTCGAAGGACGCAGCCACGCCATCCTCTTCGCCAATACTTGCAAAGCCTCAATCGACGCACTGTCCATTTCACAGCCGGGGGTTTGTATTGGGCACAGATTTCTGACCAGTAAAGACCGTCTCTTACGCATGAAACCCTTCGCATGTGCCAAGTCCATACACTGGCACACTGGCCAGAGCTGCCTCCAAACAGCCTTACCTGCGTTCTCAGTATGTGAGATCTGCTCTACATGTTTTGGTACTAGCTTAAAGAGCATCTCACGTCCACCCACCCTCCATCCTCGCCGTCTCTCTCGCTCATCACATACCTTGCAAAGATCCCAAACTGCCAAACTGTTACTCAGCCCTACTACGACCACCATTATCCCCCAGTAAGCCCATCATCTTTGCTGATGCTGTCCGCAACACGGTCGACGGCACGACAGCCGCGCAAGTGGACACCGGTAGAAGATCAGAAGCTACGGGAAGAAGTCGAAATACAGAGTAAGTTCGTTTCTATTAGTACATCATACGTATGCAACTTCTATTCTTCGTCTTGGACAGTGCCTTGTTGCAAAATCATGTCTTGATGGGACGCTTTCCACGTGCATTATGCATTGCAGCCGCACAATTCTTCAACTTCCATCCAAATTTCTATTCTAAAAAAGAAATGGATTTAGACGAAAATCGGTCCTGAAAACCGCTGACACTCAGTCTAGGGAGCAGCGAAGGTGAAGCAAAGGACTGGTAAGAATCCCGCAGTGTGTTCTGCATCTTTCTACAGAATGACACAACGCTCAATCAACAACATGTCCTTCAAGCCGAGTTTATTCCTCAAGGGAATGCATCTTCATCGAGGAAAGTACTGATCACGACGTGCACAGGTGCAAGGTCGCGCAAAGCCTTCCCGGTCGAACGAACAAAGACTGTCGCAAGAGATGGATGAATTCTGTTGCAGGTGGATTGAAGAAGGGGCAATGGTCTAAAAGCGAAGATGCGCTATTATCGAAAGGTGTACATCGATATGGCCAGAAGTGGACTTTGGTATGGCATCTTGCATTCTCCTGACGAACGGCGTGCTAAGAACCATCCTAGGTCGCAGAAGTCG
Organism: Dendryphion nanum; assembly: GCA_020744415.1. Taxonomy (NCBI): domain Eukaryota; kingdom Fungi; phylum Ascomycota; class Dothideomycetes; order Pleosporales; family Torulaceae; genus Dendryphion; species Dendryphion nanum. Next base: position 421,064 of record JAGMWT010000005.1, on the reverse strand, counting down.
TCGGCAGCCGATCGGCAGATCGTAAGTCTTCTCTTTTAAATTATGATCTCTGAATTTTTGAGCCATTGAAATCATGGTCTAATTGCCAATAGAATGTAGTAAACGCTGGTGCCAATCACTCGATCCTGATCTAGATCGAAGTGAATGGCGTGACTCTGAAGTAAGACTCTGGCCAATCCACGCAAGGCCAAAAGGCCTTTTCGAGCCAGCTGACCAAAACCCTAAATGTAGGATCACATCTTGCTTGAAGCTGTAGGAAAACTGGGAAGACACTGGAAAGATGTTCAGCATTATCACTTTCCTGGCCGATCAAAGAACTCAATAAAGAATCGGTAAGTTGACGTATTATAAAAGGAATGTCATATTAATATTAGACAGGTACACGGTACTTCTCCGCAGATACGGTAACCCCGTGCCACATAGACCCAGTAGGTCTGGTTCTGGTTCTTCTTCACCAGGGAAGAGTAACGCGGCCTACTCCAATGCGGAAGACGAATCGTATGGGATCGGATACGACGCAGTACCAAGTCCATCGCCAGTATCCACACCAGGTACCCGTGGTTCCTGGCCGATCGAAGATGACTCGTTCTCAGCCTGGCCAACCACTCCAGGAATCAGCATTGCGCCCACTGCGGCTCCCTCAACTACAGCGTATCCTCAGATCAAGCCTGATCAATCCAACTGGAACTGGGTTACACAACCTACTACCCCTACCCTACATATATCTTCAGCGCCCCAAAATTCTTATGTCCCATACCCCCATACAGCAACTTCACCTTATAGTTCTAACGGATTACAACATATGTTTGGGCACCCAGCACAATACTCATCAAATCAGTCACACGATCGATTGATGCTGTCCTCCCCTCAGATTATCGCTCCGACCAGCTCTCCTCGAGCACCGACCATACTACCATTGCATGATCCCAATTCCAGTCATCGATATCTGATGTATGGAGCTCAAGGTGATCCCGCTTATGGGTATTGAATACGTTGTATTCCAACTCACTTCCTCCTGTATCATGGATTTTTTTGAAGAGCGTTCAAGCGGGATTCTACACACTGGCGATGATATACTGGGAAAGCACACTATTACTTTTTATTTTCATCTTCTCTCTGTCTCTACCATTTTCTCTATGTTTCTACTCTATTTACCGTCGTTGAATCTTGCATGGCTTGGCCCCGGGTCTCCTATCTTATCGCAACCCCTAATACAACACTTCAAATTAGTGTTTTCGTGCCTCAGGATTGGTACATCTCCTATCACTACGATTTTCCTATTGACTTCTTTCGTTCTGTCTTTTTCCATTTCCAAGATGTAAAATTCCTCTCGCGAGGCACAAGTCCAGAATATTTCTATTACGTTTCATTGTTCTTTGTTCGTTATCAACGCCTATGGATATGAACGGTATACTGTATGCGCTCCCATAAACCACATAGTCATTCGAGGCATGTACTCAGCCTCGTTCCGGTCAATTAATCTACAGCAAGGCCAATTTTCGCCTCGCTAAATGCCCAATTCCCCACTCCAAGAACACGTAACCGGTCAGGGCTCTGCAGTCTTGCACAGAACAGGCGGTCGAGAGGATCTAGTTCTATGCAGGACGGAGGGGGCCGTATTACCCTCGACACGCATGGATCAAGCCCGCATGACCGCCCTCCCAATGGAGTTTCTACGGGCGAAACTTGGTTACTGACCAGTTAAATTAGTGCAAATTTCAGCGCGAGGGAACGTCACCATTGAATTTCGAGAGCGCATGTTGTTTCTGTGCAGTTTCACCCGCATGTGGCGGATTATAGGGCTGAGGCGGGTGGGGTCAGAGCGCATATCATCTGCATCGGAGAGCGGGAGATGGGAACCAAGAATTGAAACGTATTTCCAGAGGCGTCGAGAAACGCGTTCATAGTGGCTGTGTCATTTCGCTTGGTTCGGTTGTCAGTCACGCTTTTACGTTTCTACAACGGGCATATATTGATTCTGCATTTGGGCCGATCGGTAGAAGGATTGCGGAACGGGCACGGGAAGAGATTACATATGTATTTGGGGGCCAGATTCAAGCTTCCTAGGGCTGCTATGGGTTGCGGGGATAGAGCAAGCTCTCCGAATTGGGGGCTGCACGGACATACGACCGCTTGTCCATGTCCATGTCCAGGTGCAGCATTGGTGTCTGGTGTCTGGTGTCTGGTGTCTGCTGCCGCTTACATTACAGGGGCGCGAATTATCACTGCTTCGGGCGGCTACTGTGCACGCCAACTTTACCTACGTATGTATGTGCGCGAGTTGGATACCTGATAGATTCTGGAGGCGTTGGGTCGCCAAGATGGAATACATCGGCATTGCGAAAGAGCGACTTGGGAGCATGCAGGTTCTCTCTGGTGGGACGGGATGGGATGCAGATGGAAGTGAGCCGGCACCGGGGGCAATGTGTGTGTAAAAACGAAAACGGATGGGTTTACGGCGATTAATTGCAGGCTTGTGCTGCGCCACGGTGGACTTGTGGATGGTGTTACATATACAGTGGAGGAGAGGAGGGAGGGGAAGTGTGACGAGTTTCTAGGTTGAGGACTCTGGTGAGGGGGAGAAGGTTTGGATAGTTTTCAATCTCACCATACCACACCATACCTGGCACACCACGCCACGCCATGCCAGACCGGTGGGTTGGGATTAGGATTGGGATTGGAATTGGGATTGGCACTGGTATTCGGCGAGTATATATGGAGCCTGGAAGCTTGGCTGATGATGCATGGTGATGAACATCTTACCGCTTCTTTCTTACGGCTACCTTGTCATCGCTACATATTCTATGTAATGCTCGGATAGTCCGCGGCGCGCGCTTTCCGTAAGGTTTAGTTTCGGGCTTTCGTGGGAGCGTTCGGGGGATCTCTATCCAGCACGATGACATCTACGACCGAGCGATTCGGAAGTGGAGGAGAAGCATTCATCCCGACTCTGCTCGCTCCCATCTCATCCTTCCCCCTAGCATCCCTCCTTCGCCCTCTCCTCCCCTTCCAAACTCTCCTTATATCCCTCCCAAAGCTCCCCTATCCCAGCCCCACAACATTCCTTCCAAAACGCCCCCTCCTCGTACCGTCCCTCCCCCAGAACCCTATTAATCCTCCTCACAACATCTCCCCCACACCTCCCTTCTAACCACTCCAAAAAGTATCCCGTGCGTTCATATCCCGAATCCCAATTCCCCTCCGCAGTCCTCTTCCAATGCGGGGGGCCCAACCCCGCTTTCAACCGCACCCAGTCCGCTATACCTTCTATCAGTCCGCCTGGAGCCGTGCCCCGCGCATCGTGCTGCCAGCAATGCACCATTTCGTGCACGACTACGCCTGTGACTTCATGGGCGAAGCGCGCGGGGGAAATGGAGGAGAGGTAGGGGGTTGAGAGGTGGATTTCCTTGTGCGCGGAGTCGAGATCGAGACCCGTGGTGTAGGCCACGCCGCCCATGTCGCGGAGGATGAGGGTTACGGAGCGGGTTGGGGGGATAGAGGGGTGGGCGGGCGTGCTGTAGAGGTGCGTGAGGACGGTGGAGAGACTGGTTTGGAGGAGGGTGGATGCGGGGAGCTTGGTGAGGAAGGGGGTTGTGGTGGAGTGGGAGAGGTCGTGGATTTGGAGGCGGAGGAGGGGGGCTGGGTGGGGTTTAGGGGTCGGGAGGGTGCTGGTGGAGGTTGAGTTGGAGGGATCGGGGGAGGTTTCGTCGGTAGAAGTGGTGTTTGTGTTTGTGTTTGTGTTTGGAGGCAGCGCGGAGGGTTGAGGTGCTGGCTCGTTTGCTGGTGGAGGGGGTTCGGAGGTAGAGGCAGACATGGTTTGGTGGTATGTTGGGTTCTCTTGAGAAGAAGGCATTTGGTAGATAGGTACTTGGGTAGAATAGGAGATAGGCAGGTAGTGTTCTGTAGAGTATATGAATCGGAGAATGAAGCGACGTTCAGGGTTCAAAGGCCCGTGGACAGCTTGGGTGCTTAGGGGACGCGGACGCGAACGGGGAAGCGGGTTCGTGAGTTAGGCGTGCCAAATCTAGATACGCCATGTGGGCTTAGACCTGCTTATCGATAAGGGTGGGATACGGGTCACTGGCGCTAAGTGGGGGGTTGAAATGGCTTTTACTGTCTATGTATTTAGGTATATAGTTGGGGAGAGGTTTTGCGGTGTGGGAGGTCTATGCTTGTAGAAAGGTTGTGAAAATTGTTATGTTGTTTGATTTGGTATGATGCAGTATGGTAGTGGAGACGTGATGGAGCGGCCATCCAGTGAGGTTGGAGGATGTGAGTACATGCGCTCATCCATCTATTATTCGCTAGACTCTGCTGAAGAGCTCTTGAACACATGAGGAAAGATGTTTCGAAGCTCTTGAAGACTCCTGATTTCGTACTTCGCGGCTTGGTGGGGAGGAGCCGGGTCTGATGGGTCGAGCAAGTGTGCGGTATTCCAACCTCTTGCATGAGCGGCTTTGGTGTTGATGTAAGAATCATCTAAATCTCGATGAGTTGCTTTCCCGGGACGAAACAGATGTGTTCATGGAATTGTAATGGTATACTCACCAACAAAATAGCAATTCTCATTCTTCTTGATCCCCGCCTCCTCCATAGCCTTATCAAACATTTCCTTATGAGGCTTACAATAAAACTTATCGGACCCATAATCACAGAAGGTAATCCCCTCAAATAGATCTTCAATCTGAAGCAATTTTACCACACGTTTCCCATGCGTCACATACGCATTCGTGAAAAGCCAAAGCCGGACTTTGTCCGTGTCGATGTCCTCGAGCAACTTACGTAACTCCGGGTTTGGACCGATAACGGTTTCGAGAGGGAGCGCATCGTCTACTTTGCGGTTGTAGTCGAGAGCGTCGACTTTGTGGTGCCGGACTAGGCCTTCGATAGCGAGGCCGTATTCACGGTAGTATTTTAGGTGCAGGGCATTGGCGTCGGCCTGGGAGAGGGATAGATGTGTCTCGAAGTATCGGTCTGGAGGGGTGAGATAAGTTCATCGTGTTTTTAGGTAGACAATTAGAGGTTGTGTACATACCAATCAGATCAGACATCATTGGTTGGATATTCGTGGCTAGAAGTCATGAATGTCAGTGCTGGAATGCGCCGTGAATTTTGGAGGGCTAACTTTTCGGATAGAGCTGCAGTATGTTAGCTCCTTTCAGACTATATGAGTTCCCTCAACTTGCACAATTGTCAATATCAAAGAAAAAGACCGGTTTCTCTTCGATATCCGTCATACTGAAGATTCCCACGTGGTGACTCTTAGATGACGATTGGATGTAAGACAGATGGTTTAAATCTGAGTAAAGAGGGGCGGGGAGCTAAAATCAACTAACGAGAGTTTCAATTTCGGTCAAGATATATTCAAAATCTTTGCTTTCGAGAGGTGTAGGTTGCGTGAAGGTCGTAGGTGCACAGGGAGGAAGAGGTGTGAATCATGACTAAGCGATAGTAACTAGCGCGCCTTGGCATATTCGTCGCGACTTTTCTATCGCACCTCCGCGCTGTCATCCCTCAACCCTCCCAACCCCCAACCACCACTTCTAACCTACCCACAACACAACACAAGCGTTGTAGTATGATCTGCATCGCGACTGTATCACTACCTCCGTTTACCATCAGGCACGTGTGCCTCCTGTGATTCTAACCTTAGCTGTTCCGAAGATTGTGCGCGCTTCTGATTGCGATCGATGGCGTCGTCTACATCCATCGCACCGCCGTCTCTTAATGGGACCGGCAATGTACCTCCTGAGGTGCTGCGCGAAGCTAAATTTTACGAAGACTTACTACAGCTCCGCGATGCGGTCTATGCAGGCAAACATCCGCGGATCAAGTTGCCCGCCCATGCATTAGAAAAGGTTGCACCTCGACCTACCCAAATTGCACCACCGGAAAGCAGACAACCCTTCGCCCACACAACCTATAATGGGACCCTCCCCCATCAGCCGCTCCCACCACGTCCGGACATTCCTCAACATTCCCACATACCTAAAAAAGAGTATAGTGCCTCCTCCTATCATTCCCAGCGACCCTTCCCTGCAAAGCCTCCCTCTTCTGGAATCGATCCCGTTCTTCTTACGAAGTCTGATCATCTGATTAGGGCTGAACTGCAGCTCAAGCGCCAGCAGATAGAGCGGGCTCTTAGGGACCAATATGACAAGCGAGGACGTGCCAATGATCCGTTGGGGGAAGATCGCGAGACCATTGATGTGGAGGGTATCCTCAACAAGGTCCACGCTCTGGTTAAACCCGTGTCAGGTTTGCCTACGGCTCCCAGCAGCCTGCGTAGCGGATCGTTCGACGAGAACTCGTATTATTCAAGCAAGGCAAATACCTGGTCACCAGAAGAGGCTGATCCAAAAACAAATGGCGCTGACACAGTTGAATCGCTCACTGCACAGGCGAATGGATCTATTCATAAGCCCAGACTAACTGCAGCAAATGTCAATACTGGCCCAGTTGTATCAACGTCAGCCCACCCTGCCATCATCGATCTAGATGAAGAGCCATATGAGCCTGCAGACGATATTGAGATTTATGAACCTGAGTCTGCAACTGCCAATGTTAGCGAGGAGCAGGAGGAATCGGACTACTCTCCACCTCCTGCAGATATTGCTCCTCTTGTAGCGAATCGAGATCGCGGACGTAACCAAGGAGTCAATGGTGATACGAACGGGTATGAACAAACCTTTCTCTCTTGTGCCTTGCACTTGTTTGCTAGCTACATTCATCTTACAGCAGTATCGATTCTCTATCGGCAAGCCCAAAGGATCCTTCTTTCGCTCTATCGTCTAGAAGTATACCTGCGGTTTTCCGGTCGCTGAATTCGAATCCTCCACCAGTGCGCGATGAATTATTGATCCGAATCGCTAATTCATGAATAAGGTCATCCAGACGGCACAGCCCAGTAGGCAACCCACCTCCGATTCAGAACTCACGAAAACGCCGAAGGGAGGACAAGCGAGGGGACAGACGGGATGAGAAGCGCAGGCAACTACAGGCAAACAAGCGGGTAGTGCGATCTCCGCAGCCGTACATCAAGGAAGAGCCCCAATCCCCTCCTCCTTTTCTTCATTCTTCAACTCTTGGTCCTCCCTCAACTCTTCCTCATGCACCCTATTCCAGGCTAGAGTCAAACCACCTCAGGCCATCGCAACTTATCCCACAGGATGTCGAGGTGGTGTCTACGCGTGACGGAAGAATGCAAATTGCCCATCATCGCGAACAGGATAATTCCCCACGGTCGCTACGCCAATACGAGGAGCCGACATCACCAACAGTTGTTCGAATCCCCCAACGTCGGGTTGAACGCGACGAGCATGATCTGCGCCGTGTCGCGAGTCTCCAATACGCTCGACGTCCCCAGGTCTTCTCGCCTATCGAGCCTCGCCAGCTTCGCGCAGTGTCTCATGCTTTTGCCGAGCGCCCGGTGGAACATGTGTATCGTGAAGCGTCTGCGCGACCATCAGCTGCTCCAAGGTACGTACGTGAACGTTCGCGCTCCCCTGGTCATGAATACGTCTCCCGGGCACAATCCCCCATGGCCATGCCACCCCCTCCCCGTAAAATTGTGGTAGACCAGGACGGGAACCAATATTATGCCGACCCAATCGCGCCCCCAATAGAGACGGATGTCCGTGCATCTGTTGCACCGCCCAGGAGGATGGAGGCTGAGCGTTTCTATGAACGCGCGTCAACCCGGGAACCAGCGATTCGGGCTCCTGCACGACATGAGCTCTATGAGGAAGAGAACGTGCAGCGGATGCCTCCACCACCCCGGCGATTTGTTGAGGCGTCAGATATCGAGATGGTCGAAGGTCGGCCATATCGTCAACGAGAAGTGTCTTATCGTCCCTTGGAGACTGAGTATATTCCGAGAGAAGCCTATGAGCGTCGGCCCATAGTCCAGTATGAAGAGGTGGGTCAGCCTAGGGAGCATGTCCCCAGAGCATACAGCATGCGACCAGAGCCAATTCGACGCGAGCCAGCTGAGTATGCGCCTGTTCGTTATGAGAGTGTGCAGCCTGGCTTTGTGAGGGTGGCAGCGCCACGATATCGAGAAGTAAGCGTAGTCCACGAGGCTTACGATGATCGTCGGTATCCATTTGCAGCACCACCGCAAGGCATGCGTTATGTGGAGGAAGGAGCAGCAAGAGAGAGGCCTATTGAGATAGCACAGGAAGCGTACAGCGCAGAGCCGCGACGAGTGAGTCACCGTTACTAAGTTGTTCCTCTTGGAAGAAACGCGGATAATCATTCGCTACTATGCTATTTTGGATATTGGGAGAGGATTGCGGTGCAAACTTCCCCCATGATGCAGCTTGATACACAGCATTGTTCACTGTACTTTTGTAACATCTAGCTCTTCGACACGATCCTATGTGATCTCTAATTTTTATCGGATTGGCTTGGGGGATATTGTTATGAATTGGAGCTTGGTGATGTTGGCGTCGAGTGGATGGTGGTTGAATTGAGTTTGTAGAGTGTAGGGGAACCAAAGAATAGTCTGGTGTAGGCATAGACATAGGATAAGCTGAGTGAGATCAGAGAACTTGATGAAATCGAAATAAAACGAAATGAAAAATTTGAGAGATTGACATTATTGTTTGATCTACATGTGTGTGCATTGCTCTTTGAAGAAACATGTGTACATGATCACCGTTCACGTCACACAGTGAACCCCAGTAAAAGAATTGCCATGTATACTCAATAGTATATTATGTTTGCAATCGAAGACAATCTAGCCTCGTTCTCACTTCCATCTCCAAAACCCACAAAACAATTGAATGGTATGACCGAATCCCAGTGCATTTCCAGCTCATACAAGACCGGGAAAGACACCGCATATCTGCACATGTCACGCTCAAACCATGCATAGCACCGTCGCACATGCTGGTACAGCTATTTCTAGAGTACCATACCTACCTGCCTCTGTACTAAACTAGGCCCCTCTCTTAAAATCCTTTCCCTTTCCAAAGAGTGGTACGTGGCGTCCGCCAATGACGGCATCTTGAAGTGTCCGGCCACGGCTACGAATCATGATGATTCGGTTGGTCGGGTCGCAGCTTGTGGGTCTCACTAGAGTAATGGTGAGATGGATTGGGGGGAGGAGGGGGTGGTAGGGATTGGGCTTCTTGCGGAGGGGAAGCGGGAGGTGGTGTTGTGGATAGTGATGTAGATATTCGTCTTCGTTTTTAGTTCTTTTTTTTTTTTCTTTGAAAGGCAGATAGGTTTCGGTTTTGGGGGGGTGAAAATTGGATGGCGAAAAGAGAAGACGATTAGGATAGGGAATCTGGGTTTTGGGATTGGGGTTGGGGATTTCTTAGGGACTCAATCTGTATATAAGTCGCAGTGTGGTCATGTCTGAATGCTTCTGTGTGAAGTGCAATGCGGGGAGGGAGGGAAATGTCTAGACTCTAATCTCCATCTTGGTTATGACGGTACTTTTGGAATTGAAAGGGGAAGATGAAGTCCAGTAGTTTTCTTTTTTTAATAGTTTCTATTTCTGTTCCGTTTCCTCTTGTTCCCAGGACTGGACTCGGGCTGGGTGCATACATCACATCGCATCGTACAGCCCGTCACGCCTCCGCCTCCGCATATGCCAACGTCCACGTCCGCGGTATTTCTACACGGGACGCTGCGGTGTTTGTGCTTGTGGCTCTGCGCGGAAACGGATCATGCAGACGTCAGCAGAGAAACTTCGTGGTCGAGGATGCGGTGACACTGGTGCTGTGCGGTGCAGTGGATGAGGACAGCGGGGTGAGTTGGAGGGTTATGGAGAGCGGACAGGGTGCGAGGGTCTGTAAAGGGCCATTCCACTTAGGCATCGATACCTCAATAGGCTATGCAGCCAATTTTATGAGGAAAGAATAAGGGAGAGTTTTGTCATTGTTGATCTTTGGTTCCAGTCGGGAAGGTTAATTGTGAAGATCAATTATGCTTTTGTTGTTTAGTGATGCCGGGACTGGATGGGATGACGTTGCTAGATGTAGAGGAACGGTAATTACTATGAAAGAAAAAATCCTACACACTGAATGAATAGTATGACATATCAACAAACCTGGATTAGTGAATCCGTTTCACGAAAACCAAAGCAGGGCAAAAATCACATTGACGCAGGGCGCCCGTCGGCAGTGCCACCATATCTGTCTACACATGTACGTACCTTCTGCAGTGCAAGCGTGTGCGCAAGAAAAGCTTTGAGGCAAGTGAGACGACTGAGACAAGAAACAGAAACAGAACCAGAAACGGATCCAGAAACAGAGACAGAAAGGGAAACAGACTCGGGGAGCCAACTCTGCAGACCTAGACTAAAGAAGGTTTTGTTGGGCCATGCAGAAGCAGGCATGACAGGGTAGGGTAAAGAAGGGTAGGCAGGGCAAAAAAAGAAACCCCCCAGCATGACCTTGAGTGTGAGTGTGAGCGTGGCCTGTTCATAGAGGGAAGTGTAGGGAGCCGAAGTGAGAGGAGAGGGAGCAAGGGACTTGATTTGGTGGGATAGAGATGCGAGTGCGAGTGTGTGGGTGTGGGTGGGTTCAAAACAGGTACGGTTGCAGTCAGAATCGAGGCATAGCTGGCGAAACGGGGTTTGGGATGGAGTGTGAAACGAGCGAGCGGGTGCGATTCCAGTGTCCAGATGCTCTGTGTGCGAGTGGGTTGGGTTTGAAATTGTTGGAATTGATTGTGCCGTGTTCTCCGGAAAAGAACCCAGGCAGTAAGTATCTGTGTAAGCTGTTGAGTCGCGTGCATAGACGTGGAAGAGCATAGAATCATGAATCACGGGTTCGGCGGCTTCTTTTTCCTTCTTTTTGGATGATTGTGTCGTCCTCGGAGGCTCGGAGTTGGAGGTGCTGAGATGAACTAGGACAGATGGGGGATGGTGTGGAGTGGAGGCTAGGACTAGAAGGGCATGGTCAGCTGGGATGGTGCGGCCAGTGAGATGGCTGCGATCTGGAGTGGACAAGCGAGGTGAGGTGAGGTGAGGTGAGGAGTGAATGACAGTAGTCAGAGGAGTAACAAGAGCAGTGCAGTATAGAACAGTACAGTACAGTACAGTACAGTGCAGCAGTACAGTGCAACATATTCCTTGGATTCGAGTGTGGTTCTGCTACTGCAACAAGAGAGGGCCGTTCTATCAGTGTCTGGGATGGGAGGCAGATGCAGGGAGGGTAGGCAGCACGCGCCCGGCAGGTGTTCCATTACATGTGTACTTTTGTAGCTGCAACTGGTAGAGCATGAGACCTGGACCCTGCGGAGAAACAGCTGGGTGGATAGGCGGTTCAAGAGGCGAGAGACGAGAGGCGAGAGGAAGTCCAGATTCTTGGTAACTTTTCGAGTATATCCATGCATGCCATACTGTAATACGGGCTGGGAAGAGGCAGAGAGAACAAGGTGTTCAGTGATGATGCGGATGGGATGCATCATCGAGGTGGATCATGGAGGTGGATGATGATGGGGGGCGGTCTGGCCGGCGTTGTCTTGTCTCTTTCCTTTCGTTCCTTTCGTTCCTTTCGTCTGATCTCCCACAAGTGTCCTCTTTCCTCCGTATTCTCCCATTCTGCTCTCTGCATGGTGCATCTGTCCTTTGTGTCCCTTGTCCACCCTGCCCTTGACTCTGACTTGCTCGTCCTGTTCGGCCGCACTTGGGAACTCGTTCACTGAATCACTCTCTCCCTCCGCTCTCTGGTCGACGACAGCGAGGAGGCAGCCGACTCTCAACTGGCCCAGGGTTGGCTCGGGTCGCACGGACCCTTGGGTGCCGCTAGTGGCAGCCGGCTCAGGCCCCTTAGTGGCCCGTTGCATCACTCAGCCTTGCGCCTGCCCGCTGGACTCCCTCGCTCCTGCCCAGCTGCCCTGCTCCTGCCCTGCCCACTGCCCACTGCCCACTGCCCACTGCCCACTGCCCACTGCCCACTGCCCACTGCCTACGGCCCTGCCCTGCTCGCTCTTGCCCTCCCCATCCGTCTGGTGGTTGCTGGCTGCTCACTGCTCCTGCCGCTTGCTGTTGGCCTGGGCTCTCACCTCTCACTCACTCCAAACTCCGACTTTCCTCGTTCTTCCCACTCGCCTCTCTTTCTCTTTCCCCTCTCCCACCACCACCACCCTCCTCTCCCATCTCAACCTTCCTCCCCCCCCGTGCCCGCCTCCATCACGAGGGCACAAATTTCAACAACCCACACATCATGCACAAGATATCGAATTTCACTGGCCAGGCACGCCACGGCTGGGAAAAGATGACGCCCTCGGCCGGCTTCCCATTCTCAAGGTCCAACCACGAAATGCCCGTCACAGCTCCCATAAAGCGACCTTCCACTGCAACTGCCACTCCTCCCGTTATTCCTCCCGGTACACAGGTCAACCTCTCCTTCAATGTGCCCTTTGCCTCCACCCTGCCCGGCCCAGAGGTCGAGGACATTATGTACGCGAGTCCTGGAGCAAAAGCCCGCTGGACCCATCCGGAGGGGGCCGCTGAGAGTCTCCCTCCACACAAGCTCCCCGTTCACGCTCAGAATGTCGACAACCTGAGGAACTACTGCAAGGACGTCACCGACAACAGCGATGGCCGCGTTGTCGCCACCGTCGTCTCTGCCGAGTCCAAGCCATTACCCGGCTTGCAGCGGGGTCCGCTCCGCGCTCTCGTCACAAACGTCTGTCTTTCTGGCGAGCTCGAGCTCGTCAATCAGATACGCTGCAAGATCCTCAACACGAGCCCCATTTCAATGGTATGCCCTTGACGCGGACACCTGCATTGCATTACGTAGCTCAGGGTCATGATATCTAACCTTGGCACAGCGCTCATCTTTCGTCGACATCGACTCGGATCTCATCATTGATCGCACCTCGCAGAATCTCAAGAGCCCGGTGCTCAACCAACTTGATCTCATTGCTAAAACGACCAAAGCAGACATTTTTGTGCTGATGCCGAAACAGCCGGACATCGAGTCCGCCAGCTTCAACGGCAACCTCGAGACGGGCGTCGACTCGCGTCTGCGATGTGCCATCTACGGCGATATGGAGACCATGGAGCACGCGAAGACGCGTGTCTTGATCATGATCGATCAGATCGTGAGTTCTGCCCGACCCCGCCGGCTGATAGCTGATTGCGCTAGCGCACAAACTAATTTCATCACAGCTCAAGCGACACGTCGACTCCATGAAGCTGGAATTGACCATGCATACCTTGATATGCGGCCGAGGACGTAAGAACATCAAGTTGATTGAATCTGCTACCGGCACAGCCATCTACTTTCCCCCACCCTTCCCGCGTCTGTACAACTATACGCCTCCGGGTGCCACTCGTCGCGTCGATGACCAGATCTTCATTACGGGCGAGAACCAGGAGAACATCCTGCGAGCCAAGCACAGATTGCATGACTTGGTCATGTCTACCAAGGTTTTTGTCAAACCCGTCATGGTAACCGATACTAAGTTGGATGCCATTTTGCTCGAGCGCCTCGACAAGGTCCGCAAGATCATCGAGAACAACGGCTCCTATATTCTGATGCCACCACTTGGAGTCCAGCGTGGTGTTGTCCGAGTGCAGGGCACGGATGTCTTACATGTCGAGCGGACCGTGCGCGAGTTGATGGCCCTCGTAAGTCGCTCACGCCACAAATCACATTTTGAGAAAAATTAAAAAAATTTACTAACTCGTGGCAGGCTGGTCAATTTTACAGTGCCTCGTGGTTCATCACCCACCCTGACCCAACACAGCGCCCACCCACTCCGGCTGATGTACGTGCCATGCTGTCCGACATCTGCATCAACTCCGGTGCAGAGATTAGTTTCGAGAAGCTCAACTTCCACATCTATGGCTCCGATGACGCCGTCAAGGCCGCCATGATGGTTATTAACAATATCCCATTTGTGAAGAAGTCCCAGTACAATATGAGCGTAAAGATTGAGCTGGCCAACGAACACAAAGAGTTCGTCAGCGGTAAGAAGAACGGCAAGATCAACAAGATCATGAGCCACAGTAGTGTTCAGATCGTCTTCGACGGTTTCAACGAATACAATTTCTATATTGTTGTTCGTGGCGCCCAGTACGAAGCCACCAAGAGTGGTCTAGATCTTGTCGAGCAGGAGATGCCGGCTGCCATCTCTTTCCATGTCCCCGATCAGTACCACAAGCGAATCATCGGCATTGGAGGCCAGCACATTCAGCGCATCATGAAGAAGTACTCCGTCTTCGTCAAATTCTCCAATGCCATGGATCGCGGTGGCTTCGGTAAAGAAGAGGATGACATTAAGGTTGACAACGTCATTTGCCGCACTCCTGCCCGCAATGCCCAGAATCTCGACTTGGTCAAGCAAGAAATTATGGACATGGTTGAGAAGGCTGACGCAGAGTTTGTGAGTGAGACGATCAACATCAACCGCCTTTACCACCGCGAGCTCCTTGCCCGCTTGGATAAGATTGATGAGCTTGAGAAGAAGTTCAATTGCAAGATCACCTTCCCAAGCACCGAGGAAGCAAGCGATATTGTCACTGTCTCAGGCCCTGAGTATCAGGTGCCTCTGGCAGTCGATGAGTTCTTGGTATGTTTGCTCATTTTCGCATTTTTCAGACTCAATACTTACAATACAATAGGGTATGGTTCCAGAGGCCCATGAGCTTTCGTTCCCTGTCTCCACCGAGCTCAGCGAGCACATGCGTTCACCTGAGTTCAAGACTGATATCCTCGACAAGCTCAAGGATCAGCACGTCGTTGAGGCTAACCTGAAAGAACCCCAGAAAGAGACCGTTGACGGCAACGAGCAACAGATCGAAACTCTTCACCTTAGCTTCACCCGAAACAATGCTGGCGGACTCAAGGATGCCCTTGACTTCTTGATTAACCATCTCGTCATGCACGGCTTGGATACGAACACTATCCGCGGAGCACTTCCTCGTCCCAAGTCCGATTCTTTCGAAGACTCGCTCCCATTCTTTGAGTCGAAATTGCTGCAACAGGCCCAAGCTCCTGTTGAGAGCACCGACTCGCCCACTCGCTCTCACTTTGGCGATGAGGAGCGCCCTGGAATGCTGGATCGACTTCGCAAGCCAGGGAGCATGTCCTCCTTCACATCTATTTTCAATGGACGCAAGAACGGATCCAACTCGCCTGGGTCCCTCTTCAAACACGCGTCTAGCAACGCTTCCAAGGCTTCCCTCGCTAGCCTTGAGTCTCAGGGAAGCGGCTACCGCAACCCCTGGAATGACAGTGGCATCAATCTCGCGGATGATGACCACCACACCAACAGTTGGCCAATGCCAACCCCCCGGTTCGAGAGCAAGTTTCCTTTTGGTTCCCATTCGGCGGCATCTGGAGACGTGACCCCGCGATATGATCCCCGGGGCTCCGTTGACAGTGGCCGCCCCAGTACTTCTCATTCTGCATCTGGATACCCGGCCCCTATTGGGCCTCCTCGTTAAACGATACATTATTTCAACTTTGATACACCGGTTTATGATACGAACAAATACCCCTCTCCGGTGCTATGCGACGAACAATACCAAAAGAATTATACCCCACACGGCGAATATTCAAAAGCCCTCGGCTGTTTTGCGCTGTGTTTTCTTTACTCTGTATTTGGTTTGGTGCTTTTGTTTATTTGGTTTGCGATTATGTGGTTTTCTGTGTTTTCTCTCGGTTCGTTAGTGCTTTTCCTTTTTCTATGGCGTTCGTTCGTGTAATGATTCCCCCGGCGCAAAAGAAATATACCAATTTGCTGCTTTGTGCTTCTGTGCGATTCTTGGACCAAAGGAACGTTGGAAGCGGACGGTGAACTAGGGACCGTGGTGAGACGGCAACCCCTGGTCTCATGATGGGCGGCAAAAAATGGAGGTGACAAAAGGGTTCCACTATTAATTAGCAGTGTGCGTGCGATGCTATTTCCCATCTCCTCTCTTCCTTTCTTATTAACCGAATGCCTTCGTAGTCCTCCACGAACAGACAGACAGATACGTGAAGTGGCGAGTTTTGTGGACGGGGGGTTGTGGTGGATGAAGAATCAAGGGGAGCAGAGGAGATGTGTGAGGAAGAAAATGACGATTTATTTGGAAATATGTTTGGTCATACAATAGAGCACACTTATACCCACATGCACGCTTTCTATGCTTGGAGTGAACATGTATACTGATGTTGGGCATGAAGATAGATTAAGGATTGGTTTGGATTTTTTCTAGGGTGTAGGTTGAAAGTGAATCAACTAATGAATGAATGAATGGATGGATGGATGGAAGTCGAGCAGTTGATGTAAGTTGTTTTAAAAACATGAATTTTGCTAACATCGATTCTTAGCTGGAGAGGAGTCACTTCAGTATTTCCTGTTTATGGCTTTGATTCATTCATCGACGGTTTCTTAATGCATGGTATATAGTATATGTCGTGTGCGAATGGATGCATGAATGATTGGTATCGATTAGAATGAAAATCAATTCCAACCAACGCTCCATCAACAAACATGGCATACACACAACATCATTCATGACAGGTATTCCTTTTTGTATTCCCCATCAATCCAAACAACACCCGAAGTAACCCTATCCCCTTGCCCCCCCTAGTTGCCCCCCTTCAACCCCTCCATCCTTTCCCCTAACTTTTCCCACCCGACACTTCCCTCCCAGCCCTCCTTTCCCCTCCCCATTACACTCCTCATCGCACTCCTCCCCTTAAACCTCCAATCCCGCGCCACCAATTCTCCACTGCCGGCCCCTAATCCCTCTAACCTCTCCCGCGGCCCAAAACTCTCATACGCATCCACCAACTCGATCGTGCGCTCCACAACCTCGTTCCATCGCTCTTCACTTCCATTCTCCCAATTCGGTTGCGAGAACACGACGCGCCAGGCTTTTTCGTGGGCGGAGAGCGCGGAGCTCGGACGAGAAGTGTGTGTGTAGAAGGTTGCGAGGGTCGTCCAGAGGGGTGCGGAGGCTGTGATGAGCGGTTTGATGGACGTTTCTATCAGTTCGTTCACCAGGCGCGGGAGTCCCGGTCTCGTGAGGCTGAACTCGGGATCTTCGGCGGAAAGCTGGACTGTGTGTTTGACCAACAGATCGAGGATGTCTGCGTCGATGCATTTCTCGCCTTCGGAGCTGCCGCGCAGTTCGATGATACGGCGTTGAGATGTTACGATGTCTTGATAGGACGGGGGGTTCGTGGAGCCCGCGACGGAGAGCACGTTGGACCAGATGCGGACGTTGTCGTGTTTGAGGGCAGCGGCGCGCTTGAAGGCTTTGAGGGCGTCGTGGCGGGGATGGGTGGTTATTGTTCGCTCTTCTTCACCTTCTATCCCTTCTACCTCTTCTGTGTTCTCAGGTTTGACTTTCGGACGCAAATACAACAACGCAGCTGCAAGATTACTCCAAGCCTCCGCGTCCTGATCATCAAGCTGGACACAGCGGGAGAATGCCTCAACCGCCTTCTTAAACTGCTGGAGTTCGAGATGGCAGCATCCCAGCGCGAACCAGGAAGGTTGGTTTAGGGAGTTGATCTTCAGCGCAAGTGAGTAGGATTCGGCGGCGGAAGCGTAGTTACGATCTGTGATGTAATGGCGACCGAGAGAGCGTTGGGCCCGCGCGTATCGAGATCCGGATACTTCCCAGGCCTTTTCGTACATGGAGATGTCTCGGTCGATATCGCCAAGAATGCTGTAGAAACGCGGTGCTTCGATAGGTGGCGGGTTTCGTGGTGGTCCTTCCCACTTCTCCGCATCGAGATCAACAATGCTATCGTCGTCGCCGTTTGTTGCGTGGAAGAGTTGTCTTCGGATCATTCTGCGCGCTTTGTCTTCCTTTTCGGTCGCGGCCCAGCACAGTGCTGCTTCGGCCCACATCTCGAGGCGTTCGTAGATTTCGAGCGCGGATCGGAGGCCGCCTACGTGCACCCAGCGGGAGGCAAGTTCGGCCTCGAGATCCCAGCGTGAAGGGGAGGCAAGAGAGAAGAAGTAGGTGAGACGGTCGGATACGGGGGCGGATTCGCCTTCTTTTGCTTTGGGGAGGAAGGATGTTGCTGGTGCATCAGAACTCTCAGTGGTAATGTTCGACTCTACACTTCCTGTATCGGCAATGACTTGATCGACCAGAGCTTGCAGCTGCAGAAGTCCTCGTTCCATGGTGCGGGTCTTGTAGCCTTCAATTCTACTCCGGACGAGCAAGGCTTGCGTGTAGACTTGCCAGTTTGAACTGCCGCCTTCTAGGACGCGGGTTGCGTAGGGGATTGTTTCTTCTCTGGTTAGTCCGTCGGCAGGGTTGGTGTTGGTGATGGAAGATGCGAGAGAGAGAAGAATGATGGAATCTAGGGGATCGAGTAAGGGTTGGTCTGCGGGATCGAGAGAGGAGAGACTGGCGGGGAGATTGCTGTCGGATTTGATGTCTGTGGAAGATGCGCCTTCGGTGAAGGATATAGATTCAAGAAGCGTGTCGTCGTTGAGATCGAGATTCGTTGGCTTAGAGATAGGATCCGAGGTACCATTTGCTGTAGAATCGGCGCTCTTTGCTAGAACGAGCAGTTGGCTGGTATCTTTCTGTTGGTACTTCGTCCGTTTCCCCATGAGGCCAGTGAGAGCGAATTCAAATTTCCGCTCCGAGGTTGCCTGGTCGAGATCGGCTCTTGCTTTCTTGTCAAATCCGTGATGGGTGTTGATAGCAGCTCGTTCGAGCAGAAAATGCACACGTAAATCTGGGACAACATGAGGTTGTTCTGCGCCTAAAATAAGAGCTGATAGTGCATCCAAATCCTCATAGATCGTAGCCTGGATCGAAGAAGCAACTTCCGAAAGAAGCCTCTGGTGGATAAATCGGGCTCGAAGTCTTGCCCATGTCGAAGCAGTTACGTTCTTCTGGATGGGTGGACATATCAGAATGGTTTCTGCTAAGCTTAGCAGCTCAACATTCGGCGTGAGTTTGTAGGCTGCAACTCCATCTGTGCTGAGCGAAGCGACCAGTTGCTGTCTTAGATTCGCCAACTTCGACTTGTTAGACGAAACATTGCTGGGGAAGAGAGTTTCCGCCGAGACAAAGGGTAGAGGCGGACCTGTTGCGGTGGACTGTAGGAATGCATATAATGCAGCGACCGCAGCAATGAAATACAAGTGTTGAAGATAGGTCGGCGTTTCCTCCGGTTTTAATTCCGAGTCGTCGCTACGTTTGGCTAAAAGAACCCCCAATCGATGGAATATATAATCACTCCAAATCGGGAATCCATCGAGTTGAACATCCTTCGTGATTTCAGTCTCTTCAAGTCCTAGCAGTACCCGAACCTCCGGGCGCTGCAATATGGCCAGGAAATCGCCCTTCTGGAGACTCTGGAGAGTAGGTTGGAGTAAATTAGCCAGTTCATCCGGAAGCGTGCTTCGGAAGAAGCTGATCAGAATGTCCGTCATTTCTTCTGTTTCGTGAATGCGAAGCAGGATTTTGGAAATTTGGTCGTGGAAGTAACTTGGTGCCACCCACTTGAATGATTCATGTAGTGTGTGGTGGGTGGGTGTGGGAAAATTGGGCAGCGGCGCTAAACTGCATTTGGTGACTCATAGACTGGAGTCGAAATTCCTCGAAGGGCTCACACAAAGCATTGCACTTCGCTTGTGACGACGATTATATATATTCTGATCTATTGGCTGACACACACATGTTTGCGAGATTCGTTTTTTTTGTAGGTGAAAAAATAATATTCATGACTCATTGAATATGGATATATATCAAGTTCAATGCATATCCAAGCACCGCGAAGGCTAACACGTGAAGCCAGGGTTAGGCATCCACTTTGGACATACATGCGCTTGAAGAACTTGCAATCGGAGGATGAAAAGCAGAGACATAGTTACGAATACACTGGACGTTTAGTCCGAATCGCTACTCGAGCTGCTGCTCTTACCCCGGCTGTGGGACCTGGAATGCTTCTTGTGCTTCTTGTGCTCCTTGTGGCCGCTGTGACTGCTGTGGCTACTGCCACCATGGCTGCTAAGATGACTTCCGGCATACAGTCCGCCCAGACCAGCGGCAGATCCTGCATACGAGGAGCTATGATGAGAGCTACCGTGGTGAGAGCTACCATGAGAGCCGCTGTGCTTGTGCTTGTGCTTCTTGTGCTTCTTTTCGTCCTTATTTTTGCTATGGGGAATGCGTTAGTACAGTTGACCATGGAATGCTGGTATGAGATGCCAACGGGCTTCACTCACTCATGCTTGTCTGACAGAACGTTGGCACCGATGGCACCCGCTACGAGTCCACCGATGGTTCCCAGCGCACCACCACCGAGTTTATGTCCTACAAAGGCACCGCCAGCTCCCCCAAGCAGCGTAGATCCGAGCCCACGCTCGCCATCAGCCGCGCCTTCAGGGCCGCCGGGCGCACCGGGAGCACCATGTTGGTTGTATTGGTCTTGGTGACCTTGCTGGCCATACTGGTTGTGCTGGTCGTACTGGCCGTGCTGGCCTTGTTGGTTGTACTGCTGCTGAGAGTTGTGGCCGTACTCATTGCTTCCATAGTGCTGCTGTGCCGGCGGATAGGGGGAAGTGCCGCGATTCTGGTCATGTCCTTGATTATAGCCCTCATGGCCCTGGTCATGGTTGTTCCCAGCGGGCGGCGCGCCGTAAGAATGCTGCTGCTGGTGTTGGCCAGCATAGGGGTCCTGAGAGCTGTCAGTTGCGGCACAGTCGAAAAGCTGTATGTTCGTCAAGCTAACATACATGTTGAGGATAAGGACTGGTGCCCTGATTGTAGTTCCCTTGAGGGGGTTGGTTGTAGTTGCTCGTGCCGTCATAATGCTGCTGCGGGGGCGGCTGGTTGTAGCTGTTGCTATCATAGCTGTTGTTGTTATTGTTGCCGCCGTAGCTATCGTAGCCTTGCTGGGGTGCGCCGGATGCGCCGCTGTGACCAGCGCCTGCTCCTCCACCGTAGTAGTCGTGGCTGGACATGTCTGCTCGAGGTCTGATGCAGGAGTTGGAAGTATTCAACGGACTGATGAAGGACTGATGAAGGGCTGTGGCAGGGGTGTGCGAGAGCTCTAGGTTCTAGGTCGCAGGATTGAGTTGAGGAGTTGCAAATCTATGCTTATGGTGGGTGCGCCGGGGGGTGTGGGAGGGGTGGTAGTACTGGTTGGTTGAGGGGTGATTGACTGCTGCGATGGAGAGGGAGGATCACACGCGCCTTTAAATGAGACATTGGGCGCTGGTCAGCACTTGAAGGCCCGCTGACTGGGACAGCGCAAACCCTTCATGTTCGGCCTGCCTTTGTTGCGCGCCTATGGACGGTCGTGAGATCCTCATCCTCCTCCTTACCCTCATGACTGTTGGGGGGGGGCGCAGAAAGCAATCGCGGCTGAGCTGAAAGATAGAAGCGATGAAGCCTGGGGGGGAACTGCGAACTGCGAAAGTGCTGCGAAACTGCCCCGCCATTTGCCCGCCATCCCCACCAGCTGCCGTCATTTTGGAGCATCGTCATTGGCTGTCCTACCACCAGCCACCAGCCACCTGCGCCACCCGCTGCCAGTCACCGCGCCACAGTCTCCACGTGTAATGCCATGTTCAAGTGCCATGTGAGTGCGTCATTCATGGATGCAGGTCCCAACCATTCGTACGCAGAACGGACGGTCGGCTTGCTAATTCTCCGTGGATTTTCCAACTTCGCCACCAGACACTACTTAACTGTGTCCATCTACCTACTGCATGGCTGTTCGGAAGAGTAGTTGTCCTTTTGATTCATTGCACTGCCCTCTCCCCGTCCGTTGCCAATTCCTAGATACAATCCCCTGGATGGGAATAAGTTGGCCATATACGGTGGCTCTTCTATCCATCGGACCACTTCCAATCATTTTCTGGGCGTCGAGCTGTCTGTCGCGGGACGGGAATCAAAGCTTTCCGGGTACCTACCGTAAGGAAACGCTTAACCAAAACAGGGCAAATATGAGCAGATTTAGACCATCAAGTTGCTCATGGCTTCAGCGAGTGATGAGTTGGATACAATCTT
Organism: Dendryphion nanum; assembly: GCA_020744415.1. NCBI lineage: Eukaryota > Fungi > Ascomycota > Dothideomycetes > Pleosporales > Torulaceae > Dendryphion > Dendryphion nanum. The sequence goes on along the minus strand of JAGMWT010000005.1, from coordinate 399,115 downwards.
GGAACACATGCAAATGAGTATTTGCTACCCACACGGACATGTTCCACAAGAACCTGTTTGATTCATAAAGTCCGTTTTCTGTCTGGGTGTCAATTGTCTCTAGTAACAAGCCTATCCTGGCCATAGAGAAAGGGTTTGGACCTAGGGAACTTGTTATGTCTGGATATTCATCTACAGAACCAGTCCATTGACCGCTGATTAGGAATATCCGGCATAAACGCTGCTAATATTCAGGACTCCACTGTACTATTTGCCTGCCACGCAGATTTTGTACCACAAGGAGGTCCTATCTCACTGCCTACTGGGCCACCTGCAGCCATCATCCTAAAAACTCCAATCACTAGTTGCGTTAACGAGGATCTTCGAAGAGAACGCTGTTCCAGGATTTCGTCGCATTTCCACTGCAGCTATGTGTGGATTCCATCCAGGTATCACTCCAAAGAGCATTTGCAGCAGCATGGGTATATCCCAATGAGGCAATGGTATTGGCCAAGACCATCATTCGTCCGGGAAGGAAAATCGCGGAACAGGAGTTGACGCCGGCCCGCGCAGTTTCCCGACCTGCCGACAAAACAATTCCTCTGTCGACGAGTCAGGAAGCAATGGTTCAACTTGCAGGTTGCATCTTCCACGTAGACATCTACCAGTTTGAGTTGACCGGGCTCTGGCTCCGATGATGCAGCGTCAGGCAACAACAATCCGTCTCATGCGACCAAACCGAGTAAACGAGATTGTTCGCTTCCCGTATAGGCTCACCGTGCGGTTAACAGGGCCTGCCGCTAAACCCAATCGATCGAGGTTCTGCGAATCTGCCGTCTCGCTTGGCGTTGTGGAGCTCGCAATCCCTCGCCTCTTTTGAGGTTGGCGCCCTTTGCCACGGCCCCTACCCTTCATTCTTCCCTCCTGTTCATTCACACCCCAGCCTGTCCGGCCACACTGTGACAGCAGAGGGGCTTATAATCATTCGACTACTTCGTCCATTCTTTGGCTTCTCAGCTGCATTTCACCTCTTTCACTTCATCTTTTCCACTTGTTTTATCGCTTGATTCACTTTTCCGTTTGCTCGGTTAGGAGAGGACAAGCTCCGATTGGCTACACTCCTGAACACGGTACTGATACGGTGCGAATACGCTTGTTCACACTACCCAACGAGCACTAAGCATCCAGACGGAGATACAAAAACCATCGTCCCTCAGCCACTGCCACATCTTTTGTTTCCTTAGGTGATGAGTCGGTCGTAGTTCTCCAATAATCAGTTAATTCAATCACGCCATCTCATCTAGGTGAACCGAATTGACAACATGTCGCTCCCAAAGAGCGACAAACCTGTGCCACCGTCGACGGCCGTTGCTCCAGACGCCACAGGACAGAATATCGAAGTACTTGAAGCGACAGCCCTCACCAAGGATTTACGCCCGAGTACGAGTGACGAAAATGCGACAGTTACTGACAAGGCAACGAAAGAAAAGGACAATCCTCCACCCAATCCCCTGATCTACTACTTTGTAAGTTCCATCAAAGCCCAAACGGACACTTGGACATGACTGAATTGTTATCAGCGAGTTCTTTCCTATGGAACCAAGGGTGATAAGTGTTTAATGGCCTTGTCATGTCTAGCCGCTATTGGCTCTGGCACGGCAATGCCACTAATGAACATTGTTTTTGGTAAGAAGGCATTGACTTCCGCTACTTCTCGAATCTAATATATGGCATAGGTAATCTTGTCGGAGTCTTTACGGGTTATTTCATGCCCAACACGACAGTCACTAAAGCGCACTTCATGAGAGAAGTCAATAAACTCGCGTATGTTTTACCATCTGATGCAACTTCCCCACTCGAAATCAGCAGCATCAATCTCTAATTGCTTACAGCCTATATCTCGTGTATCTTTTCATCGGAAAGTTTGTACTCTCCTACATATCATTGGTAAGCACCCCTGATCTTCAAATTCTGCATCATTGCAGCTCACCCTCGTACAGCTCGCAATCCGAATCAGTGGCATGCGGATATCCGCATCACTCCGTCTTGCCTACCTGAAAGCTGCTTTGGCACAGCCGGTCAGCAATATCGACACCATCTCTCCCGGAAAGGTATCAACACGCATCACAACCTCGTCGAACACGATTCAGGTTGCCATATCCCAGAACTTCGCACTACTCTTCCAATCTTTGTCGTTCACGATCGGCCTTTACATTGTGGCATTCGTCAAAAGCTGGCTTCTTACATTTGTCGCGAGCGCCTGTCTACCATTCATTCTCATCGTGTATGGCTGTCTTATCTCTCCCTTCATGAAGATCCACAAAGTGACAGAGAATCTACATGAGGAAGCATCGGCGTTAGCCTACGAGATGTTTTCCTCAATCCGCATGATCGCTGCCTTTGGAGCAGAAGGAAAGCTTGCGGATCAACATGCCGACCTGCTAGAGAAGGCAGCTAACAATGAGAAGAGAGCGGCCCCTCTCATGGGGCTAATGATGTCTCCTTCTTTCTTCGCCATGTATGCCACATTTGGCCTTACGTTCTGGTTTGGAATTCGGCAATATACTCGTGGACACATAGATGATATCGGTGTGATCGTTGTGTAAGTGACATTTTCAGCATGTTCTCTCCTGCTATCAGGAGTTGCTGACCAATGCAGTGTACTCTTTTCCGTAATGTTGGCAGTGTTCAGTGTCAGTCAACTCGTACGACCCATCATTGCGATCGCGAAAGCATCGACAGCCGCGAGCGAGCTTTTTATCACCATCGACGCCCCAATCCCCGACAGGACAGGTCTCAAAGACCCGGATATTTCTGCCGACGGGAGCATACAGCTGAGCAACGTCGCCTTTTCATATCCCAGCAGGCCCAATATCCCGATCTTGGACGGTCTAAACCTCGAATTTGAAGCTGGCAAGGTCACTGCGATCGTAGGACCGTCTGGCTCCGGAAAGAGTACGATTGTTGGTCTCCTCCAGCGATGGTATGACTTAATCGGAACTACTGCTCTTCCTCTCACAGAAGACAAGTCTGTGAATGGTGCTTCGGTAGTCGAAGAGGTGACGGATAAGACCTCCAAGAAGTCTAAGAAGTCTAAGAAATCTGCTAAAAAGACAGAAGACGAGAAGGCCAAAGACGACAAGACTAAGGAAGAAAAGGACCTTGGGCCACACACCTGTACAGGTTCAGTTCGTATTGGAGGCACTGATATCCGCGAAGTGGATCTCAAGTGGTGGAGGTCCCAGATCGGGCTGGTACAGCAGGAGCCTTTCCTCTTTAACGACACACTGTTCAACAACGTTGCATTCGGGCTATGTGGTACGCCACTCCAGAAACTGTCAAAGGAAGAGAAGTTCGCTTTGGTTGAAGATGCATGCAGAGAAGCGTTCGCCGAAGAGTTCATTTTGAAGTTACCCCTCAAGTATGATACGCTTGTTGGAGAGAGTGGTATCAAGTTGTCTGGAGGTCAGCGTCAACGAATCGCTATAGCACGAAGCATCATCAAGAAGCCCCCGATTCTCATACTTGACGAGGCGACGAGCGCAATCGACGTACGAACTGAGCGTATTGTTCAAGAAGCCCTAGACCGAGTTTCAAAAAATCGGACCACCATTGTCATTGCACATCGTTTGTCAACAATCAAGAGAGCAGACAAGATCGTTGTCCTACGAAAGGGTCAATTAGTAGAACAAGGAACTCACGAGCAGCTACTCAAGATCGAAGACGGCGTTTATTCTGGCCTTGTGCTCGCGCAAGAGATCGCCGCTGAAGCCGAGGAAGAAGCTGAAGAAGAAACCGGCATCCAGCAAGTAAAGACAAGGGAAACAGAGGGTTCAAATGTCTTCAACAAAGAAGAGGAAGAAATCTCCGTTACCGAGGGACCTGAGTACAAAGACCGTGGTTTCATGGGTAGCTTTGGAAGCTTGATCGTGGAACAACGTCACCATTGGGTCCTGTATTCGATTGCTATTGTAGGCATTCTCGCAGCCGGAGCCATTTATCCGATCCAAGCCTACGTCTTTGCAAACGTCGTTCAAGTATTCACGTTGACAGGATCGGAACTCGTCCGCCAAGGCAATTTTTGGTCTGCCATGTTCGCCGTCGAGGCCGGCGGTATCTTCCTGGCGTACACCTCTTTGGGATTTGCTGCCCATCTCATCTCAATCGCGATCACCCGCTACTACCGTCAGGAATATCTTACGAACATAATACGCAAACGAATTCCGTTTTTCGATGCTGAAGGCCACGCTGCCGGATCACTCACATCACGTTTGAGTTCAGATACTGAGCAGATCCAACAGCTCATGAGTACCGAAATGTCGATGGCGCTCATTGCGGTTGTCAATCTTGTTGGCTCTGTCATCATATCTTTCGTGTATGGATGGAAGCTGTCACTCGTTGGCTTGTTTTGCGCCCTGCCGCCTATTCTCGCCGCCGGATACTTGCGTATAAGCCTGGAGATCAACTTTGAGAAAATGAACGCTTCAGTATTCCAAGACAGCTCTCAGTTTGCTACTGAAGCCGTTGGAGCTTTTCGAACAGTAATCTCTCTTATCATGGAAGATACGATCGAAACGCGCTATCAAACCCTATTGAGTGGCCATGTTAAGCACGCTTTCGCTAGTGCTAAGTATGGTACTATCATCTTTGCATTTTCTGACAGTGTTGAGCTGGCATGTATGGCATTGACCTTTTGGTAAGATAGGACTCATATCGTGAATAATGCATTTGCTGATACGCTTAGGTATGGCGGTACATTACTCGCGTCTCGTGAATATGGCTTACAGGAGTTCTTTGTCATCTATATGGCTATCGTCCAGGGCGCCATTGCCGCCGGGATGTGGTTCAGCTTTGCACCAAGTACGTCTTCATTTCACATATCATTGTTTACGTTGACTAACGAGGCTAGACATGGCCCAAGCCGCTGGAGCAGCGAACAGAATCCTGAGTATGCGTACACCCAAGGATGCCGTCCCTCCTAAATACGAGAGTGTTATTGAGCCCGAGGGCGGTGTTGGCATCGATTTCCAGAACGTGTCTTTTACCTACAAGAATCGAGAAGTACCTGTTCTATCAAACTTAAACATGCAGGTCAGTTGCACTATATCCTCTCTATTTTGCTCTCCTCTAAATCTTCACAGATCCTCCCCGGCCAATTCGCCGCCCTAGTCGGCGCCAGTGGCTGCGGAAAATCTACTACCATCTCTCTTCTGGAACGCTTCTACGACGCCACCTCTGGCCACGTCCTTTACAACGACCAGAACATCACTTCGCTCGACCCCGCCGAATACAGGAAACAGATCAGTCTGGTGTCTCAAGAACCCACACTATACGAAGGCACCCTCCGCGACAACGTAGCACTATCTCTGGACTCCGCTACGGATGCGGATATCCATCAAGCATGTTCTGATGCCCAGATCCACGAATTCATTACGTCGCTTCCCGATGGATATAATACTCGTCTTGGACCTAAGGGAATGTCTCTGAGTGGCGGACAGAAACAGCGACTTTCGCTCGCACGCGCGTTGCTTCGGAAACCAAAACTTCTACTCCTAGATGAAGCGACGAGCTCGCTCGACAGCGAGAGTGAGAAACTGGTCCAGGCGGCGATCGAGCGGGCCGCGGCTGAAGGAGGAAGGACGATTCTTGCGGTTGCGCATCGGCTTGCGACGATCCAGAATGCGGATGTGATTTTTGTGCTTGGGTCTGGGAGGGTTTTGGAAAAGGGGGATCATCAGGGTTTGTTGAGGAAGAGGGGGCTTTATTATCAGATGGTACGTATACACTACTCACTTCATTTTGAGATGTACTAACTTTAAATAGTGTCAAGCGCAAGCGCTGGATCGGTAATCGACATAGGCAGGTTATGTTCTCATTACTGTAATCCATTCTCTATTGTCTGAATATTATAGACACTTTGTACACCCCACTACGGCATTTTTTCGTTGGTTATTAGCGTATCATCACCCACCTCGACCTCGCGTGGACTGAGTAGAGCATCTTTCATTCAGCATCATATATTCCACATCATTCAATCTTTATAGAAGCATAAATTCTCCTAATATTTTTTAAGTAATCATAAGAGTCCAACAAAACTATATCCAACATTGCAAAAACCATAACCAAAGCATCTTATTACTGAATCATCGATCCCAAAAATATTCAAGCCAAAAGAATATATACATAAAATAACCCCTTCACTTGCAGCACGGCGCAGCCCCATCACAGCAATCAGGAGTTTCTCCCGTCGAAACAGCCCAGACCTGACCGGAGCCCAGACAGTTCGTAGGGAAGATCTGAGCGGAAGCCGTGACTGTTTTTGTGCAGCCGCCTGCACCGGATTGCTTGGTGGACGTGGCGGGGACAGGAACAGGAGTAGCAGAAGAGGGAACGGGCGTTGAGGATTTCTGAGCGGAGGTAGCAACTGGCGTAGCGGACGGTGTGCCTGAAGATGGAACTGGGGCTTTTGAAGATACTGGGGCGGGGGCAGCGGATGAAGGTTTTGGGGACGGAGAAGAGGAAGCGGGAATGTTGCTTGCTGGTGGTGCAGCGGTAGGTCCGACGGGAGCTGGGCCACCACCGATGGGGAGGGAGGGCTTGGCTTCACATTTCACCTTCAGGCCTTTTGTGAGGCCAGCCAGACCTTCTGCGTCGAGATTGTCTTTGGGACCAGCGGGGGCGACGCCGACGAAGGCATTGTAGTTGTATACTGCGCATACATTAGTATCGATCAACCCCACAGAAAGTCGAAAAGAAAAGAAGCAAAAGACCAGGGACACTTACATCCGCAGGGGCAAGTATCCGTCACATCCCTGAGACTCGTCTCCCCCAGAATCTGCTTTCCTCCCCTCTGAAGCACAAACGTCTGCTTCCCCACCCCCATCTCAACCTGCCACGCACTCGCTCCCGCCGGCGCCTCAAACGTCTTCGTGTTCTTCCCGGATCCAACCGTAACTTTACCCCCTTCCTTCAGCAATGCCACAACAAAAACAGCATCACTCATCGTCTCATATCCATTCGGGCGTCCCTTGAAATAGTTCTCTCCCGGATTCGGCACATCCGCCATGGTCGTATCCGTCGCATCGCAGTTTGCGGATTTGAGCGTCGGCCTGTACCAGTAGACGAGTTTGTCTTCTTTGATGTAAGATGCAGGGGTCTTGGAATTGGCTTTGTAGGCGGCGATGAAGGGTTTGGCCATTTCGAGCCAGCCGGAGTGAGGCATGTCGTTGACCCATTTGCTGTTGCCGTCGTCGGTATGTTTCGAGGCGAGGGGGCCGATATACTGGGGTTTGGGTTAGGAATTCTGGGAGGTTTTGGAAAAAAAGGGGGAAGGGAAGACGTACGTGGGATTCACCAAAGTCGTTCCAGGTTAGGATTTCAATGAAGCGGGGTTTTTGGTCGAGTTTGATGATTTCGTTCCAGCGGTTGTACCAGAGGAGGTCGCCGGGGAAGACCCTAGGAGAGTGTTAGTCGTCTTTTGCATATCAAAAGGGAATGTCTTGAAGCGTAGACTATACTAACCAGTTCTTGGAATAGGAAACCTCTGGGCCGTAGTGCGTGAAGAACCACGGCGAGACCGAGGCAATATATCCCTTATTGCCTAGCCATTTCGTGTACTTAGCATCGCCCTGTGCAACAGTGAGGTTTTGTCCAGGCTTTGGTGCCTTGTTGCGACCATCGCTGTCCCAGGCAATCCAGTTCAGAGCTCCGTCTATGGATGCAGGGTTGGGAGTTGCCTCGGGTGAGAAGTTGGGAGCGAAGTAGATGTCTACACCTGCGGCAGCTCTGACTGCGGCGACGTTGAGACCATCGCCTACAAAGGAAGACACGAATACTTTGTTGTCGACGCGTAGCTGAGCAGGCTTGCTGCCAAACGCTTTGATCAGTTTGCCGACATCCGCTGCGGCGCCCGTGGGAGAGAACCAGTGGAAATCGAATGATATGAAAAGTTTCATGCCATGCTTAGCCGCAGAGTCGTACGCGTAATTGAGCTGTTGCTCAGTGTAGGTGTCGGTACCGATGTTGAGTGCAAATGCGTCAATACCAGCTTCTTTGGCGAGTTTCATGTCCATGTCGTAATCGGTGGCCGCCTTACGATTAGGCACGATACCCATCTATGGAAATTCAGATTGCGGTTCACTACAAACGTTACGTACGAAAGCACTGACCATGAAATGAGCAAAGACAAGTCTGTCGCCGGCATTTTGTCTTTGCAGAACGGGATTGTAAGGAGCGGCATTGGCTAAGGCGAGAAACAGGCCAGCTGCCAACGAAGAATATGATATAAACGAGCGCATGGCGAATTCAAAAGAATGACTGTAAAGAATGTAAAGAATGAATATTGGAACAGAATGTAATGGATGATAGAATGTGTCTTACGCCCGATGCCAATGGTTATATATGCCCAGCTATGTGGAGATGAACAAGCCCTCCTCGTCCTCCAGGCCAGCCTTGTTCGACCCCACCGCAGTACGGAATAGGCGGGGGAATTAGAAAGACTGTAAATCCGAAGATAAAGTGTGGATTGCTATGAGTGGAGAGTCCGTAGCAAGGGATTGGCGTGAAAGGATGTGTCGAATGAGGCGTAGCGACAGATCCGGAGTTTCACATTACGTGGCGGAAATTGAGGCTCATGGTCAGCATGAACGAACGTCCTATTAGAATGACTATAGCTGTACTCAGGCGTCCTACAACTTGGATTTTGGAGCAAAATCCTTCTCCACTGCAGCAACACCACTTTTAGCGACATCCTCATCCTGCGTCGGTGTCCCGGTGCTGCATCCCACGGCTCCAACAACAACACCATCGCGTACAATGGGAACTCCTCCGGCTATCGTCGTGAAGCGTCCGCCATTACTGTTCCCAATCCCAAAAGCCGGGCCGCCTGGCCATACATTCTCCTTATAGATGGAAGTTGGTGCGCGATGTCCGGCTGCGGTGAAGGCTTTGTCGATTGCAATTGCGATGGAGGTAACTTTGGCTCCTTCCATGCGAGAAAAGGAAATGAGGTGGCATGCCGAGTCGACTACGGCGATATTCATTGGGACATTGATTTGCTTTGCGCGCGCTTCAGCAGCAGCAATGGCGGTGCGAGCGCCCTGAAGCGTGAGGACGGGAATGGTTTTCGTGGACATCGCGGTGTTCGGTGGATGGATGAGTTGAGTTTAATTTCCAAGTACCCCTAAATATAAGTGAAAATGCTAATACGTTTGTATAGGAGGAGCGACGCAAGATAGAATATTCAAGTCATTGATATGCGCAAACTCGTTCATTACCTAAGTCGTTATCATGACTAGATGGAGGGGAGAGGTAGATGGGGAATTGGGGACCTCGGATATTCACGGCAGCGACGATCCGGAAACGATCACGTGCGATGATGCATTTCCTGACTAAGCATGGTCTCCCGAATCCTTAAACCGTATCGTCTGTCAATCCTGGGTGCCCATCGGATGGAAAGCCCTTTTCTCTGAATTCTATTGCCACTCCTCCCTCTTTGTACGGTTGAGGTACATCTCCTTGAAATTCGGTTTGCTTTGCGGCGCAATTGACCAGCCATATGCGTGCTAATTGACTCTTCATTAGCATCTATTTACGTTCGCGATACTGCGAACGGTCACTTACCATAGAAAGGCTGCGCATTATTCTCTGTGCATATTTTCACCACTTTCTTCAAATCATCTGCAAGCTGACGACTGTTGCATCCTATTAGAACTTTTCTCCCTCTCCTTCTAATACATCCCTAGATAGCACTCACCAGTCGAAGGCGGCTTGAGTGAGCTGTGGGACTCGATTGGTAAAGTAGATGTTGGCCTCGTATTTGCCCGCTGTGACCAAGTTGTAATATGGTTGCTTTCGATCCAGGCCGCACAACCTCCCCGAATTCGCGACCCCTTCGAGGTATTGAGCCATCTGATCAGAGACAGATTTTGCATCCTTGACGTCAGGGGAGCGGCCACAGACTGTTTCGAGATAGACAGTCGTTTGTCCTGTGGTGCTATCAGTATTCCAGAAACCGTTTTATGGAAAAGTTTCTTACGGCTCTTCACTGAAACAATCTTGACCTCAGACCTTTGGACATGAGGCAAGGCATGAACTGGCCAAAGATGGCACAACCCGACCAAGACCACTACAAACAACGATACCATTTTCACCTACTGTCAGAGGCGATTCGCGAAACTGAGTCGGTGCTGGGGGCATCCGCTTTTGATCAATGCCAACCTACCACCTGGATATACCTCCCATATTGCTCCGATCTAAGTGACCGGGGATCTTGGCGACAGTGCAATGTGTAAGGGAGCCAGACCTCGCTACCCCATTCCTGTACCCTTTGGCCAAAAAACATTTGCAGCATTAGTGTGGCATTATAAAGGTTGTTGAGAATCTTAAGAAACAAACTATGAATGCTGGACTGCATTTGAGGCTATCATTGGTTATTTCATGTATAGTCGCTCGCGATTGGTCACTCAATATACAGCTTACTCACATAATGCAGAAAGCTTTCGCTCGTTTCTTGTTTGAGATGAATCTATGGTGTCTCGCACTTGTCTACCCAAGAAATTCAAATTCAAGATATATTGCTGACATTTCCAGGGTCTCCATCCTACGTGTTGTGTCTGGGGAGGATTGCCTTCCTGAATTTTTACTGGCTGATCTAAGATATCGCGGATGTATTTCCGCGTTCATACCACAGCCATGTTGCTCCGCATCGTACATATGTAGCGTCTACATGTATTGTATATGATGCATGCAGAAAGGCCTGATACAATGTTTGCCGGTCACTGATAGTGCGTTGATGCGCCGATACATCAACGCATTAGCGCAATAAACAGACGTCACGTACCCTCCCCTTGCGACGGATGAGTCGAGCAAGATCTAGGATCAGTGAGCTCGTAGGATGATACTAGCGCAGAAGTGTAATAACTTTACTTGACTCAATGGCAAGTTCGCGAGTCTCGACTTTAGTTCATCGGTATATTATTATCTGAAGCTTTCCGCAAAAGAACATACTTGCGATTTATATTAAGAGCTAATAAAACATATAGTTACAAAGTAAGGGCGAGAAATTGCTGCAAAGAAATAATTCCATATAGAAGATGTTCTAAACCCTATCATGCGCATGCGCATGCGAAGTGCGACTGAACTCAGTGTCTACCGAGTCAACTGAGATTTGTTTCGATTTGTAATTACCATCGCGATCATACTCTTGCGAGGTTTTGATGGATTCATTAAACGACCCAGATCGGACCGAGAATATACTGCGGACGCCACGGATGACACTGTCCACAGAGTTCAGGTTCTTGAATAGGCCGTGGAGAGTGGGGAGACATGATGCTAAGAGCCCTAGTGTAATCTCGAGCTGCATCCAGTAAAGTTCAGTTGTGATCATGACTGGATCTATTAGTCTGAATTCTTTGAGAAAATCAACCGTTGATACATACGTTCTTCGTCGGTGTTAGATGAAAAGCCAACCTTTTTGTTGTACACCATCCACGCCAATCGAACCAATGAGGCACCGGTAGCGAGAAAACCGAGCAGGAAGACGCCTAACACAGCGAATTTTCGCCTAGTGGGAAGCTGCAACTTTAAGATCTACGGCACTGTCAGTATCCATCGTATCCCTTCATACTCAAGTTCACTTACGAATGGTATCGGAATGAGAATTATCAAGCCATCCGTAATAAAATCCAAGATCGAATAAATGTAGCCGACCATAAACGTATCGACGCATTTTTGGACCAATTCTTCTGGATTCTTGAACAAGACTTGAATAGATGTTCTGCACATGAAGATAAAGGTGAAGACGTAGGCTCCCGACCACATTGCGATTAGCACCATCATAACAGTGAAGAACATGTTGCGCCCATTCTTCCAATGAGGCACAACAACGAAGATACGTTTGTAGAATGCTAGAACGGAGAGCTTGATGCATGCATTGGCGACTATCAAATGATAAGACGTCAGTAAAAGCCTCACGTTTTAATGTCTTCGAATCGCCTTACCTGTATGAATAATAAGGGAAGAATATTCAGTCTACGATGGTTTAGTTTCACCCAAACATATTGTCAGAGTACGTACCCTCCTCGTCAAAACAATCCTATCCTGCGTTTGCTCCGCAAACTCTGGAACCCAAGAATCGGGATCGACACCCGGAGGCGGTAACAGCGCCCACCGATATCCCAAAGCCTTCATTCCGAGCCCATAAAAATATAGCACGGATAAACCGATGATACCGATCAAGGCCGGTATTGTGAGCCAGTCATCGAGAAGAATTGCTTGCCGAAGTCGTCGTCGGGTGAAGAAGCGAAGTATCACAACGACAATGTCCAGTGCGATGAATGGGATGATTGAGCCCCACAGAGATGGCAAAGATGGCGTGTCAAAGAAGCCTCTCGTCATGATTGTAAAAATTAAGTATTATCTGATTCAATGTTGGTATGATTGCAAGCACCGCAATTTCTCAGAGGCTCTCAGAGTTACACATCCCAATGATTTGGATCTCCTTCAAAGTTTTATAAGTACAAGAAGTCTGTTTCGCCCCCAAATCGCACTCCTTGATGCTTAGTACATGGAATTTCTCGAGTCTTTGATCCCCTGGACATGGTGTCGCATCGTAATAGATTAAGCTTATTCGCATAGATTGGCAGGATCTGACCTGCATATCTCCGCCAGCCCCGCTGGCCACTCGCCATCGAAGTGCAAACACAATATTGCGCAGGCTCTGTCGCTATCTTTACATACACATAGATGGTACGCCTAATGTTTGCACACATGATAGAGGAGTGGTGGAGTGGTGTGCTCCAAACAATGCTTTTACCCGAACGAGGCAGACTCCGGCAACAGTACCAAAACTTCAAGGCATTTCATATCACTCACTTGTCTTCGCTTTAGTCAATCTTGTGAGGAATATGCAGCATTTCGCGAAGATGACATTTTGAATTGATGTTGTCCGTCACGTACTTCGCATTCGCTTCTCAGCCCAGGTTATCAATTCGCGCAGATTGCCGGCGCCAACGAACCAGCCACAAAGGTTGTAGTAACGTCTGTATGCACTGCTCGACTTGCTTCGACGCCAGAAATTTAGCTCTTGCCCTGGCTCAAATTTTTCCTGTGTCAACTTACAAATTGCTTGATCGCACACTGGCGATAGCTTGATCTCAACATCTCTCGCTCTTTCCACTGCAGATTATCAGTTATAAGCCTCAGGTAGATCAGAAATTTCGTACCTGGAAGCGCCACTCCGAAAGCCACAAGGAGCGCCATAGCCCCCAGAACAAAGGGATGCATCATGTCAAAGCTTTTCTCTGTCGGATTCCGACGTGAGTTTGTCGATGATAGCGCTGTGGGATTCTTCGTCTAAAGAAAGGAGACGGCTGTTCAGCGGCGCTTCGAAAGGGGACTATCTGTCAGAGGCATGGGGAGGTTCATGTACTGAGCCCCTATGAGACATGTCAGCGAGATCCAGTATCCATGGTCTGCTCGAGATGATCTGCAGCTCTTTGCATTCACAACATAGCCCTCGTGCATATATGAAATGCCGCGGTGGATGGGGATGTTAAGCGAGAGGATGGGTATATTGATCTTGCATTTGGGCTGTAGGTGGTATCGAGTCCAGATCGACGGCGTGATAATATAAAGTGTGGGGTCCAATATCACGGCACAGCTTTCGACAGCATATTCCTTTTTGAAGGATTGGTGTTGTTAGCATTGAAGTGTTTGGAAGTTTTGCGTGATTTCCGATTCCCGATTTCCGACTTTCACGGAAGTTGTTTATTCTGCCATGGAGATAGTGAGAGAGGAAGAAGAACGATTGCTTGGAGAGCCTGACCCCAAAAAGCTCAATCGTCTTCGAAACTCCAAAATAAGATGGATGGTGTCATACTCAACAGTACTACATTGCTTACTTGTTATTTCGATACTGGGGAACTTGATTCAGTACATGCGTTTGCCAATTTCTTCTGAGCGACTTACAATATGTGACTTGGCCCCCTATCTTACTCCTATCACCTCTAAACTAACATCGTAGTAGTTTCCGATCTTCGTAATCTGCCTACTGTTGTCAAGAATGAGCATCCAGTAAGGTCAATCCCCGATCAAACTGTAGTTATGATATGCTAAACGGACCATTGTAACAGGAACATGGCGTTGCCAACAGCGAATTCGACGGTCCACCAAGCAATACATCGGCAAGAGCATGGACAAATCTCCTCCAGCGTTTGTATATCCCTACAATAGTTCGATTGCTCCGAGCAGGATCATTGACTGTTTTGACAGCGTTCTATTTTAATATCTCAAAGAGTGAAGTCCTTTCCGCCGGATCTTCTCCAGAAATATCCGTCAGGGTAAAGGAAGGGGGTTACCTTGCTAGTTTGGCAGTATACCACGAGATACATTGTCTAGTATGTCTTCTCAATGCGTTAAAGAATGTATGCTAATTGGGTCCAAGAACCAGCTTCGCAATTTCCTATATGTCCGCACAGATCCGGAGAGATCATCTGAACATGATGGAGAATATTGGAAAGGCCATCTTGGTGCGTAGTCTGATTCAAATCCTTAATTCTATCCTATCATCTCTTCACACTTGACTGACGATCATCACTTCCAGGCCACTGCATTGAAGTTCTCCGGTTATCCGTGATGTGCTCTGCGGACCTAAGTCTATACACGTTCACATGGCCCCAGAGACAGCACTTCACGTTTTTAGATGCCCATTCTCGATCTCCTAGAAAATGCGTAGATTGGAATCAGCTGGAAGCGTGGAGCATGAAGAGACGAATATCCTTGACGCCGACGGTAATATATCCAGCAGAGGCTGGTGAGAAAGGGCGAACAAACACTTGAGTAGAGACGAAGAATATGAGTTTTCACAGAAGACAACTTTGAAATACATTTCCATCGTCTACGACGTCACGGTGCCACGAATGTGTCGCATTTCCTCCGTGGGCAAACTTCGGACGGACTGACCACATGTGTGAATCAGAACCCATTTCCGGCGCTTTGATTGGTCAGACATCGGCCCGAAGACCCCGCTGTGGAGTGCCTGCCCCACAGTCCCAAGAACCGTCTTTCCGGACACCAGATGTCCAGCCACGTGCGTGGCTATGTCAACCGCAGCTTACTGAGAAACACTACAAAAGCAAAGCGCGGACAATACCATTATCCAACATTTGAAGCAAAAGAATCCACACAATTCCTTTTCCGAGCTTCAAACAAGTCAAACAAGTAACCCAATGGCAGCCTCAGAGAAGAACATCGTTGAGCTCGCAAAGGCAAAGGAGCTCCAACACGTTCCTGGAGGAGAAGAGTACGAGAAAATGATATCGGGAATGCTGTACGCCTACCAACTAATTTCCATGCAAATATAGTCGTATTCAACTCGCTGACATCATTCTAGCTACAAATCCTTCGTCCCAGAACTCAACGCCGCGCGCTTCAAAGCTCGAGCTTTTTCACACAAATATAGCAACTACTTCCCTTCAGAAGAAACGAACCCTAGCTTTGAGTCGCTAGCTAAGGATCGCTATGAGATGTTGAAGACGATTCTGGGCAAGGTCGACGATAGTAAGATTTCCCTTTTATATTCATGTGTTTGTGTTTAATTAGTTCCTAGCTGTATTCATCGAACCCCCCTTCGCAATCGACTACGGCTGCAACATCTCTCTCGGAAAAAGCTTCTATTCTAATTTCAATCTCACAATCCTGGATTGTGGGATCGTTACTATCGGAGGTACGTACCCCTACTGCTTCTGCTGACGGCCAAACGGGATACAGTATTGATGTGTCCTAGATCGCTGTATGTTTGGGCCAAATTGCAGCATTTTCGCTGCGACCCATGAGGTCGAGGTTCAAAGTAGGAGAAAAGATGTCGAGTATGCGAAGCCTGTTACTATTGGGAATGATTGCTGGATTGGAGGTCATGTGGTGATTCTTCCGGGGGTGACGATTGGAGATGGGTGTACGATTGCGGCGAGTAGTGTTGTTACGCATGATAGTAAGTCTAACTCTGTGTTGGGATTGGAGATTTGTGCTAACTGTGGCTCGTGCGATAGTACCAAGTTGGAGTGTGGCTAGGGGGACACCCGCTCGTGTTGTGAAGAAGGTCGAACCGGTGCCTCCTCTTGATGATGATGCGCAATGAAGAAACGACTTGTAGAATGGCATGGTGATTCGGACATAGTCAATAGGAGGATGAGTGGTTTGTAAGAGTTCTCTTTATAGAGAGCGAGATATTCATAGATATATGGGGGAACACATCGTAGCTTTCCTCGTGATGCGCCGTTGCTTTCCGAATGTCAAAAATTGTCCGAAGACGTTGATAACAATAGTGACTGGATATCAACAACACCAACCAGAAAGCATGTGTACCTGTAGACGCCTAGTTTTTTATATCCTCAATTCCCATTACCAATTCCACATGCGCAATGCTGAGCGCTTCCTCTTCCTCCAACGCAACCAATTGACTTGTCTTTACAAGATTCTTGATTTGGCGTCCATTCAAAGATAGTTCCGCAAGTTTGTCAATCTCCTCTTCGCTGACGCTATTTGGAGCTCTACTTAAGAAGCTCTTCCAAATCTGGCGGCGCGACGAGGGCTGGAGATCGGGATACCGAAGGTGGATGTGAATTCGGGATTGGAAAGCCGGATCGATGTTGTCGACGCGGTTAGTGGTGAGGAAAAGTGTACCCTGATAGTATTCTAGTAGGCGCAAGAAAATTGAGACAAGTTTGTTGCGCTCCATGTCATGTGCTGAACGAGCCTCAAGGAAAACGTCACCTGTGATGTGATTAGCTCCATCGATCCGAGATATTCGATTTAAACCGAAGAGGAAACTTACATTCATCAATCAGCAGGATTGCACGCCACTTTGCTACCATTTTGAGTGTACCCTCGAGATTGAACTCCACTTCGTCTGGTCGAACTCCGAGGTCGCCTGCTGACATCATATACAACGGAACTTGCAGGTTTTCGGAAACGGCTTCGGCGGTGAGAGTCTTGCCCACGCCTGGTGGTCCAGAGAGGAGAAGAATCATGCCCTTCCCCTTGCCGGAAATGATGTCGTCAAATGTGTTCGAGGAGGCAGCCTGTGTCTTCGATAGAGCAAGCACCATTTTCTTTTGTCTCTCTGGGAGGACAAGGCTGTTAAATGCCTGTGTATTCCACTGGATCGGTTTTACATTGTTAATGTAGAACGCAAGCCATTGTTTTGAGCTGATATTGTATCCTCGCAGAAGTGGAGTGCAGAGCATATGTTGGAAGTCGGTCAGGTCCTCTGGTTTCGCGCCAGGCTTCTTGTTCAGCGACAGCTCGGTATTCTCGGCTGAGCTTAGGGGACTGTGGTAGGTATCATTGCTGTCCCAGTAGCCATTGTCAATCGAAGACCTTCGCCCGTTTCCGGTCGAGGCGAAAGGCGAAGTGACGACTTTGCACTGGCCGGGTTGCTTGCAATAACTGTCAGTGTCGATGATGATGCGGCCACTGTTGTGAATGAGAACGTTGCCATCTGGCGTACGGAGAATCGCTGGTCCCTCGTATGCTCGGTAGTGGTAGCCAGCCAATGCCGCGAAGCGCTTTCCTCGCTCGATGAGTGAAAGCTCGACTTGCTCCTTGTTTGGATGGAATGCTAGTGGGAAGATTTCCAACTCGTTGATTGGTTTCATGCCCTTGAATTCTCTAAGCTCGACGAATTCCGTTGCCCAGCCAAATGCCTCTCCATTCCAGTCTACCCGTTGGCAATTAAGCGCATACACATTGCCCTTGTCGGTCTCAGCGTAATTGCCGCTCTTCAGCTTGAGGGCAATGAGCTCCTGCGACTGTACGGCGACCACACCATCAGGCTGGAAGACCAGCCAAGCGTGCTCGAAGCTCACAACACCATTTGATACATAGTCCTCGAGAGCCTTGATGGTGTCGGCAAGCTCTTTCCGCAACACATCGTGAAGCAGATCCATGTGGCTCTTTGTGGTCTCATCAAGGTCGGCTTTCTTTAAATAAGTGACAAACTCGCTCCATCGATGGAGGAAGGGTTCGAAAGGGGCTTGGAAGACTAAACGGTCCAGATTGCAACAGACGCCGGGGTAATCTTTGAGAATTTCTCCAAGGGCAGTTTTCAGAGACGGGGATTGGATGACGATTGAATCAATCGCGTACTTTTTGCGGGAGTCTTTGCTCTTCTTGAGGCGGAGGACTAGCGCGTGGCCCACTGTGCCCTCTCCTTCGGCAGATTCGATGTCATCTGGCTCTTTGCTCGTCCAGGTATCATCGTCTTTGTTGTGGTAGATGTTGACAGATGAGCTCAAAGAACCGATGGGGACTTTGGGCTTGTCCTCTTCCTTTTCGACACTCTCGCTTTTCTCTTCTGGCTTTTCGTCCTTGGGCGATGTCACCTTTGTCTCATCAGAATCCCCGTTGGAGTCGTTGTCGCTCGTCTGTTTCTTCACAAAGGTGAAACCCAGATGGTTGGCAAGGGCTTCGAGGCCTGGTGGAGTTTGGGTACCGTCTGACATTGTCGAAAGTTTCCGTCGTTGGTTTGAGGGCAGGGGGAAAGACGACAAGAAGATGTCGATGGTGAATAGTATGGCGGTTGGCGCGTTTTCATATCGAAGCAGCGGGCGATTCCCCACCTTCGGCCTTCCGCCCTTTCGCTGAAGGCGTGCATGTTAGCTAGGCAGGTACTTCGATACCTCGACGTGAATGGTGGCGCAGTACATGATGCCTAGCAGCCTCCGACGCATAGACTGCATCTGGATGCATGCAAACACCGTGGTTGATGACTTGTCCGAGTAAGAACAACTGTTTGGGGGCTTGTTGGCAAGTGTTGCCTGACACCGCCTTGCCGAGCCTTGCCGAAATAGGAATGGCGCCTGCTTGGGGGCTGACGCTCTCCCGGGCCAGCTGAACTTCATTGATCCCTCCACAAATCACTCAACTGCAGGCTTCAGTGGACAGTCCCACAGACTAATGGAAACGCCCCAGCGTGCCGCCCTTTTCCTTAAACGAGTCGAATCCTATCGTGCCGCTGTACCGTGCTCAACCCTCTTTCCTGATCGAAGTTGTGCACGTCTCCTTTCCTCTTTAATCGGGGAAGGGTCCGTTACAAACCTTGCAGCATTTACCACCACGTGACCATGTAGAATGGGACGTATTTCACTCTGACTATGATAAATTTTAACCCTGCCGAATCCAACCTTTTTGTACACAACGTATAGACATTGTGGAAAACGCATATTGAGCTAAAGATGGGGTAGTCTCTGAACGAGCCCCGCGTACACCTTACCTTATTTGTGCACGCTGCTTACATTTTGCCCCAAAGAGATGCGCGACCTACTGCTTACCGTGCCTCATTGCAAACAGCTACAATGTGAATTCCCTCAAATTACTAGATAAATAACCTTTTCCTTGCATCGAAATAGACCTATCCATTCCCTCACATTCGTAGTGTCTTCTGTTCCTCCCATTCTTCGCTAAAATCATCAAGCCGTTCTTTTGGTATCGAAACTCGCAGGATCAAGATGCCTTTATACGAGATCCTTCCAAATGAAATTCAAGAAGTCGATATTATCATAGCTGGAGGCGGGACTGCAGGTTGTGTTGTGGCAGCCGTAAGTATACCCTCTTCGAGCCTTGGTTGCATTGCCGTCGGCGAGGGCATGCTTTCACTAACCATATCTCAACTTATAGCGACTCGCCGATGCTGATCCTAGTTTGACTATCCTAGTCGTAGAAGGGGGGCCAAACAGTTTTGATGAGCCAGATGTCATTCATCCAGCATTGTTTTTGAGCGCCTTGATGCCCAACAGTCAGAAGACTCTGTTCTACAAATCGAATAAGGAAAAACAGCTTGACGGCAGAGAGATCATCGTTCCATCTGGAGGTACCCTTGGGGGTGGTTCATCAATCAATCTAATGATGTATTCAAGGGGCCAGCGGTGCGATTTTGACTCATGGAAGACACCTGGATGGTCTGCCGATGAGATGTTGCCCTACTTGAAGAAGGTACATGTGATCCTCGCAAGTTACGCTCTATCAGTCAAACTAATCGGTTTGGATAGATGGAAACATATCATGGGCCCGATCCGAAAGACGTACACGGCTTGAACGGTCCCATCGATGTCTCTAATGGAACTTACCGCGCATCAGTCTCCGTGCAGGACTATATACAAGCTGCCGAGAAGGTTGGATATCCAGAAATTGAAGACTTGGGGGCCCTTGACACCAACAATGGGATTCAGCGAGCGAAACGTTATATTGGGCTTGATGGTAAGCGCCAAGATGTGGCATCTCAGTACATACGGCCAAGGCTTGAAAGCGGAAAGCATACAAACCTGCATATTATTGTGAACTCTCGAGTGAATCGAGTTTTATTCGATGGAAAAAAAGCTTCAGGAATTGAGTTTAGACCTGTGTCTAATTCCAATGTCGATGCTCCACTTCGAAGCGTGAGAGGAAAGAAAATGGTCATTGTATCATGCGGTGCTCTGGGCACCCCGTCAGTGCTAGAAAGATCTGGCGTCGGGAACCCTAGCGTATTACATAAGGCAGGTGTTCAAATCGTTACCGAGATTCCAGGTGTGGGCGAGGGTCTACAAGACCATCATTTATTAACTTATAGTTATCGATCAAACTTAGATCCAAGCGACACAATCGACGCATTAGTGGGTGGTCGACTTGACCCCGTCGAGTTGATCAAGCAGAATGATCCAATACTTGGCTGGAACGCCTTGGATACTACTTGCAAGTTGCGACCAACAGATACAGAGGTGAAGGCATTGGGCCTCAGCTTTCAAGCCGCATGGGACCGAGAATTCAAGCACAATCCTAATAAACCATTAGTACTTGGATCACTGGTTAGCGGGTAAGTACACACGAGCCACATGGCACCGTTTGAACATAGCTGACCGCGCACGCACAGTTTCCCAGGTGACCCAACCAGCGTTCCCGATGGACAATATCTTACACAGTCGATGTTTACGGCTTACCCAAAGTCTCGCGGATCTATCCACATCACTGGACCAGGATTGAATGACCCACTGGATTTCACTACAGGCTTCTTCGCGGATCCTGATGGCACCGACATCAAGAAGCATGTATGGGCATACAAAATGCACCGTGAGATCTTCCGTCGTATGAACGCATACCGCGGAGAACTTGCAATGACGCATCCGCCATTCCCACCGACCTCGAATGCATTATGTGGACCGGTGCACGAGAACTCCTTAAAAGATATCCGAAATATCGAATATAGCGCAGATGATGACCGGATTATCGAAGGCTGGCTACGTAAAAATGTGGGAACAACTTGGCATTCTCTGGGAACCTGTAAGATGGCATCGCTCGATGCAGGCGGTGTGGTGAATTCCAGCTTGAGTGTACATGGTGTTGAATCACTGAAGGTTGTCGACTTGAGCATCCCGCCGGAAAATGTGGCCACGAATACAATGAGCACTGCAGTAGCTATTGGAGAGAAAGCCGCTGACATTGTGATTCAGGAGCTGGGATTGCATATAAAATAGGGTAGATTTGCAGTTTTAGCATGCCCAATCCAAGATTCAGAGTTCAATACCAGAGTAGTAGTTCAGTCAATTCTCTTTATCTCATCTGGTACCTTTTTCCATTGTCCTTCCTCGTTTAAAAATTCCCCGACATCTGCCCATTCCTTCCTAACTATTTCTTCCTTCGTAAGGCTCCTGGGCACAATTCGTACGCTGAATGGTTTCGGTTGCACAAGCAAACCCTCCGTAAGATCATCTGGGTTTGGTAGAAGCTTGTTTCCAGCAGCATCCTCTACAGGGTGGAATTCAAACGCCCAAAGCAAACGAGATATTGCCAAAAAGAGTGATCTGTCAGCAATATGCATCCCTTGGCATACACGACGTCCTGCACCAAAAAGGAAGTGATCCCTTTGGGTCGCGTCACCATTCAGAGCTGCCTCGGAAGAGGACTGCCGGTCGTTTGCATAACGCGTGGGGTCGCTGGAAAATTAAGGAGTAAGTATACCGATTTGATAAATCGTCTTGATGGGATTGTACTCACAAAACCCGAGCATTGGGGAAACGCTTTTCGTCATGATGGATACCCCTGCAAGGATCAGCCTCCAGTATCAAGTGGACGAAAAAGTTCAAATCTCACCAGACATTCCACATGACACCAGCGCCTTTCGGAATCCGATAGCCTAAATACTCATCATCCCGCATGGCGGCATGCGGAACTCCAAGTATCGCAGTTGGCATCCAGCGCATTGACTCTTTGGCACATGCACGAACATATTGGAGGTTCGGTTCATCTTCCAACATCGGGAACCGATCCCCACAAACAGAATCTATTTCTTTTTGCGCGGCTTTGGCAACATCCGGAAACAAGACCATTGCCTGCACCCAACCAATCAGCGTACTGGAGGTTGTGTCAGATCCAGCTTCCAACAGAGATCCGCTGATGTATGATGCCAGGTTGTCGGAAAATCCCTCCACTTGTTGAGATTTGATCAGGTCGACACAAACACATGGCTGTGATCTTTTAGTACTAATACAAAGAAGATCCATAGTGGGTCCTCTTACATTAGCTGTGCCATTTTTGACTGCAGCCTTCACATTCAACCAATGTCCTAAAAAGAGTTCCAACTCCTTCTCGTGGAGTTTCTTCGCAAGTTTCTTCACCGGAAATAAAAAATCCGGTAGATGGCGCAAAACCGGAATTACATCGATGATTCGCGATGCAGGGGACGTTATCGTTTCCGAAAATTTTGCAAAGCCCTAGTACTATCTTTAGCGACCACGGTCCGGTTGATACCAGTATTTTTACAATTGTCCACTTACATCGTATAGCTGATGCAATTTTTTATCATCAATGTCAGTGGTTCGAAATCCAAAAATCATCTGCGTAGTTAAAGAGTTCGTGTACCGGCGAAGATGTGCGTCCCATCTCTCAGGCTTATCGAGAAAACCGACTAGCATCTGGCGATTCTCTAGATCTTGATACGGTATATAGGATTTGGCGGCTCTGATGTTGAGATGATTGTGCACTGTACGACGAATCATGCGCCAGGTATCGCCATATTGCTGATCAACTATTAGCCTCCAAGCGCGCGATATTTGGTCGTATGCAAACCATCAAAAGCATACGATGTCCTCCACTAAGTAGCTGTCCGATATACATTTCCTGTCTCGAAGAATAGATCGAACTTCGTTTGTCTAAAAGATCTTTAATGGCAGTGTCTGAAGTTAAAACAATCATTACTGACGAAGGGCCCATGATCAATGAATATATGGGCCCGTACTCGTCTGCCCACTTCTTGAACTGATGGTGGGGAGCTTTCGGAGGCATGAGGTGCAAGTTTCCGATAATTGGAAGTGTCGGGGGTCCTGGCGGTAAGCCTTTAGGTCTGCGCCCGAAGCTACGCAAAGCATACGCGACTGCGACAAGCGCAGTTCCTAGGAAGAACAAAGCAGCATCCATTGTTGAAATGGAGTAGAGAAATGATCGGTATAGAATTTAAGAGACCAAGGCTGTGACCCGGAAAGACCTCAAGTCATATAAGTGCAGTCTTAGGACCCACCCGCACCATTGCACCACACGAAAAGTAAGGCGTCCCATATTCAGCATCTCCAGCATGCTGATTCGGATCTCACATTGCCGGCTCCTCTTTTTCTAGCAAGCCGAGTGTTGATACCGCCAATCAAGCTTACGTGAAAGTCAATTGGATAGATAAAGGATCCTGAACGTACAGGGATTGTTGTTTTCCCCGCTTCTCGAATCCAATCAGCACATTTGGATAATTTTCTTGCACAGCCGTTCCACTGTGGTAGGTATGGGGCTGTAAGGCTGTATGAGAGAGGAAGGAAAGGTGTGGTTAGACAGAGAGGGTTCCGAGGAGGGAAGTATTCTTTTCGTTGGAGGACCAGTGGGGGTTTGGAGTCTTATCAACGCTTCTTATGTGAGAGACAAATCATTGATGAAACGATTTCAAATAATCAACTCTTTCCTTTAGAAAGTAATACTTACTGTCGTTCCTCCTTTTTACCTAAGAAACTATTAACTCAAATCTCTTCTTGGTTCTACCCACTTCTGCAACCATAACTGGAGGCAAGAAGCTACTTTTCGCAGTATCAGATCATCCTTCTTGCATAAATTCTTCTGTCAAACCCTCCGGGACTAACCTGTCCAGAAGTCAAAGCCTCTTAATAGAATGAGAGGGCCTGTATCAGTACAGCAGCAATACTATTTTCTATCATTCATATCAACTTCCTCAAATTCCAAGACACACAGGCCCTAATATATCTATCTAACCATACTCATCGATAAGATGATCTGGATTTGATACTTCTCTTCGATATATTCCCTGTCAACACTTCAAAATCTCGATTTTTGAGTCGATCACCCATTTCAAATCTTCCGTAGACCCCTGTACGCCACTATACTGTGTATGACCAGAACCAAAATTGATGGCACTTATGCTATACTCAGTCCGGAAATTGTCTCCAGTACAAGAGCTCAAAGCCGTTCTACCCTGGGCTTCCACAATTTTTGTGAATCTCCCATCCAATGGGCCTTTGATAACGAGGGAAGTTTCAGACTGTCGGTGTTGGTCAGTTGTGCCTCTAACTCTACAATCTCATGCTCATAATGGAGAAATAAACTCACGACTACACTCGGGTCCGAAGTGAAAGAGTACTGTCCCGAGAACCGAACCGACGTTTCTGCGTCCTGAATTTTCAGATAACCTTTAACAACGATCCCGTCTATATTCGCTCTTGCTCTGTATCCCACTGGAACTCCGATGTTGGTGGTCAACTTGCAATCTTCCTTGGTTGTTCCATCGGATTGGATCCAAGGACTAAATGCATCGAGTGTATGTATTATCCGGAAGATTCCAGTTGAAACGTTGTTATTCTTGACTAAAGTGGACACAGAGCCGTTGGGGCATGCGCCACCCGAGGAGATGACACTATCGAATGTGAAGCCAGGCGTGGGATCGCTCCTTGTCGTAGGGAGTGCCGCGATACCCTGCAAAAGACTTAAGTAGAGCAGAAGATTCATATTGATAATCTGGGCATGAAATCAGTGTATTGAAGTGTTGTCAGTCGGAAATTCTTATACATTTATACTTCCTTGCTCCAAACAGCATACGATCAAGTTCATTTTGATTATTTAGTTCTAGGCAAGATTGCTATAGTAATGTTACTCTGCAGATTGAATATCTCTATTGAGTTCCTACATGTCAGCTCGTCTTTTTACTACAAACGGTCTGAATTTGCGTTCTATGAAACAAAAGGGTGGAGTTAATATTCATTCTGTGTGCTCATTGGTGAGTTCATTTGCGGTCAATCAAACCCGAAATTCTTTCCCGACCTCAAAATAGAATGTAGCGCACCAAAATTTGACCAGAAATCCACATATGTAACAGTAATACTTGGCTGCAATAACCATAGTTACAGGCCAGTAAATTCGATCCCACCGATCCACACCCGCTGAATGTTCCGCAAAGCTTTGATATTTTCCAGGGGGTTGCCTTCAATCAAGACCAAGTCAGCTCTCATCCCAGGCTTGATCACTCCCCTATCTTTCAAACCAAAATGTAGAGCCGGCAGAGTTGTCGCTGCACGCAGCGCCTCCAGATTAGAAAAGCCCGCTTCGACCAAATTATCCAGCTCATCATGCAAACTACTCCCGAAGGCGATAGCAGCTGGCACTCCTGGTACCTCATTCGCATCTGTACCCGCTAGAATCGGAATGTGAGAATTGTGAAGAGAACGTGTAGTGAGAAGCGCAGCAGTGTAATTATCATTTCCGCGGTTAGAAAGTGCAATAGATCGCATCATGGTGAGGGTTGGCGTTGCAATCTGATTATTTCGCTTCATGTTCTTTAACCAAGGTGAAGCCAACGAAAGAGGTGAATCCAGCGGAGCATGGTGAATATGGTGAGTTCCTGATCTGATCCCTTGCACGTATGCTTCCAGTGCTGATGCGTGCATTACTGTTTTCTTCCCCCTCTTCTTCGCTTCAGATACCAGCGCATTCAAAGTCGTTTGATCGAAGCCCGGTGTTTCAGCAATGACTTTCACGTAGTCAGAAAAACCAACCTGACGGTTCATCCAGGCTGGTATCTCAGACAAATCATTGATGAGAAGTTTCGGATCAATCCTAGCAGTAATATTTCCATGCGCACTGCCTGGTGCGGACGCGGGAGCACTTGCGAACCGCAAGTCTGGAAGACCCGGAATCTTGGCCAAGGAAGAACACATTTCTGCCGTGAAACAGGACATTGTCAGTCCAGTCGTCACGCCGTACTTTGCAAGGCTTTCCAGATGTTTGATTGTCGTTGGGTGGCAATGTGCATCCATCAACCCTGGGAGAAGAACACGGCCACCACCATCGATATGTGATGCGTTTTGGCAGTTTTTGTCTTTTGAAATGCGGCCATCGGCGAGGATGATGGTGCGAGGAGGTTGAATGGTGTAACCATCGAAGATGCGGACATTGTCAATGGCGATCTTATGCGGGATAGGCTTAATTAGACTGCGGCTTCTTCTAGCGTGATTGTTGGCATTTATTGTTGTTTGGTAACCGTCAGATGACGTATCGTGATGGTGTTTGCAAGCGAACGTAGGAACAGTGAAGAGGAGATAAATGAAGACAACAAGCATGATGAAGGGCAATTGACAAGAAATACAATCTTTAAGTCGTGCTAATAACGGACTGAAAGAAAAGACTAGGCAGACGATGTTTGTGTTGGGAGTTACTAGTGAATTTATAGCTCAATGATGCCCATGGGGTAAAAGTTCAAAGACTGCAGCATAAAAGGAACCTAAAGCTGTTTTAGTTAGGCCTGCGATTTCGAATGAGCTTTCATAAGGCATGATTCCCCTGATTTTGTTGGAAGACTTCGAGTTCCAGTTGCCAACCTTGGACACTAGGACGTGCGGCTTTGATACTGAATACCCCATGATGATTGGTCGATCGGGAAACTGTGGGCCTTCTACTCTAGGCTAGACCTGCGAACCTCAGAAAATCCTTTCAAGGTTTACATTGAATTGACAAGCAAGTTCATCAGAGCTGTGCTGCCTCGGTTCTATGACTCGCAATCCAGTCTTCTCTTAGTCTCCAGGCGGCGTGGATCCCAAATTCTACTCCAATACGGTTGAGAAGGTCGAGCAAAAGACGTCTTTGGCGTTGCAAAAGATCTCTAGCCGAGATTGCTACCATCAGCCCACGGAGTAGAAAGAACGCACCCAAACCTTTGCGCTCGATGTTACTGCGGACCATATGTCCCTCATCGTCGACATCGCCAAGCAAATATGGGGCACAGGATATGATGTCGTCGACAGCTGCGAGGAGTGTTTTGCGAATATCCTTTCCAGATAACTGCGAGCGATTGGAAGTTGGTCCTGTCGCTTTTTCACTGTGAAGGAAACTGTAAGCTCCCAGCAATGCCTGACAAAGGTGAATACGACTGCAGAAGTATAGCTGCCATATTCCACTATGCTGAATATCTTTGAAGAGGAAGATCTGTGAGATTCCTTGCGCACTTATGTCCTTCGGCGGGAGGTGAGGTCTATATCTCCATTCCACAGACGTCGAAGCAGGCCATCGGCTAGATTCAGCATATAATCCAACAGCGTCATCCAAGGCTTCGATGAAGGATGAGCTGTATCTGAAACTTGACTGACGTGTTTGTAGAAGGCGTGCGCAAGCTGTCGACACTTCCCGCAAATAGAACCTGAAAGATTGGGCTGGAGACAATGGTGTATATGAACCAGATTCTTTCCTACTGCAATTGTGTATCAGGAGAATTTCTTTGCGCGTTTTGACAATCTCAGAAAGCTTTCTCGACGTCTCGGAAGCATGGGGTGTTGAGGAGCGTAGACGAAGGAGTTCCGTTGTGGCAATTTCATGGTGATCAATCTTATCAATAATAAGGTCATTAGTCCCGGCGATAGTCTGCCCAAGGTCATTAAAAATAGCAAGATGATCATAAGTTTACTCACATCATACATCTGAATAATAACAATGTTCAGCATGGTACTATCGGCAATAGCCGTTGTGTGATCGTTCATCGCAGCGCGAAGCGATTGTAATGCTCGACCATAGTACACAAGAGACTCGACACGGAGCTCTTGATTCCTCGACACGTTTGAGAGACTTGCCAAGGATACGGCGAGGATGGCATTTCGTGTCTCGTCAAATGTTCTCTGCAGCATATGTGGAAGAAACTCCATATACCCTGGTGTAGCTGTTGACGTTGTCTCAACAAAGTGAGTTATGAAACGACCTATAGCATAATGGTCCCGATCCAGAGACGGCCTTGCGTAAAAGGTTGGCGACGATGTCGAATATGGGGGTTGACTTCTCGCGGAGGCTGAATTATTCATTGATCGAAAGATGTGTTGTTCCGTTGTTCGGTAACCCGAACATATCCGTCTACCTTTCTGACAGTTCATGCATTCTGGCTTAGTATCGTCGCACTATCAATTCACGATTAGACATCATAGCGCAAGTACAAAGTCTCAGGTACTTGCTTTGACTTTCCTCCGCCGACAGGTATAACAACCCGTGCTCGCGCGCGCCGTCATTCTGCAATATTTCTTTGATCATGCGCTCAGAGTCGCGACTAAGAAAGTCTAAATAGGCGTCGCCCAAGACACATTTTCATTGCAAGAAAGGAGGAAACGATGATAAACGCTAGTGAATTGGATTGGGTGCTGGGATAGGAAGGCGATTTCTTACCACAAAAGGCGGTGTGGTCTTGGCTCAGAACAGCCCTTGAGACCTCGGCTCTTGCGGACGTATAAGAAAAACACAACTTTCTTCACATCTATGTGATTATCGTTTCCTCAAACCGGGATGAAACATTTCTTTAAAACATATACAGATTGTGATCAAGAGAGTATTGTCCTGTCTTTCTCTCGATCCAAGCCGAATTGATATATGTGAAAAAACTATTCTACTAATGTTTAAAGTGTTCTGGAACTTTGTACTAACTCACGTTCTCCACCGTTACAATATACTATCACTTGCTCGCAAACCTCTCAGTATAACTGTAAGTTGTCACAGTGCTCCATTATCCTTGAATGTCTCTGCTTCTTGAATTAGCTATTCAGGCAGTCTGAATAGAAGTCGTATCAGCCTTGCATACACTAGTTGTTAAATCTTTGGTTCCTGCTTTAAGGTTATCTATGAACAGAACAGAAATTCAGAAGATAATTGACGTAATACGAAAGACGTTCATATCAGAAACCATTCCAAGTCAATATTCCAACCTCATTTTGATTGTTTCATGTATATTTCTGTCAGTTGAGTGCGGTGGCACTGCCGAATATCAACAAATCATTAAACCCTATCTATATCTGTAAGACCAAAAAAAACCGGTACCAATCCTCAGTGGAATTGGTGAATTGTCGTGGTTTTATTCCTCACAATATCAGTGCTTTCCAAGGTTTACTGTCTTAGTCTTTTATATTTACATTCTCCCTTTCCCTTTGTTTCCCTTATCTCTCTTTGCCTATATCGGCTAAGTCTTCTTGTTATTTGACCGTTTCCGCTTGCGCAAACCGCTCGGGCTGCTTTCAGTTGGCACATCTGCTCACGTTGAAGTCGGTCGTAAGAAAGTCTGAATTCGAGCTACGATATCCTTCACGTTGCTTGCTCCGCTCCAAGCCGCAACGACCTTGCCAGCAACGACTATATCACCATTCTCGCTGAGATGATACGTCGATGGCGATGGACCGGTGGAAGATTTTTCGGTATGTGGTCTTTCTGTGGGAGGTTCTTCCGCAGGAGGGCCTTCTGTGGGAGGTTCTTCCGCAGGAGGGCCTTCTGTGGGAGGTTCTTTGATTGTATATCGTTCTGTGGGATGTCATTTCGTGGGAGGCTGCTCGATGTGTTTATGACCGGTTCACCAAGCCCTGGTGGATAGAAATATGCCTGATATTTGCTCACTTCGTCCACATTGCTATCGAATGGGATATCAAGGTTTCAAACCACGTGCAAGTATTCCAGTTAGAACGACTGCATGAATCGTGGTTCGCACAATCCGGGAAATACTACGCTGACAGTTGGAACACACTGTTTGTATGTGCGGAGCGCTTCTAGGATCTATGGCGATCTCAGCGGAATCAGGGCGCTGACGAGCTTGCAAGCGCTTGCAATGACATTATTCTGGCCGTAAAATTGCTGGCACTTGATGAATGGATAGATGATGTGACGTTATTTTCTACATGCGTCAAAAGTTTAGTGAGCATTATATCGTGGTCTGTTGCCTCAGGCGATGGGACTGATATTGTCAATAGAAAATAATATCTTTTGTCTTCGCTTCACGACAACAATGCCACTGCCTGCACAGAAAAGCCACCCAGAGCTCACAATTGCACTCGAGGATCGTTATCGGTCCACCCCCGCAGTGTATGCACAATGCAATCTGTTTGCCTAGCTCTTTTTTGTGTGTAAACATTGTATGCGATTACTTCCGATGTTCATTAATAAGGTCAATTATGATTTAACAATGTATGTTCACAATGTTTTTGTCATCCAAATACAAAAAGTTTATATAAATCACTCCCCGGGTAATCTTTCCAAGATCTATCAGTAAACCATCTAGGGACCGATCAGTATGGTGGCCACGAGAAAGACACACTTGCGTCGCACGCAATCTCCGTACAGTACGGAGACTCGATCAATCAAACCGCGAGCAAGGAGACAATTGAGCGGAGACACCCATATTAAAGAAGAAGAAGAAGAAGAAGAAGAAGAAGCATCAGATTTAAATGTGGTGTCAGTTCCCAGCCGCACCAATAGTCCAGAATTGAGCTTTGAATCATCCCCTTCTCCTATGGATCATGGCCCCCAAAATGATCATCAAACGGATGAACTCAAACAGTTCAAAGCTGGTCTCGAGAAGCTACGTAGCCAAGGCCAATTGCGATACCTTCAAGAGCCCCAAACCCTGGAGGCTTTGAACCGCATCGTCGATGATGGCTTGAAAAAGGCTGAATGTGGTCTGAAATCATTTGATATTCTCTTCCAAGACATTAAAAAGGATGTTCATCAGTTACATCATCAACAACGCGGGCAGCCGGTGATTCTAGCTGACACTGAAGCACTTCACCAACCACTTCAAACTGACACATCTTCTCTACCTCGTTTGCCAGAGTTGAGTCATTTGACCTCGCCATTAGACTTTGGACCACTCTACTTACTCCCGCCAAGTGTCATCGTTGTCGACAAAGCTGGTGTTCAATGGCCGGTCGATCCCAGAATGAAAGACCGCCGTTTTTTTGATAAGAACGGCTATCAATACCTCCACACGATCATTGACCCGCCATGGCAGCAAGTTGACAACGCCTCTGAGAACATCCGCTGAGCGAAGGCTCATCACAAGCCAAACCAATTGTGGAGCTTGGACCCAGTGGATCTCCGACGGGTTCAAATCCTTCGTCTTTCAGAAGGCTGGCTGTCTCCACAGTGGCAGCTACAGCTTCAAGCTGCGACGATCCCGATCGAGCAATGGGATCTCCCAAATTAGATCGATGTTGGTACATCGTGTCTTTTAAAGGCCAGAAACTATTTGATTCTTTCATATAATATTTTGATATCTGTAGCAGCTTTGTGAGTATATCTGCAGTTATCCAAAGCCTGTGAATTATTTACAGCTGGATAAGTTTCTTCAACTTTCCGAGATTGACAGATCTTCTGTCATGAACAATACGTATCTTGGAAGATAATAGTTAAACTCCTCCCTCGAACAACTTTAATGCTTCCTCCAATCTCAGTCGTTGATCAAAATGTGCTTGGGACACTGGTCTTTCATCCATGAAATAATAGTCAGGGCGAGTACCCATGATGGGATAATTGACTGAGGTGCTCATGCGCAAATTTTCGAGTACAGATGAATTTTTCATATGTGGGTCCCAAAAGATCAGCTGACGCACGCACTTCTTCTCTTTGTCACTCAGCGTAACGTGTCCCTCGCCATTGCGTAGAGCCATGCTATATGCACACATACGTTTGATCCACTCCCTATCCACTGCGTTTTCGTACTCGTTGTATCGAACAATTACACGCAATGCCGGATTCAATTGGCAGATAGTATACAGGCTTTTTGAATCAGGGTGACCATGGCCGGTCATTTCTGCACATCTTCGACGAAATGCACGGCGTTCGATGTCTTCGGAAAGTACCATGCCTAGCTCAGAATATTCAAGAGTCAGCGAGGTAGATATTTGATGATACCTAGGCCCTTGGTCGGAGAAGAAGAATTTGGGACTTTGTCGCATGAGAATATAACCCAGAAGAGGCACCACTTACGTGTTTTAGGTGCGTTGCGAAAGCTAATAGGCATTATACTCTCCACCCAATTTTGTAAAGTAACAACGACAGACCTATTTTCGATAACAATGCTCCCAGGAAGATAGGGATCTCTTCGCGGTTGTTCATCGTCTAAAGGTATCTCAATAATATCAACATTACGAATATGCTCTCGTTGAGCAGGCGAACAATTTTCGTAAAAATGCACAAAATTGGCCATACCCGAAGTGCGGGTCATCCCACGAAGTTCTGTGCCGACAACTCCCAAGTTCCTGCTCGTTCTTGTACCGTGAAACATCATCTTCTTTCCCGCGTTTATGCTCAAAGTAATACCACGCGTCTCGTTATAAGTTTGTTTGCAAACATACTTGAGTTGATTGACTTCGATCCGCCATGCTTCTGCTCGTCGAGAAACGTATGGCTTGAAACGAGCGGAATCCTCGAGGAGATAATCTTCATTGTATTGGCATTCGTCATGAAAACTGGTGGCATAGCATAGCTTTGGCGGGTAACCAAATTTATCTGCAAGACAGAAAATGCCGTTTGAAACGCCATATGTGAAGCCATCTTCTGCTGTGAGGGCGTAAATGTAGATTATGTCGCGAATATCTCTCGGCAGTCCAAGGAGAGAGCAGGAATGATGTAAATGCGATTTTAGATCCGACTTCTCATTTATCTCCGCTTCTTTCTCGGAATATGTAGACTTGTCACCCTTGAATGTAGATTTCTCGCTGCTCGTCGGCCGGGAATCCCAGGCACCGGTTTTCGACTTCCCAACAAGCGACAATGTCGATGGACTCTGGCCCATTATTCCACAGGAGCTTGAAATTACGGTTATGTTTCGAATGAAAGAGATTTAATAAATCAGAAACTGGGATGAGTGTAGAATTACAGATGATTAGGGTAATCTGGGGTTGAGACTTTGGAGCAGAAGTCGAGGGTTAAAATGCGGCAATGACAAAGTGCACGGACTTCGGATTCCTCACAACCCATCTCACTTATCTGCAAATAGCTGACTAACTGCTAACCGAAATGGGACTGATCTTCGAACAATTCTCGATGTCCTAAAAAGGCTAAATTGCCATTTTGTTTGGCTGGTCTTGTCTTTACTGTCACATCCTTTTACATGATCGTTAACATCTAATATGAAGGCACCTTCAATAGCCAATGGCATGTCAAATATGTATTTTTGTACCAAGCCCAAATCCCAAATCTCTAGATCAGAAGCAGAATGATCACGCGAAAAGATCGTGCGTCAGACTTCTTCGAAATATTCATTGGATAATCGAGTCTAAACTATCGCAGAGAATCCTATGTTACTTACTGCTCTAGCCTGCCTCTTCTAGTACACTAGGAAGAAGGTTCTTTTGGGCACCCTTACCCTCCTTCGTCATGTTCATCCACCTTCTCCAATTCAGACCTGCCTTTCTTGTCGGAATTGTCTGCTCGATAACTTCTTTGTTCTCTGCCTCTTTGACAATCTCCACCACTTCTTTCTTCTCCTTCCACCTCCCTTGTTCTATCATTATCTTCTCATATGCCTGCCCTTCTTTTGTGAAAGGATTCAGGTCTTTCACTGTGTATGTTTTGTCAATCGGGCACTTGGGTCTGGGAATGTCAGTGCGGTCTCTGGGTTGCCAATATGGACAGAGACTATTGTGGACGTGGCCTTTGGGCGGATAGCGCTGTTCGTATATTAGTGCGTTTATTTCTACGAGACCGGGTGCGATGAGTTTTGTTCGGCAAATCTGGGGGATCGGACGGTAGTTGGAGTATGCGGTGTTGGGATAGGTTTCGATTGCAGCTTGCTGTCTGGGTAGTGGTAGGACTGTACGATGTGGGCGTGGGGGCATTGCAGACAGCTGGGCATACCTGTTGTGTTTGTAGGATGGATTGTGAGGAGCAGCTGGATCTCGCGATGAGCCTATACCTCGACCGTTTGGTGACTCTGATCGTCTGGATTTGCTCATTTTCGATGCCCTTTTTGATTGAATGATGATTTGTTTATTTGAATAGCAATCGAACCGGCATCTCATTGCTCTTATATGCTACTGGCCTACGGCTTTGTTCACCTTTTCTTTCACGTTTATTCGCCAGGCGGTAGAATCTTGACATAGAAGAAAGAAAAAGTATTCGTATTTATCTATTAGGCCACATTGTGTACTTTGTGTTAGTCTCGGGAAAATCCTCACTACTCAGGATCGAAAGGCAAGCTTCTAGATGTAGAGCGCAACCTATTTAGATGTCATTAATATCAAAAACCCATGAAAGTCCGTAGAAGATGGTATATAATGCTAACTTGACATTTCCATCGAGGAGCAACGTCCGTCTCATCTTCACGGCTCATAATCAAGATTACTACTCTCCAAGTCGATCTTGTATAGAGGATCCTGTCTTAACACGACTAAGTGACTGAATGCAAACTCGCTCCGGACTCCATTCGGGATCGTGTTCTTGATTAGTAAGTCGGCCGCGTGCACGGAAATTGCTTTCTGCTTCTAGGTCCAGAACTGCAGATTGAGGAAGAACGAGATCTGGGTGACCGATTTCCTCACATCCTTCGTGTATAGGCACAGAAGATTCCCTGAATGACAAGACCCAGCTCATTATGCTTTATAAAATATCCATGTTGGTGTTCTAGATTGAATTGACATTGAGATTATTCAATGTTGGTGTTAGGTGGAAATGAAAGACAGGTCGAACACCAGCAATAAATGGCGTAAGGGTAATGCCCCAGATATTTGACAATAGGAAAGTGCATCGTGGTAGAGCTTCGAGGTGTCTCGGATGTGTCTCTTTGCAGTCGTCGTTCGATTGATCCTTGGTTGGTGATTGCCCGTTCACGTGACTTTAGGATACTGTGAACCAAATCATTAGCCGCATAACCAATGAATCTTTCGTGTTTGGTTTAATTTACGTTCTTACTAACGGGATCTAGTATTCCCGGCCTAGCGCATCAAACCTCTTCTCTCCCTCTTTGCGTTCCATAACTTGTGCTACCCGACTTAGCATAAGCAGGACAAGGACTAGCAAAAGATAAGCGAACCCGATGACTGAAAATATGACGCCCATGGTGTATGAGGGTATGTAGTGCAAAGAAACAACGCTGGACTGGAGACAAGGAATGGCCTCTATGCGATGGAGAAAGGGGGAAGATGGAGATGAAAAGGACGCGGTGAGCCCCTTTGGCGGTGCCGAGGTTTTGGCTGAGCCACATGGAGGGTGCACGGGGCTCGTTTGCTGGGCTCGTGCTGGTGGGTTGGTTGTAAACTCGGCTGGTTCTGATTGGTGGACTGGAAATGTGGTGAGGGAACACGGCACGGCAAACGCGAATTCGTGATGACGATCGCGATGGGCACAGAAGGATGACTACAAGTATTCCCCATCTAATTACGAGCAGACGCGATTAGCGCTTTCGAAAATGTGCTCACACCAAATATATGGCGATACTACTCATAATAATATTCCGATGCGCTCATATGATTCTGAGTGCAAAGGTCGGTGCTGTTCGAAAATATCTTTCGATCTTTATAATCTGTAATGCGTCTATTGGTGATTTGGCCTCGTCACGTGCCTTCTCCCTTTAGTACCCAAAGCTGGTATTCTCTCTATAGTGTCAATCTTCCATGTGCTGCTATTAGCCTTCTCCTCACATTTGTTTTTACATTTTACGATAAACCACTTTAATCAAAGAAACGATAGTGTTCATTATCAATAGTTATATCGGGGGTTACTAGGAATCGATCATCCTCATGCGCGTTGTGGTTGCTCCGACATCACCGTTGATGAAAGTTGTTCTGGAAAATTATTTGCTGAATTTGGAGACCTCCAGGAGACGTTAAATGTTTATGCAAAACGTTGGTATAAATGCGTTTCAGATCCTTTCATTTTCGAAAGCTCTTGTCCAATCTTCAATACTTGAAACTACCTCTTACCAACGAACGCGCGTGTACCTAGGTATGAATGCATAGGCATTGAGAAGTGAGACAAGAAAAACAATAACACAGCTCTATGTTTGCATCCTCGCCTAGGCAGTCTGTACCTACTATCAAGCTTTCTCACCTCTGCTATAATATATTGCTATGGGCTGGTAATAGCCATCTGATACTGTAAGACCAAAAGGAACCGGTACCAATCCTTAGTGGAATTGTCGTGGTTTTATTCCTCACAGATACAGTTGAAGATGTGGCGGGTGCAAACACCTTAGAAGGGTTCACCACGTACTGTCATCAATGATGAATTATGAAACATCAGTGGACAACAAACCCGGGGGGGGATTGCTGAAATCCCAATCTCACCTCGTTGGAACTTCATTCCGACGTTTGCTATGTCTCATACAATAGATTGGTCTGTTTTAGTATCGTTTATGTACAGGTAAGATTTAGCTCTGTGGTGAACAGAACGCCTTATTATCCATCAAGGATAAATATGATTGTATATAAAACATATTCTCGTGACATCAATGATCAATGCGTCGGGAACGAGAGTAGCGGGAATGGCAAGAATGCGCTTAATGGGCACAGCACAATAAATATGGAATGGTGTAAAACAGCAACAGTGAAGGGTTTTGGATTTCATGAAACAATGGGTCCTGGAAAAACATTTTGTCGGAGTAAGAAATCAGGCGTACGAAATTGGTACTGAAACTAAGCGCTAAAATGTGGAAGATGCGTACACAACGAATTCCAAAAATGTGAGAGCGGATAGAGAACACTTTATTGCCAGTAAACAATAAAAAGAACAGAGTCATAAACTGAAACATCTCTGATGTACAACCCAGACATGGCGAAAATAACAGTTTGTGCAAACGAAGAGTTTTCAATAAATACTACGCATGGACATTTACCTCGGAATATCCCTAATATTTTATTGCTCTCCTGGATGATGACAATGAAATTCGATGTGAATTTTTTCTTATCTTATCCTTTGGGGACTGAGATGGCTCTGTTTGATGGTATCTTAGAAAGATACCAGGGAGAACGACGCCAGAAAGAACGAAATAGGTAGTGGTGTTGAATGCTCCAACTGGGTAATGTATTTAGGTTGCGTGCAGTCGCGGGCCTTTGAGGTTAGGATAACAGTATCTCCCAATACCGTACCTTTTTTCGTGTCTGATGACAGGATCAAGATTTCCTACTAATTAATGCAATGTGTTTAAGCTTTGTTAAATCTAGCTCTATATCTATCCTTTTGTCTATGTCCAAAGTAAGGTTATGCTAGCAAATTTTCGGACTTGAAAGTCCTGCGATAGACAAGCTCTCCACGTGTGGCTGGAAATGCATGCAGAATGCATGTTGATTTCTTTTAACTGTCGGATTGTACTATCAATGGAAATACTTCATGTCAAATGTTCTGGCTCTAATTAGGAAAATTCGTTGTCCTGGGATAACTAAATTCTATCTGGCAAAGTGACCTGCTCAACCGAAAGCGGACCTGAGTGTTAGCAATCTGTGAGAACATAGTAAATGGTGGTGTCATATATTTGCTAAGTTGTTACGATGAAACACAGGGAGCGTAGGAAGATCTTTCGCATTGGAGCGAAGCCAAGCTCGCATGAACTGACAAAGGAACCAAGCCGAAGCCTGAGGGTACGTTTTGGGGTAAACTCCGGTCGGGGTGGTTCAAATTCAGTCAGACAACCATGATCACACGTGGGAAAACGCCCAAAACGCCAGCAACGCCACAGGTCGCGGCAAGTTTCCTATATGCGGGGTAGACATTCTAGAATGTGGAAGTCAAGGATGGCGAGATGGCGATAGAGTCGAACCATCCAGTAAGGAAGTCAGGATAAGACACTGTCTCATTACACAAGCCGGAAGATGGCATGGCAGAGCAGCTGAAAAGTTTGATGCTGGCTGTAGGAGATGAGGACCGGAGCGAATATCGGATTTGGGCGTGACACCGGAGCACCCGGCGCTCCAAATGACCAATACATTTTCTAAGGGATCAATACGAAGCGCTGAGGAATTACTCCAGTTCGTTTCAAAGCCTGGGAATTCTCTTCCTCTTGATCTGAAACGACTATGCCAGAGGTTGTGACATAAACGCATGGTCTTGAACATCCATACATGTGCACGGATGCTTCATTCGGTCGATCATGTACAAAGGTAGTTCCGAGGAACGTTTTCTGTTGAACCATAGCTATGCGTCAGAACTCTCGTGCAAGGGCGATCATAAGCATGCATGCGAGTCGCGGGACGGCCCATTCTCGGCGATATTGATGTCAGGGGCGACCGGAAGTGAAAGGTGAATACTCGAACCACGGGCTAGAGTAGTGCTAACGAGGCCCCAAAGTCAAGGATATGCTGTCTTGTCGTTCCGACAAAGTTTTGTCCGTCGGTCATGACAAGAAGCCGTCGCTGCTGTGTACATGTTTCAGTTGCTGGGATTCAACATTGATGTCTGGAATTTCAATGCGGGGGATCTACTGGTCAAGGAGGGTACGTCTCCGGAGCTGCTTGAAGGACAGGGTGTAAGCGGTGCCACGGCCCTTGTTTATTCATCTCGGCGAGCAAGAATTGCGACGCTTTCCTGATAGATATTCAGGAGGCGTCAATATCGAATGCGATGGTAATCG
Organism: Dendryphion nanum; assembly: GCA_020744415.1. Taxonomy (NCBI): domain Eukaryota; kingdom Fungi; phylum Ascomycota; class Dothideomycetes; order Pleosporales; family Torulaceae; genus Dendryphion; species Dendryphion nanum. The sequence goes on along the minus strand of JAGMWT010000005.1, from coordinate 360,270 downwards.
GCGATGCCTAGGTGTGTGGCAATTCAGCTTCTCGGTAGGTGACATAAGCAGCACCGGTGCCACCCAACAGACTGTCCGATGTCCACCTCCGGCCACCTCCAGCGCATCGTCCGATTATCACACTCCCTTAACCTCTCTACACACACTCAGGCAGGGACTACTGTCGAGTAACATGGTATAATAGCCACCTGCGACAATGCCTGATGCCCTGTTCCAAGTCGCACTTGCGGACCAAGCCATCACTGCCAGTTGTTCCGCACTGTGTAGCTTCAGGACGACCTTCCAGTGAGCATTCACGGACAGCATCCGACAAGCCGTGGCTGTATCGGCTCAGGGTCGGACGGCGAGACTCGGCGTGATGGCGACATGCATATCGGAATGTATTCTCACTTGGGAAAGGTGAACAGACTCTTCCCTGCAGGACCCTCTAAATATGCAGCTACTTGAAACTCTTTTCCCGTAAAACTGGGCCAGAGTGGCACGAATGGATCTACACGTCGCGGTGTCCAGCTCCCACTGCCACGGGTTACTACTGATGATAGGTGTGGCCACTGGCGTTCCGAAGGCCATGTCAATACCATTTTCGTCTCGAGTCAGGTTTCGAATATTCATTAGTCCTCGGCAGTTCGCACTGGTGATGAGTAGGTCCCCTTGTGCTTGCGGGATAATCATTTAATAATTCACATTCCTGATTCTGTCCTCTTCCCAGCCGAACTCCTGTTCGTTCCAGCACTCTGTTACCTCTCACTAGGATGGCTTCGGTTCAAGATTATCAATTAGCTGCGCTTGCTGCTGGATTTACTATAGGTTTTGGGTTCTTAACAGTATGGGAGGCAATCAAGCAGGTAAGGAACTTCAATTCAACTTTGAAGTAATTAAGACTAACTGAGCCTAGACACGACGAAACAGAAACCCATTGCGATCGATATACATCTACATGCTATGGGGCGAGATTGCAGTGAACATCGTTATCGGTATCATTGGGTGGCTTTTCCTGAACGGAATTCTAGGGCCAACGTATGTCATTCATTACTCCCCAAATCGTGCATCCACATTTGCTTACACCATACCTAGTGTACCGGTTCTGTTTTTCATTCTCTTCTTCTGGGTCTTTGAGATACAGCTTCTGATGCAGATCATCATCAACCGAATCGCCCTCATTGCCGAGCATCGAAGCACTGTACGAAAAATCAAATGGGGAACCGTTGTCATCATCACTCTCATCAATATCGCCGTATTCATCATTTGGATTCCCGCCCACACTGTTCCCCCAGTGAGCAAAATATTTGTCGATATCAACAACATATGGGATAAGATTTCCAAGGTATTAATTCTTCTGGTCGACGCTGGGTTGAATTGGTACTTTTTGCGAACTGTCAAGATTCGTCTTGTTCAACAGCACGGCCTCACCAAGTACAAACCATTGGTAGGGTTCAACGCTAAGCTCATGGTTTTGTCTATCGCAATGGATGTAAGTTCTACGTCGATCTCAACGCACCTACTGTACATTGTCTGATTTGTTTAGGCACTTTTGATCGGTCTCATGTTCCTGAAAAACCAAGTTGTTTACGTCCAATTCCACCCCGTCGTATACATGGTGAAGCTCAATATCGAAATGAGCATGGCATCTCTTGTAGTACGTTTGGCCAGAGGAAAGTCTGAAAACGACATGTACCCTGAGCAGTTTGGTACCTCGAGCCACCCCACCCACTCTGAGACTGGAGGTCGATCAGGTGGCCGACCACATCAACGATCTCAAGATCCTCACCAGTTTCAATCATTCCAACTTACATCGGTCAAAGAAATCAAGAGCGAACGGCCAGCAAAGAATGACAGCGACGAGTCGTTGTCGATGGGGGACATACACTGCCGAACGGATTTGAATGTTGTGGTGGAGCATGTCGATAACACCAAAGAACGAGAGGAGGCTAGCTCAAGAAGCTCAAACGAGGCTCCTCATTCGATGTTTGGAGACGAAACGCCACTGCATAAGAACGGAGTGTATGTTTCGGAGAGGCCAGTATAGGAGTATTTTGATTTTAACTTTGTACGACCATGCAACAAGATATACCCGGGAGCGATCCAATTTCATGTATGCTTATCTAATATCCTGTACCATATAATTACTTGCAACGCCGTACCTACAATATCGCGAGGCTTTGAGATCTAGACAGCAGTGCAGCCAATACTACACCTTTTCCTGAGGAAATCCTTTGTGCTAATATCGCGCACTACCTTATGTTATGAATTTTAGTTTTGTAAAAGCTAGTATAAGGGATTCACTGCATTATATTGCCTAACATTTATCTTGGTTCCTATGTTTTAAGAAAGCTTACGGCAGCAAGTTTTCAACTTCTAAAGCCCCTAGAGAGCTATATTCTTTGGTCACAAATATAAGTACCTTTACAGCAATAATCTATCCCGACAAATAAAAACTTATACTCGAGATCCTATTCTACGTCCTCTATCTCATCGAAAGGACTATCGTATCGCTCAAACTTATCCCTGTTGTCTACACTTTTCTCCTCTATATACTTATCTTCGGCCACTTCCCCAAAAATGTTGACCAGTGTACCCTGCGCACACACTGCTTCCCCCGGCGACATGACCGCATGATTCTTCCTCGCTGGATGGTCCGCGATCTCGCTCTCCGGAATCGGCTGTGGCCCCTCGCCTTCGGGAAATGGAGCATATTTCTCAATAAGGTAACACATATCGTTGTATGCCCTGAGACATCGTTAGTTGCCTCAGTATCCAATTTAATCGAGTCAATCTCGTAGACTTACGTTTGTCGCACAGCCTTCCCTGTCTCCGGCAAATTAACCGAATACAACAACTTGTAGAAAAGCCCATATAACCGATTTCTATCATCCCACTCATTCTTCGGCTCACTCATCTCCCCGTACTTAAAATACGTCCTCGTGTAGATTTGCGCACCTACCCTATTATAGAAACAACGCCAATGCGCAACTTCCATCTCATGATGCGCATAAAAGCTCGCCGAATCAAAGATATAAATCTCCCCATCCTCTTTCCCCGTTCCGATATTTCCCTCATGCAAATCTCCATGGATGAGGCACGGTTTGATATCCTGCCCGCCTGCGGTCAACGCACCGAGTAAACGTGGTACTACGTGCGTTAGAATGCGGTTCTGCGCTTCATCAAGATCGGCCCAGTAGCCGCTGCGCACAAGATCCAAATCACCGATGTTGAGAAGAAGACGCATGAACAGAACCATCCAGCTAGACTCCCAACTACATGTTTGCACCGCTGCGCCTCCGTATGTATTCATTTGAAATCCGAATTTCCCCGTTGGGCTCTTGCTTTGCTTATGAAGAAGTGCGAGTTTGGCACATAGTTGGTCCGGGTCAGGCATGCAGTCTTTCATATCGACAAAATCAACAAGAAAGAAATATGTTTCAGGATCTTCGCTTGCGTACCGGCCCCAAGAATGTGGTTTAGGAACAAAATTTGGTGCGAATTTGTACAGCTCGGACATGGATGTGTATTCCGATTCCATGCGTGCACGACCGGCGTCGCTTGCGGGACAGGATTTAAGAAAGTAGTGTTTCTCGCTGGAGTCGGGGAGCTTAATGTGTAGGCGTGCGGTGCTGGCGAACATCGAAGTGCCCCATGGATGCGCGGCGAGGATTTTGGTGTCGGTGGGGAATTTGGTGAGGACGGCGGAATCAACGAGGTAGCTACCTGAGTAGGGGACCTGGGTTGTGTGGGTTTTGTTTATGAGGAGGCGGAGATCGGTACTGAACATCTTCAACGGATGCGTTTGTTATGAAAATAAAGAGACGGAAATAACGAAACGAGAAAAGAGTACGAAGAATGTAAAGATCTGAGACAGAAAATAGCTGAATGCAAAAGATTAAGTACTGATTTAACTTATCTGTACAATAGTTCTCAGTCTGGCACGGATTCAGGCCACATCTGCATGTTGGGTCGTCTGTGCCTTATCATCTGTGCCATGTCGCTGTTACCCCACAAACAAGCACTGGTGTTGGATAACAAATGATTCTATACGGCAATCAGGGATTATGCCTGGAAAGATTCCCATGGGCCTGGTATAAGGCGCATCATTCAACACGTTGTTTGTGTGACCCCGAGCTCAGCGGGTAACGCCCAGGCCGCTTGTAGGTCCGAACAGCATGCGCTGTGAAACGATTCTGATTCCTGGTGATAGAGAAAAAGAGATAAACTCGTTCACTACAAAGAAGTATGGATGTATAATACTGGGATGCTGTATTTTAGGTGCTGGCGCATATGAGCTTCATTGAAAGTTCCGATACGCTATGTCTGAAATGGAAAATTACTAATCCGAGTTGGGTTAGAATGTTCTATCGTGTGAAGGGTGACTATTTCGACGTACTAGGATAGAAAACAAAGACCTACCCATATATTCTTACCTTCTAGATAAAGCTTACATCCGTTTCAATAACTAGTTCTTGTCCCCAATCAAAGAACTATTTCCTCTGCAAGTCATTCATTTATTCGATCTCTTTGGAATCAGCCGTCAATTACCTCAAAAAATGGACCTGGTTATATTGCTACGCGGTGTAATTATCTCTTCGCCCTCTTGTTCTAAGCGTTGATTCGGATATTGCGCGACGTTCTGGTATGGTGCATAGATTCCAAGGCTGACGCCAAGCGTCGTCGGCCTCTTAGTGCAGTATTGAATGAGAAAGGCATCGGTACATATTAGCAAAATAGCTTCAATCCAATGCCTCTCTATTCGTGTTGATTTGAAATTTAGTAACTTCGGTTGTTAGAGGACACCCGGGCGAGCGAAGACGAGGGATTGTGGAGAGAAGATCGCATAGTTTGTTATACATTGTGCACTGTGTTATACATGCCAAGATTTGGGCGGCTAGATCGCTGGGGACATGGCGAATAAGGCAGTAATACGTTTACTAGGGTCAGCGATGAGTTAATCGCTGGAAGCAATCAACGCCGAACGAACATTCTCTCTCGCATTAGGAAGATCCCCATCCAGGCAAGCTGCAGGGAGCAAGATGGTGGGGGTGATGATGTGGCGGAGGAATAACATCCGAACATCCAGAAAAGACGACTTAAAAGAGTAAGAGGCTAAATTATGTCAGCGGGCCAGAGCGAACTGCAACCCCACGTGTAGCTCCTACAAGCACGACCAGCTGCATCTCCGCCATTGGGCGTCCATCCTAGGTCAACCCTCCGTCTCTCAGCTCCTCTCAGCTCCCTCCAACCACACTGTGCCGCATATGGTTATCGCTCCATCTGCATGTCATATCGCACAACATACTTGCCCAGATCCTTCCAGCCTTCCCATTAATCACCATGCTCCCCGCCAATTCCCCACAGTCCTCGCGGACCACTTTTTTCCTTACTTTGGCGCGACTCGACTTTCATCATGGCTGTCTGCAAGTTCGAGGGCAATAGTGACATGTACGGCCTAGGTATCCGGCTTGGTTACTACTTGCAATGGTTCGGCGGGATTTTCGCAGTCTGGATGGCGCCTTCAGAAGTTAAGATGCTGCGCTTTGCGATCGAGCTATTCGTTGCAGCCTCGTTTCTTGCGCTAATAATCTACACGGCTCAGGATGTCAACAGTCTCTATCACGTCGAAACCTATATCGTCCTCCTGCTCATGTTCGGCGTCTACCTGGCACTGATCCCGATTTATGTCTGGCGGCTACTCACCTGCTGCGACCCATATTGGGACCCAACGAGGTGGCCCAAAGTGGATCCAGGTCGACTCACGGCAAATTTAAGCTTCATCATGTTAATTGGCGTGTTGGTGTACCAGTACTGGTTCTGGTTCGCACATATTCCCAGTCTGGATGATATTCCTTGTCAACAATACGGTTTCCTAGGTGGCCAGGTCCGACTGAACAGCCAGGTCTCTGTCGCGATCAATGCACTCGCATACTGCTTTCTGGGTCTGATTGTCTTGTACCTGATCATGTACAAGTTCATAGGAGTGGACCCATTGGGCGGAGGGCGACGAAGAACCGTGTCTCGAAACCACAAAAACAGGCAAATCAACCTGCTCCGCAACGTAGAAGGATGGATCAAGATCTTCGTCGCCATCGCTGTTCTCCTAGCCACGGAGCTTACTATTTCGTGGAATGAGATTGAAGGAGTGAACTCACTCTCTGGAGCAGGACAGACAATTCCATTTGTCATTGGTCTGGGTTGCGTAATCCGGATATTTTACGTGTTCCTCTACAAGAGGGAAAGAGAGGACGCCGATCTTGGTAGTGGTACCGGAAGCACTTATACCCATAGCAGGCCAGGGAGCAGACCGGGTAGCAGACCGGGTAGCAGACCAGACGGGCCAATATCCAGCAAGCAGATGCCATACCTGCGAACGTCGCATCCACGACAAAGAGGAAATCGACCGGTCCCGGTCCGGCACATACCCGAGCGATATTCAAGATCCTTGTCTTCCTCACCGGCGTGAACGAAGCTCCATCATCCGCCCACGAGCTTGTTTGTGCGACATGAATGCGAAGTTGGAAGTATATCATGATAGCGGAGTCAAAGAGTTCGACGGTTCCGTGGGAGATTTCCGCTTACTTAGATAGTTTAGCTCTAGCCATCCTCCATGCATACGAGATCGGCAGTTGTATAATAGCTGTACGTTGGTGCCTGGACTTCAATGAGTTCCTAAATGTGTCCCCCTAAATTTACCTCTGAATAGGTTTTTGAGGTACTTTCATTTGCTCCAACGTATTCCAATCTCCTCTGCTTTCTGTATGTGCTTCTTTCCTTTGCCTTTGAGCTGGTATGTGGGATGCTGTGAGTCGTCAGACTTCGAGACAGCCTGCTCTCCGTTATGCTCTAACAAAAAACCTAGCATGGTATGTTGTTTACTGTCATTATTGATTATTCGCCAAGTATCGTGGTCTCGTTCGAGGTCATCGGTAGTCTAGATCGTGGATATAAAGGGCATAGTGAGGCTAGGTGCGAAACGTGTTGCGACGCGACATGGAGGCTTGTGGGATAAGACTGTAGCGTATTCTTGCCCATCAAAGGGCAACAAGCAAATATGGTAGAAACTGCATATAATTCACGATACCCCTCCCAACGTTCAAATGTTGCAATTACCAGGATGATGGCAGGGGAGTGATTTGTACGAAGGTTGCTGGGAACGTTACAACCAGTGCCGCCAGAGAGTTGATTGACAGCTTGGCTAATTATTGGGTCCGAGCTTCTCCGACACCAACATGTGGGCCCTCACCTCCACAACGCCACCGAATCAGAGTTCTGTCTTTTCGTCGAACGACCGTACTTTATCCGTGAGAGGAACACGTCCGCGATGCCAATATACTAAAGAGTAACATGGTAATGTAGAATTTCGGTTGGAGGGTGCATTTCAATATCGTGCATGCTCTGAAACAAAGCATTTCACTGACTGATCTAATAAAATATACACAACGGATACCTCCCATTTAAAGACATTCGGTCACGATCATATATACAGCAGGCTTGATAGCCTCGTAGAATATCTCGAGTTCCCGGACACATTCATCTAAGACAAGCACAATACCAAAATGACTTTTGCCTTTAACGCATGGCAACGAACGCGTCCTAGCGTTTCATGGTGGGGCGTCTTATTCAACGGACCCCGCATCTTGCATTCATAACCTTTTTGGTGCATGGAGGAAGAATGTCATTGTCGTTCGAAATGAAAGCTGCAATGTTTTTGACATTCATAAATTTTTTGAAGCAGAAAATTTCAATAAGTCAGCAGCTGGCTGGATGGCGCAATGGTAGCGCGTGGCCCTCCTAAGGCCAAGGTTGTGGGTTCGAGTCCCACTTCGGTCGCATTTTCTTTTTTTTTGTTCTTTTTGCACGTCTCGTCTCAAAAGTGTAAAGTTTATAATCACAAAAGTCAGAGGTGCGATGACTAAATAGACTACGACTTCTACTTTGCGCACTCGAGGAAAGCATGTGACAAGTATGACGTTATTTGAACTTTATGAATTACTGATATCCTATCATTCTGTCTACATATCATCAATTTACAAATGCAGGCACTCCGGGTATCTCTAACGCCGCAAAATACCAATGCAATGAGTGTCAACAGATCTCGTCAAAACTTACAAAATCCTCACCGCATGTCAAACGTTTCACACGTCTCTAATTAGAAACGTGGGCTCCCTAGGGCCATTCTCGGTTGCAGCACCAACTCCCGGGAAGCCTTGGGAACAGAGGTAGGTCGCCGTGTCCCTCTTCTGGTCTTCTAGCTGTTGATGTCTATGCATTTCGACATATCTGCTGGATGACCTGCTCTCCGTCATTACGACGCTCGATTCAGAGATGCTTTCAGGCCAAGCCCCCGGCATTCTTGGTTTGAAAATAGCATCCGCTTGATTGACTATCTTTTCGATTCCGTCGTCCAGGTCTTCCACGCCAGAATGGATGCTGGACCATGCTTTGCTATCTTTTCGTGGCGATGTCTCCTCATCCTCTTCATATCGCACGCTCAATAGCCTTGATCGTGGACGAGCTGCAATAGGAGCAGGGGAAATTCGTCCAGTGTCTGCAGCGCACCTACCGCCGGCAAGCGTCTTTGACAACGGGAATACAGTTGGCCTCGAGGCAAACTCGCGAGCAATAGGCAGTCTAGAGACATCCTGAAAAGTTGAAGCCCCCACTTCGAGCTCTTGCTGTAGAAAATCTTGGGGGTCCCAAGTCCTGGTGAGGGTCAAACGTGGAGGATTCCGGACACTGAAATTCGTTTCGACGCCTTCCCGCTCTCTAGCGCTTGAAGGTACAGTTCCTGCTTCAGATTGCGAATTCTCTAAATTCTGCATACCCCCAATCCGCTTTTCAATCCATACTCTCATGATCTCTGAGATGGTAGGAGAATATCTTCGTTGGTTGGTAGCAATTTGTATCGCTTGCTCAAAGTCGCCGCCATCAATATATTGTGAAATCGTTCTTACGGGTGCTGGAATCTGTTCGTTACGGCTCCAATGGATCATCGTCCTTGTGATCTCTCGTGCACCATTCTCAATGAAGATAAACTTCTCTTCAAAATGCCTCATCATCTCCGCAACCGATAAGTTTTTGTTTTCGAATAGACCGGGATTCTCCCTCCAAATATGCCGAACAGACACTGGGGAATTGTCCTCGTGTGGTGCACGCAGGGCTGGGAACCATATACGTCCGATATCACCACCTACTATCTGGTTCCAACTCCAGCTAAGATCTACGAAATCAATGGGAAAATACCCCCATGCTAATGTCTTAGTTTTCCACTCCTCGCGCTGCGGCAGATTCAAAGCGTTAAGTAGATGATTGTAGGAGACCATTAGACTCTTCATCGCGTTCATTCTCAAATGTTTTACAGACACTGCCACAACCGACCAACTTTCCATTGGATATGCATCATGCAACGCTTTTGCTCGAGCGAAAGCATCGATGAGTTCAGCTTCTAGTAATACAAAGGGACCAAGAGTTCTGGCACCATCGTGAAGTAGAGAGAAATGTTTCAGCATTTCCCTCAAATAATCATGAACCGATAAGCTTTTGGGCGCGGATTCCAACTCAACGGCGTGTCTTAGGTGTTGTCTGAAGTATGGTTGTAACATTTCTTCAGCTGGGACGACTGTGTATAGATAGTCTGGTGAGAAATCGCTCGTGACAGGTTCGGTTGTTTCAGTGGCGGCGATTTCGGCAAACAAATCGGCGAGTCCTTGTGTGTGTCCTGCAGGGGAATTTCGACCTGAGTCTGGAACGTGGCGGGTGAGTTACAGTGCATTACCAATAGATGGAGAGTAAACTAACCTATCTGCTCATAGTTCACAGAACGTATAATATGGTCATTTTCCACGATCTCGTCTGCAATGCCATTGGCAATTTTCTTCCGCCTCCGCGATCCAAGGAGACTCAGAAATTTCGTAGCAAAACGCCTTTTCCACGATTTTGAATTTCGCACATTCTTCTCTTTCGGCGTCGAGTCTTGAGGAGGGGGCACCATTGCTGTGAGAAACTTTATTGTCTTGAGAGTGAGGTCTGATGAAGTCACTGGTAATGGATTTGAGTTCGCGTAAAAGGATATGTAAAGTAATAAATGCAATGTGGCAAGATATTACGAAGCGGGATACTTTGGAATTTTCGGTACTGACAGCTCGAGAATTGCAGAAATTGTTGAGCATTACCTGGCACACAAATTTGAGCTATTTCGTGCGCTTACCTATCACAAGCACCTTGCACGCCTGCTACGTTTTCACATTGCTCACTTGTGCACCAATTAGGAAGATTCTTTTGTAAATTGATGAATTGTCGTCTACTACTCTAAACGACCGTAATCTTGGTTCCCAGAACGATACATAACAGCCTAGCACATTTCTAAACATGTGAGGTTCCATCCTCATCCCCTTTTCACTCTTTTCCATCGAATTTTTTCCCTTCTATATTTATCTACATATGATCCACAGATATCACAATGTACCCTGGTACCCTTTCAAGCATGTTAAGTATCGTCCTCATTCAAATTAGTGCCTGCATCCTACCTCGCCCACACACCGAGATTCCAGTAGCCAGCCTACTCCTCTTCATCCTCGTCTACGTTGTCTTCTTCCTCGTCATCGTCACACATATCCAAGTTAGCTTGCTGACGGCGGAAACCCTCCGCAAGTTTAGCCAAAGTCTCCTTCTCGTACTTTGTCACAGGCCTTTTCTTCCTACGACCATTGACATTCTTAATAATCCCAGCGTACTTGCGCACGCTACGATCATCTCGAAGAGGCCCTGCACGAGTCTCAGCCTGCAGAAGTCCAGGCCACCAGTGTGGGCCAATGCCTGGATCATTCGTAGCCATGGGGCTAGGGGCGATCTGGAGTGCGTGAACCTCCCGGTCTAGTGTCGCAGAGATGATTGTACTTAAGCCTGGATTAGAACGCAGGAGCTCGATGGCTTCGGAGGGTGGGTGGGTTGTGATGGTGAGACGAATCTCAACTGAGGGCAAGGGGTTGGAGGAAGAGTCTCCAGTAGCTGCAGAGCGGGCAAAGTCCAGTGCATCGTGGATGCACGCGATGATTGGATCATCGGGCTTGGGAACACCGGGCGCTGGCATCTTGGTTGGCTTCTTCGCCATGTTTTAGCTCCTTAAAGCTATTTTGGGGAAAGGGGTTTGAGGAGCTTTTTGTTTTTCCTGTGGAGGATCAGTATAGTGTTATATAAGAACGTTTTATAGTAGCATAAGGATGTTTCATGGCCGAACTGTCTATATACAATGAATGAACAATATAGGCAAAGAGTGGCTATCAACTATGTAGTGGACAGTGAATGATTATTTGAGCAGTAATAGGTAGAGGTAGTGTAGGCACAACAAACTAAGAAGAAGAAGAAGAACAGACTGTAGTACATGTAAATTGATAAAGAAGACTAAAATGTAGTCAAATGACAGAAATGGGAACGAAAGTAAACGCTGCTCCTTCTAGTTGATTAACAAATGTGAGACACGGACCAATCCACTGTGAAATTAATCAATTGTTCATGAGAAATTACTCCTGATCCCATTCAGGTCACGCGACCTTTCACGACGTTGTACTTCTATTACGCAGCCTGGTAGGATACTATACCCAAAATCAGGAAATTCAGCCACTCACATGTAATCTTGAAACTTGAATAAACATAAATATATTGAGCATCGTCGATACACAATGCTGGAATATCAGTTGCACTTTCAGCGTCAAGAATAGGTCTTAACGCTAAATGGGCTTCTACAAGTGTCTTACAATATTGATGACAGTAGATATTCTATCCATCTGACATGTGTCCCGTAAAAAGATCAATTTCTCCAAATCTCAATCGCATCAATCTCAATCTCTACAGAAAAATCCCCTTTCCACTCCACAGCCTCAAAGGCCGTGTCGGCATTAACCAACACATTGTGCGTAAACAGAGCAGTACGAAGATCTTCTCCTAACGTAATACCCGCCCCTTGATCCGATTGGCCAAATTGAAGCCCACCATCCGAAAATTTCCACGCAGGTTGCCCAATCTTACCCGGAAAGAAGGAATGTACAGGACTGATCTGGAATAAAGAACATTGTACCCATTGTGGAGCATCACGGGCTTGGATACTTTCTTTGTCGTTCCAGGGTTGGAAACTGTAGCAACCGAACGTAAAGGCCTCTTTGGCTGCATTTGATTGACCGGATATTATGACGATGAAGCCTTCGGAATCTTCTTCAATGCTTTCGCTGGAGATCTCTAGCAGATTCTTGGCACTGGCTGCTTCTGTTCGAGGGTGGACATGTTTCACTGGAATCATGTCTTCGAGGCTGATAGTGTCGTAAAATATTGTAGTCAACTGACTAATAATAGCTGGCGTCAGGATGCTTTTCGCTTTTTTGAACTGCTCATATGAAGAAGTTTTGTTACTGGGATCAGCCCCCAGGAAAGCTTCGGAGATGAGGCGATGGAGTGGTTTAAAAAGATAAGGCTTTTGAGTGTCAGCAATGATTCCATGCCCAAGAAATAAACTTACTGCCACATTCATAAAAGTGTCATCAAACATAAACCAATTTATGCCCTCCTCTGGCTTCTGAACAAATGCATTGGTGATATTATTGGCTGATCTCTCCCAATCCTCGACGTCCGCTTTCGCTGCCGAGTTCTCATATCCGTAACTTAGCAATAACTTGACTAGAGCTTTGAATCGATCTCGAGGAATTATCAGATGATAAAGTTTTAAGTCTCCGTCGTGTAATCGCTTCCCTAAATGTCGAAAAGCCTCCCGATGAATTGGAGCCAAGGGAGGATTATCCCGACGCGGATGTGTAGAATGAAGAATATCCAGTAAATCGTGATATAGTTCATCGCCATCATAGTCGTAATTTGTTGACGCCCAATCAACAGCCGAATACCACTCCAATGCATCAGGAAAGTCGAACGCCCGGCGATGTGCTTCGCTGAATGCAAACTCTTCATCAAATGGGGCAAGTTTGCCATCGATCTCAGCTAGACTTTGAAAGAGAAGTCGCCTATGGTCTGCAGGTGATCTTGATCGGGTGAAGTTGGACGATATCGTCATGTATTGCGCCCGCTCTGGATCCATCCAAGCAAAACCGCGGACGAACGCTTCAAAGGATATCGGATCCGCAAACTCTGAACTGAAAGGAAAGTATGATAGATAACAAATGCTGCGATATATAATTCTTGAGGCATCTTGATCTGGAGCTGGTATAGTCCCTGTACTATCCAGAAATGCAATGAATGCATCCTCACTCAGGTGTGATGGATCCGTTCCTCTTGCACAGATTTCTTGAAATTTTGCTCTTAAGGACTCAATCTCAGTTTCCTTGAATATCATGTTAGAAGTGGCTGCATCGCTGCTCAGTACTTGCAGGATTGCGTCCTTCGTCATCTGCCCATCGGCGAACCAGGTCTCAATTAACTCTCTCCCGTGTTCGAGATTCTCAGGATCCATGGCTGCACGGTAAAGTTTGAAAGAGCAACAGGTGATGAGATATCGCAATTCCTGCAGGCTACTTTGTGAAGTAAAAGGGGAAACAAGAAATGCAATGCTGATGAAGGAATGGATTGAGGTGAAGGGAGGAGCGGTCAGCCATACGAAGTCGATGCACAACCGTAACTCAGCCACACACCACACTTTCCCTTTTGGGGCTAGTGACACTTGTGGGGTGCATTGTTTCAATACTTTGTTCCACTCCGCAAATTGAGCCTTACGAATTCCAGGGAACAGTCAGACGGCTCGCAGTGTCTTTGGATTGACTCGCTTATAATAGAACTGCACTCGTCACCCAAATTCCACTGTAGCACATGAAATGCCGTGCGCAATATCGAGGCTCCGCATAGTGCTTTAGCCCCCAATATATCCCGTGAGTTCCGAGTTCGCATCGTGACCAATATAGGTGGGCACCCGACAGAAGCTAACATCATTCGATATCGTCGGACTTCTACATTCCCCGCTTTTTCTCGGTGATTGTCTTCAGCTGCTACACCGCGCAACAGGATTGGTCGCATAGCTTCACTGCCCGCCTCGCAAGATCATTGCCAATCAGGAAGTGAACAATCCTGCATTGTGATGCTCAAAACATCAGCCCCATTCACAAACGGTGAGACGTTTCATCATGTTGTTCTGGCCTCGGTTCCTCATTGAGCTGAATCGCTAGATCCTTTGCCTCGCCGGGTCCGCAAAGCCTTGCGACCCCAACCTCGGCATAGTATCGTTAAGATGACGGCACTGCGTTGTATATTTGTATCTAGGCGAACGATTTGTAGATTAGAGGATGCCGTGGATTCGGATACAGCAAAAAACCGACCGGAATGTTGCTGAGACATGGTTCGTATTGGGCAGTGAGAACATATTACTCCGCTATGAAGGTTCCATGAGAGATATCATTGCCGTTCAATGAATAGTGTATAAAACAAGTACCTGGAACTCACCTCACTCTTACTATCACCATCTTCCATCATTCATTCATCAAGAAAACCCACCATATCAACTCAGCACACTTTTATATACACATTGACCTTCTTTTGATACCTTCTTCTAAGCCTCCAAGATGAAGTTCTCGCAAGTTTTCTATTCTGTATTGGCGGCACTCTCTGTCGGGGTGAACGCCACTCCCATTCCTGATACCACCGATGTCATTGTAGTACGTGGTACAGATGATACCAAGGAGTACAACCATTTCGAAAAAGTCTATTCCTCTCTTGTGAAGGATAAATACTACGCCTTCGAAATCCAATGGCCACGAGGAACTGGTGGGGGAGAAACTGGAGAAACGGGTGAAGAACTCGCTGCAGTACGAGACGAACTCGGCTTCGATCACATTGGCATAGTCATCGGCCAGGTCACAGAAACTTCTATCGGCAAGCCCAAGGATAAGAAAGTCAAAAGGTCCTTTGCACCCTTGAGATATGATATTCGCAAGATAGGTGGCACCAAGAACGAGCTTCGCAGTCAGAACTGGGGTAAATCCACCAATGACATCGACAGGCCGTTGAAATTCATCAAGGAAGTCAAGAAGGCCGATTTCACTAAATTCAAGAAGACCGGTAAGATGGCTAGTATTCGCAATCGTATAGAAAACAATGACTTACATTTGTGTTATAGCCGATGACTGGATTACAGCCAATCCTGAATATAACGTCCGCACGGCCAACTGCAACGATTTCTTCCAAGCCATGAAAAAAGCCATCTAATCCTGCAAATCCAGGTTTAACTATGCATGAATGGTCTTTGCTATTACCTATCAAGGCTTTGTTAGCACCAATCTACTCAGTTCATCTGCACTTGGACAGGTCGCAATCTATTATCTTTTGGTTTTCTTGTTATTGTCTTATTTCAATTTGGTGTCCTATATTTACACAGGTAGATACATTCTGTTGTTGAAAAAATGTGAAAAGTCGGTCCTTCGCCTCTCTGCACCTTGTCGTCGATGAGAGGTCCGCGTGTCTTGACTAGTAGAACCTGTGCTGTATCAATTCACTTCGCTCGAAATTCTGTGCACAATTATGTGATGAACGAAAAGCCACACTTGCAACGTTTTAGTACCTAGGTAACCCGCATCCACAGACAACAAAGGAGGAACCTCAAACTTACATCCCCTTCACTGTACTCCTCCTAAGATTAGTCCTGAAGCTCGAGTGCATCAATAATGTAATTTGCGCTCAGCCAACTCGCATCACCACTGCCGTATACTCCAACCGTCAGAGTATTAGCGCCCTCTTTAAAAGCTGTCGCAGGAACATTCCAAACATAAACATCTCCCCATCCCCGATATGCTCCTCGTGTGAGACCTCGAGAATCAATTAATTTCTAAATCGAATTTATCAGTCAAAAGTTCAAAGTGCAAATAGAAAAGGACATCCATACCGGTGCACCAGGGTCGCTTCCTGTCCAGCTTCCAATTTTTACAGATGGCCTTCCACCTTTGAATGAGAGAGTTGTTCCAATTCTCAACAAGTGCGCTTTGACTTGCGCTTGAATTAATGTGAATGTCACAGTCGCAGTGCCACCTTGCTTTGACCATAGTGCCATCGGAAAGTCTTTCGCTTGCGACTGACCCACAGAGAAAGTTCCACCCCAGCTACCCATTCGGACATCGCTCGGATGCATGCGTGTGATTTTGTCGCCATTCTTTAGTTCGAAGGGTTGCCCATCAAATTCACCAATTCGCCAAATCACAGCCGGATTGGGCTCTTTTGATGCGATATCTTGGACTGTTGAAACCCCAGAGGTAACGGTCACACTGCTGTTTGCTACTAGCAACTCCTGCTTGTATACTTTCGTGCTATATGTCCCTGGTTTCATGGGTGGTGATTTGTAGGTACCGTCAATCGCAGCCTTTGTCCAATATTGGGCAACTGTATTATGCCAATGGATCACTGTCTCGAACTTTGCTGGTACGCCTGTCACGCGGCCGCCAATCGATCCGCGACCATTCGCGGCTACGTAGCCTTGAATACTAAGTTCGGAGAAGAAACTGGTATCAAGATTCTCAGACGGTTTTTCGTTTGGTGCGCTGTATTTCTATTAGTGAGAAATGACGGGTAACAAGAAGTTTTGCTTACGTAAATGCCATAGCATAAGGACCTTGAAGCCCAAAACGCCAGGGTTCGGTACGCACATGTCCACTGTTCATGTACCAGTATAATTCTTGATCACTACTACCCGTCTGACTGTTAATGTCACGCATGAAGGGACCGCTTGCAGAAGTTTCATAAGCCACGCCAGGCATGATCATCCATACAGAGGCTTTCTGGTGTTGAGTCAGTTCTGTAATTATATCTGTATCTAATGACATTTGTACGGGATCTCACCGTTCCAGATACTCCATGCATAACATCGTCAATGAATCTATCAGACGTGTACATCTTGCATCTTGTCTCCCCGTTAGTACATTTGAATGTATCTTTCCCTTGAAAAGATCAGTATCGAGTAATTTGGATGAATTCTTTACAAACCTTCGAAAGCCTCACAGCCGTGAGTATCGCCCACATTCCCATGAACCCCGGTAGGCAACTCCGATGTCTTCAGTCGAGCAAGCCAGCGCAACTCCCCTGGATCAATTTCGCCCGTTATATAGGTTCCCATGTAAATAATAGCATCCTTTTCTTTCGCGACGAAATAATGTGTAAGAGGAAGTGATCCGGCCTTGACTGTAATCTTGACATAGCCGTTGATCGTTTCACCCGTGACTGTTGAAGTTCCTAGACCGGAGTTGATTGCTGTGGCTTTGCCTGTGCCCTGGTATTCGACTCCGTTGTATTTGAGGCTCGTAATGTCGCCGTTGGCCCTATGCTTGAAAATGAGAATATGCGGAGAATAGATAGATTTGATTAGCATACCTATTAACCTCAAATACAAGCCCTGCAGCAGTGTCGACCTTGAAGCGTGAGCTCGTGGAGGTCAGACCAAAGGCTGCATAGACTCCTTGGACGAGTGCAAGAGACGTTACTGATAATGAACTTATGCGCATCGTGTTGGCAACTGAGTACAAACTTCAGCTAGTTAATGAAACATAAGGGGAAATACCTCAATGATAACAGTTTGAACAAAAGACAAAGACATATCACATCCTGTCTATTAATCAACTAGAGTCTGCAATTATTATTTGCATAATTATTCCAGCTATCAGAATCACCGCGCACCATTTACCCATATCAGCACCGGTACATATCCTGGATATTCTGGGGACATGTAGGGGGCCCCGGTCATTTCCCACAAGCGAATAATAGAGTACGGTTGCCGAATAAAGTCTGAAACTAATGAAATCAACGAGTTTGGTGGAGGACGAAAGATCGGGTTATCAGGAAACAAATAGGAGGTTAAAAACAACTAACGTCATCCAATCAATCCTTATCAATAGGTAAAAAAATAAAAAATAATCCTAATTCTTCTCCAAAAACATCCACATCAACACCACTGTAATTCAACTCAAAATCACTTCTTCGCAAATTATTCAGCAAACAGCGCTAATAAGTTGAGAAATGAACCCAAGTGTATGCACTTAAGAAATAGCGTATGACAACTATCAATAACTTTGCTTAACAGAATGCAGACATGGCTTAACAGAGTGCAGACATTGCTAATCTATAAGGTTAGAGAATTTGCCAATGTTCTAGTAGTATGTATGTAGGGACCTTTTGTGACTTCGTACCTACTTACAATGATTTTCAAGATTAGCGTCAAGATTTGCGTTGCTTCTGTTGCAATAAACTGAATATGGTAGATAATAAAGTTATTAAAGGGATGAAAAAATTAGAGAAGATTGTCCTACTCAGAGACGCATTTGTGGCGTGCCCTTCGCCTGTTGTTGAGCTACAAAGTTTCTTCAGTAAGCTGACTTTCTAGATCACTTTCCTAGCAGACAAAGACTGGAACTCGTCTTAATTTCTAGTTACCATCGGCTTCGTGCACCAATCTACTCCATCAAATGATCGAAGACTTCGCGACATTGCTGTCAACTGTAGCAAAGACCATATGTCGCTTCTACTTGTCCAGAGTTCGAGAACAACATGGAAAAAATGGGGATTTTGGAAAGGACTTGGTTAAAGCAAATGTCTATCGATCAGAACCAGAGCTAGGCGTAGCAACTTATATGGGTGGTACATGCAAAATGCTCCTAGCTGCCTGGCTAAATCCTAGTCAAAGCATCATGTGTCTTTCCTGCTGCGTCATCCATGCGTATCGGTCCTGGTCCACACTCTTTCTCGTTTCCATCATTTCCGTGTCAATGACATAAGAAATTCTGTCGCGGACTGGGCGTGAGCCACGAAGACTCGAGGATTTAGTAATCCCACCACTGTCTCTATAGATAAGCACATCAAAGTGCGACAATTTGTAATGGAGATATTGTGTGCTGAGAGAGGCCTGTCCTCTGTCTCGGATGCAGCTAACGTTGCTAAGGTAGTTCAGATTCACAAACGAAGCCATGAATATGTGGCCAAATAGGCAACAGCATGTGAACACATATGACACATCAAAGTCCTTACTCTTCAATGGTTATTTTACAATTTAGTATCACATATTTTAGGTTATAAAATTACAAATATATACTCCACTCGACATGTACGACATCCAAATTACCACGTATGCGCATTGTCACCACCACCCTCAACATCAAGTAAGGTGTGGAGCAGCTCGAGCCTGTCCTAACCAACAACTGTGTTTGCCTCCAATTGGGCAGCTAAGGGATGATAGCAATGTAGTCCATGGATAATTCCACTGTTGGATATCTGGTATTTCTGGAAGTTGAACAACATTTCAATTTATAAACCCCCATCACTCCCTATCTAAAGAAAATAACCCTAGCTAAATCCACATCGTTCATCTACCTATACTTTAATCGTTATGCGTGAGTTTACAATCCAATGGATTCCCGCTGTTTGATATGATACAATGTAGACAGAGTCCAACGGGTCTTGTCAGATTCTCTAAGGGTTTCTGGCGCTCGGACCTGTACTCTGGCAAACAATGCTTGTAGGAATACGTGCAATGTGCACTTTCCTCTTTTGGGACTGGATCAGGCATAGTTTCCGCTGTTTCTATAACCTTATAGATGGGTTTATGGGACAAATGTGCTGGCCAGATCTCTCTTTCTTCTAACTGCTTCACATAGGCGTATGCATGTGTGCTCGTCCATCCACACCTATGACAACAGCTTCCAGTTATGTCATTAACCCCATTTAGGAGTATTGATGCTAACTTTAGCCTCGTAATACTTCTAGCCTCTTCAAGCAGATCTAAACGTGTAATTGTTAGTCATCACATGTATGTAAAACGTAATTCCGTAGAATGTACTTACAGAATACTTTCCAATCCATTACGGATTCAATATCCTCACTCGATAAACTGAGATAGGAGCCCGTATGTGTGAGTATCAATGTCTTGGTGATTTCTTTGAATATGTCTGCATTCTGAAGTCCATATGCAGCAGCAGTAAGGACCATCAAATTCCTAGCCTCTGTCTCATGCGGCTTTGCTAACAACCCACTGGCAAATTGTAGAGAGTCGACACAATCATATTTATCTGCGGTGATCGCAACCTGGAGAGCAGTCCTAGCTGGTAAGTGTCGAGGAATTGATTTATATTGGTGATGAATGACGGCACATATTATGAGCATCGCCATAGAGTCATCGTCGGGTAGTGGAATTTCGATGGGTTCAGACTGATGGAGGGGGTCATTTCCCTCGTTCCATCTTGAACTGAACATGGCAGAGAATGGTTTGGAAACAGCCTTTAGAAAAGTTGAGTGAACACGGAATCTAGCTCTTTCCGAACCGACGACTAAGATAACATCGCCGTCCGGGGCGATTACGTCTGCCTTGGGTTTGCCCATAGCGGATGTAGCGATTTCAAACTTGTAACCAGGGAGAGTTGTCGGACTAGTGTTGAAACACCAAAACGTAGCAAGACTTGCTTGAGTGCAATTAATTAATAGTGAGAGAACTGAGTTGTTGATCTAAGAAGAAGACAGAAGCAATGACGCTAAAGGAGCTGTGGAGGAAACCTAGAACAATTTAAGGTTTATAGGACAATGAAGACTTGACTAGCGAAAGGAAGCGCAAGAGTTTTGCTGATACATCCTTTAGAATTCGAAACTTTAAAAGTCTGACTAATGTTTGAGGGAGCATAATGATCGGAAATTATTCGCGTTGCTAATAAATAATAGCCTGTTCGATAAACTTCCAACGGGCTGGATGATGGACCCTGGCGCTGGACATTCCTTTTCTGTGCCTTAGTCATGCTTATAAATCGTCCAAAGCGCTGGATAATTCACAAATATCATCCAACGCGTTCGCCAAAGTCTATATGGTAGCGTTGGATCAATGACATGGATAAATTAGATAGAAACACAGCTTGGGTCCCTACCATAGACTATTAGTTCACCCATCTTCTTTCTCTATCTCCATCTTTCTCCATCTCCATCTCCATCTCCATCTCCATCTCCATCTCCATTTCCATAGGGAGAATACTCGGGGGGAGGGAGATGGAGATGGAAATGGAGATGGAGGTGCTCGAATGGGTGCTCTAAGTCATCCAACGTTTTCATACCCCACTAGATGTTTTGTTGAAAAAAAACTCCAAAGGTCCAGCGCATTGGAAAAATAGAGGCCTCTAATAGGTGCGGAAAAGCATGTTTTTCATATTTTGAACATACTTTAACGCAGGGCATCTTATCTAGCGCGCGCTAGATTAAGGAACACTAGAGTGCTGGAAGTTTATTGAACAGGCTATAACGGAAAATTGAGTTCCTGAATAACTTTAATAATTCTAGGTTAACATTATCACAGACTTCTCCAATGCCATGTATAGAAGTTACAGTATGAAAGTTGGTGAAGGAATTGAAAATTATGCAGCAGACGTCGGGGTTGATAGAATCTATAGTGGCTTGAAAGGGGGCTGCACTAGTAGGTGAAAGGGTGAAACTTGTATTTAGTTTTCTCTATAGTTGTCTGTGCGGTTCGGGGCTATAAGGCTACAAGTATATAATGAAGGATGCGAACGGGAGGCAGGTCATAAGCGCTGCAGGATGGTTATAGAGAGAGGCTCAATTCAGTTGTCTTCTGCAAAGATAAACAAATCTACTGCCCTAGATATGGGATTATGGTTTAGCTAAATAAAGCAGTTCCTAATCTACCCAACGATTTATCTGGTCCACGAGTACTGGAACATCCTCTAAACAGTGATAGAGAAGCGTCAATTCGCATTTAGACTGATGAGTAACAGTAACTAAACGAACAAAGCAGCGCAGCAATCTTAGACGAGGAGCTGGACTATACCGGGAACACTGAATGGTTTTAGGGGTGTGTACATTTGTAAGAATTCATTCTTTATGTTACATTGAAATTTTCTTTTGCCACTTGCCCATCCTCCCACCGGTAGGTTTAAGTTCAAGTAGTTGCAACTATCGAGATTGCTATTCCTCCGGTGTCAGCTCGCCGATCTTCTTGCACCCCGCCCTAGTGCTTTGAATTAAACTTCACTTTTTCTACTACACATCTGAAGTACAGCTAGAGCGTTAAGTTAGAAAAATGTTTTTTACCTAAATTTTCAGTTATCAAGAGTGTATCGGCGATCGCCGAACCAAATTAATTAGAGAAAATGTTAACAACACTTGAATAAAACAATAATTTGACACCGGAGATATATATGACATTGAAACAACTATTCTTACATAAGAATTACCCCAAGTTTTGGGTGTCGTTGTAGAGCACCTTATGATTCTTGATGCGAGGAAAGAAAAAGTGAAACGACCTGCTGCACCTCTTTAGTCGCCTGTCTGCGGTCTACTTCGCCTTCTGTTCGAACTACGCCTATATATCTATTAATGCTATATTCCTCAGAAACATATCATCCTTGTTAGTGTTCCTCATTTTGATACGGAGGCGAAGAAATGGAGCAAGGGCTGGGTGTTCGGTAATTTTTCTTTGTCATTCGGAGTACACCGCTTGTGCACCGCGCAATTTCATAAAACAAGATTAGTGGTAATAGTGTCAGTATGTATGATATTCGTCCGATAAGCAAAACACGTAGCGACACCTCATAGGAGGCCAATGTGACACAACACATGGGTTGCACAAACACCAAGGAAGAACACTTATTACAGACCGGTGACACGTTTAAGTATTCCCTGAGCATTCATCCACTCTCCTTCTGCTTGCAATTATGGCCAGGGTCAATCACGACATCGATACAAAGGCTGACACAGTAATCATTCTGAGAAATGCAAATGCCAGCTTTGCTCCTTGGAGCTTCGCTGAAGTGGGAAGGGATGCGGTAGCGATTGTTGACAACTTTGCTATCGACGAATCTGCTGTCAACGAATCTGCTGTCAACGAATCTGCTGTCAACGAACCTACTTCTGGAATTGCTGACCAGGAAGCTCACATTCAAGTCACTCATGCCGCGAATTGTTCAAGCGAGACAAACCCAACTGATCATTGCACCGAAGGAGACGAAATTTGGTACTATGTTTCTCGGCAACATCTGACATCAGCGTCTCCTACATTTGAGCGTATGTTCTCTGGAATGAACTGGAAAGAATGTACCCGAAACGAGGACGATGGTCTCTACCATGTGCCCGCTGAGGATTGGGACAGTGAAGCACTGCTTTACGTTCTCCAGGTCCTTCATCTTCGCAACCGTCAAGTACCACGCACAGTATCCCTGGAAATGCTCGCCAAGATAACTGTTATAATCGATTTCTACGAGTGTGCAGAAGCGCTGGAGTTGTTTACAGAGAGATGGGTTGAGCATCTGCAAGCGATCTCTCCTGCCCCTTCGATCTTCTGCCGAGATCTCATGCTTTGGATGTGTATTGCCTGGGTGCTGAGGCTTTCAAAAACGTTTGTGCAGACGACGACGATAGCAATCAGGCATGATGGCCAAGATTTACCAACACTTGGCCTCCCAATTATGATTTGCGTTGGTAAGTGAGCTTGTCCATATGCGGCTAATTTACAAATTGACTTTTAAAAGAAAGGATTGAAGAGTCCCGGAGGCAAGCAATGGGCACCATTTTTTCTCAATTGCAAGTTCTCCTTCAGGAATTCCGTAGTCCGCTTTATCAATGCCCCCGCGGTGACTCATTCGAATGCGGTTCTATACTCTACGGTGCCTTAACTAAAGAGATGGAATTACAAGGATTATTGCCAATCCCGATTGCCCCATACTCCGGGTTAAGTTTTTCGGAGCTGTATACCAAGATGCAGCGTATCAGATCACCCAGGTGGTGTCGTCCAGATAAACATAAAAGAGGCCCGCATCCTTGTGATCTCGGTGCAAAGGTGATGGAAATTGTTGAACCGGTCACTCTTCTTCCCAATGGTCTTGAGCTGAAGGACTTTGAGTTTCATTAATATATCATGTATAATTATGTATGTGATGGACATAAACACCGTCTTTCTAGTCATACTCATGACTCGATACATTTGCCCGCCCGGGCATATTTTCCTTAGCTCCGAACGTGCGACTGAGCAGCGAAGGGCGTATAATACGATGTTCGCATAGTTATATCTATCTTTAGTACTACTAGCTAAATAGAAGTGTGTATGCAACTGCTAGAGAGGTAGGCTAATTTCCATCATTACGATAAGGAAATATAAATAAAAAGATACAAATATTGCCCCATTAGGAATCCAACTCCATCACTACAATAAAGCCCCCGTCCCACTTCCACGCTTACAACTCTTAATCAGAATGCCAATCGCTCGTCGCAGCCTCGCTCCTCCCCGCATCACTCTTAGCGTCAAGTCTTCGCCTACAAAATCGCAATCAACAAACCGTCCTCCATGCAAGATCAAAATATCAAGGATCAAAAGATATCAGGGCACTTACTCCCTGTCGCCTGCGCTCTCGCTACTTTCACCTTTCTTGTCCTCTATGAATCCGCTTTTGCCGAGCGTGTCGCTTCCCCAGCCTCCACCATTCCCGACTTTGTCACGTAGCTCGAGGAGCAGATCCTTGAGTCCTTGGACCTCGTGCTGCAGTTTCTTAACCTCCAGCACCGCGATGTCAAACTCGACATTTGGCTTCGTGGCTTGGACTTTCTTGTCCCAGCCGTCAGCCTCGAAGTCGCAGTCGTCAAGGACTTGCTCCCACTCGTGTACCTGGTCGTCATCTTCCTCACCGCGGCGGCGGTTGTAAGAGACGCGGTGTGCATTCCGAGTCTCCAGGAAGGCGGTGACGATGAGAAGAGGCGAGTAAATTATACCCATAACAATGTCATTGAGACGCTCGTATCGGTGCTTTGGAAGCCACCATTCGAATGGCAAAATGAGGAAGAACATTTCGATAAGGTTGAACGGGGCAATGAACACGTTCTCGTCGGGTGCACGGACGAACTGCATGGTCTTTTGAGAAAATAGCGCCATGTACTCGTCGACGGCGTTTTCGGTGATATCTTCGTAGGCAGAGTTGTAGAGTGCAATCAAGATATTCAGCAGGATGACCATCACAACGAAGGTGAAGATATAGTAGAGAATTAGACCAAACGGGTGCTACAAGATCGTTAGTCTAGCAATAATGGTTGTTCAGGCACACTGAATGAATTTGACGACATACCGAGAAGGTTTCGAAGCCTTCGAATTCTGGAGACTGCATGATTGCATTCAGCATGGCCTTGATCACAAAGCCAGTGGCGTCAAGGTTGTTATTATCAAGATCCAGACCTATGAATGCTTGCAGGAAACCAATGATGACAACCAAGAGGAGAGCGAAAAAGATCAGCGACTCTCTCATCATGACTTTCAAAACCACAAGCATTGCGCCAAAAAAGCGGAATGTGTCTAGGTAGAGGAGCAATCGCATCCAAAACATGGGAGCAGTAAAGGCGAGAAAGTGATAGCTGAGTTTGTTCAAAACTTCACGGTCCTCTGTATCGGCACCCTTGCCAAGTGCAACCAACCGAATGATGAAAGAGACGACAAGCAATGAATAAAGGGACGAATTGAAGACGTTCCAGAAGCCGATGTAGAAACGGCCCACTTTCCAAAACTTGCTTACTTCATCACAGATGAAGCCAAGGGTGAAGATGTAGAGGATTGTTTCGATGATGTCTAGGTCACCTTCGATGTTTGGAGTGTTGATGGCACCCGTGAAAAGGCCAAGGTAGATAACGGAAATGGCGATCTGTACAATGTTTTGATATTGAGGGACCCTCATACGATCGGGATCTAGGTGGGCCCAATAATCTGTGTTTGTCTTATTCTCATAGTCAACAAAAATGCTGGGATCTTCGTCGTCTTGAACCAGCCAGCCACGCCAAAGATATGAGATGCATTTTTGGTAGCCGGATGATCCAATTACAGTCAAGGCATGGAGGTCAACGGCGCGTTCGATGGCATTGGCTGGTGCCGAAGGCTCGCCGTCGACTAGGATCGAGTACCGCTTAAGTAGCACTTGTTCGAGCAGATATTCCGTGTCTTCCTCTTCTTCAATGATCCGCTTTGCCATTATCTCTGCAGCAACGGCCCGAACGTCGTGCAAATCAGCGTCCCAGAGTTCCGCGATAGACTGTCGCTTAAACCACCTCTTAACAACCAGAAGACAATAGACCACGCATGCTTTATGTTCTTCACCGCCCGCTTGTTTGGCAGTTTTGATGACTCCAGGGGTAATAATCGGACTATGTGCTCGAGTTACCTTAGACTCCTCGAGTTCGCAAGGTATTATTTGTTCAATCTGATGCTTGAGGCGAAGGGCAATTTTGGTGACTTCTTTGGGGTCAATGGGCGACGGTGGTAAGTGTTCACGGCGGGTTGGGAGAACTATTGATTGGTCAGAACCGGAGTAGATAAGACCTTGGACACAGAGAAAATACTCACGTCCGCGCAGCTCATCCTGAATCCTGTGGCGCCTATCGTGCCCGTCCGAATTGAACAGCCGGCTCCATTTCACCATAGCTACACTGAAGCTTCAGATAGCTCCGAGGCGAGGGTAAGATGTCACTGAGAGACCAAGAACGATGAAGAAGGCGATTGGAATGCAACAAACGCACAACTAAAGGTCAGAATAGGTTCCAGGGAACGGAAGGAGAGCAGCGAACGAGAAAAAGAGGGGAAACGGTGAAGGATGGTTGCGGAGGTTGGAAGAGAGTTGGCGAAAGTTGGTCGCGCCAAGCCGAAGCTGGAGCTGTCCCGCACGATTTGACCGCGTCATTGGCCAAAGCTTTGCGGACCCACTTATTGCACTTCATGTGTGGCTTCCTTATCGATAACAGTCCTGAACCAGCTCCCAACCCGTCTCGTACATCTGGCCATGAATCTAGCTAATTACATACCTCATCAAACAGGCGATGGAAAGTCTTTGCGTACAGTTTGCTTCTTTGCAAACGCTTGCCTGGAAAATAGTCAGCTGCTGTTGGGACTGTTAGCATATTGTAGGTGAATGTTCGTCGGCACCGGCGCTTCCCGAAGTTCACTTGCAACTGTACATCGCATTGCACGACGAACAATCGATAGCCTTGGATGTTCCTAAAAAAGTCGAGAGTGTTCGAGATTGAGTTGTACATTGAGATTTCAGACGAAATATGGGATTATTGGACTCTGTTGGCTGCACCATGTTTGTTAGATAAAAACAGAACATGAATCTCATATGGATGAGTATGCGAAATAGTAAGGTGGGCCACAAGGAAACTCACATAACGTGTTCCACCAGTCATCCGGCCTCCCTAGTCATCCGGCCACCCCACCAAAATCGATGCGACACCTCTACATACCTTTATCATGGCATCAACGCAGAGCATTCAAAGGCTTAAAAAAGAAGGTAGACTAGCTATTTCTAAGCAGGCGATTTAGAATAAGCAGCTTTCAAGCCTCCGCTAGGCCGTACGCGTGTATGACGTCCCCCGATCAACCCTCCAAGACCGTCTTTGCGGTGCGCTACCACAAGCTCTTGTAAATGCTAAAAAACGAAAGCTACACCTAGTAGAAGAGCAGTCGCTTGTTCAGTGGATCTTAGACCTAGACTAGCGTGGATTTCCCCCTTATATTATTGACGTACGACGAATGGCAGACGCTCTACTAGCTGCTCGTGGTTAGAATCCTCCTCCTTAGCCTATAGGCAAGAACTGGCCTGCACGCTTTATTTAGACCTAGCTAGAGCTGCAGATGAAGTGGAATAGAAAGTTCCATTCACAGTAAGCAAAAAGCAAGGATCCTATTATAATACAGGCCTGGTTTCAGCTTGTACAGAACACGCGCTAGCGCTATGGAATACTAGATGAAGATACCTACAATTTTGACAAGACAGGCTTCATGATGGGTGTAGCTGGAACGTCTAAAGTAGTCACTAGCTCTAACAAAGTAGGTTGAGCAGTGACTATTCAACCTGGCAACCGCGACTGGATTACGACAATAGAAGGCATCAACGCGCTAGGGTGGGCTATTCTACCTTTCATCATCCTATCTAGAAAGCTACACTAGGCAAGCTAGTATAGCAGCATACCTAGCGACTGGGTACTTGCTGTAAGCAACAATAGCTAGACAATAGATAAACTAGGCTTTGACTGGTTGAAGCACTTTGACAGACACACTACGTCTCGTACATCTGGAGCTTACCGCCTGCTTATTCTAGACGGCCATAGCAGCCACGCAACGCTAGAATTTGATTAGTACTGTACAGAGCACAAGATAATTAGTCTCTGTATGCCTGCTTATACGTCGCACCTCCTATAGCTACTTGATGTTAGCTGCTTCTCTCCTCTAAAGCACGCGTATGGCTGTCAGATCTAGGAGCTAGCACGCTAAGGAGTCTTCTATATTAACAAAGAAGAGTTTCTTTCTATATACTTAGCTATCCAAAAGACAGTCTTTATAGAGCAGAACATTAGAGCAGGCTTTAGAGCAGCAGGGCTTGTCCTATACAGTCTAGAACGCGTCTTAGAGTTGCTTACTATCGTCCGGACGCCGTCTCTAGCAGAGACAGTAGCTAGAGAGATAGCAGCATGGACAGCAGAGACACCTTATACAGTTGATTAGCTTAAGAAGCAGGCTCAACTTGTTCAGGAATTGCTTCAGCGTTAGTCACAGAGCCCTAGTAGTCAGGCTATTTGACAGCTTGTAAAGGGATGCCAACTAGCTATGCATTTAGCTACTATCCTTGCAGAGGAGAATATTAGGCTTTGTGCTATAAATGAGCGTTGCTAGCGCAAGCAGACGCAGCGCTGACAGTATATTGCCTCTGGAGGCGCTCTGCAGGCTCAGGAAGGTCAATTGCTTGCTGCAGAGGCTGACAGAGTGGCTTAGGAGAGTGAACAGGTTCGTCCACCAGGGCGCCCTCGAGCGCCACTAACGTGCAGCAAGTGTCATGTGCAAGGACATAAAAGGACTCAGTGTACAGTCAGATAGTGCGCATCAAATACACTCATTTTCTATACTATATATTTTGTGGTTGTGGAGCTATTCACCCTAGAAGCGCATGAATTTTGATGGGGTGGCCGGATGACTAGGGAGGCCGGATGACTGGTGGAACACGTTATGTGGCGCGTGGCTTACATACGCAGAACAGGTTCCCTCTCTAAAAACTAAGAACTAAATTGGAATAATAGAATTTGCATTTTTCACATTCTCATAGAGCTGTGGAAGGTAAACGCATACACTCAGCTTAGAGCTATCTCAATACAAGACGAAACAAATCCCCACCTACCATCATCCCCAAATTAACTAGCCCCCATGCTCGGGATCGACCGCATTCAACGCCTTCTCATACTCAATAGCGACTTGCGTCTCTACTCCATGCTCATCAACCGTCAAGGCACAATTCCCCCCAATCAAATGCCACTCCTTCTCATCAAACGTCGTCGGCTCACTCGCCACAATTGTATGCTTGCCAATCCTTTCTTCTTCACCATAAAAAGTCTCCTCATTCACTAAGTCCTTCCCGTCCGGGTTCCCGGGAAATTTGCCGTTCAAAGTGCGGCCCGCGAACTCGGACCAGTACAAAGAGGGTGGTGCTTGGGTTGCATGATTCCGAAAACGGACCGCGACGAGCTTTTCCCCATCGGTGGTGCAGAAGTTGAGGCTGTTGGGACGGCGATTCTCGGGAGATAGAGCTTGGGTTTGGAGTTCGAGGATCGAGATGATGGTTTGGCGCATAGCAGCAAGCATGTCGGCGAGCGGATATGTCTTGTTCCAAGATTCCTTCGTGCCGTCTTTTCCATCCTTTCCAGCGAGATTAGTAATGTACAGGGCGGCAGCGTGCTCAGAATCCGTAGAGCCGAAGATGTTACAGTAGGAGTCGAAGGACATGAGATCGGTCATGTTTCGGCGAATGGAGGAGAAGTTGGAGATTACGCCGTTGTGCATGAAGACATGGCGCCCGAAAACAAAAGGGTGCGAGTTGACTTGGGTTACGACGCTGCCGCTGGTTGCGCGAATGTGGGCAAAGACGCAATTAGTCTCAGTGTTGTCGCACAAGCTGCGGAAGTTGAAGTCGTTGATCGGGGGAGACTGGGACTTGTAGAGAGCGGGCCGTGGTCCTTGGACATGCTTAATATAGGAATTTTGTGCTGTGGTGTACCAAGCAATGCCGAGTCCATCCATGTTTAAGAGTGAGTTGCGTAATTTGAGAAGTGCATCAGGGCTATCGTCGAGATCCTTCTCTTGTGAATGGGGCAAGAGACCTGGAAGATAATGCTCGGAGCATTGTTTGCTGATGCTGTTGGCAGGAGTGATGAGGACGTCGGAGAGTAGACAAGGCTCCGACGGGGAAATATATGCAAACCATCGACACATGGCGAACGAATAAGAAAGAGGTAATTTTCGATCAAGGTGGATGTAGGGGAGAGGTTCAAGTCTAGTGCGATGAATAGGTCGGAATAGGAATGCTGTGTAAGGAAGAGTCGAACGAATGAGTGTGTGGGATAGGTAGCAATCGACTTGTGCAATATGTGATAGCAATATTCAATGATAGGCAGACGGTTTTGTACGTTCAAAGGTATGATAGAATTTGATGAATTTGATGAGAGCAATGCCGCGCGCGGTTCCTAATATTGGAAGGCAGGATCAGATAGTGTAATGATCGCTGTCTTATAGTAGGAAGGAACGGGGAGCTTGAACAGTGACTAAATATTTATTTATATGTTCTCTGATGGATGTACGATATGTTTTATGTGTTGTTTGTGCATCTGAGGCGCTCGAGCTGAAGTGGGGTAAGCGGGGTATGTGTAACTCTTCATCGAATCCAAATCTGCGAGAAGCAAAAGTGCGAATAGATACATTTTGATGCACGAAACTACTGGATGAGATCGTAGTGTCTTCGAATGCTGATGACGTAATGTTTTGAACTCTCGATAGCGACTCGGTGAAGAAAATGCCTGAGCGCTGGAGTGACATTGTTACAGATCGTTGCAGATCATAACGAACTGACAAATAATGAAAAGAAATTCAGCAATCCGCTAACAGTTATATCAGCCTTTACCATTCAAATCAATGGTATTTTCCGGGTCTAGAACGGTGAAAGGTGACGAGAAAACCTTCTAATACCCGTGTAAGAACAGCGTATAGGAGTCGTCGCTTCAAAAATAAAAGTATAGATGAACAAAAACCTGGTGTGAATTACTTGCGTAATACCCGTAAATAGAACATTGACCACATAGACAGCTGCATAAAACTTCGAATTTGCTCAATGAGCAAATTCTGTCACTTTGCCTACATTCAACACGCAAACCCCCGACTTTCACTCACCTGCAAGCTAAAGAATAAGGACAATAAAGTCGATCACTCGCTCAAGCACGTCACTTCAAGGCAGTATAGACTTTAGATTAACTACCAGCTAAACTCACTGAGAATAATCTCTACTGGCGCCTCTTCCCCACACAACATTCCCCTACCTACATCCACACCCGCAATCTACACTGACGATGTCGCCTTGAAGACCACCCTATCTTACCACCCCACACCCTTGTATCCGAACCGGTGTTCATAAAACAGCTACGTTAAAGCAAACGACCACAAAGAGATCTAAGCCCTGGTTGATTGCCATCATCCATTTTTCGTCAGATGTAGGCGCCATGAGAAGCGAGACAGAGCATTGGAGGTACCATGAAAACAAACATTCTACATTGAGAAATTTATAGTCCAAGTCAAAATGTTGAGCCGCGAATGCACTCTCGTTGAATTGGTTTCGCCGCTCACAAGCCAAGGCTGGTGAAAGCAACTTGTGATTATTGGATGGCAGACAAGATGCTTCCCAGGCGAATACTCCATACTATACATCTTGATCATCAAGGAATCTATATCTTCCCCATCACCGTGCATAGGTATACTACGTCCATGAAGATATACAAAGAACAGCAGCAAGGAAGATAGGAATTACGTAAGTAGGTAATAGATTCGTGCACATTAACAGGAAGCCTCGCATCAGAGCTTCAACGACTGCTCTTAAAACCCTAATAGACACAGGACTGATAAAAAAAGACGATAATTTGCAAAGAAATATTCCATCTACTCTGATGAAAACTTCTGGCATAAAGATCACTTTTGTTGTTGGCGCACTAGAGTGCAAAATGTTTGATGTTTGCACCATGTATGATTATGTAATTCCTATCTTTCTTGCTGCTACCCTTTGCTTACGGTAATTAATTAGTTGTGACAAAGTTGAAATCTGCTTCAAATCGCACGTGCGAGGTCAGAAACACGCTACTCTACAAATGCTCTAGTGCATTCAATTACTCTTGGCACACGTCCCCGCGGTCGCCCACACAAATCTTTGAGTCAGTTCAGGGCGGACTTCGTCTGTCTTCAACCCCAACAATTCACCTCAATATTCAGTGTCCCGCTGCCCCACGAACGCGCATAACCTTCCAGGCATACACAAACTCTCACTACAATCACATTAGTCAATCGCATTACTACCGGGGCGCATCCCCATATACCTTTCTGTCGCTCAAACCCCGCCACACGATCACAGGAAGGAGACAACAAAGACCGCCACCATGTCTTTAACAAATTGCCGCTTCTATGAGGAGAAGTATCCCGAGGTGGAGAGCTTCGTCATGGTGAATGTGAAGCAAATAGCCGAGATGGGCGCGTACGTGAAGCTTTTGGAATACGGTAGGTAAACCCTGACCTAGGGTGTTCAAATCCTCAAACTGCAATGCTTACTCGTGAAATTAGACAACATCGACGGCATGATTCTCCTCTCAGAACTTTCGCGACGACGTATCCGAAGTATCCAGAAGCTCATTCGAGTGGGGCGGAATGAGGTCGTGGTGGTTCTTAGGGTCGACAAGGACAAGGGATATATTGACTTGTCGAAGCGTAGGGTGTCTCCCGAGGATATCATCAAGTGCGAAGAGCGGTACAATAAGTCAAAGATGGTGCATTCCATCATGCGCCATGTCGCAGAGAAGACCAACACCCCCATTGAGGATCTCTACCAAAACATTGGCTGGCCACTAAACAAGAAATACGGCCACTCCATCGATGCATTCAAGCTTTCCATCACGAATCCCGAGGTCTGGAACGATGTCAGCTTCCCCAATGATGTTGTCAAGGAGGAGTTACAATCATACATTGGCAGACGTTTGACCCCACAGCCTACAAAGGTCCGATCCGACATTGAAGTCACTTGCTTCGGTTACGAAGGTATCGACGCTGTCAAGACGGCACTCCGCAAGGCGGAAGAGAAGAACACGGCGGACAACCAGATTAAAGTAAGGCTGGTATCCCCTCCACTTTATGGTAAGTTATGCCCATGAAACCACCAAGTGGACGGTATTTACTGATGTCTTAGTTCTCACTTCACAATGTATCGACAAGAATGCCGGCATTACATCACTAGAAGAAGCTATAAAGGATATTGAAAAGACCATTAAGGATGCGGGTGGTAATTGCGTTGTCAAGATGGCGCCTAGGGCCGTTACCGAGAACGATGATGCCGAACTTGCCGCGCTCATGGAGAAGAGGGAACGCGAGAACCAACAAGTTAGCGGCGACGAGGACGAGAGCTCTAGTGATGAGGGCGACGTCGCCCAGGCGGATGCGTAGACGATGGCAACTGACGATATGATGATTTCAAAAGTCGGTATTCGGAGTTGGAAGGATGGCATTGAAACATACATTCAATATGATCATGTACGTGTACCCAATGGAATGAAATTCGGCACTGCACTCTCGTAGCCTGGGTAGTCTTGTAGACTTATAGTTTCTTCAAGATCGGTGGATTCGTTTCATGACTACTCTCATGATCGAGACTTGAGACACCCGTGACGCTTACGATTCGAGATATCGCAATTTGATTGCAGCAGTCTGCTTCAAATTGACAAATTGACTATTGGTGCATATAAGATTGCCTGACGGAAGTTATGACGTGCTTCTAAAAAAACCCACGTCTCCTTTCCAATTCAAAGCATTATCCACTCCCTTTCAGACCTCCTATCGACCGCAAAAACCTACGCCACCTACACCATACCAAGCCCGCATCCAGTGTACTTACCCACCTGTATGTATTGAGAATCCAAAGCATCCAACTAACCTTATGTTTTCGTCCTCGTCGTTTCCCGCCTGATCTTTGGAGATAGAGACGTTCAGTTTCAGGGCGCGGTTCGATGCCCAGCCATTATGTAATGTGAGAGAATCACAGGCGAAGAGAGCGAAATGTGCATCTAGCGATGGGTATGACTAAGGAGAAATTGCTCTTAGAGAGGGCGATGGTGTAGTTTGAGAAGGATTGCGGGTTATCGGATCAGGTAAAGACAGGTTACGATAAAGCAAGAGAAGAGTTGTGGGCCGTATGTATCTTTGGGTCGCGGTTCTGGGTCGCGGTTCGTTTGAGAGATTATTGGAGTGTTTTACGGGGATGGAGGTGGATCGGGGCTTTCGTTGGGTGAGAGGCATGTCGGTGAGTTGGAGAGTGATGAGCTGCATGTGTTATGAGATTGAGGTATGATGTTGATGGTTATACTTGAGCAATGCCACTGGAAGGAAGAGGCTATGCTTGATTGCCCTGTTCATACATTGGTCAGAGACTAGAGTTCTTGTTAGTGTTCTTTTTGCAATCATCGGATGACTATGTGCACATGCCTATGTTGAGACCACTTTAGAGATCATCCGCACATGCTTTAGGAGAATGTTGTGGTCACATGGGTTACTAATCAAAATTTTCTTTAAGACTAGATACAGGTAAGCTCAACAGTTCTGTGAGCTGGTATTTTGGATATGAATACACATGGACGATACTGATTGTGATGGCCGGCGTATACGGTTTTGTTCTACGAATCATGTACATTTTCTTTTCTCCTACGCCGCTATAGTCAAAAGCCAATCCATTTGATCCAACGGGATGAGAAATTCGATGCGGCAAAGCCCTCTCGTCTCCAAACGTGTTGTTTTTACCTTTCACTATTCTTAGACCGCCTGGGTCTCTATAGAGTATTTGACTCTTCGCCCCAAACAAGAACCGAAAGCCATAGAGTCAGTGCGCTGGGACAATGCGCTTCCTATCACTGTTGCCTTCATATATAGATTTCTTGATTCAGCGAACCTAACATCTCAAAAGCGGTTCTGGTTCAATGTCTCAGTGGTTTCAATCTAGACTTGGAATTTGACGATTCAGTAACGCTGCGAGTAGCACTAGTTTGAGTCTAGGGTTCTAGTGTGCACTGTACAAAACCACAAACAAACAAACAAACAAATCTACTACAGAGATGTAGCGACGCAGTAATGTTGTCGTGAACTCTTTTTGTGCATGGGTTCGAGTAGGTGATAATTTAATTTGCTTGGATTGATCTTCTTTTTGGCGGAGTAAAGGAGAAGACCTTTGGTGATGCTAGTTGGGTCTGAATCTGGAAAGATATATTTATCTCATTATTTCTTTTCTTATATATAGGACGAAGAAGTGGGCGAGCAAAGAGCAACGGGGATCATGATCGCGACAGAAACTGATATTCAACAGTTTACACAATCACATGTTAGACTGCCTGGCCTGAACATTTATGCAGAGGACTAATGTCACCGCTCGCGACTGTGGTGGTGTTTCAACGACAGCAGCTACCAACTCAACAATATCTAAGCACTTATAAATAGGGGTGGTCATAGTCATTCAACTAGCTCAATCAACAATCACAGTTCTCACTTGCCTCACTGCAGAATATTTTTACTGGAGCTGCATTGTCACACGCCGATATTCTAACCTTCTTAAGCCGGATCAATTTTATTTCACCGCTGCGTAAACCAGAAAGCATGGGAAAAATCAATATGGAAGCTCATGATCGAATATCAAATAGCACCCGGCACCTCCCTCCTAATACCTCTCGCCACCAATCACATAGTTCAGTCACCGAGGCACCAGAAAATGATTCAGTACCAGTAGTCAGCGCCGAAGCATCGGAAGCCAGGCAAGAGGAAAAATCGGGCACCCAAAGGCCGCCCAAAATCCACAACAAAAGGCTTCGCGACATGGATAAGGCTGCTAGTAATTGGGAACTACCTGCTATGAATATCTCAATCGCCGAGTTTGCTGCATATTTACCCAGGATGTATCAGAATCACTTCATAGCCACCCGTATTTGCTGTAACAAGTTCAGACATTCCCTGTACCAATTCATGGTGCTTCACTTCCATTCTCAACACAGATCTGCGCCACAAGGAGAGTGGGACCTCATTCTGAAACAGGACCAGGAGGCCTTTCCAGTATCTACGATCACCTCTGGTATTAGGTGTGCCATGTCGCGTGGCTTACTCGATACATCAAAAAACCCTAAGTGGAAAGTAAAAGAGCACAATGTTCCCCATGATTGGGACGACCAAAACATTAACATTAAAGGACTTCTTCTTACAATTCCAAATGCACAATTCCATGATCCTGTTCCATTCGATGAGCTTCTTCGAGGTCTTGACGAACTACCACGTGGACGCGATCAAGCAGACCTCGGACGAGCGGTCTGTTTTTCTGCTGCAGTATATATGAGGACTGGACATAAATTGATGTTTCCTACTGATCTAGATTCCATCTTGGAAAGGGTTGGTAGAACTACGCCCAATGACTATCACAGTGATCCAGTTGTCATGTCCAACTGGCTACCCCGCCTGAAGCAGGCCAAATCGTCAGCCCAACATATGAGCGAGAAACGTGCCGCCGGTGATTTACCTACCGCCGAGAACACGCCCGATTCCAGTACCATGATAAGCCATGTAGATATCATCAGAATCGCAGGCTCGTCTACACATGAGGAAGACCTGCAAAAGGTCGATAATTTCGTCGACTCATACTCGGGGGCATTCTTTCCACTCAAAAACAAACCTTCAGGACTTATTTGCAACGCGAAGAAACCACGAGACGAAGACAATAGTGACTTTGCTATAATGATTCGAATGGCGCAGGGAGAGCAAAACTCAATTTGGCGGTGGCATCACTACGCCTTTTTGCTTCAGTGTTGTAGAAATAAGCCTAATCTGATCCTGGAACCCGAATTTCAAGTATTTAAAGAACCGATCGTTACCGAATAAGAGCATGCTATGAGCATGGGGACAGTCTAGTTGTCATTGGTCCAATCTTGGTAGGAGGTTTGAAGTCTGAACAGCAATACCTCCGCCGCATATGCGACTTTTGTAGCTGAAAGTCAGCTCTTTTTCTTGAAGTTTTTCAGCGCCTTATTGTACAATTGTCTAGAGATTATGATACCTCGCAAGAATCATTCACAACTTTGTCAGAGTGGCCAAGTCGAATTACGGTCGAATTCCAATAGATCGGGGCCATAGATTGTAAAATCTTTCTAAAAGGTTGTAGGGCTTTGAGAGTTATTGAAATGGGAAAAGAACACTTCAAATGTCGAGCTGAAAAATGTTCGTACACTAAACAGTTATATATTTATTAATCCTGTTACACTTTAGCTTTAGTGGTCATCTGGTCAAAACTGTTCGCCATGACCACAAGCCCAAAATTCAGGTGATTTATAGAATTTAGCTAGAGAAAGCAGCAGTTGGCAAACACAATCGCTGACTCAATTCCCAGGTTAGATCGAGTAGCTTCGCGTTGTCTTTCACTAGCAGGAAGGTGGCGTTCTGTCCTTTGTCAAAGATTCAGCGTTATTTCAGATCATTACATCTTCTTTGTAGCAGCCGATTACAGTAAAGAAATCAGGCGACCCAAATACACAACAATGAAGTCACAAAGCCGACACACAGAAGCCTTCAATCACGTGCATATCCAGGTAACTAGATACGCTATCCTTAACTTCGCATTTGTCCGTACTAGATTCTAATAACGTCAGTCCTTTATCACCTTGTGATAAGAACCTTCTAAAAATTTCACCCTCTGCAGAACTATTCTCGTGGTATTCAAATCTTTACGGGACACCAATGCGCGCCTGGTTCCGAGACGAAGGTTTTAAAGTTGCAATCACTTATGAGCTGCCAAGACATCATTTTTGTATTCAAACACCCAAAGTCCTTTTCGCATTCACTGCATT
The DNA here is from genome assembly GCA_020744415.1 of Dendryphion nanum. Taxonomy (NCBI): domain Eukaryota; kingdom Fungi; phylum Ascomycota; class Dothideomycetes; order Pleosporales; family Torulaceae; genus Dendryphion; species Dendryphion nanum. Next base: position 322,377 of record JAGMWT010000005.1, on the reverse strand, counting down.
GCTTTCATTAGCACCTAGTGGTCATATTAATTGTTCAGTTTCCCACCAAACCTCCAGCGCAACATTTTAATGTTAACACAGTCACTGTTCCGCACATTAATCGCATCACAACTTTTCGAGCATAGCACATAAATTGCTCACTCTTCTCCACCAAAGTATCTGGATATTTCTTAAAATACCTATAACAGCATTTACCCTTATATTCTGCATTTATCTCGCCCATGAAATCAACACGATGGCACAAACACTTCCTCCCGACAGCGCAACGACCAAACTGGCAATCAAACAACCCCAAGAAGATGGGAACAAGTATTGCATGGACTACCCAGGGTACAAGCCAGCATGGATTAACGATGAAGAAGATAATGGTACGATTTCTAAGTCATAGCCAGCCGCATACATTTGAGAACACCCTTCGACATGATGCTAACTTTATATTTAGGCTATAAGCTCCCCGATCTTTCAGTGATCATAGCCTACAACAACGCCAATCCAAGAGGATACATGTCCTACGCTAAATCCCTATATTCTGAGTATTCAAAGAATACGAAGGTTGTATTCACCAAGTTGGATAGCCAGGGTTCCGAGAAAGAGGAGGCGCTTGTGAAATCGCATATGCAGGATATTGCTGATTTCTCTCGATACCTAATGGGCCGTGCTGAGCATGGAATACCACTCCCGCCACCTGATGAGATGCTTCAAGATTCAGCGAAGGCCACTATGGTAGAAAGAATACATAGTATACACCCGCCAACACGCGAACTATCACAGAAACCGCCACCCGCAGAAATATTGCCTGCTGCCTCGACACCAAATAGCGTTCTGGTTACGAATAAAATTCAAACACCAATCACTCATATTGATACCGTCGAAAATAGGTCTTCAGCGCCAAAGAAACGAGCCTCATCGACGCTGAAGAGTCTTTCAACTAACCAGTCTCCCATGAAGACACCAAAACTCAGTCATCTTGGAAACGTGCATTCTGGAAATCTCCAAGCTGGACGAAGTCTTTCACCGCAAATACGTCCAGGAAGAATTCCAGTGCCCATTTCAAACCAAGGCAACGCAATGCTACTTTATGACGGGTCAAGGATTCCATCTCATTCAGCCGGCATTATGAGACGAATCCATTTACCATCAGACTCGGCGACTCAGAAGAACAGAATACACCAGATGATTCCGAACAATCAACACATGTCACCACCACTTCCATACAATGGATCTCACCATCCCACCCACCGCATCATCAATCGAAGGAATCATTCCCCAGTTCCGCTTGTGCAGCAAACCCCATATAACAACATCCTCGTCGGAGCTCCCAACACTGGTTGGTACTCAGAAACGACGCCACTCTACGATGCAGCGTCTCCAATTAGTCTCCCATCCAGCACTGGGAGCCCAAGCAACACTAATATCAACGAGGCGCCTACAAAACCACTGATGTACCAAAACCAAACACACTTGCACGCCTCCACCCTTCCAACAGATCTGATCCTGGGACAATACAGCCAAGCATATCAGATTATGCCGATCTACAACACTGCTCAAACGTATACACCTGCTAGTCTACAGGATCCAGGAATGAAGATGCACAACCAGCAGATAATACCACAACAATGGATACAACCCCAACAAATGCAAATGCCCATCCAAATTCCAATATCACAACCCTTCAACCACCAAGCACCATCACTAGTACCACTGAACGATAATCCCCACTCCATTCCGCCGCATACTTACCACTCACAGTTCCTGCATTCCCAGAGTTTCGGTCACCAGATGGTTCCACCAGTCACTCATAGTAACCCCACTGTCCCCAGTATGAACTCTATAGCCCCGTTATTTCCAGGCTTCCAACAGATTCAGCCAGGTGGTCAGGTTTATGGACAGAGGAATAGGCATGTGAATGGATTCATTATGGGAGAGCGATTTGGTCAGGGTCTAGGGGTTGATCCGAAGGTGGGGCCACAGAATGGACAACCAAAATTTCAGTGATGGTTTGATGATTCTGTGGGTTTGGTGGTAGATAAGGTTGAGAGGTCAGCGGGGAGAGGGGTATGAATGGGGTGGGACTCGATGTTGAAGGTTGTGAATTGCATTTTTCGATGGAATAGGCGGTGGGGGTGAAGGAGAATGTAGCCGAACATGTACCCGTGATTATTTGTAGATAGAATCAGAGATGATATTAAGTCTTCGTGTGAAACTATTTGAACTCAGTATAGAGCTGTGTAAGGCGCAGAGCCTCTGTAGAGAATACTTCTGCCATTCTTCTATTCCTCTATTCCTCTTCGAAAAATATTGGTCTGGGCAATTTCCTGAGAACTCTGGCCTGTTTGATGGGAAGAAGTGGAGTAAACGTGGAAGTTAATTGCATCCTACAACAGCATCGTAGTGAGAAGTCATTTCATAGCTATATTAAATTGAACCTAGCAGTGTGACAAGCAAGTCATCGACGAGGATGGCGATTCCAAAGAAAAGCCCTGAATCAAATCCACAAGCCACGCCAAGCTCTGACCATCAATCCATTATCATAAAGTCCCTAGACTCCACCTCCCATCCATACATCCATATATTGCCAAGCCATCTATCCACTAAGCCCATACCTAACCGCCTGCTCACTGACCCACAGCACCTCCCTCCTATGCCCACCAATAACTTCCAACGAATACGGATACTCCGTCCACACCGATCCAAACAACTCAAACTGCTGTTTTGCCCACCGGACATTCTCCGCCCACTCTGTCGTATCCATTTCCGCTGGCTCGGTTAGTCGATGCAACTCGCGCCAAGGCGGATTTCGACGCGGGGCATTGTTACCGCTGGAATCGATGAAGCGGTAGAAGCCGAAGGCGGAGGTCCACGGGTCGTGCGCGTGCTGTTCGGCGTAAAGATGGACGTTCCAGGCGTCGATTGTGGCGCCGTTGAGGGAGAGGGGAAGCGGTTGGAGGAATGCGGGTGGAGGACGGGTTAGGTAGATGGTGGCGAGGGAGGCGAGCTCGGGGGTGATTTCAACTTCGGGGCCTTTGGTGGTCTTGGTGATTGTGAGTTCGAGGATGGAGGCTGCCTGCATCTCGCGGGTCTTGATCATGGATTTCTTGGCGGCGGCGCGGATGGGGGTGTTGTTTCCGTTGCGGCGGATAAGGGGACGGCGGTGGGGGGAGCTGTCGGGGAAATAGATGTAGTCGTCGATGATGTCTTTGCCATTGGTGTCTTCTTCGGTAGTTTCGATGAAGGATTCGCTGGCTTCACTGGCTGAGTCTGCGTTCCATTCTCCGTCGTCTTTAGGTTCGTTTGCCTTTGTGATGTTACCACAATGTTTTTCAGTGATGTCGGCTTCAATCAGGCGTTCCAGAAAAGGACGCTTGTCAGATTTCAGAAGAGCATCTATGGTATCGTCATCCTCGGATTCGACTTCCTTCAGATTTTTAAGCGGGACCCCGGCTAGACGGCGGCTCTTACGCACACGATCTGTATTCACCTTGCCGGTATCTTCGTAGTCGTTGAGCTTCACCTCTTGAATAAGGCGACTTCTACAACCGCGCTTGCATGGTGTGTCTGTCTCAGATTCGGATTCAATCACCCGCTTCTTCGCTGTAGATACTGAATCGCGCTTGGCACCGTGCATGTTTGCTATCTTCGGAGTGCGTGAAGGCGTTGAAGCCGCAGATAGAGCAAGGTTTCGGTGGGGAGAGTACATCTTTTCTGAGCGAGGAGTACGCCTGAGAGCCCCGAGCTGATAGCGATTGAAAATCTGGGTGTCCCAGTGCTCGCAAGTGAAGACTTTTGGACCGCCAAGCTGCTTCACTAGCTTTTGAAAGTCGGTGGGAAAAAGCCAAGATTGGTGAGGGTGAGCTATGGCGTGTTTAACGCAGGCAGTGAGATCGAGGGCATCATCGCCAGTGGGGTGACACTTCACATGTGTACCTAGAGAACGGAATTCAATGGGCGATCCATCTCCTCCACGATTGACCGCATCGATCAATCCTTTCAGAACAAAAACGTGAGGCGTGCGGAAACTCCCAACGTCCAAGTTTCCTGGTTGCGTCGAAGGCTCAATATTGGATTTCACGTGAGTACCGATCGTCCAGTTGCTGTTAAAAACTCGCCTCATTGCATATTGCATCATAATCGTGACCGAGTTTGAGGGGAACGTTGCGTCGTTAGGAAAATCCCGGTGCTTGTTAAGTATTGCCGCTATTATTGAGGCTGTCGCGCCATTGTCAACGAAACGCTTGATGACATCGATGCATTTAAGCCAGTGAGGCAGGTAAGCAAGAATTTCTACTGCCGTCAGGTTTCCATTCGGAAACTCCAAGTTACAGCTTGGGCTTCCCTTGCCAAAAGCATCACCCACGTTTCGATGGGCCATGGTTGATGAAGTACAACAACAATCAAAGAGATTGGGTTGTGACAGCGGACAATGGAAATTCAACCCGTGAACGGAAACACTATGAGAGCGCTGACTTGATCATTCGTGGCGATGGTGAGAGAATCTTCGGTGGGAGTATAGTCGTTCAGTGATAATTGAGGTGGGTGAAAATGAGAACAGAGTGTGCGAGCTCGCGTGAACGATGCGCAAGAGTCAACACAAACAAGAGCAGCGCAAGGTGAAGTTGGAAGAATTTTCCAGTGACCAAAGCGCCAGAAGAAGGATCAAAACAAAGCTCAACACGCGCCCACGCTACTTTCTTCTACACCCCCAGTGAACGCGTGCAGTCCTGCAAACGGTCAACCTTCTACCTTCTCTCTTCCCTCACTGGATTCTCTCCATCAATCCTTGAACGCCATGTCATATCTCGCAAAAGCTCAAGATGCGCCATCGCCTAACCTCCGATATCCGTCGAACGCCAAAATCACAGCGGCGGAGCTTCTAACGTTTCTTCCTCAGTGCCTCAGATCGGCCGATGTCATCTATCGATTTGTTTCCAACGGTGCCACCAGAGGTGCCATCTGCAAAATCATTGCGACAAATCGTGATCCGAATGACCGATCATTGAAGTGGAATGCGGACTCATGTGGTCGAACCATGTGCATGACGATGCAAAAGGCCGGTTTCGAAAAATGGTCAATGCAGCGTCATGATGAATGGCACATCGCGAACATAGCCGACTGGGACGAAGGCGATATTGGTGTACGAGGATTCAAGACGCCGAAGGAATATAACAAGAAAGGATCATCAGGTTCTATTCTGTTCAGAGACCTCGCCAAAGGCGTGCAGAAGTTTCCTAGTGATTCTGACGCGCTCGATCTTACACGAATGATAGATTACGCCTGTAAACACGAGAGGGTAAAGTGGAACTACCCAGAGGAATATGATGCCCTCTTGATGAAGATTGGTGGTCCAAAGCAGGTGACCGAGGATCATCTTGATCGTGCACTATTCAATAGGTGGGACAAGAAGGTACACACAGAGGCAAGGTCGAGAACAATGACTCTCGCTCGCGCCCGCGCTCCTGATCGATCTTCGCTCACATCCGATGCCGCTTCTTCCTTTCCAACAACTGGGCCGAAGGCTGATGCGGATGATGACAGTCCATCGGGGCGGAAACGAAAGCTCCTTCCTGCACAGATTCAGCGACAGAATTATGTGAGAGACAACCCACAGGCAAGACGTAAACGGCCAATGCCGTCCACAGATAACGATTTTCAGGTATGGAACGAATATGGAGGCGTAGATCAGGATGGCCAGCCCACAGGTCCGGATATAATACAGGAGGAAGAATCAGATGAGCAAGACTTGGCTGGAAGTATACTGAGAGATCGATCTCCATCTCACCCAGATTTCGAAGAATATATCCGAGGGAAACCCATATTCAATCCTCCGGAACAGAGCGATGAGGTACCAACAGATGACGCTCTCAAGATGAAGTTCGAACACCCGCGCGACTCAATCTTCCAGGACGTGTATGATACCTATGCGTTCGCAGTCCCGTGGGAGTCTCCACCATACAGGCCATTGTATCGTATTAAGGGTCCTGCAAAAAACGATGTCGGTTGGTGGGCAGAGAACATACGATGGGCAGCGGAACAGTACGAGATGTTTGCAATCACAGGTTGGAACGAGACTATGGAGCACATGAAAGAGATTGAAAAACATCGCTTCGAGCAGCCATGGGTGTCAGACGAGTGGTTGGAAGACTACGAAAAACGACGCGCGGATGCGAAGAAGAAGCAAGGGGAGATGGAAAAGAAATGAGAAGAGAGGGTTTAGGATAAGGTGGCCGAAGATGCTTTCGGGCGGTTGACATTATAGCGAGGGCGAGCGGCGATGCGTCGTGGGCGGATGGACAATGAGGCGACAACGGCCAATCTGCTGACGATTACTTGTACTCGTACAAATCTGACCCTGTATGGTTCACGACTTCGAGTAAGTAGAGATGATGAAGGATGATTGATGAAAGAGGGAATGTTTGATGTCTGAGGTTAGAACAAGCTTAGGGATGGGGCAAGGCATCCACTCAGCCTAGCCCGATCGGGGCATCGCGTAGCTAATCCCCTCAGACGCCACTGAAACAGACGTCCAACACCTTGCACACCAGCACATTGTTTCATCCTCTACCGTGTTCCCCCGTTTCCAATTCATCCAATCGCGATATCGAAATGTGAACAGTAGAACGGCACGATGATCTCCGCGACGATCAGAGGCTGTCGAGGCTGCAACGCGGCCTCTGCGTCCCTCGCGGCTCTCTTCGTTCCATGATGCGAACCCGGGGTATCGATGCTTGTACTATGACAACTATATATTCAATGTCAGACCGTGACCAAAGTTTGCTCGTTGAGCTGGCTTCCATTCATTCTATTCTCCCTTAATTTTAGGTACACAATCATAACCAACCTATCATTTGTAATTTTTATCCTCCGGCTTCCTTCAAAATGCGTCCTTCAACTCTCCCTCTTCTTGCCGCTCTCTCTGCGGCTGGAGCATTCGCCCAGGAGCTCAGCAATTCGACCGTCCCGATGCAATGCATGGCTATTTGCGCGCCAATTGTCAAGCTTGCCGATATTTGCTCGCCTAGCATGGCTATGGGAAGCAGTTCGATGTCGATGTCAATGTCGACGACTAATTCGATGTCCAAGACTATGTCCATGCCCAGCGGTATGAGCATGCCAACCACCGGATCCGCCATGAACATGATGACGACAGCCACCGCTGCACCAGCAGCCAAAGGCGTAGTGTCTGGTGCCGGAATGATGTACGAGATGGCCAAGGGCCAGGACGACTCGATCAAGATGGATGCAGGCCAGAAGGTCAAGAGAGCGATGATGATGCTCGGCAAGAGACAGATGACAATGGGATCAACGATGTCCACCATGTCCATGACCATGAGCATGGGACCTGGAATGACTGTCACCATGGATCGGGCAGAGCAGCAGTGTATCTGCCAAAACAAGAGCTTCAATGTCGGAAAGGTACTCAGCCTTTGCGCTTCGTGTGTGGGCATGAATATGGGCAGTGGAAACATGATGGGAATGGAGGGTGAGTTTCAGCCTGGCACACTTGTTACACGCGATCAATAAAACTAACACATTGACAGAGGTCAACCGTCTTATGGACGAATGCTCTTTCACATCCACATCATACGCCGCGGCCGCAACAAGTGTGCTCGCCGGCCTCCAGGTCTCTGCCACAAAGCCCATCGTGGCAATGAGCGGCGCAACGCGAGGAATCGATGTTGCTACCAGCGTCTTCGGCGTGGGAATGGTGGTGACCAGTATCGGATTGGGAATGGGTCTACTAATTGGAATGATGTAGTGAGTGTTCCCTTTCGCGAGCATCTCCTTATATGGGGAGATTGTATATATTTCCTATCCGTCAGAAAATTATTTCATGATTCACAATACATCTCGGGTAAATGAACTTATCATATGGCTTATTTCGTCTCTTCTTCAATAGAACCTATCAATGACTGATATCACCTTATTGTTCATATTGTAATTCTTTGTTCTTTTCCCATTTTTTCGATGCCATGATACATACCCCTAGGTCATCATAACTCACCCACTTCATACTCCCCATCTGCAAGACAGTTCAACCCATTCTCATTCCCCTTTACGTCCTCTCATCCACCTCCAAATCCGCCTCCGCCACCTCCCACCCCTCCCTCTCCATCTCCACCACGGTCCTAACCCACCTTCTCCCTCTCTCCCCATCCCCCCAACACGCAAAATGCGCCCCAAACCTCCCCGCCACATCCGCCAACTGCTCCAAATCAAACTCCACTCCATTTGGCCCCTCTACATCCAAAGATCCCAACACCCGCATATGCAGCGCCGAAATCCGCCACCGGATCTGCCTCTGCATGCCCTGCGACAGAAACCGGTATATTTCGGACACGGCGGAATCGAGACGCGGGTTCGGTTGGCTCTGGAAATGTTTCCAAAGGGGTGGGGAAGGGTGCAGATCGTCAAGGCGGGTGTTGAGTAGGCTGATCCACTCGGAGGTGATAATGGCGATGATTTGGGCGACGTGTGGCGTGTGCCAGCGCCAGAGATTGTGTATTTGGGAGCGGCGCTGTGCGAAGCGGATGACTTGGGAGAGGTCGGACATGTCGTCAAGAGCGGGTGTTGGGTCGTAGCGTATCAAAGGTATTGGGTTGTTTGGGGACGGAGGGAGGGAAGGGTCGTAGCAACGGCGTTGTCGACATGCTGCTTGGATCTGAGGCGGTGGATGGAGATGAATTGGAGGGAGGCTATTTCCTGGTCCGGAGATCAGAGGAGGTTTGTGTTGTTGGTGTTGTGCACTTTTCGTTTGGGAAATTTGATTGGTAGGAATTTGAGGGAGAGTTTGAGAGTGGGTATGAGTTAGGGTGGGGGTACTCGCAGAATCGGGGAGAGGAGAAGGACTATATTGTTGGTGCTTTATATGTCTTGCATGGGTTTTTTGGTAGGTATAAATTGAAGGCAAACCGTTCTCCAGACGAGAGAGAAGATGGGGATTGTGTTGTTGGTGTTGAGCGTGTGGTATTTGACTCTGGTGTTTGGTGGGGGTTGGAGTGACGGTATTCGTAGGACCGTCGGATTGGTTTAACATGTCGACATGTTCCATCAATACCGAACGTAAGTTTCTGTTAGTTGAAGGTAAACTAGGGGGTCTCATTGGTAGAGGCATTGTGGAAGATCGGAGAAGTTGTAGTCTTTAGGTTGTTGGCACCGTTAGCGAATCCGATTGCTTTATAGAAAGATCCTCGTGAGCTACAACCTATTGTGGGGATTTCCTCAGTACGCGTGGGATTGGGTGATTGTTCTTATAGTAAAGCTGGATTTCTTCCCTTCGTTAACTTTCGGGCAAGTAATTCCTGAGGCGGTGTGGCTAAGTTTTCCTCTATAATGTAGACCGCTTGAGTGAAAGAAAGTGCCTATTACCTTAGGCGGAACTGAATCGTCCTTACATAACAATAGCAAATGGCACCAACAAATGGACACCATCTCGTCAGCGTGGCCTCACACTTTTTTACATGAGGTTCTGGGTGTTTATTGACTGAATGCTACTCACGGTATGCTTTTTGCTTCACGTTCGTTCAATCACTACACCTTCATTCCTACTGGCACAGCTTTGTTTGAAGTCCAAGACTTGAATTCAAATGAAATCTTAGAGTATTAAGGTAGGTTGATAATAGTTGCGAATCAAATTTCCGGATTACCTATGTCTTTGATCATATACTAAATCACTGCCTAACACGAAAATCTTAATGATAGGCAGCATCGAATATACGACAAGCCTTTTTTATAAGATGTCCTCGACCACACTACTCCCCACGGATGAAGATTTCTATAGGTAACTATGTGACCATTTGAACTTCTAGCAATATAGAGTAGTTGGTAGAGACCAAAAGTGTGTAAAGAGCACGCTTGATATGGTCTAAGTAGAAACAACATGTTCAATTCAAAAAGCTGCAGGTAGTTCCGAAAACGTTCTCGCTCCTTTCACAATTCAGGAGGGTATGGCAAAAAGATCCCTAAGGTTGCATGCATTTTCTTCATCTCCGGCCATCGACATATTCTTAACCTTCCTAGTACGGAAAGAACAATGAAGAAACTTATGTTCCTGCTTTTTTAGCATTTCAGTTGGGTAAAACAAAAGGATCCCTAAAACTGCACCTATTCTCTTCAGCTCCCGCGATCGACGGCTTTGGAACTTGCCTGACTAAGATATAGAACGGGTGAAGGATAAGGAGTTTCTAGGTTGAGAGTCTGGGTGAGTAGGGTAAAAGGATTGTTGGGATTGTGTGAATAAGGGTCTAGGGGGTCGGGGGAGGTAGGAAGGAAGGGCAGTAGCAATTATGAGATGAGACATAGTGTGGGTTGGAGATTTCGAGGTAAGAGGATTAGTGAGGGGAAAGGGAATAGGTTGTTGGTTGTTTGTAGCAGTGTAATTTGGTGTAGCTTGTATTGCCTTGAGGATTATATCTACAGTGGAATTCGCTTGGTAAAATTATTCATATCTTCCGGCAAATAGCTTTCAAATATAGACTAGAAACGGAATTTATATTTTATTTTGGGTATTCATATCTAAGCATCATCTGGCCCCATATCGAAAAGTAAGAACTCTGCGGCCTTGTCACCCACACTTTCCACCTCAATCTTGCCTGGACCCGATACATTATCGATATAGGCACCGTCTCCCTCTCCGAGGGTTACATCGCCGACCTTAATCTTGCCACCACCCTCCTTGGGCTGTGCGCGCTTGCTCATCACAACTTGTAGGAAGATCTTGCGAGTACCCTCGGCCACGATCTCGTGTGTGACTTTCTTGCCTGGAGAGAGGATACTGGCATCCATAGACAGATCAGCCTGGAGACCAATAGGGTCGGTAGCGTCCTTACGGTCGCCAAGACGATCTGTGTATTCCATTATCCTGACGAGCTTGTCGGCCTTTTGCTCGTCTGTAAACTTCTTTGTCTCGTAGTGGGGAGTTAGGCCCCTCTTGTTGGGCTTGGCCCAGATCTGAAGGAAATGCACTTCCTCATCCTTGTTGCGGTTATATTCCGAATGGCGGATGCCCGTACCAGCGCTTGTGAATTGTACTTCGCCGCGCTTGAGGTTCTCAAGGTTGCCTAGCGAATCCTTGTGTTCGAGTGTGCCGTTTACAATGTAGGAGAAGATAAGGAATTCGGCGTGGCCGTGGGTGCCGAAACCGGTGCCAGCCTTGACGCGGTCTTCGTTGATAACACGAAGAGGGCCAAAGGACTCATGGCGCGGGTCGTAATAGGAGGCGAAGGAAAAAGTGTGGTATGTATAGAGCCAGTCGTGATCAGCGTGACCTCGGGCGGACCAAGGACGCTTGGTGATCTTGAGGGCTGGCGATGTGGTGGTTGACATGGTACGGATGGCTGGCTTGACGAAGGTCTTAGAGAGGGTGTTGCGAAGGGGGGTGAATAAAGCCACGGTGATGGCTACGACTACAACGAGGGTAGCTAGGGTCTTGGTATTGATAAAGGAGGAGGTTGGGCTTGTTGTAGATACTGTTGTTGATGTAGATGAAGCTGTAGCTGTGGATTGCTGTTCACTGGTAGTAGTGTCTGACATCGAAAAGGAAAATACAGACAGCCCCGACGTCTCGAGGGCTTCTTATACTATGCCTAGGGTCAGTGTCTGTTAGTTCGAGATTGCAGTAGACGCTTCTATAGCAAGTAGTGTGTGACATTTTCGTTGTGGGATATTTGGAAGATGTCGATTTGCAATGGTGAGTAAGGCCTTAGCAACTGTGGCCGCGGGAGTCTAAGCGTTCGCTCTGCCAAATCGCTGACTGAGCAATGACGTGTGGCAGCCAGCTCATTTATCAGCTGTCTCTCATTGGTCGCTAGCCGAGCGCCCGCGGAAGATAGTCACGCTAGTCCGTATCTACGTCGGTCGACTTTCACATTTGCATTCATGCCCCGCGTTTCCAAAGATATATTTGTTCCATCTATTGACTGCCCGATTCAGTATTCATCATTCGGCGATTAATGCCACCGGCCTATTTCAAGAGTAATCCAAAATCGATTCCGTCAATTGGCTGCACAGGTAGACCGAAAACGGTTGAACTTCAGCTACGAAATCGAAAATAAAGATAACGGGATAGAGAAGAGATAGAATTGGCCTAGCCATCAATTAGGGAAGAATTTCAATCATTTCAAAGAAATTAATCGCTCTTCAAACATATGCCTCCCAAGACCCCACCTTTCGACCCAGACGCCTTCATATCCAATTGGAGCAGAGAGCCTATAGTTCCAAATGCGGACCGCACCTTTCGCGATTGCATAATTCAGGCCTTCAATCTACCTTTGGACGACAACTATGTCTATCGTGCCCAAGGCGAGACGACGTTAGAAATAACAGAGAAAGCTATCGGCGGAAAGCGAGCACACGGATTACATGGTTGGTATCACGATGAAGAGGGAAAACCGGTATGGTGAACTATCTCATCATCACTTCACTCATCTAGACTTCGTTTCACTTTTTTCAATTTTAAACAATACAATACTTTCATATTTCAACAATTTTCCCATCATGTCACCATATCACCATATCTAACACCACCCCAGCTCGACCCCCCACACCCCTCACCCCCCGAAACCACATCCTATACCACCCTCTTCTACCCTTCCGTCTCACTCCCCAAGTCCCTCTCCTCCTTCCGCGCTAGCGCAAAAGCCCAAACCCTCCGCTCTATAATATCCACCTACCTCGAATCCCGCTACCTAAACACATACCCCCCTCTCGGCCTCATCCCCGCCAAAAAGGACCGCACGCATACGAATCCCTACCTCGATATCTGGACCTACACATGTCATGAACTCGAATGGGCCGGGCCCGTTCCAAGTACTACCTACACGAAAATCTCGCATCATATTCTGCCACACTTGTACCATCATTTCGGCTGCGTGGTACCGAGTTACGCGGCACTCTACGCGCTGGTCAAAATTGCGCAGCCTGCGAAACCGAAAGAGAATCCGAATAATCTTCCTATATTGGATATAGGATCAGGGACAGGATATTGGACATACATGCTACGCACTTTTCCCTTACCTGCAGGCGCAGGATGGAAGCCAGTGGAGGTCCGGGCAATCGATAATAAACTTTCCACGTACCGTACATCTTGGATCAACGACACAATCACAACATCAGGAATGGATTATTTGAAACAACAAGACGGGGGAAAAGGGACAATTCTTCTCCTTGTATATCCACAAGCTACGGGAAACTTTACGGGTCCGTTATTGAAGGCGTTTAGGGGGTATTGGATCGTAGTTGCAGGAACACAGAATGGGAATGGGTTTACGGGGTTTGTGGACACGCAGGTGGAGGTGTGGGTAGAGAAGAATTTGAAGGAGTGGGAGTTGGTGTTGAGGATTCCGCTGCCTAGTTTTGCGGGCAAGGATGAGGGAATGTTTGTGTGGCGAAGGAAAGAGAAAGTTGGGGATCAATAGGTTGTGATAGAGCGTCCATTCATGGTCATTTTCAGAGAGAGTATCAGTCGATATGCATCCTACTTCCACAACACAACATATCCATTCGTCGATGCAATCGCAACTCCGTAGTCCCGCCTGCGGTTTACCACTTGGATTCCTTCCTTGTTTGGAATTCCTTCAGCACACTGACGTCCTTCTCCAAGGCGCTCAACCACGTCGACAGTTCCTTCTGTACCTTATCCTGATCCTCGCCCAATTTCTCGTAGAATACCTTGCGATACGGCGTTGCGGACATGGCGGCGCTGAAGATGGGCTTGACAATAAAGGAGTGGTGGGGTTTAAGCGTGTTTCCGTAAGCAGTGCGGAAGGAGTCTGCTAGCTCTTTGCTCGAGGCGGCGTTGTCGACGTTGTCGCGGAGAGCTTGAGCTGTGAAATCGAGGCCACTTTGGAAGTATTTTAGTTAGAGAAGCGCAACAGTGGCATTGGGAAGGGTGGAAGTTACCGGACGAGCCAAAGGAGACCTTCCGTAGCGACGTGCTTCTTCTCCTTGAGCTCGTTCAAGACAAGCTCCTGAAGAGTCTCCGACTTGTCAGGGGCAGCGAGCTGACGATCACGGACTTTCTACATTTATTTGTTAGCAGAAAATCACAGATTGAATCTCATAGTTTCCTCTAATTGTCTCGCATACCTTGATATTGCCTGTCATATCACTCTTGACGGGGCCAAACGCTGCTGAGCCTAAGACCTCTGTACCATGCCCTTGTTAGCATCCATTCATGCCCCTTTGGGTTCCTCCATCCCAGGACAAGGCATCACCCACCAAAAAGGGTCACCAAGCTCTCCGCTGCCTCCAGAAACTCAGTCGTCTTTATTGCATTATCCTTGCTCTCGTCCACAGGCACATCGACGAAGCTCCTCTTCAACGTATCGAAGAAGGTACCGCCAGCGGGGATTGCGGGAGGCGCCATGGTTTCGGATTTTTGATCGAGTAATTACTGCAGAGGAGGAGGTAATTGAATGATAGAGTTCGGACAATCCTGAGTGTTGGGAGGCAAGATGGGAGCTGTCGGAGCAGGTAGCGGTGAGGTACGATGTGGTGGTGGTGGTAGTGGTGGTGTGTGCTTGCCCCTTGGTGGGGTCGTCCAGTGTTTGGTTGGTTCCAGGCCGCGTGGTGGCTGCGCGGAAGCGGGGTACCTGGGCTAGTCCTAGTTGGATTTAGCTGCGGTATTACTGTAGTGTTTACACAAGAGTTGTGCACTTCACAATACACCATGTAAGTATGTGCGGATATGAGCGCTTTCGTGGAGAATCCAGCTCCCGGCCCTAGCTTCTAAGGTTGTGAAAGGGTCCAAGGTTAATACTATTTGCTTTCGGGTCCAGAATCACTAGACGAAATCTTTTCGGACAGCTTCGGTGACCTACCGGGCATTGACACTGCGCATATTCTTGAAGCTCAAAAATAGGTACAGTGGTGTTGACATTATCTTGCCAGATGTAGATCTTGACTCGGCTGGGGACACTATATCATAACAGATTCTCAACACTACTTCCAAGGTTCTTATCTACCAACCGCCAGAATGCATCTCCTCTTCGCCATCAACGCCTCTTTTCCAATGGCTTTTGCATCCTCAGCTTTCCCTCGCCAGACAGCAATTCTTTTTACAAGAACTGAAGATCATTGCTACCCCTCCTATGCATCTGTAAATCTCCAAATTCTACACTGTGGAATTGGTAGCTACAACGGAATGCAGTCGGAGTTTGGGCCATCGGAACTGCATTGATTGGGGTATTTCTAGGCTCAATATAGTATCACCTCACTCTAGATTTTTCAAATTAGCGCATGGACCAGTCAATAAACTATACGGGGCATAATAACGTACAAGGGTGCTTTTTTTGATGTGGTCAGAGCGAGTTGTGAAGTTGCCCAACACCCAAACATTTGTGTGTAATCATGCAACCTTTCATGTAAGTCCTACATATTAATAGTACATACTTTGGTACTGATGATTTTCGTTTCCTCATAAACCCTTTATCATGATTGATCTGATATTTTGCGTATTTGGCTCACTAACCGAAGTACATTCTAGCCCAATTAATGAAGTGAATGATACACTGACCTGTCGCAGTTCAGATCAGACACGAAGATTTCCCAAACAAGATTTTCCAACGACAGACTTTCAAACCCAAAGATCTCTGTACAACAGTCACACTGCATCAATCTCATATGCAGGTCCAAAGTTTATTTCGACATCGGTACTCCGACGTCCCAACTCATGCAAGTCATACCATGTCAAAACCTTCATCATGACCATACAGATCCCAATCACTTTTCCCAACATTCCGGGTAATCTCGATCATGAGGAGGGTCTTCGATATTCCGCAACATGTTGCATTCCTTTTTCGGTTCGCGTCTTCGTACTCTGGAACACTCCAAATGCGTATAGAATGGATGCAGTACTCCACCCAAAACTCATTCCATTCAGCCACTAACAACTTACCTTCTATCTGAGCCAATACCCGATCCCAGCATCCACATTTCTCGCTTTCCACTCCACCTATCTACATTTCTATCTACCAAAATGTAGTTCCTACTCGTCCTCACGTCTCTCCTCCCCATATTCGCCGTCTCCGCTACTACTATTCAATCCCGCCAGACAACTCCAACTTGACCCGAAGGCAAAGTTCCTGAATGCTGCCTACTAGAATATTTGAAGCCCTACATAAATCATAAGTACCCTATCAAAAACTCATATCCTGATCCGTCCTTTTCTACGATAGGCGGGTTTCCGGGGGCAAGACTCATTATATGGAACAACATATGAATGGGCTAACACATTGACAGCCCCTAAGGGGTTTCCCAAGACTGTTACTAAGGCATAGTTACAGATGGCCCGTCGTGGTTGGCAGGCGGTCGCGCGCTGCTGCCCCGAAACTGGTGAAACAAGTGAATGCGTCTTAGCCTTGGCGGACATGACTTTTTATGTAATTCTATGGAAGTCTTAGATTGTGATGGGATATTGGTTCATGTACAAAGGTCTAGTGATAGAAGACTTTGACAGTAGAGAAGAAATAGGAATAGAAATAACATGAAGGGCGGATTACCGCTTTATGATCAGGTACAGCCATGGATATTACATGTCGGTAAAAATTAAAAGAAACAGAATCTACCTTTCACTTTCAATCCTCCAGCCTCTTCATTCAGTTCTCCTACACTGATAAACGATCTCCAAAATTGCTACAAATACAATTCTCCTTCCTTGTGAGTCTTCAATACCATCGAAGATACACTTTCTCATCACCCTCATCGCTCTCGTTCCCATGACCCTAACTTCAGCCACTATCACCATCGCCTACCAGACCACCCGGAGCAATTCGGACTTTGTCCACCAGAAACCACCGACTTTTGCCGTATAGATGCCTTTCTAAACTGGCAAGCTCGTGCATACAACCGACCTTAACTGGGATTGGTATCCGTGGGAGCAACCACGCGCTAACAAAAACCAACCGCTTCAAGCACTCTCCAGAAGTTGATCGAATTCAGAAGAACCTATGCTACTAGCGGCAGGGACCTGGTCCCTGCGTGCTGCTATATGAAACTTTGTACGATAACTACTTGTCCTCTAGGGTATGGGTTGATAACTTG
Source organism: Dendryphion nanum (assembly GCA_020744415.1). NCBI lineage: Eukaryota > Fungi > Ascomycota > Dothideomycetes > Pleosporales > Torulaceae > Dendryphion > Dendryphion nanum. The sequence continues at coordinate 305,343 of JAGMWT010000005.1, read as the reverse complement.
CTTGGGAAAGACATCCGAGATGGTGCTTTCACTGGTCAATGATGTTGTTGGTGGGAGGAAGGTGAAAATGGGTAAATTTAATAGATTAAGGTTGGGACAGTCAACAAAATGAACCCGAATAGCATTATACCAACATCCCTATCAATATACGAGACTCTAAAACCCTTTCGAAGTCGGAAATCCCTTGCAGTGTGGGGCATCGATCGATATTGATGTGACATAGAATCGGCTTCCAATTGGTCAAGTTCTAGCGTTTCCTTACATAGACGACTTTGTAAGCTTTTGGCGAGTTACGCGTGAATAGCTTAGCTTACATTTAACTAAGAACCATTCGTGCAAATCCGACTTTATACTCTGGTTCACTAATTTTGACACCGCATAGAGATCATTCGATACCCCGCATTCACCCCCTAAATCATAAATAGACCATGATGCTATATTTATTCTTACCGTGCTACAATTCCAATACTAATTTGATTAAGTGAATCAGCAAACCATCCGTCTACCCATCGGCCCATCACCGCCCCCAAGAACCGCCGACAAGCACTCCACCCTCGCTCTCGTTCCCCCTCTTCCCATGGCCCTGATCTTCGCCACGCCCGCCACCATATCCGTCCGCCAGACCGAACAATCTGACTAGTTTCCAGCAGCCCAACCAGGGCCTCTGGCGCCTCGACATCTTCAACTGCCGGCCGCGTAAGCATACATATCTACCTACCTGGGCCCCATCCGCCACTTGTGCCAGCTGGCCAAAGCCACCTGGTCGCACTAACACAATATTCAACAACAGCTTCAATACCGCCTTACCACCCTGGTAGCCACCGGGCAATCTGCGAGACCGATTCTCGAGCAACAGGCGTTGCGCTAACGTGTACATGCTGCACGGATTCGATTCGTGCGGAAAGCGTGTGATAATTGTGTACGGAATTGATGCTTCGAGGCTCGACGGGAAAGGCTCCAAGAGACGGTGTGGAACGGGAGTGGGCGCGGGGGGAATAAAATGTGTAAACTTGATGGAAGTCGGATCGGTACTCACAAAGATACATGGAATAGAAATAAACCAGAAACAACAAATCCGCAGTTACGCTCATAGTCGAAGAGTCTTAATACAAACAGTCCCATCACCCCAATCCACACCCTACCTCCGCTCTCTTCACCATCCTTCTCACTCGTGCTTCCCAGCCCCCCTCTCAATCTCCGCACATACCGCATCAGTAACCTCCTCGGTGTTCCCCGTTCCGCCCAAATCCCTCGTCTTAACCCCCTTCGCCGTCACCCTCTCCACAGCCCCCATCAACGCATCCGCCGCCTCCTCCTCTCCAAGCCACCTCACCATCTCCGCCGCGCTCCAAAACGCCCCAACCGGATTCGCGATCCCCTGACCCGCTATATCCGGCGCTGAGCCGTGGATCGGCTCGAACATGCTCGGATGCTGTACACGGAAAACATCAGCATCGTCAATTAGTCGGCCGCAAAGGGTGAAAAGGAAGATAGGTCTGAAGGGAATGAATATGTATACATACCTCCCTCTCCGGATTCAAATTTGCACTCGGCGCAATCCCAATGCTGCCACTCAGCGCCGCTGCCAAATCACTCAGTATATCCGCGTGCAGGTTCGTGGCTACAATTGTGTCCAGGCTCTTGGGATGCAGCACCATGCGCACCGTCATGGCATCCACGAGCATCTTGTCGATTTCCACATCGGGATACTCCTTCGCGACATCGTAGAAGATGCGGTCCCAGAGCACCATGCCGTGGCGCTGGGCATTTGATTTCGTGACCATGGTGAGCTTTTTTCGGGGCCGCGAGAGCGCGGTCTTGAATGCGAAGTGCATGAGGCGGGTTATGGCTGGGAGCGTAAAGATGGATACTTCGGTCGCTGTCGTGAAGGGCGTGTTATCATGGGAGATTCCACCTGTATGAAAGTCAGTCTTTCCATCTATAGATTAATCTTGAAATCTGCGTATCCATATACATACCCTGTCCACTATACTCCCCCTCACTATTCTCCCTCACAATCACCCAATCCACCTCCTTGCCTTTCACTCCTTCCAACGGACTCTTCACCCCCTCAAGCGCCCTCACCGGCCTTACATTAACCCACTGCCCCAATTCCTTCCGTATCGGCAGAATCAAGCTCCATAGCGATATATGATCCGGCACCTGCGGATCCCCGACCGCGCCAAAGAAAATCGCATCGTGCGCCTTGAGCTGCGCGCGCCAGTCCGGCGGCATGTAGACGCCCGAAGCGAGGTAGTTGGCGCTGGACCAGGAATCGAAATGTGTGGAGATGAAGGAGAAGGAGGGGTAGTTGGTAGAGAGGGTGCGAAGTATGCGTAAGGTGGCGGTCGTGACTTCGGGGCCGATGCCGTCACCGGGAACAATGGCGATTTTGTGGGTTTTGGAAGGCATTATGTTGAGATGGTGTTGGATTGTGCTCCTAAGAATTGGATTGTAGGAATGGAAGTGGTTTGGAGGCAGGATGTAGGAAACTTTATGTATTTGGTGATGCGGCGGGGGTTCAATGTCCGCTTCGTAGTTTGATGTTCCTGGGGTTCTGGATACGGAATGGATCGGAAATGATTCCGAGGATTGGGGTTGCTAGGGTATAGTCCCTTCTATTTGGACTTATCCGGTATCGGACTTTACTCGTGATGCTGGTTCTGAGAATAAGTTGGTGTGGGCCTGGATCGGAAGGTCGGCGTACTTTGTATGTGGGAAATTAGGATCCGAATATGGACTGGTTGGATTTGATAGTCCTCGAAAGTGGAGGTATCTCAACATGAGAGACGCCCTGTTTATCATGGTTTAGTCTAGATAAAGCCCGAATTCAGGAGGTAGGTAGGAAGCTGGTCTGTTGGAGTTGGAGGGAATGTTCCGCTTTGATTTCCAACGACTCGATGAGGTTTCCATCAAACGAAGAGGATGGTCGTATTTGGCCGCAGAGTACGTTTCTGCAGCCTGAGTGTTGTCGTGCGTAACGGTTGGACCCCGTTCAGCTAGGGAAGAAAAAGATACCCTGACCTACTGGGTACTTAGGAGCAGAGGCGTAGAATGGCAGAGTGCACACCTTCTTAGGGCATCTCGCATCGCTTCCTCCCTCCCAGATAATATTCTTTTTGGCGACGAACAGAAAGCCCAACCGTCTCACGCCTCGAAAATCTCCGGCACTTTACTCCCCTCTCCCTCCACAACCCTACTCCTACCCACTCCATCCTCCCTCTTCTTTCCCCTCTCCTCCCTCAACGCATCCACGCCCCTCAACCTCCACCACTCCCTCCAAACCGCTACCGCCTTCCCATCTACAAGGCCCAAACTAATCGGTCCAAAATCCCTCGAGTCATAACTCCTCCTCCAGTTATCCCCTTCAACCCACACATGGCCATGCGGCACCACGATCCTAATCTCTCCCTCTACCTCTTTCTCCCTCGTAGTAGAAACCAACCCATCAATCCCGCCCTCCTCCCCTCTCCAATCTGTCAACCCATCTAATCCCCACGCCCTCTTTTGCTCTCCATCTCCATACCTCCCCTCGACCCCCTCCCTCCGTCCCACAACAATGGTATCCCCTGCCACACCCACCACCCTCTTAACCCCCACCTCCCCCGCCCGATACGGTTTCCAAAACGTAACCACATCGCCCCTCTGTACACCCTCCGTTCCAACAACTGCCCCAACCCCTTCAAGTACCCCTCCAACGACAAAGTTCCCAATCCGGCGCAAAATAGTAATAACGCCCCATCCGCTCTCGACATCTTGCAGTGCTAGCACAGGGAACTTCGAGATCCCGATCCGGCTTATAAGAATCCGGTCCCGGGCCCCCGTTTCGTGTGCGTACGGACTGAGCGTGGGAGCCATGCTAGATCCGTTCACGGTGTCGAGAGAGGCGATCGAGTCGCGGAAGAAGAGGGCAAGGGCGAAGGTAGTTAGGGCGGTGGAGGCGGTGAGGCGGAATATAGAGGTGGGTTTGTGGGATTTGTGGGAGAGGGAGGGGATTTCGGTAGCGCGTTTGAAGAGGAGGGGTTTTGGGGAGGTCGAGGTCGAGGTCGAGGTCGTGGTTGGGGGTGCTCGGCGTGGAGGTGTGCGCTTGTAGGGAATGGGTACCCGGGGTAGTGGTGGTTTAGGTGGCATTGGTGTATTTGGATTGGTTGGCGGTTGGTGAGATGTAAAGTGGGGTGTTCAATTGAGATAATCAAGTGTTGTCTATGGGTGTGAGTGATCGTCAATAATTTCATGTGGTCCGAGCTCAAGCTGGTTCAGCCTCATGACATGATCACCTCTTGGCAGATCAGATTGATAAGATGCGGAGTTCGGAGATTGGCAGGCATCACCACAATCAAGGAATCTAGCTTCCGAAAGGGAAAGCATCTATTCGATTCAACTAAAGGCATGCATATAGTACAAGTACACACTAGACTGGTACATATAGACAAAATGCATCGCTGCCATCCTGGTCATCCCATCGCATGCTCATCATATCCATATTCAGTTCAATAAATCTACTTGAGAGCCTTGATGACGGCATCGGCATACTCGTAGGTCTTGGCCTTTCCACCAAGATCACCGGTGATGCTCTGGAGAACGAATTAGTTTGCTACACCAATAGCGAAGGGGTATCCAACATACCTTGCCCTCTGCAATAACCTTGAAGATGGCGTTCTGGATGTTAGAAGCATGGTCGTTGAGACCCATATGTTCCAACATCATGATGGAGCTCAGAAGCAGCGCAGTAGGGTTAGCAAGCTGCTTTCCGGCGATATCAGGAGCAGATCCGTGGACAGCCTCGAAGATGGAGCATTCGTCGCCAATGTTTCCAGAGGGAGTAAGACCGAGACCACCAATAAGACCAGCGCACATATCGGAAAGAATGTCTCCGTAAAGGTTGGGCATAACCAATACCTTGTCGTTGTACGGGGTGGGGTCAGTGACCATCTTCAAGCAGGTGTTGTCCAGAAGCTCGGCGTCGAACTCGATATCAGGGAAGTCCTTGGCAACATCGCGGGCAGTGGAAAGGAACAGACCGTCAGACATCTTCATGATAGTGGCCTTGTGTACAGCGCGAACCTTCTTGCGGCCGATAGACTGGGCGTGCTGAAATGCGAAGCGGAGAACGCGCTCGGAAGCCTCACGGGTGATAAGCTTGATGCTCTGGACGACACCATCAACGACAACGTGCTCAATGCCAGAGTACTCGCCCTCAGTGTTCTCACGGATTAGGACAGTGTCGACGCCATCATAGGGTGTCTTGAAGCCGACAATGGACTTGCAGGGTCGGACGTTAGCGAAGAGGTTGAAGGTTCGGCGGAGAGTAAGGTTGAGCGAGACGTGGCCCTTGCCGACAGGAGTCTAAAGATATTAGTAGGTTTATCGAACATAGAAACGGGAAAAGTCGTCGTACAGCGAGAGGGCCCTTAAGCGCAACGTAGTTTCGTGTGACGCTGTCAATGGCTTCGTCCGGGATGACAGTCTTGCCGTTCTTGAGCTGCGGGGTTACGTCGACGGATTCCCACTTGATTGGCACCTTTCCGACAATTAGCATATCATCTCAGGATCCGGGTTTGTGTTGTTCTCGTACGTTGGCTGCAGAGTAGATATCCTTAACCGACTGCGCGATTTCCGGCCCGATACCGTCGCCCTCGATGAGAGTGACAGTGAATTTGCCCTAGATTAACAAAGTCCATTTATCAGCTTTCCGTGTCATATTTTTTTCATCTTGTATTCCCATTCCATCGCACCCATCGGATCGTGGGGGGTCTTACATCATTGCCCTTGGTGCCCTTGAACTTGGCAACACGGTCGTCGGCGTTGACGGCAGCGTATGTTCGCGACTGAGCCTGTAGAGATATCCCAAGTCAGTCATCGTGATTTTTGCACATCAATTGGGATGTCGCAGCGCACCAGAGTCACGGCAGGTGTCCACCTCGAAGCTCCAGCTGTGCGGCGGAGGCATTGCCGCGCGGGGGCAGCGAAAGAGCGAGCGGCCAGCATCTCGAAAGTCGGAAGAAGTCCCAGGTGTCCAATTGTCCGATTACAACAGTGCGCGGTGGTGGAGCGCAGGAATCTGGGTGAGAGGGCGAGGGCGGAGCAGCGGAGGTGGGAGGAAGTACAGGATTGGGATTGGGAGAGAAGTTGGCGGTTGGCGATAGACGACGGAGCTTTGCTTTTTCTAACGAATAGCGAGGGGCCGCTGCGCCAAGCATAAATCACATGCCATCGGAAGGAAGGTCGGGTTAAACCGCGCAAAAATTTCTTCACTGAAATGCTATAACTCGAGAAACACCGGATGCTACCTCTGGGCAGGGCTTGGATTTGAGAAAAGTTCAACACCTGTGGCCTTCGTTTCAAGTAGAGGTTACTCTGAAATCTGGGCTGCTTTCTTTTCCTTACTCTCCATGTCAGATCCAAAATATGATGGTCGTTGCTCTCTTCGCCAATTCATCTTTGGCGCTTTACAATCCCGCAACATGCTATCTCATTGATTCACAAATATTTATCCGGAAATTCGAAAATATTCTAGTTCGTAGTCAAATTCTGCAAATATCATCGTGTTTGGGAAGACAGTCGAGTTCTATCTAATCTTTCTTAGATTTCTCAGTCCATGTTGAAATTTCAGAATGCTCTATAGTCCAAGCCAGTTGTCCATGATGTGAAGGTATATCCCAATAGTACAGTGAATCATTATTCGTATCGCATTACATCGACTGTTGAACTTTCATGGTCATAGAAAACGAGCGAACAGCATCATGCAATCATACATCCTTCCAAATGAAGAGAGCATTCGACGAACGTTGATATCGTGGAAAGCTGTGCCCGAGTTGACACTCCAATAATTGGCGAGGCAATAGTAGAGGTCGACATCGTTATTGATCGCCGTCGATCACCGCGTCAACAATGTCCATGAATTTTTCCATGAACCATTAACCTGATCTTAGATTGCCCAGGATCGTCTTTCAATTCCGTCTTGAATACCCTCACACAGGCAATTCTACCGGCGGCCAATTCGGTGTCCTCATTCCATCCCCCGTTCGAGGTGTCTGCAACGGGCTCCCATTGCCCTCTGGCCAACTCTGCCAGCTATATGTCCTGCCTCCCGACAATGGCGGACTCCATACGGATCGTGGCGTTGCCAACGTTGTCGATGGAGTGACCGGCAACTCCGCGACCCATATATTGCAGCCCCGCCGATTGTCTTCCAGCTTTAGCGGTTGCTGTGTCCGAGATGAGAATTGTGATTGTGGTGTGAGTGGTGTGAAGCCTTTCCAGAGTTTAGCACGGCGGTAGTGCAGAGACTCGGGTTTTTGCTGGCATTTGCGGAAATAATGGTAGAGGAAAATGCCAACGGCAGAAAGAAGGATAAGGCCGAAGACACCAATCGCGGCACCAATACCCATTGAAGCGGACTGGGAGAAGCCGTTCTTGGGTAAATCCTGCGATCGGATACCTGTAGAGGATGGTCCGTAAGTAGTAAACGACGTTGATTGTGATGTCGAAAACGTGATACTAGGTGCAGAAGTAGACATCCTTCGTTCAAGGGTCGACGTAGAAGAAGTGTTGGTCGTTGATGGAGTCATAGAAGGTGGCGATGCTGTTAGCAGACTTGGAGGTGGGGTATCTACAGAGGAGAATCTCGTGTTGTCGATATTGTGTACTTTGATGAAAGAGAATGCTTGCCCGCGTTGAGGTTTTGTGATATTGGTATTCATGCGTGCTCCTTCATAGCTAGAAAAATCCAGGCGGGACTCATTGCCACTTGCAACATTGCTGAAATGAAAAGTGCCATCGCCTGCGGGCGTGATTCGCCATAGAAAAGACCTGTCCGTGCTGGTGCGATTGTAGATTCGAGGAACGAGTGTCGTTTGTGAGCCGTTAAGTCGCTCTATACCAAGATATCCATGTGGGCCTGAAGCTTTCGTCCGAAGCATAAAGGTTGCCGAGTCGACTGAGAAAAGTTGCCATTGTTGGGAAGGTATATCATTATTCGAGAGACCGTATGTGACTAACCCTTTTTCGCCGCTCATATAAGGAAATGTTCCGACCAAGGAAAGTTCCAATTGCTTGGAGGAAGATGTCATAAGGCGGTACCAACTGTTCTTTGAAATATTAAACACGCTCATAATGCATCGAAATGAAACAAAGGAAAAATGAAATCGGAGAATAGAATCGACACGTGGAAAAAAAGCTGCAAGAATTGTATCGAAGATGCAGCGCACCCATCACTTATTATTCTTTCACGACACTAAGCGCTTTCTTTGTCTATCGGGTTAATGGGTTACCCACTCGAGGCTTAGATTCTAACAGATTGGGAAAGGCATCGAGCTAAGGCCGAATGTAAGTTGTTACTCCTAACAAGAACAAACTCTGTGTATCTCCAATTAGGCAATTAACCTGGAGGGTCGTGTATAATTAGGGCTGTGGCGGCAATACAGCGCAGGGTTTGCAGTGAGGGGTTTTCGAAAGTAGGTCTGCAAAACGATTCGAAGAGTAGGCGCAATGTGATTTCTGAAGGGTTGATTGTGTGAGGCCGTCTGTCGTCTTATTTGCTTAGATTTAAAAAATGTGTTGGTGGTTATGCGGGCGTTCTGTAGCCCCGCGGTTAGAACGCCACTGAAAGTCGGCCCCCATCAAAGCCCATTGCCTGAAAGAGATATCTGCAACAAAGACAAATTGCAGTGGCACATCCGCAACCGGAGGCGGAATATTCACCTGTATGAACAGAATGTCTAGTTGAAGAGGCGCGATATTGTTGTTTCGAATCGCAGTGGCTGGAGTTTATTGGTCTATTGGCTCTCTCAGAGCGTCGAAAGCATTGGATAGTCCTGCCCAGCCTACTGAACGGGCAAATACGGTTAAGTCCTGATCCGGCTTATCGAGGCAGACGTTTAGAGATGTCCCGTCAGTTTGGTGTAAGGTGTGGAAGCGCCCGGTGAAGAGGTTCCTGGAACCAGTCCATAAAAACGGGCGACAACTCCAGCTGTCAGCTACAGAAGCCAAGAAAAAGGAAATCTGACTGGAAGAGCGCAGCTTTTGCCATATGAAGCAGAATCCATTGTTGGAGAAACTGGTATCAGGAAAATGCAACCGCCTTAGATATGAATATACATCGCTATTGTTTCAGTTGATGAGGCAAGTAGATTGTTGCTGTTTGTCATGGAAATGTGACTGTTGGATTCGCTCCTGTGCCTTTGTGTATGTAGAGTACATTATGGCAGTATAGAAGTTGAAGCTGTACATAGGATGTGCCTGCGTAAGCTGACTCGCGTTAGCGCCGCGAGACGTGGCCGAGCAATGTGATAGCAGCAAAAGCTGGCGACTCGAACATCAAATGCAGGCCAGCGCCGAGGCCTGCTGTAGCGATCTGTGAATTGTCTTACAAGCATTGATGGAATGGAATGGTCAGTATTAGATGGGCTGACAGCGGTGTTTCTACCGGTTCCAGCGACATGCCCATAAGACGGCTTGCTCTGTCGATGCACGCAAGCTCAATGGAAACCGTGGCTGAGTAGTTGTTGGAAAGACAAACTGGCCCAGCGCGTTAGCTATTCGAAATGGACATGTGGTACTCTATGATGATGATGGTGGTGGTGGAAGTTATGCTTGTTGGAATAGACAACGCATAGTGGCCGGTCCAAGGCATCTTCCAATATGTCACCAGGGTCAACCACCGGTAGGTCATGGTGACGAAAGACGGAATACGGCCGTGTAAGTGATATGTACGAGACGGGAAGGTATAGACAAGATGAGAAGCAATCTTATAGATGCAAGAGAGTCAGGAGACAGTTGGGTTTGAGTAGGTATGGCAATATGTCATTGGCGTTGTACGTGTCATGTTTCGCCGTGTTAAAGGCCCTTAGTAGGCTTGCTTGAACATATTAGTCCTGTGTAGGGTTGTGGCTCCAAGGACGTCCATTGGCAGATCGGATCGCCGGCATTGTCGCGTGGGATGAAGTGTGAGATGAATGGCGAGCGATAAAATCGATCGCGATCTCGCTTGCTATGTCGGTGAGTAAGGAGATTGTTGGAAGAAGGACAAGACAGGAAGATGAAAAAGTAAACCCTGCACCTGGGCTAAACATGCTGATCGCGATAGTTTTGTGATGTGATGGTTGGCCAGTGACTGAAGCGGGAGTGAGTGGGAAAGTTGGAAGGCAAGGTGGTCAATGCGGTCGAGGCGGCAAGGCCAAAGGCGGACTGTTGAAGAGAGATGGGGAACTGAAATCGCGCATGCGCCTAAATTAGATGCGGCTAGTGTCAGCAGTGCTTGAACGCCACAAGCCAAACTTGGAGAGGCGACATGGCAAAGTGGTCCAAAGCATTTTCCATCTTGTTTTATGGCCCGTTCTAGTCTTGCTTGGAACTTTCTCTCGTTCCTGTTCAACGTCAGTCCAGGCGTTGCCATGCCATATGGCTTCCCATCCGTTGCGTGCTTTGCGCACGGTGGGTCCCAACATGTAATCTCTTTCCTATGCCCTGCACTGACTCCCGCAATCGCAATCGTGGACGGACAATGACCTCATCGCCAATGGACATGGTAGTTTTGTGTTTGCGTCTCGGAAATATCCAACTCCCATTGGATCATGGCAGTTTGGGACGCGCCTTTTCTTTTCACGTATGTGAGACGTGAAGCAAGTTCCGGCAAAAGTGGGAAAAAAACAAGAAGAAGGCAAAGCCGTCGCCGCGGTGACGACAGTCCAGTTCCTTGTTCTTGCTGAAAGTTCCTTGACCTGAGGTACCCAGTAGAGCGTTTCAGAGGCCGATAACTTGCCCCAAAACCTTCCGGGCTGCGGCTCTTCGGGTGAGAATTAATGATGGCAGAGTCATTCCAATTTCGGCTGAGCCATGCATTGCCTCATTGGGGAATATGAAGATCATTCCCACGTACGAAAGGTACTCATCTGTGTACGCAATCCGTCGCCACTATGTTCCTACATGGCGAATGCCCCCAGCCTTGTCGAACGACTAAGTACAATCTACTTTGATGGTTGTCGTGGAAATTTCAGATGTTCTCTGCTGAATGTCCATCGTTATCTCTCGCCATGGCCCGTTTGCGTAGCGTTTGGGTTGCATCCCGGTTTCTATTGCTCGGCCACATGTTGCTTTGGCGTCTGGAGGGTTGGATTCTGATGGACCGGACTGGTGGCCCTGAACGTCCCCTGCGCAGTCTGCGACAAAGAACGGCACAAAGGGTCGGAGTGGATATGGTTCTCGCCCCCGACTAGTCGAGTGTTTGGCATCATATTTCGTCATAATTCCGACGACGGGCTGGTGCGTAGGCCGGTAGGGGTGGTAATGAACTGGGACTGGACCGGCAAGACAGTCAATGGGCGTTGCGGCATTAGGCGATCCCCCGGATGAAGCTTGTGGCTCTAACGACGCTCCCCACAGAAACCGCTACGGATAAGCAAGGCACATGCACGCCGACCTTTCCCGATCGGGCAGGGAATGTGAATGGAGTGGCGGCGCAAGCCAGTAAGGGCGGCTGGTAGTACGTAAGAGAAAAAGAAGCAGAAGACGATGGAGATATGCGGCGGTGCAGCGTGAATATAGTGTGTGTGTGTGCATGCGGTCGAGGGTGTGTATGGGACCACCAGGCTGTTTGTGTCTGTCTGTCTTTCGGAGTCTGTGTGGGACGGCACCGCGTGAAGTGGTAGCTGTGGGTGTGCAGTGCAGTGCAGTACCGTGCAGCACCGTGCATTGCAGTGCATTGCATTCCAAAGTGCATTTGCATTGATCAAACAGAGGCTTGAGCTGGTTCTCAGAAGAGAGGAGAGCAGAGGGAGAGGGAGAGGAAGAAGAACAGGGAAGCGGAGAGAGGAGAGAGGCGGTTTCTTGGCTTGGCCTGCCGTGTGTTTGTTTGTTACTCGCAGTCGCAATGGCCCAGTAAAGCTCCTGCCTCCTCTGCAGGCTGGACTGCTCCTGCCCCCCCGGTCCGATCTAATTACGTCTGGTGCGAGGTACCGCATGTGCACCCATATAAGACCTCTTCCCCTCTGCTGCTCCTCCCTTCTCTCCCTTCCTTCATCCACCATACACAATCACTCAATCCCGTCCAACTCCAACTGCACTTTCATCAATTCCAATTCCAATTCCAACACTCACTGTAAGTTGACATACTGCTTGCATTCCTCAACTCACTCAACCCACATTTACTAACGCTTCACTCCTCTCCAGCTCCCAAAACACAACCATCAATATGCGTTTCTCCACCATCCTCATCGCTGCCGCCGGCACTGGCCTCGCCACCGCCCAGGTTAACTCTATCCTCTCATCCGTCATCGGCGGTGCCTCATCGGCCGTCAACTCCGTCGCCTCCTCATTCCGTGGCGATGTTTCCTCCATCATCTCTGGTGCCGAGTCGCTCGCCTCCACCAACTCCAACGCTGCTTCCATCGCCAGCTCCCTCCGCTCCGCTGGCTCCTCCCTCGAGGCCTCCTTGAGCTCTCGGTTTGCCTCCGTCACCGGTACCGGCAGCCAGGCCGCATCAGCCAGCTCCGCCGCTGCTTCAGCCCGTAGCAGCCTCGCCAGCGGTGCCAGCTCTGCTCTCGGCAGTGTCACCGGCTCTCCCGGTGTTGCTGCTCCCACTGGTGTCCCCATGGCTGCTGCCATCGGTGGTGGTCTCCTCGCTCTCGGCGGTCTTTTGTAAACGTGTCATCCATTTATTCTGGTCGGTTCTCAAAGATCGATAATTCAGTTCTTTTTATTCAGAAAAAGTTCTCCGACGGTTTCCCCCCATGTCTTTGCATCGACTGGATCATTCATGCCTGTCGGCCCATTGTGCTGAAAGCGCTTCGTCTCGCCTAGAGACATTATTGTAACTGGGAGGATATGCGGGAATACATGGATGGTGTTGGGAGGGTCTTGCTTTTTTGACTTGTCTGAGCAACAAATCAATCATACAATTATAATAGTCAATATAGTCAATCTCAATTGAACATGTAACAACACAGCTGGTACTGCAATCCTTCTTTCCCCGCTTCATTGGTGATGCAGTGCAGACGCAGTGCAGATGCAGTGTAGTTGCAGCTGGCATGTGGTGTGTCGTCGGCGCTCCGATCAGCCTCCCGCTCACCCCCGGCCATGCCAACCCTCGGCCATGCTAACCCTCGTATCGCCTCCCGCTCCATCGCCGAGAGGAATCCTACCCATATCCACGGTCGCATTGCAATCCTTCTGCTAGAACTTCTGAAACACCAGCAATGGTCTTGGAAACGACCTCAAGCTTTCCCTTTGCACTGGTTTCAACGGCCGCTGCTTTCTGGGAGCTGGCAGAGCTCTGGGGAGCTTTAGGTTTACGCGCGGCCCATGATGTCATTATGATTGTTAGGACGGATGGTGGGAATGAAACGGCGCTAGGGCAGCTGGGGATGACTAGCGCTTGGACGGATGGGAGTTAGTGTAGCTGTGGGAAAGTGGGCTGAAGGACCGTGGACCATTGATCGCTGTTGTACACTCTACGGCAGGGAATTGCCTGGTGGCGTTTTTGGGTTTCTATGAGGTTTTGTGGGGGTTGGCTTTTTCCGGGATGGCGGATGGGGAAAAGATTGGAACATGTTTATTGAGGGGCGTTATTGGGATTGGGTCGGGCTGGGGAGCCGGGGGTCTGATTGATGGGGATGGGATGGGATGGGATGGGTATGGTTCAAAGCTGCGAGGATGGGAGATTTTGATTTCTTTGGGACCATGACCTTTTGTCTGAGACGGATGGGGGCTGTGATCTGGGGTGGGGGAAAGCTTGTGGCAGAGCTGAATGGCTGCATTTCTTTTGGTGGAGTTCGCATGGTTGCGTTGCGACAGTTTTGCACGGCTGGAAAAGTCGAACGAGAGGAAAGGATCATCGCTGTTCAACGCTGCGTAATGTGCTGATTTGCAGAGAATTAACATCGGTACCGAAAGTGTAAATAGGGGAGGGGGGAGGAATTCAGGTTTGGGATTTTCTCTGTTGCTTGTTTTGGGAACAAGGTTGACCAATCTGCACGTCTTGCGCAGGTAATAGAATTGGATGGGGATTGGATGGAATGGGATGCGAATAGCGGACATCGTGATGGAGAGGAGATGGTATGATGAGGAGTGATGACATAAGGACAATGCATTACTGCTACCATTGTTGCATCCAATGGCACGGCATTGGAAGATATAAAACAGTACGTACAGTCACATGTACACCACATGACATTTAGCATCAAGGTCCCACCTGTAATGTCATTCCACTCTTAGCCTTCCCATCTCACACCAATCCCATCATTCTTCTTGCATCTCGTCTTCTTTTAGAATTCCCCCTCCCATTGAATCACCCCTCATCAACCCCCAAACACATATCCCACAGCTCATCACCACCCCGCCATACCTCCCAATCTTCGCTCACCCCACCGCAACCTTAGAAGCAACATGACCAGGGATTAGAAAACTACCGATCATCCTCAGCACCATGTTCCTCATTCCCATCCCCCACATACCTCACTAACCTCCGCCTTGTAGTATCAATGGGAATCCGCACTCGATTCTGCCTCCCCCCACGAATCGAACTATACTGCTGAATATAATCTCGCAATCGATCTTGTGCTTGGCCCGTCATCGATATACGCACAGGCTGTATACTTTCGCCTCGAGATGTGGAACGATTTTGTGATTCTGGGTCTGTGAATGTTGATGTTGACGCTTGGGCTGGTCTTGTAGGAGCGGGCCGAATAGTGTGGCGTGGGCGGTGGAAGTGAGGCCTTGTTTGGGTGAAATTGGGGGGATCTGAAGCTACTGATACTTCAGGACTTTGAGGTTGACGGGATCGGTGAGCTTGCGCTGGATATGGCGCACATGGACCGCTGGGAGCTCCTTCGTCCTCTGGCCGAGTGGCCGCGGGCGCATCGTCAACCGTCTCCTCATCTACTGTCACCAGTTGCTCTGGCTCCTCTTGTTCATCCGGCCCATCTTGTGCCACTGTTTCCTGTAGCTCCTCAACCCGCTCTTCTTCTCCCTCGCCCTCTCCAGACTCCAGATACGGAGGCGGCGGCACATCCAGGCCACGATTCGCACCATCCTGTGCGTGGAAAGGAAATCCATTCTCGAGCTGCAAATGGATTTGTTCCATGATATTATTCTGGTGCAGAACCCTCGTATGCAGACTCCGAAACGCGAAGTGCGTGTCTATGACGTATCCGATCAAGGCGATTAGGAGGACGCAGCTGAGAGTGTAGAAGGTTTCGTGTGGACATATGTTTGCGGGTGGCGTGGCAAGAGCATCGGGCGCCTCCATTGTGTAAGAGATGGTGTGTGATGCTGTGGAATGCAACGTTCCGATATCTTTACGAGGAGGGGACAGGGTTGTAGTGATCGTTGAGTATTGGACTGAATCGATATCGTGTGGTGTTTTATGGCGTGCTCGAGGTCGTTTGATGTTTGGGGTGGGCCCCGGGTTGGACAATGATTGCTATGCTGGATCACGGGTTTCTGGACTCATACCTAGGTGTAATCGTAAAGACAGAAGAGCAGAAAGATATGGGTGAGAGAGGCCTCTCATGTAAGCTGGAGAGAGCGGCGGTCAAACAATGAAGATAAGTTGCGCACGTACCGCAAGTGGTCAGGACTCTAGGACAGCACTGACGAGCATCAACGCATTGCTATCTGTTATCGTACTTCGTGTGAGCTGGCTGAAGTGGTTGTTATTCAACGCAACGCAGCAGCGTCGGGAGGGCAAATTGCGTGAAGAATAATTAAGCCATCGACTCTAGTATCAATTTTCAAGGACTTAAAGTAGTTATCGAAGCGTCAATTCAAAGGCTCCACCTCCTTCTCCGCCTACAACGATCTAGATTCACTCCATGGAAATCTGCGTCTCCCTCCCCATACTCAGAAACATCAAGCCCATGTGTAAGGCCAGGACTGCAGATTAAACGGTTATTCACAAAAACAAGACCAGGCGATCCTTCGATCACTGTAGCATTCGAACGCCTGTTTTCCGTCTCGGGTCGCTCTCTTGTTCAGCTTCGCTTGCGCGGTATGTTTCCCTAACAGCAGCTTTGTGCTTTAGTAGAAGGTTGAAGAGGAATGCGGTGGCTGAAGCAGTGATCACGGCAACAATTGGTGGCAGAAACAGCGTGAGATCCGTTGTCATGTTAAGATGAATAGACGTTGACAGGCATGACAAAATGGGGATGTTCAGAAGTTCGGGAGGCTAATATATGGAACATAATCTGCTTGTTGTCAATCGATGGTCTGATTTTCAATTCATACAAATACCAAGAAGCGTAGTGAATACGTCGCCGTCACAGTGTTTGCAGTTATAAAGTGTTACCAGTGTTTCGTTCCCGCCGTGATGATCAAACTCCTCCAAAAATTGAATCCCAAGAACGATGTAAGCGTTATCCGATGATCCGAGTGACCATAACCAAGAATCAGCAACCATCAACAATATAATCTCCACCCCACGGTACCGAAATTACTATATAAACCGAATACAATGCTGTACGAAAGTTGTGAAACCATATCGACGCCTGTAACATCACCGAATAATCCGAAAACCATCGCAAGTCGATCCGTTGAACCTAGTTTGAACCGAACTCTAAAAACATCATCAGCAAACAACATCTTATTTCTACACATGGCAATATCTACCTAGGAGAAAACCGAGAACTCCATGAGTAGAAGAGGATGCTCACTGATTCTGGAGTTCAACAGAAGCAACACTTTTTTTGATCACCCTGGCGACGTTGGCGGACGTACATGCAGTTGAGAAAAGAGACTGTGCCGAAAACACCAGAAAAGAATACGCAAACTGCAATAACGCCGACTGCCTAATCCGGCATCGAAGACATGGTTGTGAAGTTGTTGTGGTTGGTAAAAGAGGTTGTTATGAATGGGTGGTAGCGAGTTGATTGTGAGTTCGAAGATGATGAAGGCTGTGATGCTGATTGTGGTTGTGATTGTGGGCAGCGGTGTAAACGATGATGATGTGCGATGTTGGAGGAACGGTGGGATGGAACACGAGGGTATAGAAGTGATTTAGATTGTAGGTGTGTTCAGAATGTGGAAAGAGTCATTCTACCGTCATAACAATGACAATACGGTACCACGGTAAGAGTGAGTGAGTAGACTGCAAGATCGAGCGCGTGTTTACGAAGAGAAGGTGCAACAAGTGCTAGGTTGAGAAAGAAGAGAAAAGGCAGGAAGTATTGTTGAGCGAACATTTAAATCCACGGGTTACTGATATGACTACGGGAATTAGGGACTAATAGTAGCCTGATGATAGGCTCGAGAGAAACTCATTCGGATGCTCGATATCCTAGATGTTGTTGACTGACAAACTATGATAATGCATTGAAGGCGGATCGTGGTAATTTCGTAGGCAAATGATATGACGAGCACTTATTTGAATCAAGATGTGCTGTCAGGGTCTTAATGTGATATTATTTAAGTAATAGTGTGCACAGAAGTCATGGGATGCATGGTGCATTATGTTGGGATTAGGAATGCGCAGCCTGTTACAGGTCCATACAAACCATAGTATATTCTAGACGTCATCGGGCAGTTTCTCCTTGTCCCTCCCCGCAAACAAGAGTAGTTAGTACTTATAACGGTCGCTTTCCTCAGTCGACAGTACTGTTCTTAGGCGCAGCAACTGTCATTCCGTTCAGCTGATGGTTGTGCACAACGCGCCTTAGGTATTTTACTAGACATCCTATCCTGTACACACCGACTCGTGCTACATAATAATGGATTGTATCTCTTAACTCACCTACTATGGGCAGGGCATTAGACATGGCTAAGAGAAATTGCATGCACAAGCTAAGTGAAAGAACTCCCTCTACGTTGTGCAGACGCGCTCTGAAAAAGAACCTTCACCTAAGGAAAGTAAATTCAACTTGCTTATATCTCTACTAATTCCTCAATATCCCATCTCAAAAGTGTTCTGGTTCAATGTCTCACTGGTTCCAATCTAGACTTGGAGCTCCGACGAACCAACAACACTTTTCGAGTAGCACCAGTTTGAGTCTAGGGTTCTGGTGTGCACCCACTGTACAAAACCACAAACAAACAACTCCACTACAGAGATGTAGCGACAGCAACAATGTTGTCGTGAACTCTTTTTGCTAGTGCACGAGTTCGATTCCATCACGGGTTGTTTTATGAAGAATTACTTATTCCTTTTTTTGCTTCGCATTGTTTTGAGTGAGTGATATCTCCTGTTTTTGAGAAACTCTTTGATTGGAGATGACGCTTTCGACATTTTAACATTCATTCGTGACTTACTGTACACCGTGTTCAATGGAAACTTTCATAAATAGCATAATATTTCTTACCTATTGGTTGTAATGCGCGACAACACTCAGAAAGATAGTGCAACAACCTATGGGAGCAGACTAGACCATGGCTAAGCATACCTTGCATCCGTAATGTCCTGCTCATTATTCCAGCTCGTAATTGACGAAGCAGAGCTAGTCCTGTTAGATTGATTGCCAGTCTGTTTTGACCCATGCGAATCTGAGTCTGACTTGTTATCCAGGCCATTCTGTTTCGATTGAGCGGAGGCAGAATCGAGCTTGGGGTTTGGGCTATCATCGCTCTTTTGCGAACAAGCCGCTGACGATGATGAAGAAGATGCACTGCCAATACTGAATGCACGTGAATGATAAGGTTCCAGCTCAATGCTGTTCATCGCACTTGGAGGAGGACGAGGCCCTGCCCGTTCTGGCAGGGCTTCAACGTCAGTCATAGCTTGCTTGCGCAGCACACGTTGTCGCTTGATGCTATGATGGATCCGGAGGCTGTAGCCGGTAACAACAGCAAAAATAAGCACGCCCAGAATAACGAGAAAGATGATGATAGTGACACGGGAAACAGTTGTCGGAAAGACAGAGACTCGTGGACGCGAATGGTCGCGCTTGGTGACGTGGGGATATGATCCCCATACTACATCTAACTGGTCAGTATTCAAATTAGAATGTAGTAGTGAAGGCCAGTAACGTCCAAGTGGGCGAGAAACAAGGGCTGCAAATGCGCGGATGGTGACAGCAGGTGAAGCCATTGTTCTCGGTTGGTGGTTTTTCTATTTGAATAGCGGATCCGGCTTGGATATGAAGGTTTATATAGGTGAGTTGGTTTTAAAATGTTTGGATCATGTACAATGTTTGGATTCGTACAATGGTTGATTTGTATGGTTGATGAACATTGCACAGCATTTCGCTACAAACCTGGGTACCGATATTCGTCAAGTTAGCCCAACATGCGCTTCCATTGGATGAAACGACCTATACTTATCTCAATTCCGTCATTCGTACACCCAAGGTCCTTTCCAAGGTTCTCGTCCTAATCACCTAGGTACTACAATGTACCTCGAAAACACGATTTAACTATGTGAACATGTACCAGCTGTCAGTTTTATTGATTCATGAAGTGCACAATCTCTCTGTTACTGGGATTTCACATCTTTTTAGTGTCTTAGTCTCCGCGAGACTGCCCGGTTGGGCAAGTACGGGATGAATCTGTGGATCGCTGCGATTTTTGGTCTGCCAAGCCCTTCTACTCTCTTACATCCTCAGTTCTTTCTCCACGCATACATTCTCTTATTTATCAAAGATTTCGATATACTCAAAGTATTCAATAGCTATCTCCTAAATCTCACTCCTTCCCGTAATCATACCGCACAAGTCTTTTATTAACCTTTGTATCCAGGCAGGTAAGATCCCACCACGGGAGTTTCTTTGTCACAGTGCATTGTGAAATGTGGACGAATTATTTGGATGACAACCAATGATAACCGAAAGATATTAACTAGCAGAGATTGTCTGGAATTGTCGTTTTATAGATGGCGACAAACATTTGCACGAATACTGCCTTCAACGAACAGTGCAACAGATTCTTGGCGTGACGTCTCTGACATTGTATTCTAGAACCCACCCATTTCGCTTCCTAGTGAGGCTTCTCGCTACTGCACGGTCATTTCCTAGTCGAAGTAACCCGGCTACGACTGACGTCGCAGCCCAAAGTGGGCCGGCGGAGCCGTCGTACACAAACGCTATCCGACCCCGGGATTTCATCATCGAATATACGACATGGGGCGAAATTGACAACCACAACAGCGAAGCAGGTGCGAGGTAATGCGGTAAATTTGTAGGGAATCTTGTCTCAAGACTCTACGTAATAGATTGCCAGTGGTGACAATAGCTGGAAACCAGCAGTTGCTTGGTTGCCTAAATGCGCTTCATCTCGTGCTGCCGCGTAGTATATGGAATACCAATAAACCCGAGCAGCAAATTAACGATAGACACAAGACGCCATAACCTATTACATGTGGCGATGTACGACAGTTTGCGAATTTTGTTGAGCTTATTGCGTCTTTGTCGATTCTCACTAGTGCTTCACTTCCTTTCCAAGCGGCCTGGATAAGACTAATCCAGTTGGCTGATCATGTCTCGGCCGAGGTACCGAGATGACCTCGCATATACCAACGTTCGAAATGTGGTGTCTCTCTTCGCTTCCCAGCGTAAATTTTCTTTGTCACAGAGACATAGAGTCAGACGTAGCATGGGTAGGGAGGAATTGATGGGACGATTTCCCATCGTTACTGGATGGGTAGCATATTTGGCTTCACCTCGTCTTTCCAAGACGACAGCAAAGTCCAGCCATACTATACGTTGTCAGCGTCCTTTCGTGCTAGAATGAGAATCTAGATGCAGCACATACCCATATGAGAGGTAATCGTACATGTCCTCAATATGTTGCGACACACTGCCGCGTTTAGCGCCATGAATGTGGGTGTTGCCTTGGTCCAAATGTCCTCACTCAATGTGTTTTGCCTCCTCTCGTGTTTGTGACAGTTCTGGTCCTCCGGGTGGATTCAAAGGCAAGTCCTTCAGGAACGGAAACCGTTCGCCGACTTCTGGACCCAAAGTCCAATTGTCAATCTTTCGAATGTGCGCTCGGAATGCGGGGCTCAACTGAAGTTCGGACTTGGACTTTTGCGTAAAGATGGCGGAAACATCTTCCTTCCAATTCACGGAAATGGATGCGTTGATGAGCTTTCTTAGAATTGGAAACTCGGACCAATCCATTTGCTTGATGATATTTTCTCTAGCCTCAGGCCATATCCATGTATCAACCCAAGCGGGGTGGGGCACAGTGAGTTGTATCTCCAATGGCCTTTTGTGCTCAGGTATAGCCTCGTAATTTTGCTTGGTCGGATGTATTAGCCACTGGATAGGTTAGCGGTGCGTAAAGAGGGATCATGGTAAACCCACGCGAAGCCAGGTCGCTAGGCCGTTCATTGCAGCCACCCAAGCTGGTAAATTGGCTATGTTCATTGTGATTTTGCCATGCTGTCCTACGGCATTCGAGATTGGATTAGTCATATTTTGAGTCTCGGGATTGAGGAGCGACTTGATACTGGGAAATGCGCCTTCCGATAATTCGGGGATCGGTCCATTGCTCTGCTCTCGCTGTCGACCTGATCGTACGACTTCCAGAATAACCTCGTCAAGTCTGCAAGTTGGTTCAACATGCAAGGGTAGTCGTTGCCAGATAGGGATCTCAGATGAACCCTCGACGGTAGACAAATGCAGGTCTGCTTCTTGTGAGACCCAGGGTGTGCTATCAGTCTCGGTGGGGAATGGATCCAAAGATAAAGAAAAGCCGCTGAGAGCAGCCGCACCAGCTACGAAGCACACATCAGTGTTGTCAACAGTTGAAATGGGATCTGGACACTCACGGAAGCCATCGTCCCACAAGCTAAACATGCTCCCCGGATCTGCAGAAAATGGAAGGCCTACAGTCAAACCTAAATCCTCATGCCTCATTGCAAAACTACCGTGGCCATCCATAATGGAATCGGCTGTAGTGACCAAGGCTGAGTCCTTGGATGCGGATTCGAGCGATGGCGATGGCAGGTTCCCCACTGGCGACCATCCTTCACTGGCGGATGCTGCTGCGATTGTCGATGGTGCAGGAGTCGGTATTCCGCCTGTCTGACTCGGGACGATGGCATCGATAAGTCGCAGTGATGTCCGGGCCGACTCGATAGCCTGTCGCATCGAGGCCTCGCTGCCTTGGAGAGTCTTGACCAGTTCCTCCGAGCGTGCCAGCCGTCGCTTGAGGTCTGCTACTTCGTCTTCCAGTTCATTGATACGGGTCTTTTTGCGAGCCCTTCAAGACGGATTTCGTGAGCTCGTGCGACAGGATGAATGGCAGACGGTAGATTGTAAATACCTTGAAACTCGTTGGTTCACTCGGTCCAGTGCACGCTTGCGATACAACTGCTCCGTGGTCAAGTTTGCTACGGATCGTTCCATCGTGACAGTGCAGCAGCAGCGACAGAAACTGGGGTCGCGGGACTGAAGAGCCTCCACGACCCACGGCGGGCGCAGTGCATGATTTGAAGGAAGGTCGTGGGATGCGGAGGTGTTTCGCCGGGCGCTCGCGTCTTCGGCATGAGAGATGTCGAAAGCGCCGGGGTTTGGTGTTGAGGAGAGAAATTGCCAGAGTCGTGGTTGGTCACGCTACCATGACACCGCAGACACTCACAGGCCAACGGGCTCACGCCTTACCGCATTTGTCCGTCGCCAAGATCGCAACATCGGGCTCCAAAAATGCATCATCGGACGAGTCCGACGTGTGCGTGCCGCTCCCCAGAGTCGTCACTGATAACAGTCTCCCTATAAGCTTCCTGTCTCACGATAACGCGCGTGTTCTTCTTGGCTCTTCCTCTCTCATCTCTCTCATGTAAGCTGGTTCCCAGGTGTCAAGAAATGTGAATTCACGAAGAATGGGTGTTGATCACACATGCACTCGTAGATACATGGGGGGGCCATTTGGACACTCGTCTTCTCCTCTATGAAGGAGATGGCATCGTCGATATTGGGATCATCATGTTGCTCGCACGACTCACGCCATTCCCACCCATGTTCGAACCACCATTTTCAGCTTGACCGATAACCAGGATTGATTGGCGTATGCAGTCCCAGGCATGTACCAGCTCTGGTCCTTCATCCTTCGCGATAACAGGCTGACTTAATCGCAGCAGCACATATGGGCAGCATGCTCTTCCTACATAAGCTCTCGTCTGCGAAAGTAATCTTTACAGAGATGCACCTTCATATTCACGATACGTTAAGATTTCGTCTTTGGGCTGGTAGCCCAGTGCTTTAATCTCAACAAATGAACCGACCCATGGATGCATTCCCACTAGATGATGTATCACGTGCCTTTATTTTCACATAATGCATGCTACGACTTAGCATTATCCAATGTAAGATATCTAATTCAAAACGTATGAACATCGCTCGACAAATGCATCTCTTATCTTCGTAGATAAAATTATAAATATAGACACGCATAGAGGAGTTCGATAAACATGCTAGACATGGCTTACAGTGTCCTTCGTTCTTCCTCGGTAAAAATCAGAAATTACGCGTCTGAAGAATCATTACTGAATCTACCCCCCATTTCACATTATATTGGAGAAATATTTCGAGACATTTGTTTCTTCGATACGATGCCCACAATCCCTAAAAACTCTTCGAGATAATGTGCATGTTGTGATTGGTTTCCTACAACTTTCAGTCCACGAGCTCATGTATACACACATCAAGGTCTTTTTAACAGTGTGTTTCAGCAATCATCTCAACTTCTCCTTCGTGAAATTTCCCTCAATATTTCTGCACCTATAAAAGTTTGTTCTGTGTCCTTTGCTTTTGCTAAAATGGACACATGAACGCTCAGTGAAAATTCATACATCAAAGTGCTTGGAGAACTTGGATATAAGATAAACGATTATTCAAAAATATTACTGAGATCGATGAATGAGATTTGTGCGGCTACCTTTCGAGACGCCATCTTCACTTTTCGACTGGAAGAAACGTCCAGACATCCTATAGCCTGTCAAACCATGGAGTCTTGTGTAGTCTAAAACCGCATTTTCATGGATTACATGAACGCTGCCTTACAACTATAAATTATGACTCAGATTTCCGATCAGTGAATCTAATTGAGACAAGCTCGTAGCCTATCTACCTAAAAAGATGTCGATATCTATTCCTTTTCCCAGAATCAGCACGCAATCCAACAAACACTCATCAAAATTCAAGTTCTAGATGACTATAATCTCTCCCTCCTCAGAGTTTGCAACCTAGCAAATCATTTAAAATCAGTCTGCTCGATAATGTAACCACCTGGACAACATGTCTAGATTGCTGTATCTAGATACTGTACAACATTGGTCATCAGAAATCGATGAAAGTCCACACGACAAGAATCAAATGGATTGTTCCACCAGCTGCAAACCAAAAAACTCTGCTTCACCCTCTGCATGAGATACGGTCGAAGAATGATGCATCACTTGTATGGATTGCAATGTCATCTAATGCAAGTAAATATTTGATGAGACAGTGGGCCTTCACTAATCTAACTAGATCATGAAAATCAATGAAAATCCTAGAAACCTAATTCTGCTTGAGACGCGAAATCCCGTTGACCAAAGAATCTGAGTCCGTTCTTTGCATGAGTATCAGATGGTATGATATTCGAGCAACAAGAACTGGACTCTCTTCGCCGCTGTCTTGGAATACGATCAAAACTCAATAAGACAGTTTGCAGACGAAACTTCTGTACTATAGGAAATATAAAACACTGGCAACATCGGGAATGAGATCAGAATTTGAGAACAATACTATCTCCCTTCAGAACAAAAAGAACGCCTGGACTAGATGGACATGTGTAACATTCTACTCACTGTCTTTTAAAGACTCTTTGAGAACAAATGGTATGCTTGCGCGGAGATTTTAAAAGATAGTCCAATATGTAGCCACGGAGTAAGCAACAGCTTTTGAACAATAAATCAAAGACGTGTTGTTCGTACCATTCGCCGGTAATTAACTTTCTTCCCTAAATATCTAGCCGCAATCAAATTCATAAAAAGCGATGATTACTTCAAAATCGAAACTGGAATGTATGCGAAAACCGGACATGAAAAGATTGATGGGAAAGTCAGTATGATTCGGAACAAAGATACACGCTCGCAGTTTGATGATCCGTTTCCTGCTCGCACTTTCCAAACATCCCAAAACACAGCAAATCAAGCTCATGACTGCAGCAGTGCACAAAAAAAAACTGGCTTAATGATAGCATACATGCTTATTTCTCCTCTCCGGGAAGTTTATCACCCAATTGGCCTAAATCAGAACTATATAATACCGTCTCTCCGACAAAAAACATAACACACGAGGAAATATCGCGGACAAGAATTCATGCTCGCTTTGCAGCCCATAACTAAACAGCGACACAGTATAGCTTCATGTCGGAGCTCTTCATTGAATTGCTAGTCAGGCAATACGAATGCATCATGACAAAGCAAAACGAGCCTGAAAGATTGATCGTTTGGGAGATGAGGACAATAAAATAGCTATTCGAATATCTCTATATTCTGTTCTGCCACTCTCTGATCATAGAGTGTTGAAAACCCGTGGTATTCATTCAGATGACAGATCCGGTTGCCGAAGCCCAAACATCAATAAAACTGCGATCTCCATAAATAAAAGAAAAACCCGAAGAAGCCCCATGAGATGATTGGGTTAGGACAAGAAAGCAGACCTGTTGCAAAGCATGAAATCGTATGTTCCGGACCGTAAAGCTAGCTAAAAAGTACACGGAAATGAGAACGACCTAAACCAAGTCAGATGATTGTGATACTATTCGCTCAATTCAAACCTACTCGAATAATGAAACGGAAGACTGACGGTTCTGTTTCGAATTTTAGATCGAGATATCAAGCCCATAACAAAATGCTGGTGATCAATGGACTCCTTAGAATTTGGACAGCAGCATCCTAATCTCTTCGGTATTCTTGCTTGAATACATAGCAAGAAATTCGATCACAGCCGCAGATGATTACCAATCTGTCGCCTCTATAAGATGTGACCAGCTCGGTGGGCCGAGAACACCTATTATATTCTCTTCACACTTTTGTGGGAATACCAAAATCCTGTCCTTTTTCAAAAGACGTTGCCTTCTCCTCTCTTTCTATAGATACACTATGGCATAAGCATGTCCTTTCCCGGCAACCCAAGAAATCTAAAAGAGCCTGAAGTCAAAGCTATGAATCTGGTGAAAATAATCCAAAAGATAACAGGTTAGCTGTCACGGAGAAGGACATGACCGCGAAAACAACGTGTGACAGAAAACCCAATCGAGGAAGATGTCATGATCGAGATAAGCGGGATTTTGTTTGTAGCTGATGGTATCAAACTGAAGGATGTTGTTAAAGGATGTTAGGGATTCAAAAATGCCATAAAGATTCGGTTTATGGGAGCGAAGTGTTTATGAAAATTTAAAAAAGATGACTCATGAGGAGGTGTCACAGAGACGCGGGCAACGAGACGCCCTCTCAACTGCGGGATGAAATTGCAGAGTTATATTATTGCTGAGCGACTAGAGCAAATGAAGTAGAAGTGGACATTGTTTTTGAGATATATGAGGGGTTGATATTGATAGTTATAATGATTTTCCGTTTTACATGCTACTTATCATCAAGATTTAAACCGAAATTTGTGATTTTGATACACCGTGCGAGCTGATAGCCCAATATTTGGAAACGTCCCTAGTGAAAAGGAACTCGAAAAGCGTGTTGGATTGGAGAATAGAGCATCCTAACGTCCTAGCCAAAAAAACAAAGCACCTGTATCCTTCCCGTAAACCCATCTATTCATATCCACGTCGTTCTCGAATCAAAATTCAGTTCCAATCCAGCTAGAACTAACTGGAAAAGATAACGCTGCTGCCTGCACATCCATAGCCTGCGATCCATGATCCAACCCTAAATTCTGAAACCGTGCTCTACCACCCCTCTTATTGTTTGAAGTGTTTCCGTGTATCTTTCGCTCATGCTCATCCCGCTTATCCTTCCTCGTGAAAGCTTCAACATGTCTTCGACAATCAATCCAGCTACAGGTAAAGCTCGCTTTCCTTTCATGCACTCCCTCATGATGGCGTCGAAGATCATAAATCCGAGTGAATTGTTTGTTGCATCGTTTAAAAGTGCACAGGTATGCAGTCTTGGTGATTGTTCGAAACTGGAGTCCACCGCTGCGGTGTGTAGCGATAGTATTAGCCAGAATGGTTAGAGTGGAAAGTTTGATGCAATCGACCTACCTTGGTTTTCCCATTTCTAAATTCTCGAGAATAGATGTCTCGCGATCGACTTGTTCGGCTGTTCTAAGAGCATCAAGAGACCAAAGAGACCAAAGATTCGGCGAATCTTCAACTTCCCCACCAGACTCGTTGAGGCATTCTGCAGAAGCACCTTGCGCTACAAGGTACGGCTCAGCCTCAAACGAGTTGACACTCCATTCCTGCATATCCCCTGGACAGTAATTTTCCTCTTCAATACGTTCAAAGCAACCTAGTCTAACTTTTCCTAGTAGAACTTCAGTGGTTCCACTCGGTTCTACAGAGAAGGCCGGGCTTGAGAAAATCGGTATATCGGATATGAATCTAGAATAGATTGGATGGGGGTCTTAATAAGAACTGGAGCATGCGCTAACTCGGTCGGTTTGTGTTGGAGTCGAACCAAACTTATCGGTTCAACCATGGGCAGAGCTTTCTAGACATAGTCAATGCAGCCAACACCAAGTAACGGCTCATAAAATTAATGTGCTGTCCATACAGCCTTACCAGTACCGGCCTTCTTCACCTTAGCGCTTACTGAAGAAGGCCGGTACTGGTATAACTGTATGGAGATTATACTGATTCTATGAGCCGTCACTTGATGTTGACTGCATTGGACCCAGTGGCTATCTGGGGTCTCCTCTCCCGTGGCGGTGCGGGGTGCGTCAGCACTCAAGGTATCATGTTCAAGTAGCTTTGTTCAGGCTCTTGTGACCTAAGACGTCAAAGATGATTCTTGAGTACGGGCAATTTTCGTCCCGATCACACCACTGCACATCGCAACATGATCGCCAACATGTGCGAGCCCACCAAGAGTCAGTATATATTTCGACTTCGAGGTGGTACATGTCTAGAAAGAAAGTTTTAGCATAACCTGGAGGAACGGTAATAAGATGTACAAAGGAAAAGATAGAATGCAAGAAGACAATTTGGTGCAAAGCCCTGGTATAGGGAGGCGTATATAATTGAAGGAAATGCAGACATAAAATCTGTCGTGCGGAAAATCTCTCATAGATTTGACCTAGCTTGTATTCTTTCTTCTGATGAGAGTTTATGACTGTAATTGAAAATACATAGAGGGCAGGTAAAGCTATGGGTCACGGGCCATATCAGAAGTAGGATATGTCCGGAACGCGGATTTTGAGCTCGTTGTAGTATCGTTATTAAACCCCCATCCGAGCTATGTCAGTTGCTGTTTATCATAGTCAAAAGTAATTTCAGTGACAGTATAACTTACTCATTGAAGCCGAGATTGTCGTAAGTAGATGATGCTACACTGGACACAGGATTGCCAATAGCTAGGATAGTACTATCGGTCATGGTGCCGAACAGTTCCGCGGGATAGTATGTCAGCGCGACATCCATTGTACTACATGCGCAATCGAGAGGCAATGTGTGGAATGGGCTGCAGTGTAAATCGGTGGGAATAAAATTGTCAACAGGGTCAGTGGAAGTCATTGTCGAAATAGGTTTCGATGAAGAATACCGATGAACGATAAGTGAAGAAAACTACTGATCAAAAACCTTTTTCATGGACAAGCAAAATGGCTGACGGCAATTAAACGAGCAAAGAATTTGAAAAAAAGGAAAGTTAAGGCAACCGGGCGTTCGCCCTCCTCCACCACCCCTCCATGGCCTTGGCGCATATGCAATGAACGCCCTCCAGTAACAACGTCTTCGCCACTCTCATTGGGTGATGTGTCGCTAGTTCATTTTTGGCTGAATGTTCACCGGTGAACGGTGAGAAATCACAGTTGGCAATGCGATGCGCTGGTCCCTTTCGCTCACCATAGTCGAAGAAAATTTAATAGACAGTGTAATCGTGAACACCTGATAATTCGAATGAATCCCGAGACCCATGTGTACCGCGCACCTGTGGTACTACGCTGCCTTGTCATGGCTTTTGATGGTAAGTCGGACTACTCGACTCTTCTGCTTACTGCCTATTACATAAGCAGAACGAAGAGGAGAGGGAATTGGGCAGTTAACTGATAGGCTTTTGAGTGAGCAGTTATTGCAGTAACTGCAGTAACTGACCATGAAAATTTTCCCTGTTTGATAAGCTTTTGGGGCTATCGCGGCTGCGGGAAGGAGGGCAATTGGATAGGTTATTTGTAGTGTAGGACAAAGTAATATTGCGCGATAAACTGCATTAGGTTCAGCTACTGTAGTAAATACGCCTAACATTAGCTGTATCTCTCAATAGCTTGGCAGTAACTGCTTACTTTGGGAGCAGAACGGGTAGTAAGTAGAGCCATCTCTGTCAGTAGCTGGCCACTAAGCTTACGAACAGTAACAGTGACCTACTATCAAAAGCCATGTGCCTTGTGTAGGTGTACCTTGATAAACGATATGGGTAAAGAATGTTTCGTAAGTTCACAAATCATTGAGAAGGTCTCTTATTTCAAAGTGCTTCTGCCACTCTATTAGCATATTACTCTGGTAGACATGATACCCCATGAGTTTAATAGCAGTACATGAGTTCTCTGCTAATACTTGCTTGCTTTATTTCCAAATGCCTCTGATAACGCAAAAGGCTTCCATCGCCATAGAACAATATGGCCTGTCAAAATCTGGGAATAAACAGCGCAATACCATATCGTAGAATTGCGATCAATACTTCACTACATCCCCAGGTCTTTTCGCCTAATACAATCGCATAATCTCCACCCACAACTCTTATGTCTCTCCTCCCACGTCTTAACCACCAACTCCCTCTCTCCACAACGCACGACACCCCTAACATCTCCCACCACAAATCCCTCCCCATCTTCTATCGCTGGCTTAAAAATCACCGGATCAATTGCCACCTCATGTATCAAAATCGTCCATTCCAAAACCAGATCCATAAGCTCCCGCGGAAGCTTGCGCCCCACAGCCAAGTACACACTCGGACGCAGTTCAGTGTGCGCATGTTTCTGCAGCACTTCCAACGTCGTAGCCATATTATCGTGATAGCACTTCCGACTGACGAGCGCCCGCGGCACTTTTTCCATCTCGAGATTAGAACACACATACTCCTTCGCGAACGAGCGGATTTGTTGGCACTTCCCCGCTGTATCGAGCCAGATAGTTCTTTTCGAAGGACGCGTCTGCGCATTCCAGTCCCTCACCTTCAATAAAATCTTCACTAGTGCTAACTCCGATTTCCTTAGCAACGCTTCGAACCAAGGACCTGACGCGTCCGAAATGCGATTATGCATCACTTTAGTGTTGAACGTCATTAGTAAATCCAGCGCGACACCAGGAGCTTCCGGGTCGTGCATTTCGGCTAGACGATGCACTTCTTTGAGAGTGCGCTCGGCGAATGTGCCTCTGCGAGTGTCGAGCCGGAAAGGGATTTCATGAATCTCGAGTTCGTCGAGGACGTTACGGATACTATCGTGGCATCTAACGCTCCAGGGGATAGGTTCGGTGGGTGGGTCGAGATCGAGGCGGCGTTGGAGTGCCTCTGATGTTTCTGGGAGGATAGTTTAGTATGCCGTTAAGGGTTGTTAGTAGGTAGAGGGCAAACCTGGGTTTAGCGAATTGACCGTGGTCCACCACCGCCATTCGGGATCGATGTTTTTCATCATATGCGCATCAGTTTGCTCCAATAGATTGAATTGCTCGTCTATCTTCGCCGTGCATTCGCTAATGATTTCCAGGATTCTGTTATGGTCCGTAAGGATATTGTCGGCCACGAGCGTGGCGTGTGGAGCACGAGCTCGACGGTATTTAGTTAGATCGTGTCGCATGCGAACATCCAGCCAATACCGATAGTCCATTCTATCCTGAAAAGCCAGGAAGCTCTTCTTGAATTCGTCACCGATACGTAGCTGCTCCAGTTGTTGCGCATAATCGTGAAGTACATGGGCGCCAGCTGATTTGTTGGATGACCTAGTTTGTGTGGCGTTAGTACAGATAATTGGGCAGGATCTTTGGAGGTGTGGTTTTGTACTGTTGTTCGGGGTCGTTTAGGTCAATGTCAACGAATCTTTCGTCGGACGGAGGGACCCAGGTTGTTCTCATGATTCCGATTGTGTGGGATGGACGGACGTTTTCCAGCAGACGATTACTATTTATGGTTCCGAGGAAGGAAGGATGTTGGATGTAAGTCGGGTCCACGGGTGCCTTGGAACGTGGTCAAAGCTCAATGCGCTAGACCGGATATAGGCGTACTGTACGCTGTGTATTACTTAGCAACAGGCAGCTCTCGGTGGATATAATCTTGTCATTCTGTGTTATTTGTGTCGATTCTAATACAAGTCAATGGATATACTGTATGAGATATCTTATATACCAAGGTAATCCCCGATGCTACTCCGTTTATGGTGATTTAGTAATTCCACTCTTAGTGTATAGTGTGAGGAAGTAGTGAATTGAGGAGAACTGATTGAATTGAGGGTACCCAAGGGTACCAAGACTATATACGGGAGAGTGAATAGACTATACTACATATGGGTAGCTTCATGGGATAAGTAATCAAGGCACGTGACGTATATCTTCACATATAGTCTCACTGCTCCTGTTCAAGAAGTAATCCTCAAATCAGTTATCCCTTACACGTTGATTTCATAGTTTATATTAGTTCTAATAACAATCATTCATTTAAAGATCAAAAAGCTCCGGACCATTATCTTCCTACCAAGCAGCCTGAAATTATCATTGTTTAAAAATCAGAACCCGATAAATTGCAAATCTAGAAGTGATTCCCACAGATCCTCCCGGTCCAATCCCAAAATCTCCCTCAGATACACATCCACCCATTCCAAGCGCCTCAAATCAATACCCCTCCTTTACCTCCTATCTACACCCTCTGCCCCAGCACCTTCACCTCTGCCTCCATCTTTCCGCAAACCCTCTAATTCAACACCCACCACACCTTCCTCCCTCCCCCTAACCCTCCTTTCATACAACTCGGAAATCTGACTCGGATGCACCAAATTGAACAACCCCAATACCACCACCATCAACGCCGCATCACACGCATACAGATACACCTCCCGACTAAGCAAATAGCCATCCTTCCCTTGTATATATTCCACGAGCCTAAACACACTCCTCACAAGCACCAGCACGCTCGTCACATACAACACAACAATATGCCGTTTCCACGGAAGCTCACTGGCATCCACTACAGCAGCAGCAGTAACAGCAGAAGCAGTAGCAGGACCCTCACCACCATGCGACGCGTAATTCGACGAATTCGGCCTCTCAACCTTGTTACGATGGAACCAGCTCCAACGGCGCCAGAACGCGAGTGGTCGCGCCCAGCGGAACGAAACGTGTTTCTTCACGGGTCTGTCGTGCACGAGACGGTAGTGGAAGACGGCTGCAACGGCGATGAAGAGGCCGAAGAAAGCGAGTTGAGCGAATAGACCGAGGATGATGAGGATCTCGCCGACTTTGATTGCGGCGGGAGTTCGGCCGGATGTGAGACCGCCGCCTGTATGGTACTGTCAGTGAGATATTCTGGAGTGTTTTGTAGGTTGTGAGAGAGATGGAAGACACGCAACGCACCGTTTGATTGGAGATTCAGACTCAGGACGTCGCCCATGACGAATGCCCATGTGAGATGGCGCTGTCGGACCCAGGAGTAGCGCTCGCCGTCAACAAGGAGGATGATGCGGCCGAGGATTATGTAGATGGAGGCTGCGAAGAGCGTGGGGGCGATGAGGATGAAGATGGCTTGGATTAGGAAGGGGGCGA
This sequence comes from Dendryphion nanum, assembly GCA_020744415.1. NCBI lineage: Eukaryota > Fungi > Ascomycota > Dothideomycetes > Pleosporales > Torulaceae > Dendryphion > Dendryphion nanum. Next base: position 272,514 of record JAGMWT010000005.1, on the reverse strand, counting down.
GAATAGAGAAGTTGTTGGCGCGGCTGAAGTAGCGAGCTATGAAGCCTATTACTTCAACTGGTGATGGTTAAGTTTCCGAGTCTGGAGTTTGAGGACTGGGAGAGGGACTCACGGTAGCCACCAAGGATTAAGGGGACGAGATACCAGGTTCGTTTCTTGAAGAGCTGGAACGTGTGTAGTAACGTCGTGGCTCCGAATAGGGCTGCGAAGATGATAGCTAGAGTTGCTGATGGTGTATAATGGAATGGCTTCCATGGTTCCTTTTCCGCCATATTGCCAAGAATTTGACTTTCTTGAGATTATCGGACGAGTAGGGAAATGGAAGGAAGAAGAGATTGGGTTGTCGATTATGATTGAATCTTTACTACGAGAGACCTTCGTCCCCTTTATAAATTTCTACATAATAGCTTAAGGCTCTGCTTGTTGTTTGCGTTGAACGTGCGACTCTCTGTGAGGCGAGGAACTTTTGATAACATTTAGACGAATGCGAAGCGTCAACCGACCAATGGGAGCATTATCTCTAGTCTGAAATTGAGTCTTGATTGGCAGACCGTATGGACCGTATCCAGTGGGTCCGCCAAGGCGATGTCTTTGAATCTCTTACTTCTTCAACTTTTGTAAGCTGCTCCGCACAGTAATGCGCATTTCAGGTACTATACTGTGCCCTGAGTCAAGTGGTTCCTTTGAGAAGGGACGCGTCATTTTCAATTCGTTTTGAGGAACAGGTCGTTCGCAAGCTTTTCCTAATGCAGATAGTTTTGAGAAGAGACGCACCATTGGGATTCGTTTTAAGAAACAATTCGTTCGCAAGCTTCTCCTGATGCGGATAAGCCGCGTTGCGGGTAAGGCAGACTGGTGTGGAGCTCGACAGGGCATACTATCCTCCAACGGGGGATAGGTAATTAACCGAGCACATGGGGAATGTGGTACAATGGCATTTATTGGTATGGTATTTAGTGGTATGACATTTAGTGGTATGGTATTGATTGAACTGTGGAATAGCTTCGATAATTGAAATGAAGAAAGTCGTGGGCATATTGAACGATTTTGTTTAAGCTTCAGATTAAAAATGCGGCGAAGGTCTCCTATCATGAATGCATTGGGGATCCGTTATGCAAATTTCCAAACGGAGGGTCGACAACTCCGCGGTCTCTTTCAAGAATCATACTCAACTGAGCCAACGGCCAATCGAGCCACTTCTGGAGGTCTGGCGTTGCGCTCACGAGTGCATTGGCAGCATGTATGACACGTTCGGGCCAGCCTCTTGTCCACCAATTACTGCGATACAAATTCATGAGAACAGCAAAGTGAGCCAGGACAATAATTACGGCTGGATTGTGAGATGCTGCAAGATCGAGAAATCGTGTGTGGATAAGCGCAGGCCTATCGATGATATCAACAAAAAAAGGTCAAGATAAAGCACAAGGACCAAGACTTACCAGGTCATCCAGACACTGTGAACGTACTTATCATTCGTTTCTGCTTTGGCTCTGAGGCAAGTCATGTGTAAATGTTCTACGGCTTCGACAAAGCCCTCTTGATCAGACTCATCAAGTAGCGTTGCAAGCTCCCGTAAATTTGCCACCTCTTTAAATTCCGACATGTCAGCAATTGGCGCTTTATCCAGATTAGTAACTCCATTAAGCACTCGCGCAATAGTAGGTATCTCGATAAGCCGTGGCCAAAATCCGTGAATAACCACTTTGATCCCTCTCAGCAATCGGAAACAATGCACTAGTGCACCGAAAGGGTCGTCTGGCTCCTGGATCTGGGCTGATACGAGATTGTATGTTACAAGAAGGGAAGAGAGGAAAAACATGGGCACGGCGGTTTCCTCTGTCGGGTTCGGTAACAGTTGACGGTAGACAACGAGTGCGTTCGACATATGTGCGTCTGCCTGGGCGAGTAGCTGCGACCGATCAGCATTGGGGTCTAGTACCACCTTATGCAGAGCGGCGCTGGCAAGGAGTGCGTGGAGAAGAAAGGGATGCTGGAAACCGATCTCGACCACCTCTACACTCCAGACTCGATCCATGTAGCCGAGTTCTTCGTCGTGGAAAAATGATAGTTTCGCGGTCCAGTGATGCAGGAGACGCATGTCGTCAATGGGGAGTGTCGGAGAGAATGCGGATGAAATTAAATCAGGAGTCCGAAAGTTGCGGTGCTCCTGTAGCATCGAGACATGGTACTCTGGGCCTGCGGACTGTGGTGAGTCGTGTGATGTGTGAGATGGTTCGGAGCGTGGGGTCGGCCATGTGCATGCGATGTCTAAGCGTATACAGTTGGCGCATTGCGGGTGAGCTTCGTTACACTTTGAATGAAGTCAGTATCTCATGTTTTCAAGTATGAAAAAAGATGAATCATAGGAAAATGCCAATGGATGTTGTACATGATCCTCCAGCAATGATCCGATTGGTTGGCAACCTCCAGGATGGACTGCTTAACCCCATAAGCCAATTGAGCTAGGGAGTTGGGTGATAGGTGACAAGCACCAAGACTGGAAATTCCAGGGTACGGCATAGAATTCAAAAATTGTAAGACATAGAAATATGTGTGATAGACCAGGCAGCGGTGTTGACAGGGGCTTTGGTGGACGGAAAAGTTCAAGCGAGACTTACTTGCCTTTGTATGTCGTTGTTTGCAAGGATAGCAACCTTTCCGCGACTTTGTGTGCGTTTTGCGCTTGCCTGAAGTTTGTGACATTTGAATATTGTTGTCTGTCGCGAAGTGAAAATGTGAAGTAAGTTGTACTCGAAGCTCAAAGGGCGCATGAAGCTTGATGAGGTTGGCAGATTTTGGCCAATGGCACTAAGACCGATCAGGATTAGATAACCCCATTGTGTCGGGCGGAGCATTCCATCAGCAGTGGCTGAGCGACTACAATGAAGCCCCTGTACTGTTTCGTCATCCTTCATCTCCGACCATCCATCCTCGTTCCGCCAGGCATCTCAATGGTCGACATCGATTGAGGCTTGTTAGTGTGACCTGTCTATGAAAAAATGTCAAGTCCTGGCGATGGATCTCGACCGCCTTCCCAGGCACGGCGGCAACAGCCGGCCCTTCACGTCGATTCAGCAGGGGGATACAGCAGTGTATTCAGGGGGTTAATCGCAAATGATTTGGGACAGTTTACGTTTCCATTGTCCAATCTCGTATTCGCCTCGTTTATTCGTTTACAGCCTGCTTCGTTATTCTCAGTACATAGCCAGACCCACAGGACGATTGATTTTCGCCGATGATTTTCGCCCGATGTGTTGGGAGGCACGATCAAATAAAGTCCAATATGGATCTCACTAACCAATCATGCGATAACAAACAATTCATGAATCCAATTCTTGGCAAATTTCACTCCAACATTTAAAGATAGGCTGATGAAATTCCAACTGCTGACTGTGAAACCAAATCTGGTTAAATCTATTACCAAAGGCAAGTTAGGTAATATAGAAATGACCCTTTCAGAAGTAGTGGGATGACTTTTTCATTATCAAACCACATCTACAGTAGAAAAGGAATCAAACTCCACTTCGCTAGTATTGCACAGTGCCTCATCCATTTACCAAAACACAAGAAGCATCATCCATACAAATTAAAATCAAACAACAAATCAATTTCTCTGGTATATCCCATCCACCTTGCACTATCCATTCATTTCGGTATTCTCATCCATCCACCCCCTCAGTTATAAGCCCTCAACCCCGCCATCTCATCCGCATCCCTCCAACCCTTGTTCTCCCTACTCATCTGTTCCAATGCCGTCTCCTTTCTCTTCTTCTCCGGCCCACCAACTGCAGTACCCCCAGTTTTCTTCTTCTGCGACGCGAAGCGCTGTTCGGCTGCTAGGGCGCGGCGGGCGCGGTCCTGATATCTCTGTTTAGTTGCGATGTTTTTTATAGGGTGTGAGGAGGTTGGGTGGGGTGGATGGGGAGTAGGGAATTGTAGGGGAGAAATACTTCAGCGGCTAATCTCTCTTTCTCTTCTCTCAATCTCCTTGCTTCTTCGGGATCTTCTGGCTCAGGCGTCGGCGCGCGGTTCTGTAGGATGGTTTTTCCCTCGGGCGCGGATTGTGATTGGCCCATTTTCTTTAGAGCTTCTAGAAACAAAACGGGGTTAAATGTTTTTTTTTGTTTTTTTTTTTGGAAAAGGACGGATGTGTGTGCGTTTTGGGTGGAACTGGTGCAGATTGGATTGATGGGTTTGGGTTTCGATGAAGAGAATGATGTGGATATAAGGGGTTGTATGTAAACGAGTCCGGTTGTCGATATTCGTATTCTGACACAAGTACGTTTGGAGTCTAGGGGCGGTGTTTTTGATCGCCGATTCTTTTTGCTTTCTTTCTTTTCCTATGGGCTCGTCGATTTATTTTCTCAATGTGTATGTTGCCAGCGTTGGTGTGTTATATCGTGCTATCGCTGTGCCACATGCACCCACGTTCGTCAGAAAGCCTTTGGTTCCAAACTAATCCAAACTAATCCGCTCTGATAGCAGTTTTTTTCAGCTGCTGAATGTGAATGTATCAATGTGCTTAAAACAAATACGTTTTTTTCACTGTTAAAGCAAAGAATGGAAGCGGGGTTGTTGGTCGTTGATATACCATCGATCCTTCAAGGCAACCACGGTCCGTGCTCGGGACATATTGCTATTTTAGGTCCAGAGCGGAAATTTGGGGTGCAACGGGGGGTTGTGGCGGTGTATCGGCGGACCATCAATTTCGTACCCCAATGATAAACAAAAGTACACAGCACCTACATCCTATGGATCCACATGTAAATAGAATTGGTGAAGAAACATGTACAATTAAATATAAATTCTCCAAAAATGCCAACTTTACTCATTTACATAATACACAAATTTTGTTACAATTGTTCGTTGACGAAAAGACCAGCCATACCCATTCCCGTACCAATGCACATACTCGTCAAAAGAATCTTCTTCTTCTGTCTCCGGGCTTCGCTAAGACCAGTAACGATTTGTCGGGCACCCGTGCAGCCGAGCGGGTGACCCAGCGCGATAGCACCACCGCGCACATTGAGCTTCGCAGGATCAATGTTCAACTTGTCGACGCAGTATACAGCCATGGAGGCGAAGGCCTCGTTTATCTCGATGAGGTCAATGTCGTCGAGGGTAAGGTTGTATTTGGTGAGGAGCTTGGGGATGGCGACAGAAGGGCCAATGCCCATGATGCGGGGCGCGAGGCCGGCGACGGTGGCACCAACGAATTTGCCCATGATGGGCTGGTTGAGCTGTTCTGCCTTGGAGCGCTTCATGAGGAGGACAGCAGCGGCGCCGTCGGTGACTTGGGAGGAGTTGCCGCCGGTGGATTTGTCGCCGTGGGGCTTGAAGGCAGCGCGGATCTTGGAGAGGGCTTCATAGGTGGTGCCGTATCGTGGACCCTCGTCCTTTGTGAGAACGACCTCCTTCTCCTCGCCGGTCTTGGGGTCCTTGACCTTGACGGTGATGGGGACGATCTCGTCGTCGAACCAGCCGGCCTTTTGGGCGACCTCGGCACGGCGGAAGCTCTCGGTGGCGTACCTGTCTTGCCTCTCACGCGAGATGTTGAAGTCGTTGCCGACGTTTTCTGAAGTTTGTCCCATGGGCTGCATGCAGTCCGCTGCGTCTTGGTTCTCAAGGATCTCGTCGAAGAAGGGGCGCTCAAGGCGATCGCCGCCAGCAGTCATGGACTCGACACCGACAGCGAGACCAACTTCGATGGCGCCAGTTGCGATTTGGCCGGCGATGTCTTGGACGGCCTTGAGGCCTGAGGAGCAGAAGCGGTTTACGGAGGAGCCGGCAGTGGTGATGGGGAAACCGGCGCCGAGCATGGCGGCGCGGTTGTAGTAGGCGGCCTTCGAGTCGGAGACCTAGAGGAATTATTAGTATGAGGAGCAGTACAAAGGTAGCTTGTTTGGAAAAGCTTATCCACGTACATTGCCCAGGCAGATATCCTCAACGAGTGCAGGGTCGAGATTGGACTTTGCGACGACCTGCTTCAGGATCTTGACGATGATGCCGTCGAGGGGCGTGTCCTTGAATCCTCCCTTGAAAGCTTTTGTGAGGGGTGTGCGGATGGCGAGTGTGATGACGATGTCGTCGGGGTTTTTGGTGGTACTGAGTGTATTCTGTCAATATCTGTATATCTGTCTACCTTCTGAATTGCTACCCGTTTGATGATGATGATGATGGGGGGGGGGGGGGGGGTTAGAGTGCTGAGTACCGTGTACCATGTACTGAGTACCGTGTACTGTGTTCCGTGTACTGTGTACCGTGTACTGTGTAGGTGGCTGTGGGGAGGGATGTGGGGAGCTGGGCTTCGGAAAGAGCTTACATGGCAGCCAATCCGCTCTTGGCGGGTGAGATGTGGGAGACGATGGACTTGAGACGGTCCGCCATTGTGAAGGGTGCTGTGTGAAGAGGGATAGGATGAATTGAGGGTTGTTGTCGTTGTCGTTGTCGTTGTTGTAGTTGTAGTAGCAAAGAGAGAAAGTCCAAAATGCGGAGCTGGCAGTCGGCATTTATTTAATGGGACGAGACCCGGCGGCGGTGTTGCGGCCTCTGCGGCCTTTGCGGTTCTGCGCGTCTCTCCTGGGGTGATTGAGCCTCGGTATGTCTCCGCAAGCAGCGCTTCTCCCTCGCCTCCGCTCGTCTCCGCTTGCCATTGGCTGCCAGCTTCCGAGGGTCGGTTCGGCCCAGTCTGGCTCGTCACGTGGTCTGCTGGTCTGTGTCCGCCGGTGCTACTCTGCACTCCTCTGCATCCCAGGCGGTCCATCTGTTCCGTGGAATCGGAATGCCTCGATTCGGGACTTGTCGCTCAGGACTACTGTGTAAGCCTTCATCCACCGCCTTGGAATACTAATCCCCCCCTCACGTGCGGTGTGTACCCTTGGAGATGACTAATCTGGAGAAGTGCGGGGGACCAGAAACCTGTTGCACCTCCGACGGACACTCTCCCACCTTGCTCAATGTGCATCTCTCTCTCTCCCCTCTCTCTCTTTCTTTCTTCGATACCTCTTTGATCCATCTTTGTCATCTCTCCTGACTGTTGTCCTCGCGTTTGTCAAGGCTGCCAAGATCGTAGCCAAGATCGTCAGAGAGTAAACCCACACCCACACGGTACAACAACAGCCTCCCCACGCATATCTCTCACCCGCATCTGGGACATTCATCACGACACTTATTTGTCCACGACATGACCAACCTGCATATCTACCGCCTTGTCAATATATTCCCCGATGCAAAGAATGCACCATGACGGCGCAGCATACAGTCCATGGATATGACATGGCCGGCGTGGTGTGTGTGGTGGCGGTACGCACCTTGCAGCTCCCTCATTCTACACCTACACATGTCTCCCGTCTGTCTCCCGATCTCGCCACATGATACAACTGATACAGCCTCCTCCTCGTCGCATTCTACTTTTTGCATCATCAACGTCGGCAAAATCCATGTCAGGCTGTCGAGAGCTTTTCGAAACTGCCATCATACTGATCCGGTCATCCTCGTCCTCTTCGCTTGATGCGCGTTTGCAGTGGAGTCCATCCCTCGTGAATTCATCCAACCGGCCCGTGCGCCTCCTGCACGCCCGACCAGCAGCGTCCTAATCGGGAAATAGCCGCTTCTCTTCTGCTGCTACGAAAACAACCTCCCCAGATTACTTCACTCTCTATCACCACCTTCACCCAGTTTTCTACATAACCGCGCGCTTCTCTCCTCTACCAATCTTTCTGCTGCCCATCATGGACGTGAAAGAGTCTCTCTGGCAACTCTTGCACTATGCTGGGTACCTGCTTCTTCTACGAGTAAGTCCGATATCTTGCTCCCCTTACCTCTCGTGACTCAGGCTAAACCCGTGTAAATAGTGTCTTCTGGTTTACAGCTACCGCCTCTGGTTCCATCCCCTCAGCAAATATCCTGGGCCGTTCCTTGCCAAAATCTCAAATTTGTACGCCGCCTACCATGCTCTCCGCATGCGACTACACCTGGCAGCAGCGCACGACCATGCGCGGTACGGTATGTGCATGAAGCTCAAGAATCATCATTGCTGCGCTGGACATGTCTTCAAGATTGACCCAAGATTGACTGAATAATAGGCTCGGTGATTCGGCACGGACCCAACAAACTTATATTCAACACCGCGGGTGGATTACAAGGTGAACATAGCGCAATCAGTCCCTTTCGGGTGAACCTCCAATACTAACCGGGTGCCAAGACATTTACCAGAATGACCGTATCACCAAATCTCATGTCTATGCCATCACTCAACCCAAACCCGACATCTTCATGATCTTCAATGCTCTTGACAAACGCATGCACCGCTCCAAGCGGCGCATCATCGGCCAAGGAATCAACGACAAGGCCATGAGGCGCTTTGAGCCCGCGATGACTGAGCACATTGATCTATTCGTTAAACTCCTATCAGAGCATACCCGATCGAAAGGGTTCACTAATGTAACTACGTCCTGTAAGCGCATGGGTATGGACGTCGTAGGCCGGCTCGCTTTCGGCGCTGAGCTCAATCTCCAAACCGAGGAAACGAATCGATTCATGATCCGCAGCATGATTGGCGGAAACTACAAGCACAATGTCGAGATGAACGGGTATGTAATACGCAAGATTACTTCCACTATCATCACATCCGTATACATCAAGACGTGGTTGAAATATCTCGCATGGTTGCGGGACATTATCGTCGCCAGACAAAAAGAAGACGTACATGCGAAAGCAGACCTTTACTCTTTCCTTGCCGAAACCAAGGACGATGAAACTGGCAAAGGCTTGTCCCTCGACGAGATATGGTCTGAGGCACAATTCTTCTTCCCCGCAGGTGAGGAATTCTTCTATTCGTAAACTCTTATTTGCCACTAATATTCAAGTAGGTGGTGACACAACTTCTTCCACTCTCAGTGCTGCATTCTTCTATCTCTCCCGCTACCCGGACATTTACGCACGTCTGGCCAACGAAATCCGCTCGGCCTTTACCTCCAGTGAACAGATCCACAATGGCCCTCAACTGGCCTCATGTACCTATCTCCGTGCCGTCATCGATGAGACCCTTCGCATTTCACCTCCAGTGCCTTGCATCCTCTGGCGTGAGGTTCCGCCTAATGATCCCAATCCCGCGCCTATTGTCATCGACGGCCACACTTTGCCTCGCGACACTCAATTGGGTACGAGTATCTACGCTCTCCACCACAATCCAACATACTTCCCCGATCCGTACGTCTTCAAGCCAGAACGGTTCCTCCCTCCAGCAATCCCAGCATCATCACACCCCGCGTTCGCCGCTTTCTCTGTCGGAGCTCGGGGGTGCGCAGGAAAATCTATGGCGTACATGGAAGCGAGTCTTGTTCTCGCAAAGACGTTGTGGTTCTTGGACTTTGAGAGGCCGGATGACAGGGCGTCAGATTCACTGGGAGAGAGAACAGAAGGACACGGCCAGGGAATGGAGTTCGAAACGTGGGATGTGTTTAGTGCGACACATGACGGACCAAACTTAGTGTTCAAAAAGAGGAAAGGGGTGGTGTGAGAATTACAGGAATAACGCACGTGCTATGGTGTAAATGATAAAGACGAAAACATTTGATGCGATAAAGGAATGGAGGTGGGGTCATCGGGTATCAGGGTAAGGATATGGACATTGGCATGAAATCTGTTCGAAAATTCAGAAGACAAACTCATATCGGACGCCAGCATCAGACGGTTTATTTCAGAAGCTAAATAATGATCATATGAAACTAATTAGGTAACGGCAGTAATATTACCTTTCCAACCAACCAAAAAAACAACCCTATTCAACTCTTGCATTCTCTCCCTTGCGAATATTATTGCATCTAGATGAAGATATGCATGACATTTCGATGTAAGATCTACGTACGCACTTGTCTGATGTCTGCAATCGCCGTTTGGGTTCGTTATGAAGAGGACTATGTAGAAAAAGATATTGTTATGAACGTTTTTCGGGTTGGAAGTGGGTGTTGAGATTTTGAAAGGACATCGGAAGTTCGATTTGAAACGAGATATGAGTGGGAAGGATAGTTTAGATTCGACAAGTATAAAGCCCGGTCATAAGATTTTGCAATTTCGATGGAGTCGCGTTCAACCAATCGCTCTATTATAGCTTCAGTATTGAACTGTCCACAGAATTGGTTGTTTCCATTAGTCATATCATTATTTTTGTTGATGAAGAACTCGGATTTTTTCACTGGGTGGCATCATTTCCGTCATTGTGGGGTCAACACTTCGATGGTATTACAGTATGTTCTGGACTCGACTGAGAAGATACAGCGCGAGAAAGCATTGTAGTGGCTGTACACTATGTATCCGATGCAGAGGAGGGTTTACCCGTGGAATCATGAGACTAAAAATTCCCATCACTATGTCCATTCGTTCGTTTACTTAGGCTGCGATCGCTACTCTTTTATGAAGATAATGCTGAAGAGAAAGAGGAATAGTAGAGCTTTGGCGCAGTGTTGTTATTCAGTTCGACTCGAGACAAAGTTTCGCCAATACTTGAGGGTGAAGGTATCATTGACGTTGATGAATTTGCTTATCTATTAAACTGTAATGTGAATTGTTGCTAATGCGGTGAGGTCTGCTAAAGCTACGACAGTTTGGCTGTACACAGGAGTCCATAATGATGTAGTCCCGTTCATGGACTATGTTTATTGTCAAAGAGCCCTACAGCAAGGCAGATTTTCACATTGAAGGAATATGTAGGGCTGTGGCGCGCGCATGATGCACGCGCAAGCGCCTATTGCATCCGCGAGTGATATTTTCAAGATGATAGAACCAACCCTGAGCGCTAGACGATACAGTGATGTGAAGAAGTCTACCAGATTGAGAACTCTAAGACATAGTACTCTTAATCATGAATGCAGAAGGAAAATTCACAGCCTATCGACAAATATTTCAACGGATGACGAGCATGACAAGTACCGCTGGTGCAACGTGAAGTCCGAACTTTGATGATTCCTAAGCTTAGTTGAGTAGGCGCGTATATAAAACAGTGAACAGTGACGATGTCTGTTCTCAAGCCAATGATGTGCGAGTTCGATGGGGCTGAGGTGCTGCTGTGCCGTATCCGCGCGGTGACCTGTGGTGTGATGATCCGCCACAATCTAAGCGCTGTGATGTGCCGTGTATCTATCTGGGAGAGGAATAGAGAGCGTTGTGAATCAGACAAAACGATTCATATACTACAGAGCTAGTTGTAAAGGGTTTGCGGGCACACGTAACCTTTCAGCAGTACCATATATTCTAAGGTTTTGTACTCAAGGGAGGGGTTGTGTTCGAAATTAAGAGGGGGGTTACAATTCACGATTCACGAAGAGTATTAAGATATTTATTAAGCAGAAACGTTCAACATCAATTTATACCTACCTACAGTGTATGGTGCACATGTTCGAGAACGAATATCGAACGTGCATGTGGTCAGTGCGAAGATTATACGGAAGGCAGTGGACAGCCACCTACGAAGATAGTATATAACCAAGGGGGAGAAGTTTCTACTATGGAGCTATATTTAAACAGAATCCACCGTCATGATGCTGATTGGTGTGCATGCACGTTAGGAAATCTTTTCACACACTATGGATGCCAACTTGCCAAGAAGGAAGATGTTTGAAACTGGGGCTCATACGTGCTGCTGTGCCATAGTACGCCTCTTTCTGCATCGACACGTGATCTTGAAGATGTTGATTGGACCTTCCACCTGTTTTTCATGGTAGCCGATCATGCATCTTGCTAGACGGGGTGGCATTGCGGTGATACAGCGTAGAATCTTGGACATCATAAGGTAGGTTCCGCAGTCGCTTCGCCGCGAGGACGAAGAATCAAGCATCGACTGCGGCGAGACTTTGAAAAGATATAATATGGTATTCAAATGTAGGAAGGAGAAGAAGAATAACGAAGTATCTGAGCTCAGCATTTCATTCCAATTCTCTTACTCTTCTCTATTATCAACTCTTCTTTCCTTTTTGTTGCCGTAGTTCATACACCATTCGAACAACATGCGCAACTCTTACCAGTTTTTAGCTTTTTTCCTACCTCTGCTGGGTCCCTTTGCGAATGCACTTGATCTAGATACAAATAACGCAGGTTAGTTACACATTGAACTCGCTGCAATATCTCACTAACATCCTAAGACTCAATTCGATCGGTCGCCAAAACAATCGCTTCCGGGGTCTTTTCAGCATACAACAACGGTGAAAGCATTATTGTAGCAGACAGAGGTCGAATCGATAATGGCGAGGATGAGGACGCCTATAAACGAATGGCTATTGCCTGGAACACTTTTATCGATTATGGTCACTTGACCGGAGATTCTCAGTTTGCAAAGAACGCAAGCGTAGCTCTTGTTTCGCAGGGAGGTCCTGAGAATAATTTTCTACCACCATCATTCAACAAACCAGGCAATGAGTCGACAAGCCTCTGGGCTCTCGCCGCGCTGAGTGCTGAAGAAGCCAATATCGAAAAGGGTGCTGTTACTCCCAAGTGGATCGAATATTCGAAGAACATTTTCAACACGAAAGCAAAACAATGGGATTCACCATGGGCAACATGTGGTGGGGGATTGAGCAGATACAATAATGATGACGGTACAAATAAGGACACCGTCAGCAGCGGAGGATTTTTCGTACTTGCAGCTCGCCTCGCCCTTATCACTGGTGAAAAGAAATATGCAGATTTCGCAGATAAGATCTATAAGTGGTCCGAGGATCAAAAACTGGTCTCGAGCGAGAACGGAACAGTCTGGCACACTGCACAATTTGTTGATGACAAATGTGTTGTCGAAGAAAATTCTCATCGAAGCCCTGTTTCTCAGGGACTGTACGCTGAAGGGGCCGCTCTTATGTACAACTATGTAAGTCGTTCCTATTCTACTCGGTGAAGCTCATAAGCTTACAACATATTAGACCAAGGGCGGGGATATCAACATCTGGAAAGGCAGAGTAGAGAAACTGGTCAACGCAACTGATTACTTCCTTCTCGGTGGCAACCTATTTCTGAACTTGGACTGCCCCAATCAAAATCCAGGATGTATCAACGACTTTGACGGCGATAGAGCTGCGGGCATTCGCGCTCTTGCTCGCTCGGCGGTTTACGCCCCCTTTCTATCGCTCAGAATCAGGGGTGTACTGTTAGCAACCGCATTCAATGAAGCGAAGGAGTGCACAGGCGAAGGCAAATTCCTCACTTGCGGGAAGATTTTGCTCGGTAAGGACGAAGAACCTGTCCGGAAATCTGTCAGTCAAGGAAATATCCATGGGGCCCTCTCTGCCTTGTCCGCTGTACAGGCTCTGCTTTACCAGGAATCAATGAGGAAGGGCACCAAACCATTGAACACAACTCCGGAATCAAAACCACAAGACAAGAACAATGCCAGTGCGGCTAGCGAGATGGCGATAACATGGACTGGTATGGCTCTGGCTGGACTTGTGGCAGTGTTCGGAATTCTCGCATGAGAATGAATCGGTGATTGGGTTCTAGATCAACCTAGAGGTAGCAAGATTAGGAAGGTGTTTTGATAATGGTAGGGTTGGTGGCGCAACAGGCGTAGGCCTGGCTGCGCACATATCAGACCGAGTGCGCATTAAACAGCATGACGTCTCTCAACGACGGAGGCAGGTGACGATATATTGTTTTATTGTTCTATTCTCCTTCATAAATATCTAGCACGCAGTCGTTTTGAATTTGGCGTTCGCAAAGAATAGAGTTTGAGTGGATTGTTGTTCAATAAAAAACTGCCTTGCGTCTCTTGCACTTGCGATCTCTTTACACAGCCACTCCAACATCCATCCTTCGTGGCTGCGCATGTTTCGCATTTATCCGGCAGTACACACTGAGGTATTGCATCAGCCAAGATTGAGTCTTACTTCGCTGTTCCCATTTGATATAAAGTGTACACCTGCAAGCTGCGCAAAAGCGCGACTAGTGCAACAAAAACATATCACGTTGCAAACAGACTCTGTTCAAACGTTCGAAAACACTTTTAATCCTTCGGTAGTGCAAGGTTACCGCCTAATTTTAGCGCTCGGCCGACATTTTCTCCATAACCACGACTCGAACACTCAAACATTTCGTAATGGATAACGCAGACATTTTCGGTTCTCTCTCCGCAGGTCGAGGTCCTTATGGTGGTAAAAGGGGCGAGACCCGAATGGAGCAAATGAAAAAGAATATTGTTAAAGAGTGGGAAGAGGACCAACGTACGCATCATCCACCAACTTCGTCCAAACAACTCTCTAACTTCTCGATGTAGGCAAGAAAGCGGAAGCCGCTGCAAAAGCTGGTGGACACGGCGAAGTGACCAATACAGTCGGCGAAGACACAAAGGCAAAAAGAGCAATAAATGTCGAGGAACAGTCCATTGCAGAGAGCAAATTGACAGTCGAGGGCGATAATAAACCAGAAATTAAGCAAAAGAAGAGCTGGAAAGACGGGTTAAAGAATCTCATTGGAAAATAGAACACGGGAAGGTCACACGTTTGATACATATAAGTGGCGCATCTAGCGGGCGTTTGGGAGCTTTCATCATGTCTCCTTTCAATATCCATTTCTAGACGGTGCAGTACCATATCTAGCCTCTATCACATCATATCTCTACAGACTCCTCTCGATCTCTGCTATTTCATCCATGACTGCCCTCACGTTTGCTCGTACCGCATCTCCAACCGGGACGTACGGCCGCCTTGGCTTCAGCTTCTCCTCAGCATTCTCAATCCCTGCCAATTTTGCAGTATATAGGCCCACTGCGTACTTTGTAGTGGCGATACCCGCCTTGGTAGGGCTCTCCGCGAGCGCAGCCCGACGGTGCAACTTCAATGCTTCTTCCGTCTTTCCACTCGTGTACAGTTCATAGATTCTTGAAAGAGTCTTGGGGAAGATGTTCGCAAACGATGCTACACAGCCTGCGCTTCCCACTGCCAGTCCCGGGATCAAGAAATCGCTCTGGCCTCCGAAAGTGGCGAAGGTAGTAGGATCTAGTTCCGTAGTGAGTCGTGTGATCTTGGAGACGCTTCCACAGGTCAGTTTGACACCGACGATTTTTCCGGGATTGCCCTTCGCAATCTTGGTGATGGTCTCGGAGTCGAGATCCATGCCGTTGGAGATGCCAGGGAAGTTGTAAATTACGAGCGGGAGATCGCTCTTCTCGGCAACTTCATCGTAGTAGTCCTTTACAATGTCTTTGGTCGTCGCCGCTCCATAGTATGCGGCGGGTAGTAGTAGTCCCCAGTCTGCACCGGCTTCTTTTGCATCGTTGATGTACTCGAGGGTCTGGATTACTGAGAATCCGCTAACACCAACAAGGAGCGGGTATTCGGCGCCAACGGCTTCGCGAGCGCAGGCTATGAGTGCTCGTCGTTCTTCCCGTGTGAGAAGGAAGGCTTCAGCATTGGATCCGAGTACGACTATCCCGCCCAGTCCGGTTGTGGAGAGATATGTGAAGTACTTCTTTTGGGCTTCGAAGTCGATACCCCCAGTGGCGGGGTCGAAGAAAGTTACTGCGGGGGCCCAGACACCTGAGGGTGGGATGCTTACGGGAGGCGCCATCTTAGAAATCATTTTCAAAATGTTTCAAGGGGTATCTGAATGCAAAACGAAAAGACAGAATTTCTCCTGGAGGAATTGAGATTGAAAGAAGTGCTATGTTCGTTGGGATATGATATATGGGCAAGTAGGGTGGAGGAGTACACGGAAAAGCACACCAAAGACGGCAGAAAGTTCCGACACCTGTCCGATTTTGAGGTTAGGGCCGTGCATTGCCGTCCTTCTCCGGTTACTTCGAAGACGATTATCGTACTAATCCGGCTATGTGCTCGGAAACACTTAGTTATTCCCTTTTGGCTAGTGTAGTTTCGAATAGGTATATAAGTAATAATTGTCCGATGTGCGGGGGCGCATGATCTGGGGTTCTTTTGATTGAGCTACGGTGCAGATGATAGGCGGAAAATTCTATCTTAGAGACCTCGGATGTCAATCCTCCACATCGACGCAGGTGAGAAAGAGATATGTACCTGGGCAATTATAGATCGTTCGGCTATTACACAGAGATAAGAATCTGTGATGGAAGCGACAACATCTACAATTGATCAGTACGGCATGAATACGTTGAGTGAGAATTATGAAGAATCAGCCATGTCCGACTGTGGAAAACTTGTGTGCATACTGCGAGATGCAATTTTTTGAATGCAACTTCCAGACTACTAAATGATCCCCTACGCGATACCAACGGTTTGCTAAAATCGGTCCCCCTCTGCTCTGTTTGCTTTATTCAGGCTACACTCGAGGTTATTTGCTTGCGCAAGGCACCACCCTGTGCTGCGTTACGGGGAAGGGAATGTCATGCAATGCTCTGCCTTCCTTGTGTTATAACTGAACCTTGGATGTCCTCAGCTTCAGCCTGCCCTCAGGGCCTCATCCATCTTCCTTTCATCCTTCAACATCAATATCCGACCATTACAATCGCCTAGCGCTATCTAGAGTCTTCTGAAAGGGATTTATTTTTCGTGCCCATAGCCATAAAGACTGTCGCGATGCGTCTTCTCCAGTGAAATGCTAACGGAGCCTTCAACTTTCGCGAATTTACGATAGCAACATCCCGCAACATGCCATTCGTTCACATACCTAGGAATCAGACGGTGATGGGCTCATTTTCAAAGATGTCGTGAAAGGAAGAGGCAAAGAGTAGTATGCAATATTACGATGTGCGAGTAGCTGAATGCGTGGTCTTACGTCATTCGGAATCGGATATGCTAAGTTGGAGTTTTGTGCCCAACAGGCTGCAAGGAATGGCTTGAATACTTCTTGGTGAGTAATTCTGCGAATTCTGTCATCGTTTTATTGACAAAGCTAGCGGCGCCGAGTTGTCAGGAGCGATCAATTCCATGTTATGGTAGTACAAACATTCAAAGAAATGTTGCGTATATCTTTCAGGTATATCTATCAAACCCTTAATTTATACTGTCGATTTTTGTCTCATGGAAGATCAAAGTTTCCGGCTTATTGAACAACCCTAGAGAAAAAGCTCCAGATGAGTTGCTAGTTTACAATAGACTGAACTCTTCAAGAACTTCTAGCGCCGGTAATATTGGAATTCCTTTCCGCTGAAAGCCAACCCTGGACAACAAATAATCCCTGGAACTACTGGTTCACGAGATTATTAAAACTCTCGTTGGTGCTCTTCTCTGGGATTACTTCTTTTGATTGATTATATTTCCCGGATAGCATGGGCTGAAAACCGATAGATACGATGAGGTGAAGACGCAGCATATTATGTTCTCGGTATTCTCAACGTCCATATGCCCCATATATATGAAGAAGAACGGGCAAGCGCCCTGAACAGACTAAGAAAGGAGATTGGTCCTAGGAAACGGAGGAAATTTTGCTCCGCAGTGGGTGCAATCATGAGAAATGAAGTAGGTGAAGGAAGGGACTGAAGCAAGCACCTTTGGCATAGGCATAGATCGGCGACTGCATCCAAAAGTTACTTATAGGCAACAGGATGTTGTCGTAACACTGATAGGTCACCTGGCGACAACAGGGTATCCTCCGTTATACACATTTTAGACCGCAATGTGGCTTTTAGTTAGGACGATTGAACGCCTTTTGCTCGAACTATTGATACTTTATGCTTATAAAGCATCGAATGGAGACAAATATACGTTCTGGGCAACTTCTAATGGGGATGCGAAAAGGGTGAAATATTTACTCGAATTTGAAGTGGATCGGAATGAACGAGATTTTTGGGCCTTCAAGCCGCTCATCTGGGCGGCTGCCGGGGGTTATACCGATGTAGTGCATTTACTACTGGCAAAAATAGGTGAAAGAATATGGGGTTCAGGGGCAAGATGTCTTCAATAAGAAAGATGCTAACCCGCTGTATATCTCGCCACTATCGATAGCTTCCGGCCGTGGGCATACAGATGTGGTGATATTGTTGCTCAAGGCTGCTGCGCACAGTGCCACGGAGCTAACAAATGAACCCGGACGAGCGATGAAGAGGGCCCAGGCGAGAAAATTTGCGGATATTAAGAAGCTTCTTCGAGAGATAAGAGAAGATGAAAGAATAAAAAGAACGAACTTTGTAACAGCGGGAAAGAAGAAGATGGAAATTGTGGTAGTAACAAGGCGGTGACAACAATGTGGCTTTCTTGGGAGTGATCATGTGTAGTGATTGCCAATTGAAATTAATCAGTACAACAACAGGCAAATTCTCATATAGTGTCCGAACAGAGTAACAAATTATCCCCCCTTTTCTCTGTATTGAATCTGGTCAACTGCATCATGCTATAAGAAGTTTCAATTTTCACATTTGTTATGCATTCCAATGTTACAAAGCCGCATTCGTCAGATCGAGAACCCTTCTTGACTAATACAGTAATGTAATTCCAAGCCATCGGGGGCTTGACACCCCATCCGCAGAAATGCCAGAACAAAACAATCCTTAGTCTGCATGCATCTTCACTCTCCTCAAACAGAACCCCTCCGCTTCCTGACCCCCAGCCCCTCCCCCAACGTCCCATACGGCACATCCCTCCTTGCATGTCTCCAAACCAGCCCCTCCCTCTCACCAACCACTAACCCCAAATGCCCATTCTCCACCTCCCTAATCCACACATTCTTCCTCCACGTCTCCCTCGCATCCACGCCGGCACACGTATTCTGTAACTCCATCGTCGCCTTAGAATTAATCAACAATGCCGCAAACTCCGCGATCCCGCCCCAGGCCGAACTCGTCCATTTAGTCATGTAGAAGAAATCGTAGAAGGCGTAAATGAAATAAAGGAGAACGAGACCAAGATGAGCGAGTAGGATTATGATGCCGAAGTAGATTGTTGCGGTGCGGAAACCGTAGCCATAGCCGTACCGTTGGATGGAGAAGGTCCAACGGTTTTGATACGGAGCGAGGGAGGCTGTGGTGAGGTTTCTGGAGTTGAGGAGTTGGTTGAAGCCAGCAAAAGCAGTGAGTGGAGTAAGGGTGGAGTGGGTATCATTCACGGTGTTGGTGATGATGTCGCCGGTTTTGATGGAGTAGGAGCGCAGGCGCGCGAGAGCGTCGGTAATTTGGAGGCTGAGAAGTGTGGCGATGGTGTTCGAGGCGTGCGTATTGAATGCGATGCTGTTGATTGTGCCTGTTGAGGAGTTGAGGAGATTTGCGATGCCTGGCGTGAACATGAAGTACACAGCCTGAGAGCCTGTTTCGTTGAGTTGCTGAAGTGTGGCGTTGGCAGAATCTTGGCGGTCGAGGGTGATGTAGGGGGTAAGGAGCCAATTGAATGCCGGTGACGTAAGATTGCCTCTTACAGTGTCGACGTTCATAGCTTCGGTCCATTGTGTAGACAGCTTGAGGGCAGGAGATACGCCAAACTTTTCCATATCATCCTTATAATTTGCTTCCGTTCCACCAGTCTTGGGCTTCTGAAACAATAATGGGTCCGTAACATTATGTGCAATGTGGGCGTCTTGTGTTGGATCATAAGTATGTTTAGAACCAATCCATCGAGCATCGATGGAGCAAAAGTGAATAATCGCAGTTTGAATTTCGACATTTTGACTCTTTACGTACTGAGTATATGGTACTGTGACCATGGCAACTGCAGACAAATTGCTCTTTTCCGGAGGCTCCAGCCATGTCAGGTTAGTGGTGAGTGATTTCCTGATCGAGATGCGGCCAAGATCGTCGAAGAAGAATTTCTGAGGGACTTTATATTCGTAGTCGTATAGCCAATCTGGCACCGGGATCGCGGATGAGTTGGTAGTGGAAAAGTTGTTTATGTCCACATTGTCTTTAGCACTCCCATCTCTTGTTGTTTTTCCTCTAATATTTTCTAAGGAGTATCCTGTACATTGAACCTGTACTAGTGGTTGCCGCGTTGTTCGGTCAGAAATCTCCAGTCTAGGTCTTAAAACATCCTCAACGGGGAATTTGCCTGCACGAGTCTGATCCCAAAAGGTTCCCATCATACCGGCGACTGCCTGACTGACAGACGTGGCGATTGCAACGCCCGAAAACTCGTCTGATGATTCAGTCAGGCGAGACGTGACAAAACGCTGAGCGGTGGACACGCCGTCATTCATGGATATATTAGCCTGAGAAGAAACGGTAAGCATAATGCCGATTTGATTGAAAATAAGTGACTAACTTGTGCAGCATCATTCGAGTTAGATTCAGTCCACGATGCGAATTGATCATAGCCACCTGCGGGACAGCCATTGAAATTTATAGCCTCGGTGGAGAAGCATAACGCCGGTGGATATAGGTCGATGTCGGCCGGGGACAGAATAGTATCGTTCATAGTGACTTCCAACGGCCACCAGTAATCGTCGTCAAAGTCAAACAGCACTGGCATCGCTTCTTCGCCATAAGGATGTTTCATCGGCCACCAATCCAAGCTAGGAACCAGAGCAATTGCGGATGCAGGCCCAAATGTGTTTGCCAGAACCGTAAACGACAAAATCAATAGACTCAATGTCATGAACTTCTTATGGAATCCAGACCAGAAGGCCGGGCTCAAAAGGTATTCAGCGGAGCCCACGCTGTATCCTGCGGTCATCATACCAAAAGGAAGTCCTCTCTTCCCTATCAGTCGGTTTCGCACCCGATGCATGACCATAGCTCCCAGAGATCCTACCAGCAGGACCTCATGAATTTTCGCGATGAACTGGAGCAAGTTGAGTAACTCGTTGAGACTGATACTCGGTCCTCTCCAGTGAACTTTATCCGAGTCGGAATCATTGTCGAACCAAAAAATATTCCGGAAGGTAAGTTGCACAATAGCGATAGTCATAGCACTTGGTAGAATATGGACGATGAGACTGAGTAGGAAAGGCTTCAGATTTTTCTCCAGTGGGACATTGGGCTTCTCGATCGAGGCTTTTGAGTCCAGAAAGATGGATGTCGGTCGCTGTAATATCAACGCCTCTGCTGCTGGCTTCTCATCGGCGGCCGGTGTTCGTATCTCTGGGATCTGTTGCTCTGTTACATCGACATCTCCAAAGCGTCGGTCGTTCTCTTCTTCTACATCCGGCCCTCGCGACAGTAGCTCATAGCTTTGGGAATCCTTTGTCATGGCTACGAATGCTTGTGTTTATCGCAACAGCACCAGGAAGATAATGAAAACAGATCACGACCAAAAAGACCGTAACAAAAATCGAAGAAAGACGAAGCCACATCCTCAACCGGCGTACCAACTTTAAGAGCACCAAGCATCCGGGCATCAAATTTGCCTCTCTACATCCGCTGCAAGCCACCGTTTCTTTTGGGAAAGAGGAGTATTCGTATTCGGTATGCTGGCAGGGGTCTGCAGGCCTTGCAATGCTTAGCGACGAGTCCAGAGGCTGAATAATTTCGCAGATGGGGGCCAAAATGTTTCGCTTGACGCGCAGAATCCATCATTGACATGGGATTTTGTCTTTCGCAATCTGTTTCAGCCACTGAAACTAGAGGATGCATATGGTCCGACTTCGGCGTCACCACTGCCAAAGCATGTATAGATCTTGCCGCCTCCATGCTGTGCCCGGGAAGACGACTTCAAAAATTGGAACAAATTCTTTCGTGTAGGGTAATATTTAGATTCCACGTGTCGACGGGTGCTGCCGCGGCTAGGTATGTAACATAGTTTGTGTCATGTGTACCTGCAGCTCCTAGCAGTGGCTTGCAGTTATCTCCATTCTATTCCCATGACTTGTTAGTTTAAATTCGATGCAATTCTCTCTACCATCGTTTAGTAAAACAGCACCAAAAATCACTCCTAGTGCCAAGTTCACTCTTTGTTTCAGCGGCGATAACGAACAACTATCGCCGGCATGTCAATAAAAGGGAACTGGATCTACTATCAGATCATGCATGCGATGTGTGGCGGAATCTCGTGATATGTAAGTCCTGGTGTAGTTTACCCCTTGTCCAAAAATAGAAAGAGGACCAAAATGTAGTCGGGGCTAATGAAATATTGTGTAAGCATGCTGGTGGAGCAGCCTACGAATCGTGATGATGAGCAATCCGATTCTGTAAGATAACTTAGAAACGTTTGGAATATGAATTAGTGATGGAATCTCTCGTTTGAATTCGTCAACAAAAGCGATTTTAGCTTATTCCCGGACGCTGATATTATGTAACCATATCTTTCAAAAATTAGGATTCAAATGTGAACCAACTTCTTTCGATGTATCAGATCTTTAAGCATACAAGTACAAAATATGTATTCAAAACTAGTGAACCTTCCCTGTACCCCCATCTGCATCGAGAGTTTTACGTACAGCGTCTTTACGGGATATTGCCATCTTGCTGATCGCATCGGCGCCTTTGTTGACTTATGTCGCTTTACCGCCCATGTGACCTTTTGCCTTCGTCGTACTAAACAACTTCAACTCCCTCGAAGGCTGTGAACTTGCACCTTCAGCGATTTTCGCAATTGAAAATCTGCTGGACAAGATTGGTCAAAGGAGAATGCGAGGCGTATGACAGTAGGTTCGAGAAAAGACCGTTCTAGTCCCAGGCGTACTGTCCAATGCAGGAAAAGAGGAAGATCGAACCTAAGCACTGTGTCCGTTTCCCAAAATGCACGAAAGGCTTTTTGTCTAAGAATATCCTAGCACAATCTAACGGCTTTTTTGCCTATGAATACAACTAAATCTTTCCCCCTCATATACGCTAGACAGAACAATATTCCGCAGCGTCATGGCCTATGCGCAACTTTAAGCGTTTTAGCGATAATTGCGAATCTAGTTTTTTCATCTTTCTATACTCTAAATAGAATTCCCGTAATATAAATCAAGACATTTCCAGAAGTAAGACCCAAAACAATCCATGAACTATTGGAGATATTTTTCCAAAACATAAGAAATCCATACGAAAAGGACGCCCTAAAATTTAGTCATGAGATTCATGTCATAAGTTTTCTGTGGACACGAGTTCGCTAATTGTACCTGAATACCTAGAACAAACTTGCAACAAATAGGTTTCGTAGGAAAATTGTATCTTCGTAGGTAAAAACTCCTCGCACAACATCAACACTCATACCTACCATATCATTCCATATGTCCCTATCACTACAGCTTCGACCTCCCCAGGGCCTTAACAACCTCCTCCGCCCCTCTCTCCCCCGATTCCAACGCTCCCTCCATGTACCCCTTCCACTCCCTCGCAAACTCCGTCCCCACAAAATGCAAATTCCCCACTCTCTTCCCATACACATCCGCTAGCCCCGTCAAATGTCCCAGAGCCGTAACTGGCACAAGCGCCCCCTTGCTAAACTCCTCTCGCATCCAAATCTGCTCGAAGAACTCAATCGGTTTCCAGACTTCTGACTCAGGGTCGCAGGCATAGACTTTGGCGAGTTGGGTCAGCACGACGCGGCGCCGTTCGTGTGGGGGAAGCAGCGACCAATCGCGCCCGAATTGTCCGTTAATGAAGCAGGTTAGGGAGAATTGGCGGGCAGGGTCGACACTGGTGTCGCGGGCGAGGTTGACGGGACCGTTGTAGGACATGAAGAAGCCGTTGTAGCCCGAATCGCGCCACCAAGGGCGGTCGTAACAGACGATGGCTTTGTTGTAGTCGCCGAGTTTGGTGGAGTTGGAGATTTGTTGTAGGCGAAGGGGGAGGGGTGGGGAGATATTGAGGTCTTTGTATAAGGTGGAGGGGAGGGAGATGATGCATTTTCGGCCTTGGTAGATGTGGCCGGTTCTGGTGGTTATGGAGACGTGGGTTTGGTGGTCTTGGATGGATGCAACGGGGGAGGAGAGGTAGATGTTGCTTCGACCTACGAGTTCTGCAATGTTCTCGATGATTTTCATGGTTCCTTACGGATAATGTGGGTTATAACACTTTCAACATATTTGGACGGAACTTACCAGTCTGGTATCTCATATATTGACCACCTGTCTTATCGTCAGCACGAATAGCCAAAAGGCCATGGTTTCTGCGGCAGTAGTCTATGAAGAATGCAGAAGATTGTTCATTAGATTCTACACCGTGCATAACTTGGCTCCAGAGATTGACCATCGATGCGGTTTTCTGATTGGCGCCAAGATTTCGAACATACTGGTCCAAAGTAACGCTGTCTTGCTCCTTGGACGGTAATCCAGTTTTCAAGGACTCCGCTTGGATGTGATCGCGAACCATTTCAAGATTCTTCTTTTCCTCAGCAGTGAACTGTAAACATAATTCGTTAGCTCCAGTATTGAAAAAAAAACCCGGAGCAACAAACATCAGGAGTAATTCCAAAAGGAAAGGTCAATCTCTGATCCGGCTGTGACAACATAACTGCCTGGCCTTCCAAGCGCTGCGTGACTACTTTCAAGTCGAATTTCTTCGTATATGCCCAAATTCGTTTCTGCATCGAATCATTGACCCATGCGGCCCCGAGATCAACAACGCCCCGACCGGAAGCCAGTGGGACGCTCCAGACTTTTCCACCGACGCGATCTCGAGCTTCAATTACAACGACTTTGAGACCTGCATTCTGGGCGGTGAGGGCAGCTTGTAAGCCACTAAAGCCAGCACCGACAATGACAACGTCAAACATGTTCGCTGTAAAGTGCAATGTCCTTTTGGAAAAAATTGCCGTCGATGTGTAGAGTTGCTTTACGGGAGACGATAGACTTGGGCAACCTTGTTTGGGTAGGTTGATTGTTGAGCAGTTTGGAAAACCTTGATTGTATTTTAATCTAGCAGCTGGTAATGTAGGGGATATAGAATCCGATGTAGTCAACACTAGCGCCGCTATAAGAGGAAAAGTGTGGCGGCCAATCAATATTACAGATTCCACCGCGAACTCTTTCCCAAAGCGGTTCGTCTACGAGCCATAAACAATATGCGCCCACTTGCCTAATTCCAGAGCTAGCGTACGTGGTCTTGGTTATGTATTGTGAGTAAATATTATCTGCTAGAGAGCCTCGACGGGTCCTTTCAAGACTCACTGCATCTTCCACAATGACTATCTCCATTACAGTGCCGAAACTCAAAGATCCGGCACTTTTCGTCGACAAAAACTATATTGATGGGAAATGGCAAGTTTCCCAAGGTGGAAAGACATTTAATGTGACCGGTATGTTGTTCAATGACATAAAATCGATCTTCGCGTCTCTAATCAATTTTTAGACCCTGCTACAGGCCAATTCATCGGAAACTGCCCAGAAAGTACCGTAGAAGATACTCAAGCTGCCATAGAAGCAGCTGCAATTGCTTTCCCAGCATGGAGATCCAAATCGGGACGTGAAAGAGGGCGCATATTACGACGATGGTTCGAGTTGATGCAGGAACACAAAGACGACTTAGCCACACTCATAACATGGGAAAATGGTAAAGCTAGAGTCGACGCAGCGGGTGAAGTACAATTCGCCGCGAGTTTTCTCGAATGGTTTTCGGAAGAAGCAGCACGTGTATACGGAGATGTTGTTCCACATAGTAATGCGCAGTTGCGTGTCCAAGTTGTCAAAGAACCACTTGGTGTGTGCGGACTGATAACGCCTTGGAACTTCCCATTAGCAATGGTAAATAAAACTAATACTATGTAAACTTTTCGTAAGCTTATACTGAGCAGGCGACACGGAAGCTTGGCCCAGCTCTCGCGGCGGGATGCACAGTGGTACTGAAAACGGCAGGAGAAACCCCATTCTCTGGAAATGCTCTCACAGTACTTGCGGAGCGCGCTGGTGTCCCTGGTGGGGTGTTCAACGTCGTCACTGCGCTTGAAAACACGCCAGCAATTGGAAAATACATGTGCGAATCTCCGATCATGAGAAAGATATCTTTTACTGGATCCACGAGAGTTGGCCAAATCTTGATGCGACAATCCGCGAATACCTTGAAGAAATTAAGCCTAGAACTTGGCGGTAATGCCCCATTCATTGTATTCGATGATGCGGACCTCGACCTGGCTATTGCTGGTACCATTATAAGTAAGTTCAAAGTCACAGGCCAAACTTGTGTATGCGCCAATCGAATATATGTGCAAGATGCACTATACGACCGCTACATAGCCAAGTTACTTGGAGCCGTCCAACAGTTCAAGGTCGGATCTGGATTTCAGTCCGATACTTCCCATGGTCCACTGATACATGCTGCTGCTGTCAACAAGGTTCAAAATCACGTCAAAGATGCCATCCAAAAAGGGGCTTGTGTTGTAATTGGTGGGAACCAGAAAGCGTCTCTGGGTGAGTTCCGAAGCCCGTCTTGTGGTGTAATGCTGATTCGGATAGGGCCAAATTTCTTCGAGCCAACCATATTGACCAATGTGACTGATGTCATGGAAATCGCTAGTGAAGAAACATTCGGTCCTGTTGCGCCCATCTTTCGGTTTTCGACAGAAGACGAGGTGATTGCAAGAGCAAACAAAGTGTCCGTCGGGCTCGCTTCGTATGTGTTTAGTCAAGATATTGGCAGGATAGCAAGGGTTTCGGAGGGCCTCGAGGTTGGAATGGTTGCAGTCAATACGGGAGTGATATCAGATGCCGCTGCTCCATTTGGAGGAGTGAAACACAGTGGCCTTGGACGCGAAGGTAGCCGGTATGGGATAGAGGATTACATGCAGCTGAAGACGATTGTGACAGGAAACGTCCATGTCAAGCATCGTGCACAGCTGTAGAGGTAGTCGTGAGTATTGGCATTGTCTCGCATAATGAAAAACCCGGTGATTGTTCCGATATACATATCTTGGGCAGTCGAATGTGCTGTGACCCGGACGGACTACGCCAGACACTACCCCGGATTTTGTACCATTTTTCTAAGCCATACATGTGCGGGAGCTAGGCCCAAGACTCAAGTCCGATGACTGAAACTCTGCAACTGTGCAGATCGGTCCGACGACGAGGATGACTGTCGCACGGAATTGCTTGACAAATGCCGGTATTCTGTGCTGTTTATGTTCTGGTCTGTTACCGTGCTGCAGGTCCGGTTGTATGAGGTGTGTCTAAGCGGCAGGGGTGCGCAATACTAACAAAGCAGATGATGGGGACGCATGATAGTATTCGATTATGTCGCTTTTGATAGTACCTTTGTAGTTTGCGATGTATTGAATCAATTAGCGATAAGATCCCTCACTGTTCCCCAGTCATCGTGACGTCGCCGTCCTGGAAAAATGTGTGGCCGTCCGCCGTGGCTTAGGATGGAAAGAGCGGCCCGCGACCTGCCAACACGACTGCCAACACGCTCCTGGGCTCTTGCTTGACTTGTGACAGACGGCGAGCTTCTTTCAACCTCCACCATCACAACTCCTTTTTCTGCTCCTCTCCTCTCTTCTTCCTGCCTGGTCTTCGCCCCTCCACTTCCATCCCATCCCACAGCGTGTCCCCGAAGTCGAGTCTGCGGTTCTGCTGAGCGAGTTGGTATAGCACGATGACATGCCTCTAGTTCTCTAGTTGACCATGGGGGGGTGGTGGCAACTCGGCTGCCGGCAGGCTCCCGGGGCTGCCTCCACAGTGAGTACCACAGCAATTCCAATTTACCACTTGCGCAGTCCTCCGTCAGAATCCATGCGATTGTTCTCTTGGCCCACGAGCCTTCTTCGCTACTTCGCAATCTGGCGTGATGAAAATCTTTTCATTTGCTAATTGTTTGAAAAACTCAGGTCGCGTCGCGAACAACCTTGAAAGCCTGAGCTAGCCCACGGTCAGGTGACCAATACGTACCGCCCCGCTTCCAATCTCTCGAGCTGCAATTGGATCTGATTCAGGTTTCTTCGCGTGTTGCGGCTAAGATCAATCGCGTTGCTCGTACAAGGTTTGGGCGTGTGCAGAGAGTATGCATCCTGCCTCAGACAAGCCACGATGGACCCAGTGGACCAAGATGGACCAAGATGGACCAGAATGGGAAAAGAAGCACGACCATGAGCTCATCAAGACAGCCACAGAGGCTTCCCATACAGTCGTCAAAAGATTGTAATGCAAGGCCCAGGGCGGCGAGGCTACAATACTGCACATTTGGAATCCGCTTCCTATCTTGTCTAGCCTGGGTGGCAGGCTGCATCGGTAGCCCCTCTCCATTTTCCAGCTCGGAATTTCATACCGGCGAAACATCAACCTTTGAAGCCCGCACATAGACTGGATTTGCATGTCGACTGTTCTCGACGCCCTAGAACTGGATTCTGCAAAAAAAGCCACGGTCTAGTGAGGGCATTGTGTACTACGTATACTGCCACCCATTGATCGCCTATCTGGGCAGAAGTAGTTCTCCAGTAAAGTATGTGCGATCCGCCATCCGATAGGCTTCAGCGACCGCCCGCTCCTCACGTCGGGCGATAACCATTGGCACTATCCGGAGCTTGCATTTGGCGTACTGGCGTGGGATCTGGATTACGTGCCATGAATTGAGAATATGCCGCACATGTCGCCTCTCGTCGTACCAGACATGTTGCACTGGACTCTGGAAAGTGTCGTATTGGCCCACCCCGAGCGGCGACCACCGCGAGCAGTCGATCCAAGGCAGAGATAGGCCAAGCCTGACGGAGTGTGGCTCTGGCGCAACGGGCGGGGTCACTTATGGGGTGCAGCAATGGCGGCCCTGAGGCGCCCTGTCACGTTCATAGGCTGGGGAGGAGGGGGGTTGGATGGCAGAT
The DNA here is from genome assembly GCA_020744415.1 of Dendryphion nanum. Lineage (NCBI taxonomy): Eukaryota > Fungi > Ascomycota > Dothideomycetes > Pleosporales > Torulaceae > Dendryphion > Dendryphion nanum. The sequence goes on along the minus strand of JAGMWT010000005.1, from coordinate 243,967 downwards.
AGTGAATTGGTGAGGGGCAAACCGATGGAAATCTCTGTACCGTGCCGGTCACACGCGCCAGTCTACCGCCCAAACGACGCCTTTCCCGGCGCGGCTTAGCCTCTTGGACGCCCAGCAACCTCCAGGGCCTTGTCGCACGGACCCTGTCGCACAGTCCGGGAGAGCACGCCCATCATGCATGCCAGTGCATGTCCAGTGCATGTCCACCCACCCCGAATACCACAGTCCTGGGGCTTCTATCTCCGAGCCTACGACTTGCCCTGCGCTGTATAAAGAGCCTGAGACGCTGCTCATCCCCGCTTCCTGGCAAGGGCTCCGTTTGCTCCAATACCTCTCTCACTCTTTCTCGCGCTCAACTCGTGCCAGTCTTGCACTTCCTCACTGTGTCGTAACGGTGATCAAGACATTCTTGGTGAACACACCCCACGCGACACCAACCTTTCTCTCCCTGTCTCTCTCAATTGCACCCATTGCGGTACTTCCCTCCATCTCCCTCGCGACTCTCAACTTTTCAACCTTAGAAACACCGACCATTCCCACGTGCAACCACTCCCACTGCAGTCATGGAGGTCAACGAGTCCAAGAAGTACGATGGCGACTACGTTCGCGAGAGCAACAGCAACGATATCCAGCAGGGTGAATATTCCGACAATGCTGACGATCTTCAACGCCATCTTGGAAACAGGCAGATCCAACTCATTGCCATTGGAGGTTCCATCGGTACTGCGCTGTTCGTCAGCGTCGGTGGTGCTCTCAACAAGGGCGGCCCGATTGGTATGCTGATCGCATATACCGGATACAGCCTCATTCTAGCCTGTGTGAACAACTGTATTGCCGAGATGCAAACCCAATTCCCCTTGTCCGGCGGATTTGTTCGTCTGGCCGGTCACTGGGTAGACGATGCGTTGGGCTTTGCAGCTGGCTGGAACTTCTTCCTCTACGAAGCTCTTCTGATCCCCTTCGAAATCACTGCCCTCAATATTGTCCTCGGTTTCTGGAGAGATGACATACCAGTAGCAGCCGTCTGCGCAGTGGTCATCGTCCTTTATGCGTGAGACACTCCCTTCGCTTTTCTCAGAAGCGATTATATCCCATTTTTATCATTTCAGAGCTAAACGTTTACTAGGGCATGCAACGTCCTCGCCGTTAAGGCTTATGGAGAAGCAGAGTTTTGGCTCTCTGGAGGAAAGGTTATTTTAATCTTCATGTTGTTTTCGTTCACCTTTATCACCATGGTAGGAGGCAATCCCCAGAAAGACGTCTACGGCTTTCGACATTGGAGGAAGCCTGGCCCCTTCGCCGAGTATATCCATACTGGTGATCTCGGCCGTTTCGAGGGCTTCCTTGGTGCTCTTTGGGCTGCTACATTCTGTATCGTCGGCCCAGAATACATCAGCATGGTGTCTGGTGAGGCCAAGCGTCCCCGTACGTACATCCGAAATGCCTTCAAAACTGTGTACGTACGATTTGGTATCTTCTTCATCATGGGAGCCCTTTGCGTTGGAATTATCATTCCCTCGAATGATCCTACACTCGAAGAAATTCTTTCAGGCACTTCTGGAGGTGGTGGCACCGCGGCTGCATCACCTTATGTGATTGCCATGAGGAACATGAGTATCCCGGTGCTCCCACACATCACCAATGCTCTACTCCTGACCTCCATCTTCTCCGCTGGAAACACGTATACATATTGTGCCACGCGCAGTCTGTACTCGCTGTCCATCGAGGGCCGTGCCCCCAAATTCCTGAGGAAGTGTACCAAGAACGGTGTTCCCATCTACTGCTTCATCATCGTTATGTTTTTCCCCTTTCTGTCGTTTTTGCAAGTCTCAGATAGTTCTGCAAAGGTTCTCACCTGGAGTAAGTATTTCCCTACGCATGCCCCAAACTTCCTCATATACTCAAAACAATAAACTAATTGCATTTCAGTTACTTCCCTGATTACGGCTGGCGGTGCACTTAATTTCATCACAATGTGTATTACCTACATCTTTTACTACCGGGCTTGCCAGGCTCAAAACATCAACCGCAAGGAGCTCCCCTATTGCGGCTACTTCCAGCCATATTGCGCCTATATCGGTCTTGTATTCCTTACCACTATCGTCTTCGTATATGGCTATGCTGTATTTTACCCGTCTTTCTGGACCATTCAAGACTTCTTCTTCAACTATACTATGTAAGTCGTCCATCAAGCCATCTCTGGGAGCATTGCTAACACGGTTATAGGCTTATCCTATATCCAATCTTTTTTATATTTTGGAAAGTACTCAAGCGCACCAAGCTCATCCCAGCACGAGAAGTTGATCTTGTCTGGGATGCACCGCTCATCGATGCTTATGAAGCTTCTTTCACTACTCCTCCTGTCAGTTTCTGGACTGAGATGCTCCAATTAATTGGCATGAGGCGCAACGTACCAGTTGACAAGAGAGATGCGTAGAGATGGGAGTAGGTCCTGATGGCATAACAGCACATGCTATACTTGAACTGCAGATGGAAATGGTCTACAACGAGAGAAAAAGAGCTTCCAATCAGCACTAGAGGATTGCTAGCGGAACGAAGCTTTCTCCCCTTTTCCAATCAATACCCATGTTTACATCAGTTGTTTCCCGATTTACTGATACTTATGCAACATGTTTTCACAGCTCGAATTCTATCCTATGCGACTATTCAACCACCGTCATTGACAAAAGCACAGTAGCTCAATTTACGATTTCCAACCGCCTGCCACCATCGCGCCCGCATTCTACCGAGCGTCATTGATCAAAGAACTCCAGAAGCGACATTTCGAAATCTTACCTTACCTCCTACGCAACTCTTGATCATGCAACATATTCACCTTTTGCTTTCCGTATCGACATTGTCTCACCTGTGCATGTTTAAGAACATCAAGAATACGCCGCGCGGGATTCTTTCTTATCTCTGCGCGCGGGAGGCGGTGGGGCATGCAAGCCACCCAAAACAACGTACCCTTATCCGCCTCTTTACGCCACTCAGCAATGAACCCGAACCAACGCCAATCTCCTGTATCAATTTCGTGGATCAGATTTCCTAACTTGTACATGCATGCCGAGTTCATGTCAGACCAGATCCGATATCTGGACGACGGCAACTGCGAATATGGTACGGATACCAAGTACATTTTTGGGCCCTAGCGACCCCACGCTTTACCCTACGTATATGAATTGTGTTCGCGCACAATTCCAATCCCCTTTTCCAGCTAGTATGGTCGCCCAGCGGAAAACCCGAGGATGTCGTTCCATGTTATCTTCGAATTTGGTCGACAAATCGTAGGAAACCTTAGGTGGGATTGCCAGGCCGAGGTCGAGCCACGTCGACCCTGGATCGTCATTTTCTCCCTCCCCCAGTCCCCACAGCGGCTCGGACGCCTGTCGATTTTCTAAACGGGAATGTCAGGGCACTACGTCATACTTCGACTGCTAGCTTCGACACTAATAAATCGCGAGACGCTTTGACCTTGCACAAACTTCCCCATGGGCGTCACGGACAAAATAATACCGATGCATTTCGAAAACGTAATAGTGCCAGAGTATTCGCGAAAGCGTTGCGTGTTTTGGACGAAACGAATCATATCCTTGGAAATGGAGATATTACTGTAACGTGATGTCACAGTAAGTCTGTGTCATACGAGTCATTCAAATTTGAGGAATTCCGGATGGATGGAAACGAATAATCTCTGAGAGAAAACATCTGAGCTTCGGGCAGACTATATTCGACGTGCGATTCGCCATGTACGATGATATTGTTAAGGTACAAAGGAACGGACCTGAAGGACAGTTTTCGGAGGTCATAGGATGTGGAAGCATGCCAATTAGGGTTCAAGAATAGACGGCCATTAAATCCACTCAACCACAACCGAAAACTAATCTCAAGACTAAGAAGACACCCTGTTTTTGTCTCTTCACTGGAGAGATACTTAGTTGTTGTCCGTAACCTCTCTTTCCGGCGAATGTCGAACTTTGGGGTCTTGTATGCAGATAGCACTGGTAGTTTCCAGGCGGACACGGCTTCCTTGGACAAGATGAATCCCACCGCATGGTCATACTGTTCTAGGAAAGTTGACGGTGAAGCGATAATTTGGTGTCCGCAATTCATTGGTACGGAACGAACGAGCGCGCGAGCGCACAAACAGGGACCATAGTTCTGGGCAGCAGTCAGCTTCTGCTTGCTTCAAGTGTTTGGCATTCTTGTCAATTGCAACCCCAAGAGTCGCTAGTTCAGTAATACGGATGTAGCGGCCAGTGGTTGGTAGTTTTTTCTCTCCATATTTTCGGACACATCACGCCAGAGTTTCGAGGATGCAACGTCTTTTTGCTCTTCGAGGCGTTGGGCAGTCTTCGGCAAGTACCTAATTAATTAATCACCGACAGACGCTGTCCGTGCACGACGCCTCCAGCGAGCGGCTATTCAATCAGCCGATGCGTTTGGTGTTTTTTGGGGGAGTTTTATTTTTCAAACAATTCTTCTGTAACATGATACCAATGAACGCTTGATACTGAGTCAGATTTCAAGACCGGCTTTCGTGAATAAAAATTGAGTCTGGTGGTAATTAGTCAAAAGACGGCCGCATACATGACTGGGTTTCATCACAAATCTAGATGCGATTTCGTTTTGCAATCTATGAGCCACAAGTTGGCAGCTTCCTAACTACAACTTTCTCTATCTCTCAATATCTGTCCCTGCAGTAACATATTCTCACGCCCATCTATCAACCATTTTCCTGTGTCTACGTTTGGCACAGAGCGCAACTAGCAACTGTTATCATATGCAAATAACCACCTCGCAAACCTCGCGAATCTGCGCCCCCTTACCAACATCCGGCCTCATTCCATCGCAATCTTAATGGACAGGAATGGCACCGTGAAGGATGCGAATACGAGCTCCCAAGCGCAGCACTCACCTTTTTCAGGCAGAATCTCGCGCGGTAGGGCGTGGCGCAGCAAGGAAGCACAGACCACTCCAGCCTTGCACTCCAGCCGGAGAAACAGAAAACACGTGGAGCGGGGCGGGGTTTTCGGCCATCGAACGCTGACTTAATGCTGTCTGTCCTGTAAGTTCGTGACATCCTGTCTCCCCCACCTGTTCGATCCCAAGAAGCACTGTGAAGACAGGAAGAGGACGAGAAACGAAGCTTCTTGCTTGGAAGACTTCGCGAGCGGCGAGAAATAACATTGGAACGTGGTTGTGCGCTCACGATCTAGTCCTCGGTTGAAATTGCGCGTGGCCAGGAGAAGTCTGGGCAGGCGGTGAAGAGATATTTCCATCGAACACATATTCTTCGCACATCCGAAGGAGTTTTGGATCGGTTGAACAGGAGGGATTGAAGCAATCATCTATCCATTGTGGAAAACAACTGTCGCATCGAAAAGCGCGTTCGATCGCATTGCGACTTCCAACAACCCCGAGATCGCTCACCAGTGACGAGGTCCATGTCAGCCTAGCCTGGTTGCCTGAGGATCACCTACGAGAATTGTCGCAACCACAACTGTCGACAGATCGCTATTCTGTCCGATTATCAGTCCATATTCAATTCATCGCCATACATGCTGCTATCCACGATGTCAACGAATACACCAAATCCGCCTTCGACGCATAAACCCGCCGACCAAGCTCCTCAATCGTGGACGATTCCGCCAGTTCTGTCGCGTATTGTTTCTATTCCTCTCCAAGCGCTCTCAATGTACTTCATTACTGTTGTACTTCAGTATCTAGTACTCAGCGTTGGATCTGCGAACGAGGCGTTTTACAGTCGACGCTCACCGTCGAAATTAGAACCGAGGGAATGGGGAAAGATTGTCATTGGGACGGTGCTGGTAGTGGCGTGGGTTTTGGTGTTGGTCAAGTTGGGAATTGTGAGTTGGAAAGGGTTGAGGGTGCGGGAGACGGAGGAGGTGGCTGGCGGAGCTGAGAAGAGGACGGAGGAAAAGGAAGGACCGGTGGGTTGAGACGGAAGGACAAAGTGCAGTTACGAATTTGGTGATGAGATCTTGAGATTGCGGAGAGTGATGAGAGGGATGAGGGTACGCGATGCTCCCAGGGAAACGAAGAGACGATAGGTTCCCGGGGCCGCGTGAAGATTCGCGAATGGACAAACACTCCAGAAGAGTGGGCTGAGCGGGCTGAGCACATCACGGTTTCGATCAACAGCCATCTTCAACTCGATTAGCGGCTTTGTTTCCAAGTTCTCCGACAACGAAAGGCCCAACAGATTCTACAAAAGGGACGTAGTCGGTCGATTTGCACAAGCCCTGGTAGCAAATGTTCAAAGGGGTGAAAGTATCTCAACCATGGGTGCACAGACTAGGTACGTATACACAAAAACCCCTTTCTTGATAAGGGTATACGAATTGTCGCTAATAGTTGTAATAGGTTTGAGTATATGGATTTATTGGGCCCAGGATGTCTTGAATAGTTACGAGTATGAGTTGCTTTATGACTGGGGATTCACACTTACGAATGATGAAGGGGATAAAGATGGTGCTGTAGCTGGTGTTACCTATAAGCATCACATGATTTGGAAAAGAGACAGGACTATAATATTGGCATTGACACTGGCTAAATGACATGAAGTGCTGCAACAGTTCTGCTGTGCGCGGGTCAGATTTAGAAATTGCTGCGCTGAACTGGATCTCCATGTATCAATTTCGCTAAACTTCAGCCCAGCATAAACATGTGAATAAATCTAAAACATTTGAAAATCATGGGCATTCAAAGGAAACGCATTCCGCGGGATATCGAAAAAGATCTGTGACACTCAACCCCCTTGACCCTTCCTTCATCAACCAATTTCCACACGAAACCCTACCGCTGATAGTAAAACTTCAATTCGCATAACCGCCTACAAAAAAGCCACCCGGACATCACACCCACAAGCAAGCACCAAGAAACAATTAAATCCACCTTCTTACTCACATCCCCAGCGTCCTAATCGTATACTTCCCTACAGCAAACAACCCCGACTTCGCAGCATCCTGCGCCATATACTTGGCCACAAGCGCCCTATGCTCCTCCTTCTTCGCCTCCATATACTCCCTATCATTCAGCGGACAGTTGGGATCCTCCTTCGGTCCCACACATCGGTGCACGGGCGCATCGCGTTCATCGCAGAAATGGAGGCGCGAGTTCAGTTTGCATTTCGGGTCTACGCATGTGCATGGATGGGCAGGATCGTCGCAGATGTGGTCCTTTGAGACGAGGGGACATGAACCTGTTTGGCAGGGGTGGGTAGCGGCGATGTGGTGGTGGTGGTTGTTGCCGTAGATGCGGACGCGGTGGATGTGGCGGCGGGGTTTTTTGGGGTTGTGTGGATCAGAATAGGGAGGGTCGATTGTGTCGGTGGTTTCTTGGCCTTCGTCGTGGGCGTCTTCGTATTCGCTGCCGGACTCGTAGTCTGGGTTGTCGGGGTTTTCGTTGGATTGTGGCTCTTGGGGTTGGGTTGGGGGTTGAGTTGGGGGAAGGGCATACAGGGGGGGAGGTGTGGGAGCGCTGTGGACGGGGAATTGGAACATTTTCTTGAACCAGTTTTGGGGAGGGGATTTCTCCGTGGAGGGAACTTCGTTTGTGGTGATTTCTGGTGTGCCTTTGTTTAGACCTGGGTCAGTTGGAGGGCTATGCGGGCTTGCAGCGGGTTTGAATGGGTTGCCGAAATGTTTCCAGAGGAAGTAGCCTAGGCCGCCGAACATGAGGACGGCGCCGATGGTTCCTACGGCTGGGCCTACGGTTTTGCCGATGGGGGTTTTGTTGCTGCCGCCGCCGATTCCGACGGTGCAGTTTTGGGGGGGCAGGTCGGAGCGTACGCCGACTATGAACTGGAGGGTGAGGACGAGGTTAGCCATGTCCTACAGTGGCTATATATGGATCTAGCTAGTATTTAGGGAGGAAACTCACGATAGAATCTTTCTTAGCACCTTTAGAAGTAACTTTGATATCGATATTGCCGTTCCCAGGTGCCGTTACATTCAAGCTCCGCGAGTACAAGACCGAGTTTGCGGAGTTAAGGACCTTGGAACCAGCTTTAATCTGCACATCAAGAGTCCCGGCATCAACACTCCGAACAGTGAAAGCGAGCTGTTCTGCATCGCGCGCCAAATACGTCACTGTCTTAGTCTCGGATCCAGAGATATAATGAGAGGAGTCTAGACCTGCGAGCAAAGTGCTACTATCACCTTTTGGGTTGTCATTTTTGGTCAGACCGTTGATGAGAATGCCATTGATGAAAGCATTCGAGCCCTGCGCGTCAGAAATAGTCAAGTATCGACCGCCGGATTTCATGATTGCACCGAGAACTCTTACGTCTTGGTATGCGCTTGGAGAGAGGAATCCGAAAGAGACGCGGATACCTTCACTGGCGGCTTTGTTGATTTGGTCAATGAGCAGGGTCTGTGAGGAGTCCTGCAATATCTGTGAGTATATTCCAATAGGTAGGAATGATGGGATAGCTATGATACATACCTGACCATCAGTAAACACCACAATACCACTCCTATCCTTCGTCCCTCCAGTGCCGTCAGCCGTCAACTGCTGAATCGCCATCTTGACCCCTCCCGCAATAAAGGTGCCTCCAGATCTCGAAATCTTATCAATGGAACTCGACGCATTCCCTGGATCCCCCAGAGGATAATCCAGCTTCGCGACATCATCGAAATCAATTACAGTAACAAGATCCTGCTTCTTCCCACCAGCTGCCGCTTCATCTTTGGAGATAAGCCAATCGACGACGGATTTTCCCGCTGCGAGACGAAGATTTCGTGGATCAGAGGAACTCATCGAACCAGAGGAGTCAATTACAATGGCGATTTTGCGGTTGCCATTGTTGGATTGCGCGCGAAGGTCTGTGCATGTTTGCGTTGTGGCGCGGGGGATGATCAGAGCATTGGAGAGGGGCGCGATGAACGCGAAGAGGGTGAGAAACAACATCTTGGAATCTCACAATGCTCCCAGGATAATGTTGGCAGAGGCACGACAGTATTTCAGGCAAAAATATGTCAGAACATATTCATCTGAAAACATGCCTAGCTCTACAGCGTAGTTCTAATCGACTCGCACCGTGGGATCTGTTTTAGGCCGTGATTATGGCCCTCCATCCCTGACCCGATCGTTTCGCAGCCTAAATTTCCTCTTCCGGTGCTTCAGCTCGATGGCGATAGGGCATCTGGACCCGACATTTTTCAGCTGCGTTCCAAGGTTTCGTATTGTATGTAAGGTTCGGAACTTGCCGTGGCAGCCACTGCGCTTTGAGGGCCAATCGAGGGATCTTGTTGAGATCTTGAGATTTTGAGAGGAAATTGTCCGAGAGTTGATAGGACTTTTTATAGGAGGTGGCGCGGTACGAGAGGGGAAGGCTTGTCCTGGGTCTGAAGATCTGTTTAGTGAATGGGAGATTGGGGGTTGCGACCTATAGCAGCTGTTGAATTATATGCTAAAGAATAGTTTCTGAAAAACTCCGACTCCGTCTTTTGGAAGTTCGACACGAAACCCAAACGGACTTCTACACAAATAGGTCCACGCGATCTCAAAACATTTCTACGCTTCACTCCTTACACTACGTGGAGGATCTTTCTTCCACGCTGACTCCCCCGAGCCCAAACCCCTACTCCTTATCAGGCCCAAACATCACGAATCAAACCCTCAGCCCACTTGGCAAAACCCGCCAAAAATCAAAATTACCACACAAAAAACTGCACAGCTGAACACTTCACTCGCCTCGTGTCGACCTCTCAGATGCGGGGGGCGCTTCAGCCGTCCACTCACACAAGACTTCAGCCTTGTGGCTCGCGTATCCTCGCTCGCTGTGGCTCACAAACACCACAACAACATTCGGACATTTGCTTGGCAATACAAATCCGCGCCTGTCTGATACGTTGGGCTGTATCAGGACCGGTGTAGCTTCGATGAAGTTGCACGCCTCTGGGGTCGAAAGATAGGCCGGAATAGATTTGCGAGGGCATGGCTGTGTGGGATTGGTCCACGAGGACTCTGAGTCGCGCGATGAGTAGCGCCGACGTCGAGGTTCGAAGTTTTCTAGTTGATGTCTGAGGGCGGGCGTATGTGTTAGGCGACGCCTCTTCATTTTATTTAGAGATCAGCTTCGGGGGATAGTGAGGGCGGTGCAGATATTGGGCTTGGGGTGGAGATGCTTGGTTCGGGTTGTGGTGCTTGTATATATCTGGGTGCCTGGGCTGTGGAGGTCGTCTGTCTATTCTCACTACATTCCTTTAACCTTATCAATTCATACTTTCTTTCTGAATTTCTAATAACAGTGATTTGAGACTACATAGCAGATATGGGTTCTTCCGCCGCCGGATACTCCGTAGTCCCTGTGCAGAAAGCCTTCACGGCCCTCCGCATCATCCAGGTCATCTTCGGTGTCATCGTCCTCGGTCTATCTGCGTACCTCGTCTCCCTAACCACTAGCTACGGCTCATCCTACGTCTTCACAGTATGCACCTCCTTATCTCCCAGTCTCATAATCCCTAACTAACCTCCCACCTAGCCTGGTGCAATCGCCATCTTCACAGCCATCGCCACCGGGATATTTGTCGTGTACTGGTTTGTCGCCCACGGAGCCTCCGGTAAATCTCTCTACAACTACTGGGCTCTCTTTGCCGTCGAGGTTTTCCTCTGGATCTTCTGGCTCACTACCTTCGCTCTGTACGCATCATGGGTCACTGGCGTCATCGGATACACTGGCGGTTCCCACACCAACTATCCTGGCACCAACACTTACTGCTATGCGGGATATTGTGTCAACATCAAGCGCGGTCTTGAGAAGAGATACTACAGTGTTGATTCTGCGAGTGCTTGCATCTATGCTGCTCTTGCGCTTTCGGTCGTGAACTTGTGAGTTTGTTGCGTGATGAGTTATGACTGCGTTTCTGATGAGTGATAACAGCTTGCTCTTCTCAGCTACCACGGTCTTGTTTGCGATCAATATGTTTCGACATCGCACTGCGCAGTCGCAGATCACGCCTGCGAGTGGGAATAAGGAGGCTGTTGAGCTTCATCAGAGAGGTATGAATATATTCCTTCTATTTTTATATGCATGCTTGTATGCTAACGAATGTTTAGTCTAAAGCTTGATGTGTACGGTGGTGTTGCCTCGCTGACTGGAGCGGATTATGTAAATTGGTGCGCATTGGAACTTAGGGTTTAATTCTCTTTTGTATACTTGTTCTATTGGTTCGAAATTCAAATATCGAAAATGACCTGAAGCTTGATTTTTCAGTAACGAGCATCGTGCAATCATACATGGCCTATCTTTCCTAGCCTAACCGTGTATGGGACAGTGCCTCGATGTCACGGGGGATCCACGAAGTAATCATAGCAATGGTTTGGGTTATTGAACCCACTTGCATGCTGACAATGCAATTGTAGTAGAGCCCAACCCTAGAGAATTAATGGATAATCTTGCTAATGCGCCGCCCGGCATAGAGAAGGCCCAGCAGCGATGCTGTGTGATATATGGTTCTTCATTCAGACTTACAACTTTAGAGTGTGTGGCCAAAAAGAACCAGTACTAACCCTTAGTGTAATTGACGAATTGTCGAGGTTTTTATCCTCACAAAGTGTCTCGATGAAGAGTGGTAACCACGTAACTATCGCTATAAAAAAGTCAACAGCAATATTAGTGCCGGTGTTGATACTGAGTCTGCGTGAAACATCATAGACATTACCGATCCTTCCAATATCCCGGGTGTTCAGCGTATGTTATGCACACGTGGATGCCACCAGTCTCAAAAGATTGACAACCAGTAGCGTCCTCTAAGGCGGAAACCGTGGTGCTTTTTTAAATCCAGATAGTGCGCATAGAATTTGGCAATCTCGCCATGTCCTATCTTCATGGACCGACACTGATGCAGCTAGCATTATAACCGCAATCCGTAGCAATGTCATACTTGCCGAACCTACCGAAAATTCAAGGAAACATGTAGGAGAGACAGCGATGATTGGAGCACACGTCAAACTCCGTTAGCATTAGATTGCGTGTCCCAATTCAATCTTACTATTGGTATTTGGTATTCGTCGGGGGGACTTTGGCAGCATCGAATCCGTGAGTAATTAGTACTGTACTGAGTTTATGTTGAACGATCAGATGGATTATGCAACAGTTACAGTAAGTTAAACCATTTTCTAACAGCCCTAGAAGGAGGTATATTCTTCTACATTTTGCATCTTCGTGCTATTTGCCGCTTGCTACTCACTGACATCTTCTATCTCCTCGAATTGATTCGAATTTCATGAAGGTGACGATTTGTGAACCTGTTCAAGAGTCTGTTAACCCCTTTCCGGATGTAATATTCATCCAAGTCAAACTATCATCATTCAACTGCCGCACTACATTCAATAAACGCGCAACCGATCATAGTTTTGCCATTTGAATTGATCTCTTCGCGAGTCCACATCCGCCAATTCAAGGAGCGAATGGGCTTTATGCTTCTGCGGTTGGGTATTGTGACCTCCCTTCGGGATTATGATCGGAATCTGTCGCACTCAACACGCTCCTATATGGGTTAGCGTTCGCAATTGAAGCTGAATCAATAGTAATCTTCGATGCCTTTCGCAATGATTGGGATGTGACTGACGGTTTAGACCGCTTATTAATATATTCTGACTGTCAGTCATTGCTTCAGGATATAGGCAAGAAGGCGACCTTCCCTCGTTCCTCAAGAGAGAGGCTGATCAATAAGTTCTTCACTTACACAAACACTCTATATCACATAGGGATTACTGTCGAGGAAAATAAATGTGTGGATGGACGAGCGAGACTGTCCAGATGCACGGCGTAGCTCACAGAGTCAAAAGCGTACAACCATGGAAGTCTGGAGTGAGACATGGGTCGCAAGAAGATAGCGTTGAACTAACAAGAAAAACATGATACGAGCAAACGACCGCCCCCGAGTACGCCTTCAGGGTCCACGATATCGCTAAAACAGGCTAGAATGTTATTCCAAGATATAAGAAGCCACCAACAACAATAACGTAAAGGGAAATATGCACAACGCCGGGAAGATGCGGGGGACGCAAAAGGGAACCGAGCGAAGACGAATAGTGTACAGAAAGCCGATGAATCAGGCAGAAGATGCACATGTTGCAGGAAATGTCGGACGGTTCGGTGGTTTTCTAGACATACAGAGGCCGTTCATAGATGCATGTCAGAGCGGCTTCTCCTAAGGTAGGCACCCAAACGCTTTCCATTCTCAAATTCCAACTCATAATCAGACCAACAAGTCCCTGTTCACCCCTTCCCTCATCCTAAACTTCAATAGCGGTCCAGTGTGCCTTGAGCCTATTTGGTCCTGCATATAGAAAGTCGGATGCCCGCCTTCGTCATTGCCATCCACCTTCTCGAAGTCAAAATACCACAGTGTCCTTGCCAAAACGAGCGGGATCTCCAAATAAACCACCGCCTTACCTGCACAGTTCCGACTGCCAAGCGAAAAAGGCATAAATGCATCATTTTGAAGTTTCCACTCTTCATCACTAGCATTTGACTCTTCCCTAATCCATCGTTCTGGCTTGTGGACATTGGGTTCGGGGAAGTAGGTCGAATTACGATGTACACAGTAGATGTTAATTCCAATTGTTGTGCCCGGGGGGATAACGTGACCGTCCACGACGACTGGATTCGAGACAGCATCTGCGGGTAGGTCGCGCCATAAAGTAGTATTCGAGGGCGGACTGATGCGTAAGGTCTCGTCAATAAAGGCGCGAAGGTATTTGCATCCAGCCAATGCTGGTCCACTCTTGATTTCTTCAGCGTTCGCGAACGTATCTCGAATCTCCTTTGCTAGTCGCTCATATGTCTTATGGTATCTAGAAAGATAGAAGAAACTAGCCGCTAAAAGTGAAGCCGTTGTATCTCCTCCAGCAGGGATAAGGAAGGTAGCTTCCGACCAAAGTTCTCGTTTACCCATAATCTTACCTGTATCAGGGTCTTTGAAGTCGTGAATTGAGGAAAGAAGGTCAGGCCTCGAATGCGTGTCTTCATTCAAACGGGCACGGATCTTGTCTCGAACCATGCGATGGAATCGCATCACCTTGGGAAGGATGATTGGAAGAAAGAGCTTTTCCCAGCCAATATGCTTCAGTGCAGGAAACTGTAGGTAGACATTTAGTCTGCGGTTTGAAGTCGAGATTCCGCCGGGCATCCAGCGATTCTTTTCGTCGGTTTGCAACTCAAAACCATGGCCGAAACCAATTTCGCCGCTGATGTCAAGACCAAGCCAGGCGCACCTTTGGCTCATATCCACAGTTTCATTCTTTTCAGAAGATTTCGCTAGCTGCTGCAGGAATATATGAACCTGGTCATTCATAACAGGTTCGAAGCGTCGCATTGCTAGTTCGTTTATGCCTTGGCCAATTACACGGCGCTTGGTACGATGGAGGCGCTTGTCAATGACATTGAAGAGGTTGAAGATCGTGGGGGCTGTTTGAGTTACAAGATATGCTTTCGCCTTGAAAAGTCGTTCGTTCTTGAGAATATCTGGAGATATAGGTAAGCCCATTTCTGGACAGTCTGGATGCCATCTTACCGTGAAGCGCCTGTACTGAGCCGAACACTAACTTATTTGGACCCTGGCGGATGATAAGCCCATATTGTTGATGATCGCTGTATGTGGCAAAGTGAAGTCGCATTCTGAAGGCATGATATGCACCGTACAAATCTGTGAATTTCGCGATGAAGGGGCCTGGATATTTATGCAAAGGGTGAACAAGCAGGCGGTATCCATAAAATAGCGTGCACTAGACATTGTAAGAAGTGATTTCTCAACTGACTAACACACATGTACCCTTAAAGCGAGAAGAATAGCTCCAAATTTTAGAAGAGCAACTATGGCCCACATCGTGAATTGGAAGATCTTAGTGTGTAGGTAGTTTTATCGGACCCTTCAGTACTTTACTTGAGAAGGTAAACGCTATCGAATAAGTAAAGACAGCGTTAAGTAGAGGATTGCTGGTTCGTTCGTTACTCAAGGTTCCCGAACCAAGTGGAGGCTGAACAATTCTCGGGGGCGGGTAAAGCCCAAAGACCCGTTGCCCAGCTTTTTGCTCCAACTGTGCCGCATTATCTGTTTACTGTGCCGCAGTACATCCTGAGCTGCAATTTAATTAAATTTCTGGACGTTGCAAATTATGCGCCTTCATATTCAGTATAAACCGTAAGGATTGACTGGGCACTTATCGAAGGGCTCATGACTTGTGAACTGTGCCCTATGCAGTGTGATTCAATGGCAATCGAATAGGGTAGGTATGAAAATAAGAGTTGCCTTTGATAGCTGACTCGCCTTGTTTTGAGCACCCCAGTCGATTGAAACCATCAATTCCGATAAGATAGATCCAGTACCCAGCACGGTGGAATGTTAACCGGGGTTGACTTTCTCCCTTTGTTATACAATCTACTGGGCGTCTCGGACGTCTAAATATGTATAAATTTGTTAGTAGGATTCTTTATGAAATTCGGCTATGATTAAGAGAAGTAAATTGCAGAGTCAGTGGTGATGATAGAATCACCATGAACCACTTGCTTGTTCTAAAGTGCAGGGAATGGCAAGAAAAAGTTTAAATTCTGCACAGGTTTCATTAAAACCTGAAATACAGATTCGACATCCGGAACATAAGTTATCCACAAAACCCATCACAATGCTCTAGCAGGGTTATGCAAAGATATTTACCGATGTAAATGAGAATCGGCTTTGTACAAAATCCAGAGAATATGACTGCATCCCCTCGCCAACTTGTTAAATCTTCATAGAATCGGGGCAAAGCATAGGAAGAAGAAGCCTTGTATGCGTGACTTGTTGTGGTAGAATCAATATGAACAGCGAATTCAGACTTGACTGTGACAATGTTGAGGGATATGAAGTCCGATTCATCCTTATTAGGAAGATAACTCATAGCTGTACGTCGTGTTAGGCGAGAAGAAGGTACAGAAAGGCGGTCGCGTATCGACAAAGACGGACGATTAGTAGAACCGACTTTAGAGAATTATTTCAAGGTCGACAAAATCCTTCCTATCCAAGGGGAATCTTCGACCAGTTTTGGTAGAGCTGTGAGGCATAAAACCATAAAGCCGCAGACCATCTCCGCAGCGCACCAGAGTTCCATGTCCGAGGCACTGTCCAGTACGTCGACACTAGTCGCAAATTTGGTGGCGCTATGAAAACGAATGCCCGCTGCAACGCACGCGCTGGATTCTCACGTTAGCCTTTTGTTTCCAAGTGCAAATCCCGGATGTACAAGATTGTGAACCAGCCGACCTTCTTATGATAGACAGCACGAGAATATAATCTCAAAGCAACGAATATTGAACAAAATACTGTGCCGAATATGACAACAGCATAACCAAGATCATTCTTGTTTGCAGAGTGTTCAAAGTTAGATTCGATGCCAAAGGGAAGCTGCATCGCTGGTCTGTTGAGCAAAGCACTCCTCTGAGCTGGAGGAAGGTTATCGATGAATGAAAGGTCTTTCATAATGGGACGGGCTGTTGTGAATAACCGAGCCGCACCGAATCTTGAATTGGTTATAGCGTTAAGATAGTCTGAGCTTACGGGATATATGCTCAGTTTAACATTAGTATTGCTGTCTTTCCCAAATCATACAAGATACGACGCACTCGTGGACAGCATCGGTCCGCAACTTTGATGCAGAGCAATATAGTACAAGACACGCATGCCCATCAAACACGCAGGAAGCAGAATATCACGCTTAGGATCCATGTCAGTGAATCATACTTCAAAGGTCGTCTGTCACATGGCGCAGCACCTTCGTAGCTCACCGTGCTGCATATGTCTAGGCTTTAGCCTAATGTATAATCTGAAATGTTTAGGGCTGCACTAAAATCCTTAAGCACTATTTTTATTCTCTTGTACTAACGTTCTTGTGTCATAGAAAATTCGTGTCGCACCACCTATGAAGATAGTTTAGGGAACGACATACCTCTGACCTAGTAACGAAAGCCAAAACCTGAACTGAACAAGCATACTCAATGTTCTGAAGGCCCCGACACCAAGGTATGAACTATATTGCGGCGTAGCAAGCTTTGTTGCTCTCCGATGCTGTGTTAAAGCAAGCAAACGAAGTGAAGAGGCGTAGAAATCTTCGGCTAAACTGGTGCCTACTTCGATAAGCTCATGGTAACCATTCATGTAATCTTACCAACAGGTAATTGATAAGGTCATTGAGAAGTTGAAAAGGGACATCTCACGCTGTGCCTTTTCAACCTCTGTCCTGGACTTTTCTGCACAAGAGAATTCTGCTATTACATTCACCGGTGATACGACACTCAGCCGTTCCATAACAGAGAATATTGCCATGAATACCTCTACGCAATTACCCGAATATATTTCACGGCACAATGAAGATGACATTGACCTTTCAAATGTGAGAAACCACACGACCTCAACCGACGAGGCTCATGGGATTATCTATCTTGTTGGTATACGTTTTTGGCTCGTTATTACGTCGTATGTTCAACATGATATTTCTATAGATCGATATTAATAATATGTAGACTAGCCCTCTCGTTGTTTCTTACCAATCTTGAAATACCCATCGTCACGACTTCGTTAGTAGCCATCACTAACGATCTGGGCGAATTCAACAACATTGGATGGATCATATCAAGCTATCTTCTAGGCTATGTGGGGGCACTGATGATATTTGCAAAGCTGAGCGACATTTTCGGTCGGAAGCTCTTCTTGAGCCTTTCTATATCCATATTTATTGTCTTTTCTGCGGCATGTGGCGCTGCTCAGACTCTAACGCAACTGTTCGTCGTCTCACTCTTCGAAAAGGTTTAGTTACTAATTTGACATAGGATTATATTTCGGGCATTCCAAGGCGTCGGAGGCGCTGGATGTTTCTCACTTGCAACCGCGATGATGACTGAACTGGTACCACCGGAAAAATATGCTAAATATGTCGCTAATCTTAGTATTGTTTATGCAATTTCACTCCTATGCGGGCCAATCCTAGGAGGAGCCATCAGTTCTCGAATATCATGGCGCTGGGTCTTTCTCATAAAGTACGTCCATAGGCTCATTGATACGTCTGATGGGGCATTAACAAACAAAAGTGTACCAGCAGCAGCTCCTGCTCTAGCGTTGGCGATTTTCGCACTTCCGGGAAACTTCCCTTATCATGGCCAAGTTAATCAACCTAAGAGAACATTCAAAAGCCTTATGACAAGGCGAAAAATGGAAAAGCTTGATTTTATAGGAGCAATACTGCTCCTTCTTGCATCTCTATCCCTTACGGCGGCCTTTGAGGAAGCTGGCCTACAGTTTCCATGGAATTCAGCATATGTTATTACCTTGCTAACGGTGTCTGGCTTTTTATGGATTGTTCTTTTGTTGTGGGAGAGGCGCATAACACCAGAAAGAAGCCCTGTTGAACCAGTGCTTCCCTGGCGTTTCATGACAAATCGTGCAATGCTAAGTCTTCTCCTGTAAGTGCAATTTAACATGAGTTACAAATGTATTGCTAATACACACAGTAATGCGGTTTTTCTAGGGGGACCATGGTTTGTTACAGTCTTTCAGCTACCACAGAAGTTTCAACTTGTGCATGGGTCTTCTGGTTTAAGGGCAGGTGTTCAAACCATGCCATTCACCTTCTCAGCTCCAATTGGTTCCGCATTCTCCTCAATGTTGGCAAAGAAGTACAAAACTCCAGCAATATTCATTGTTCTTGTGGCGGGAGTACTGCAAACGATTGGCTTTGGACTATTAGCTTCTCTACCTGCAAATTCAAGGATCGTGTCAAGAGCTTATGGATTTCAGGTTATTGCTGGTTTTGGCTGTGGTATCAACATTTCCACACTTATACTATTGGTACCATTTGTGGTGGAAAACCGCGATAAGGGTATGTCAATTCAGTCTCTCCTGATTAGCGCATTACTTACGAGCATGAACAGCCGTAGGAATGGCGGCTGTGTCTCAATTGCGAGTCATGGGAGGGGCCATTGTTCTTGCGATTGTAGCCTCTGTATTTAACAGCTACACGCAGCCTAGAATGGAGAGGTTCAAAGAATCGGTTCATATGGGCGGTACTAAAATAAGCTCTGCGCACTTGTTAACGATAATTGATCGAAATGGTCAGGAGCAGATTAGGAGTATCCTGGCGCACGGATATAATCTGCAAATGTACGTTCTGTGTGCTTTTGCAGTAGCACAAATTCCCACCAGTCTTCTTCTTTGGAGGAAATCACAGATTCTAGTGTGATGTAAAATAAATAGCAAAAGAAGTATGATATTGCTATTGCCTCTGATCAAGAACTGGCCACTAGCAAAAATATCTCATAATAAAAAGCACATTTCCTCTAAAGCTCATAAAGTTGATCATTCACCTGTCAAATCTCGAGAACGTTCAACAGTTCCACGAATTGCTCTGGCGGCTTCGATAATGCCTGCATCGGACCGAGCGCCGGGAATAGTGTGGTCAAGCATGTGAACTTACTCCTCCACCGATGAAGCCGAGCAGATTATCCGAGACACCTCCCCGAAGCCGGGATGCAAATCATCTTTCTTACCCCAATATGAGCCGTTGGGGGTGAATGGCACCATAGCCAACAGCGGTGTCTAGTTTGCGTAAAACTCCATGATGTAGTGATGCGGCGTCATGTGCGGCAGCGCCATAAAAGAATATACCGCACTTGAACCGAAATGGACTCGGCTTTCGGTTTTATAATAGTCGCTCATGAATCGCTAAGAGTGAGAGCGCAACTCCTCCGCCTGTTGAAAACCCCATGACTCCGTCGAAGGGGGCGTCAGTTCTGATCATAGTCACCAGATCACGGTAAAGTCTCTATGCCGAATTCAAATCGTTGTCTTGTTGGAAACGTAGAAACAGTTCACTACCCAGAGGAAGCTCTTCCATGTCTTCAAATAGTCAGGCCGTTAATTTCATAGTAGTGAAAATGACTCAAAAACATACCAGACACAGAAACCGATCCGTTGACAAACAAAAACTCATGATCATTGCCCAAAGCTTGCCTAATCCTTACTGAGATGAAGTTAGGCTACTGTAGTTCGGGTGAGATAATGTGCGTACATGTTTGAACTTCAAATATCTAGAAGGCTGTTGGTGATGCGGGCATAACGCAGGCATCAATTGAATCAATACCTTTCCATTCGTTCCCATACCTTGGAAACACAGAAAGCGCATGATTTAGAGTGTTACGACGAGTTATCGATATTTCAGGCTTCGTGAATACGATCTGACAAGTTACCTAGGCCTGCAAGATGGCTATGGAGATACGTATAATTTGAGTTGGATTTCACCTACCGGGGGGAGGAACTTTGTCATGGGTAGAAATCTTAGAACAATGCATTAGATAAGGACCGGGCCTTAGTCGCCCGTTCCGCTACAAGGTATGTTTGCGCTCGAGCACGGGACGCTTTTTGAGTCCAGACATAACCACGGCTATCGTCATCCAGTAGTTCAATGCAGCCAAAAACCAGTATAACCGGTAGTACCCACGGTTGGTACCCCAAAAGATATTTATTAGTATGTACTAGGGGATTCATCCGTACAGTGATAGTAGTACATATGCTTGGTGATATTCCCAACCTGGTTTACAATTTATCTTGGCCACAACACCTCAGACATACTAGCGTTTATATAGAGACTATGCGATACTGTATCTGACACGCACCAACATATGTAACATAGAAACAACATTGCATCACGAATGTGTAGCTGTGCGTATGCTTCACCGTCCATGGTCATCGCGGCACGGCCAAAGGATTTCGAATGAAATGTTGTACGTCCTATCGCACTACTAAAAAAGGAACTCCCTTTTTTCGGTCACCGA
The DNA here is from genome assembly GCA_020744415.1 of Dendryphion nanum. NCBI lineage: Eukaryota > Fungi > Ascomycota > Dothideomycetes > Pleosporales > Torulaceae > Dendryphion > Dendryphion nanum. The sequence goes on along the minus strand of JAGMWT010000005.1, from coordinate 223,134 downwards.
CATCAATAGTTTTCTGTATTCAACCAAGCAAATCACGGGTAGGTATTAAATATGTGGCACGGAAAGTACACCGGGGTCTATCATGTGGTATTCTTACAAGGTTTTTTTGGGGATCATGTTGAGACAAAAGGATTCAATAACTACAGTTTCTTGACTATCATATCTATAACTTATTCTTGTTCATGTGAAGACCATGCGAAAATGCGGTACATAATCTCAACGTAACATTACGTACATGTGAAGGACTTCAGACCAAGTCTTCGCTATGCAAACACTAGCCCCTAAAGCTTTAGTGAATTATAACACAGATATTATTTAGTTATATCTTCATATCCTGCCGGTACAGCTCATTGTATAGACCTTTATTAAAGCATTGGTTAACGTTCATCGTATTTGCCTTCAAGCTTCCGCAAGGAACAAACCATTCCGACAAGTTATGGAAAGTACTTAGTAAAGGGAAAAACTTGATGCCTGATTGGCCTGAAAATTGTATCCGTATTGAATCTTTTCACGATGTGGATAATTGCAGAGAGACCACCGTTCGTATCAACTACATCCATGCTGTATTTCTGATAATGTGACTAAATCTAGATTCTAGATCAGAGCAAAGGGGGGTCACTTCCTCGCAGAGGACCCTGCTATCTTTCATGCACCCTTCTTCTCCATTACGGCAAATGAGGCCTATGGACCCACAGCAGCGTATGATTCTTGAGACTTGCTACCTGGCATTGGAGAATGTTATGATTAATAGCCCTCGCTAACATGTATACCTGTATCACTAATCTACCTCCACACAGCGGTGATTCCAATTGGACAAGCAGCCGGACCCCCCGAACTGCGGTATAAGAAGCTTCAATGGCAGATGACGTAGGTATCCTTCAGCCATATATTGTGTCTCAATTTCTTATCTGAGTATTTCCGACAAAGCTGTACTGATTCTATTTTTGATACCCTAGTACGCATATATAGTCGTTATGGATGGAAACGCTATGCCAAGAACAGCTGCTACAGGAATTGCTCGATCGATCCTAGCTAAAAGAGTATCTTGGTTTTTCAATTTACTCGGCCCTAGTCTGCACATTGATACCATATGCTCTGACAGTATAGTCGCAATTGATCTCGCCTGCAATTCGCTTCGAAAGAGTATCTGTTGATAGAACAAAATCACACTAGTGCAAGATTCATCAAGTATTAGGTATCTTATACACCCAACAGTATCGACTATTCTAATTTTGCTTTCAACCTTAAAATTCTTTTCGCTCCCATTTAAACTTTTACCACGAATTGCATGTTGTGTTCCAATATTCTTTTCGTTCTTGGATGCAACGGCCCAGTCACACGGCTGAGTCTCCCACTGTATAGGCAAACTCAACCGTATTTGTCCTTGGGAGGCTCTAGGTAAGCATCTCTAAGCGAATTCCAAGACCACCTTGCTGCCTGCCACTTGCGCATTAAATCCTCCCTCCACCATATCTTAGAATCAATCAATGTACATTTACACCCCCCTCGATCCTTCAAATGGCGAAATACGCCTCCTACACATCCTCCCGGGGTCATTCACTACTCCTATTCAATGTACTCTGATCCATGCCCCACTAGTCCCATCTCTCGTCTTCACAGCCTTGTCATACACGTGGGGAAACCCCACTATCAGAGGAGACATCGTGCTTAACGGCCACGACTTCAGCGTCACTATCAATCTATACAATGCGCTTCGCCATATGCGCCACGAAGAGCATGTCCGCGTTTTCTGGATCGACGCAATCTGCATCTGCCAAACCGACATCGAAGAACGAAGTAAGCAGGTTCTCCGAATGCAAAATATCTACTCCATGGCGCGCGATGTAGAAGTCTGGCTGGGCACTGCGACAGATGAAGATTCTATGGCTATGGAACTCATCCGTACGCTTGGAGCAGTGGTGGGGGACGCGGAAATAGTTCTTGCGCAAGGCTTCGGCGCAACGTACACAGACACTTTCGAGGATCTTATCACGGCTCAGAGTCCGAGTACTCTGCATAGCCTATCTCAGTTCTTCTCTCAGCCCTGGTGGACGCGCATCTGGTGTGTGCAAGAACTTTCTCTCGCTCGGCAGTCCAGCGCTATTGTGCGCTGGGGCCTATCAGCAGTTCCCTGGCTCGATGTTCTAGTCGCTGCATACGCTATCGAGTTGTGCTTGTTTGTGATCCGGGATATAGTCGAAAAGGAATATCCAGATGATCGAGTTTCAGGATTCAACCAGGGAATTAGGATGGCGCAATGTCGTAAAGTGGATGAAACTAATCCGCCATACACGCTGTTAGAGCTGTTGAATCAACATCGAGATTGTGAGGCTACGGATCCGAGAGACAAAGTATATGGGCTTCTAGGCCTTGCCGGAGATGTGAACACCATAGGCATTGTACCAAGTTATGAGGAGGAAGCAAGAGATATCTTCATCAACCTGTTCCAACGACATGTGGCGTACTCGGAATCGCTTGATATGATGTGTGCTGTGAGATGGCCAAAGAACTTTACGAATCTCCCATCTTGGGTCCCGGATTGGAGTACCGATCAGCTTGTCCCCGGCATATGTATCAATGATCGATATGTAGGCGGCAATGCGTTCCCAGGATCGCCAATCGCGCATTTCGAGAAATACGCTGCAGCAGGCAATACAAAACCTGCTGTATCCTTCAGCGAGAACACGATGTCCATCAAGTGCATTCGAGTAGGCAAGGTAGAAGCCCTAGGCTGTAAGGGCGACGAGTTGATTTTCGAGAATGTGGATATGTTTGGGCGCACAGATGAGAACGGCAAGAGTGCTAGTGGCTCAGAGGCATTTAACGAATGGTTAAATATGATTCTTGATAGCAAGAGTTGGCAGAATATTGAGCATCTCTATGGGCAAGAGAATGTTTTAGATGCATTTTGTCGCTTACTCGTCGCTGATAGGAACAATGTCATGATGAAACCGCTCAATAGGCTAGAACGTGAGGATGATGAAGAAGATTATGAGAGCGATGATATGGAGGATGAATGGTTAGATACAGACAATGAAGATCTGGACGACGAGAATATGGATATGGATGAGGACATCCGAACCTCTTCCTCAAAAGGTCCAGACGATGTGGACAATGAAACAGCGCACAATCCAACGGGCGAAGAGGAAAACACTGATGATGAAGATGGTTCCATGGAAGAGGCGAATATACTGTTCTCTCCGCCCGAAATGCTTGACATGTCTGATGACGGCTTCCGGGCCACCATGCAAGTCTGCTGGGGAAAACGCTTCGTTATTCTCGACAGCGGTCATCTAGGTCTTGTACCCAGTCAAACCGAAATAGGCGACAGTGTAGTCGTTGCCCTAGGATGTTCAATGCCGCTAGCAATCAAACGTAGGGATGGGCAGGACGAATTTGTTGGAGAATGTTACATTCATGGTATTATGGATAGCGAAATGTTGAACGGCACGGCTGAGACAATTTGTTTGGTATGAGAAGCGACACTATGAGAGGACCAGTCTATAATTTGACTACCTATAACTGATTAAATCATACCTTGCCTTCCTCCTCTTGATTGCAAAGCACACAGGAACAAGGAATCACGTCCTTGCGCTCTTTGCGAAGGAACAAGTACCAGATGTGCTCAGAAAATTCACCTAAGGAATTATAGCTTCCATCATGTCGACCGGAAGCAATGTACTTCATATCTCCATTCTTCATCACTCGTTCGTAGATTGCGTATCCTGGCGGGAGAGTTTTCAGAAATATTGGAGTTATACTAGTCTTGTACTTTGAATCATCATGCTTCACTCTTTTGACCCAGTTCTCCGCGATCAATTCCAGTGGTTTATTGGAAGTCATACAACGAATACCGAAGTCCGCTTCGTCCTGTTTAGTCGGCCAATGATCTTCGCTAGCATCAGGCGTGTGCTCCATACTGTCGTCCCAGTTTGGCATAATGGTCCAAAGCTTGTTCTGATCCTGGCGTATAACTTTGCCAAGTTTCTGTATTCCAGGATCCACAAAACGGAGTCTCTCTCTCACCCAATCAACAGTGCCATTGACATGTACCTCTATCGGCTTCAGTCCCTCGAGAATGTCATTATCCATTGCGTTCCACTGGTCCGGTTCGTATGAAAATGATCCACCTTTCCCATAGTTGTGAATATTTGTACTCATAATACTATAGAGTCCTCCGCCGATTTTTGTGATGTTTTCTACAGAAGTTTTCCCACTTTTCTCGATTCTGCGATACTCATTTACCATTTTCGATAGTGGACTTTGTCTGCCTTCGTTTGCTTGCTTAACGGCTTCTCCCCAAAACTCAGCCCACGCCGTAGTCTCCAATTTCCCCTCACGAGGGGGAAGGTTCTCCAGCAGGTGGCGATAATTCAGGTTCGTGAGAATTCGTCCTTGCTTCCGTATCTGCGCCTGGGCTTCTTTGTTCTGTTGCTCTAGGATAGCTATCTTGTTGAGCAGTTCCATTTCTCGTTTTTCACTGCTTATTCTCTGGGACTTGATTCGTAAAGCCCCGAGATACGATAATGGATTATCTGAAACTACGGAGCACTCCAAGAGACTGGAAAATTCGCGAATCCGGGACAAAAAAGTGGCCCGGCCGATGTCATTATCCGCGGCTGCAAGAGAGTCATAGAAATACTGTATCTCGTGTGCTATAGAGTCATTTTCCATTGGAACATGCGATATGTTGGAAGGAGTTGGAGTTGGTGAAGCGCTGCGTCCAACAGGATCGAGGGTTTTATGTCCAAGAGGGTCTTCGGCTACGAGATCAGAGCACCCACCTAGGGCATCAATCAAGATATGCTCCGCAACCCTCGACTTTTCGTGGACGAACCTGATGAGAGAGGGGGCAGCTGTAAGAAATTGAGTTGCTTTTTTTGGCAAATCGGACGATGAATCCCAACGGATTTTTTTAGTGCTTCCGTCGCGTTCGCCTATTTGGATATGTGACCATCGGGAGAGCCATCTGTTCCGTATTGCCGTAATTCTTCTGTGCTGCAGGTACTGAGGTAGGACATCGAGTAATTCGGTCGGATGACTGGAGAACATTGCTATTGATTGCTTGAAGTCTGTCTGGTCGCTTTCGAAGTCAGCTAACCAAAGATGTTGCCTATGGAGGGGCCGTGTGAAATCTTTGGTGACCGGGAGCACTAATCCTGGGCGAATGATGCATTCCCATACATGACGATCATCTTTGGATGGCTCCTTCTCATGTTGCCGATTGTCGTGTAGCTTTCCAATGAAATTTTCAAGTGCTGCGAGCCAAGCCTCAGTATTGCTATTATCCTGTGTGGGATCATGAAACAAGCGGGAGAAATCGGATCCCTCTGCAGTGATATGTTCGGACGAATTAATAGTCACAGATGCTTTAGGAATTCCTACGAAGTTGTAGCCGCGATCAGAAAAAACACGAGAATACAGTGTTTGTCTGGTATCAGGTGAAAATGAGGCCATGTTTGCTCTCTGGCGAAGCCTCTCGCTCTGAAGTGATAGACAACTTTTGCTCAAAGTATTCTGGTCGCAATAGAGGCGAAAGAGCAAATAGAAAAGCAGCCAAGCGCAGTCTCCAAAACATCGACAGGCCAGCCTGGGTCCCGGGGAAGTCGCACTTATGAACCGTGCTAGGCAGGCTGGCGGGCAAGAGTCACACAATGCAAGCTAAAGAAAAGCAATTCTATCAGGCTAGAAGAAGGGGAGCCTCTTATAAGACAAAATGATGCCAAGACCTCCAAAGCTGCCGATCTCGCGAGTGCAACACATCGTCAGCCAGTCATTTTGTAAGGCGTGGTCAGCCGTGCGCCACCATAAGAGCCTTGGGCTCACATTGATAAGTCTATTTATATAGTACAACATATACGGCTCAACACAAAACCACAAAAGAGACGTTCGATGAAGAGAACGAAAGTATCAAAGGTTTCCTATGTCGAAATTAGAAGAATATACATATGGATGAGCTCCTTCTTATGCACTTTGAACATATGCCTCGAAGTAACTATTAAAAATCATTCCACGATCGACCATCCCCAGCGTCTCTTGGCACTAGAGATCAAAGATGAGTTCACTAAAAAAACCCTACATTGCGGAAAGTACATAGAAAGTCCGACCACCTCAAACATCCCCTCTCTCCATATGTGGCCATCGAACTGGACTCATCCTCCCCTCCTCTCCATCCTCTTCCTCCTCCTCGCTACTACTACTACTACTCTCCTCCTCCTCTCCACCATATTCATAATCCCCATCCCCCTCTTCACTCTCCTCCCCAAGTTGCATTTCCGCAAACCCACTTACATCCGTACTCTCCACCTTCCTAACCTTCGCCCTAATCCTCCCCTGCTTGCCCCTCCCGGTGAAACTCAACATCCAGTTGAGTTTCATTTCATTCGATAACTCCACATCATTATTCCCCTCTACGACCCATCGATACGGCTCTTTGAGCACAATCCACGCTTCGATATTAAACATCCCCCATCCACGTTGCGAGACTTCGAATGGGGGTGCTGCGAGGGTGATGTTCGGGTCGCGAAATGTGCGATGCTGTATAAACATCAGGATTAGTCATGTGGCAACCAATCAACCCCATCTCCCCCAAGAAAAGAAAGAAAATCAAAGACTTACGAGTCTCACCCGCACCTCGCTCACAATCTCTTCCTTGGAGACTCGCACAAAAAAGCACCAATGATGTTTGTTCCAATTCCGCCCATCCGAACTTCTCAGGGCGCCCTCTCGAATAGACCGATGTTCATTCCCCAGAAGCAGCATAATAACTTCATCCCCCTCAACCACATGTCCATTCCATGCCACCCTGGCTTCTTCATCCACCCTCCTCTCCTCCCAAACGCTCGCATACCTCTCCCTTAACGCTTCACTCAGCTCTTCATCCCTATTCCCCGTCGTGCGCGTCCGACACATTGGACAATTTGCTACGAGATTCTCAAAGCCATCAGTATCGTCGAGAGAATAATTGGGATCGAAGTCAGAGATTGGGGAAGATGTGAGCTGGGGTTGGGAAGCAGAGGCCCATCGGGACATGCAGCTGGAACAGAGAAGGTGGTTACAGCTTGTGCGCACAGGATTGAAGAGGAGGAGGTGGCAGATGGGGCAAAGGTCGTCGGGGGCGATTTGGGGGGGAGGGGAGGAAGACGTAAGGGAGGAGCTGGTGGTCATGGTGATGTTGCGTGGGGAGCAAGAGTGGAGGAGGGAGAGAGAAGAAAGGAAAAGAGCAGGAATTTAGTTGTTCACATTTTGGGGTATTTTGGAGATGGTTGGGACGTGTTTGTGGATGGTTGTGAGATGACATCTATCAGGCACCAGCCATGCACGGACCATATGATTGGCGCGGGGTTGGATACACGTGATATCGATATGAAGTGAGGTACCAATATAGCTATTCTCCGCGTCTGCAGCCTTCATCGAGCTTTCCAAACTCTAACTGAAGTTTTTCGAATTAGAAACAGAAAAACAAGTGACTGGGTATTGTATAAATTGCTGAGAAAATCCAAATATCACATTAGAGTGGGGAATCCTCCGACCATGCCTAAGTGAAGAGATCCTCCAATAAACCTACAGGTATATAGCAGAGCATTTCGCAAAACTCAAAGATTCAAATCCGGCATTGTGACATCATCCTCCATAAGCCCCATGATGTACCGACTTCCAGAAAACCATTCCTGCACGGTATTCTGTTGCAAGACTGAGTTTGGGTCAAAGACCTGGAAGGCGTCTGTAGGCATTGGTGCGTATGATCCCGTCGGCCACTGGACATTTGGCAGCAGACCTAGTGCGCTTAGATATGGGTCGAATTGATTTATGTTGTCCTGGGTATTTGGCGTGTAAAAACCGTCTTGTCCAACGGTGCCTGTGCCAGTACCAGTATTTCTTTGAGCTTCGGCTTCTTGTTTCTTTGCCTCTAAATAATGTTTGGACACGAGCAAAAAAAGATGGCAGACTTTATAAAGTCGTTCTGCGCCTTCAGAAGTAGCACGCACGGATTCCAGGGATATGACGAAATCGGAGAGAGTGATGAGATCTTGCTCGTTGCAGTGTTTGATAGTGTTGCAGAAGAGAACTATGAACGGTGTGAATGGCGCCTGTAAAAGTGACCTAGAATGCATCAGTAAAGTCTTAGTATAATAATCATTATAGCAGTTATTCGACATACCAATGAACGTATCCAGACCACATCTCCTCGTTTCCCTTCACATTGAACTGTCTGCTACACTTCATGTGAGCCTTGAGCGATTTGCGAGCTGACTCGAGGCAGTCGCTATTGAATGTCACATTGTCTGCACTCGAAGCGCGTTGGATCAATGTCAGCGTCGAATAATGTACCACTATGTCGGAGTAGTGGAAAATATTTCCAAACGATTCTACAATTCCTACCAATACCAAATTAGTGCATGCGAGCTAATTAAAGTATTTCAAGTTACCTTTTGCCGCCGCTGCTGGTGTTGGGTCTCTTCCAGTTTCGATTGGAGTCTGGGCGGAGTAGTACGGATCAGATTCCAATGAAGAAGCCACACGTTCAGAAGATGAGGCCAGTCGCTTCGTAAATTGTAATGCGGTGCCTTGAAAAACAAATTCCAAGACACTTGCATCTCCCCGCTCTGCCCAAGCTTGATTCATAGCAAGAACTAATTCATTCGCTATGTGTGCTCTCTCCTGAACGGGCTTAAGAAAGGAGGCGGGGCTGAAAAGCTGCTCGTAAAGCCTCCCTTGGATCTGAGCAACTTTTGCCCAATACACCTGCTGGTTGAACCCACTGGGACGCGAGGAAGGTTCACCCGTTTCCAAGTTAGAGGGGTCGAGGAAGGGTAGAGAGATATCCCAATCCTGGATCGCAGCCGCGCGGCCAAGGCGGAGGGATAGAGTTTTATCCATCATGTAGAGAAACCAGAATGTGTTGACTTTGGACGCCCGCTCTTCAGGACTGTCATCCTTCATGGTAGATATACGATGGTAGCCTAATGATTGGGCCTGAACAATGGCAGTAGAGTTTACCAGCCAACATAATGATGGCTTACACATTTCAACGGCATGTGAAGTCTGATGGCCGAGTCAGTGCGTAACTTGTATCCCTTGACAAGACACCTACAGCGAGGAGAAGAGCCATGATATTCTCGTAGCTGGGTGCCATGAGCAATTCTAATTGACTTATGGCTGTCTGTAGTTGTATCTTGCATTGCAGCGAGTATTGCACATAATTGGTCGAGTTTCGGCCTGGGATGCGGTAGTAATTAAATTCGGTAAACAGGTTGTATAAGACACCGTAGACTAGCACTCGGCGCACGGAAGAACTCTCTTCGGGAACGTCGTAGACCTGTTCGAATGCGTGATATAGCTTTCGCGGCTTAAGAAACGGAAAAATTATTGAGAAGCACATGGCTGGAAACACTGGGCATGTAAGTGCAGGCTCAATGTTACGAATTCCACGGATGCATACCGTCGTTATCGTCGAGTACCTGCTTTACAACCGACCAAGGTGGGCGCTCGAGCTTTGAAGCGTCTATGTTGGATAGCTCACGGGGGAGAAAAGATTGTGGATCGTTACTGGTTGACTTCAGCGCGCTTTGTTTGCTGACCATGTCTTGCAGCATGGTGAGGGCGGCTTTGATCTCGGCATTCTGGCCAATAGAAGGGGTACTTCCCACAGCTTTCTCCAACAGCTCCCGAGCGAATTCGGATTGAATGTTCATCGCAGTGTCGCCTTCGAATGGGGCGGGGGTACCTCCAGTGTTGACATCCGAAGTTGAATGTGGACTTCGCCCGGTTTTGCTAGAGCGCGAATTTGTGCTTTGGTCCGTGTGAATGTCGAGGTTGGTTAACTTTGTAGCGAGTTTCTCTAGGACGGACTCGATACCAGCAAGACGGTCTTCTATTCGATCAATTTTTCTCTCACTGGATTGGAGTATAGTGTTAGTCAGGCGTTTTCGTAGAAGTAAGGTTGGTCTATCTTGACCGCCTGCTTGTCCACAAGTTGCTTTGGGTGAGGGATGACTTCACTTACTATTCATCTGATATGTGGACCCTTTGGCGTTGAGTCTTTTGTGCTGGGGCGGTGGTCTGACATGCTAAAGGCGGTGCACGTGGTCAGCGATGGAATTACACGTGGAATTGGATATCGGAGAAAGAAGGAACAATGGCTTTGAGCAGCCCACCCGATACGACACGGGTTCGAAGGAAACGTTGCCAAAAAGATGAATCAAATCTTAATTTGAAATCGGGCAATTGAGGCTGTTCTGCAATGACTGTATGAACGATCGACCGGCAACCTACTTAATTTGCTTGCTCTACAGTTGGAACATGGGCTTCCTCTGTCGCATCTGATCTTGCGCGATCGACAGGAGTCACACTGCGGTGGAAAAAAAAACCAGTCAGCCTAGATCTGATACGACAAGGTGGGTGGGACATTTGAGAATTGGCCCATACCGCTCGCTGGACGCGCGACAAGTCGTCACCCGCCAGATCCATCTCATCTCGACTGTCCATGGCAACGATTGGATTCGGCTAGCATGCTACGTGGGGAGTACAAGCGGAATCCGTGAAATGCGTGGGCGTGGCAAAGACGAGGGACTGTGTTGATAATGAGTGCGCCGGAGAATTCGGGCTCCTGGAGGTCCGGAGCCCCGTAGGGCGAAAAATGGACTGCGTCATGTCAGCGAACCTGGATCAGCTAGAGAAGTTTTTCTGTAACATGGACTCCAGGCAGCAACCAATATCGCCGAAGGGGGGGACTGACAGGGGCTGTTTGAACCGTGTGAGAGCAGTACTATCTGATATCGCCGGTGATGGGTGATGGCAATGCAGTAATATCAGGCAGGGCGCGTGTGGACAACCCCCTCTTTCCCCTCGATGCGCGTGGTCCCGTGAAATGCCCAGGCGCTAGTCCCCTCACGGCGGCGGATAGCGCCCAACTGGGGCCAACTCAGCCCTTGCAAGCCTCCGCTCCGCCCTCCCTAGGCCTCGGCAACCCTTTTAGCCTTCGTCCTGGGTGGAATCTTGCCCTGCATCCAAATCGGTTGCATCGCATTCACCACAGACAGACGCCACAATGTCCCTGCAAGCCGTTGCAAGCCCTTGGCTCAATCTCTCCAAAAACCGTCGGTGTTCGGGGGGCCCGCCGCCCGCGGGCCCCGGTTGGCCTGTCTCCCTGTTCCTAGAAATAGGTATCGGTCCTCGTTGACGCATACCTCAGTATTTCCTGTAACTTCCCTGCCCGTGCTGCTCCTGTCTTTCCCCGACATCTGCTTCTCTCAGTAGTACCATGACAGCCTCGGAGAAACTCGAAAAGGAGCATGCGCCTGGTCGGCCGGGGAGCGCCGACGGAGATGCCGACGAGAACAAGGAGGAGAAGAAAGACGCTGGAGGTGGTATGGGTGGTTACTGGGTGAGTAAACGTCATCAATACCAACCGTCTTGGCGCAGCTACTCACACATCACCACCAGCGAGCATTCACATATGCAGACAGAAAAAGCTGGATGCTGAATATTGTCGCAATCTTGGCTGCCATTGCCGCCGGCACTCTGTTGCCCCTGATGGACTTGGTAGGCATCTATTTCCTGGCTTTTTTCCAATTCCACCTGGTTGATTCACTCTTTGTGCTAGGCGCACCCCGCTGACTAAGACACTTTCTGTAATAATAGGTGTTTGGAAAATTCGTTACAACTTTCACCAGCTATGCTACGGGCTCCATTACCCCAGCCCAGTACCGTTCTGAGATCAACAAGTTCACCCTATGGTTTGTTTATCTGTTTGTTGCAAAGTTCGGTTTAGTCTACATCCACTCATTCTGCATATCCGTCTCCGCCATTCGGACCACCAAAGCCCTCAGGATCCACTTCCTGGAGAGTACTCTGCGCCAGAATATTGCCTTCTTTGATTCTTCTGAATCGGGGTCCATCACGGCTCAAGCTACGACCAATGCCAATAACGTCAATAACGGCATTTCCGAGAAGTTCACCATCACAATCCAGGCCCTCAGCCAATTCGTCACAGCCTTCATCATTGCATTCGCTGTGCAATGGAAGCTCACTCTTATTACAATTTGCATAGTGCCGGCCATCATCATAGTCGTGGGTATTTGCGTTGCAATGGACACCAAGAATGAGGGTCAAATACTTCCCATTTATGCCACAGCCGGTTCATTGGCAGAAGAGGTCTTCTCGACCATGCGCACAGTTCATTCCTTCTGGCTCCATCCCCTTCTCAGCCGCAAATACGATAACCATCTTGCAAATGCCATGGAGATTGGTATGAAGAAATCTCCCATATACGCCGTGCTTTTCTCCACCGAATTCTTCTGCGTCTACAGTGGATACGGTTTGGCATTCTGGAGGGGTATACGGATGTACGTCAGCGGCGAAATACGGGAATCAGGAGATGTCTTCACCGTCATCTTAGCTGTAATTGTTGCCGCAACCGCTATGACCCAGATTGCTCCCCAAAGCATCGTCTTGACAAAGGCTGCGTCTGCTGCGGCGGAAATGTTTAAGGTCATCGACCGTCAATCAGAAATCGATGCGCTGTCCCCGGATGGGAAAGTACCCGTTGAATGTATCGGTCACATCGAGATAGAGGACGTTCACTTCTCCTATCCTGCTAGGCCCGATACCAAAGTTCTCAACGGTCTTACTTTGACGGCTCCTGCTAATAAGACAACAGCTTTGGTTGGCGCATCTGGTAGTGGAAAATCTACCATCGTTGGTCTTTTGGAGCGATGGTACAACCAAAGCAGTGGGAATCTGCGGCTCGATGGCTTGGACATCAAAGAACTCAATCTCAACTACCTACGCACAAACATGAGGTTGGTTGGTATGTAAAATTATCGGAACAAGACCAAACTGCTGCTCATACTAATCATCACATAGGCCAAGAACCTCAACTATTCAGCGGCACTGTATTCGACAACGTCGTTTTTGGGTTGTACGGAACGGAAAAAGGAAAACTATCAACCGAAGAACAACGAACGCTGGTAGAGAACGCATGCAAGGCGGCATATGCCGATGAATTCATTGAACGGCTTCCTAAAGTAGGTTGGGAGTTCCGCATCTCAGGCAGGCAGTGCTGACTAACACATCAAGGGTTATGATACACAAGTTGGTGAACGAGCTTCGATGCTTTCAGGTGGCCAAAAACAACGCCTAGCAATCGCGCGCAGTATCGTCTGCGATCCCAAGATTCTACTCCTCGACGAAGCGACCTCTGCCCTAGATCCAAAAGCCGAAAAGATTGTCCAGCAAGCCCTTGATAACGTCTCCGCAAACAGGACCACCATCGTCATTGCACACAAGCTTTCAACGATCAGGAATGCTGACAACATTGCTGTGATGGCGAACGGTTGTGTCATCGAACAAGGCACGCATAACGAGCTGTCTGACGCGAACGGCGCATACGCTCGTCTTGTTCGAGCTCAGGATCTTGGAAAGGCTGATAGTCAGGAAACGCTTGACGCCGGAAATCAGGATGAGAAAAAGGTCTTCTTGACCCGAACGCAAACACAAGCTACATCCATACATGGAGAGGCCGAAAAAAAGCAAGGTGCAAGAGACGGCATCAATTACAGCCTGTTGAAATGTCTTTGGATCGTGCTCGGTGAGCAAGGTCACCTTGTAAGTCTATAAAGGTCTTTCGCTCTCAAAATCTAATACATCATAGTGGCGCTGGTTTCTCGTGCTAGCTGTTGCCGCCTTCGCAGGAGGGTTGACTTTTCCTGCACAGGCGATTATTATGGGTCGCATTTTCCAAGCTTTTCAACTCTCCGCGAGTGAAGCAGTCTCTCAGGGAGATTTCTACTCGCTTATGTTCTTTGTTGTTGCGATCGCAAATTTGATCATCTACGGTAGTATTGGATGGGCAAGCAACATTGTGGCTCAAAACGTTTCCAGGAAATATCGCCGCGAGATCTTCGACTTGATCCTCAAACAAGACATGGACTTCTTTGACAAGGAACAGAATGCCTCCGGGGCATTAGCATCTAATCTCTCCATCTATCCGAACAACCTTCTCGAACTACTAGGATTCAACATCATGCTTATCCTTGTCAATATTGTCAACGTTGTTGGCAGTTCCATACTGGCTCTGGTCGTCGGCTGGAAACTCGGCCTTGTTGTTGTCTTCGGCGCCCTTCCCCCACTCATCTTTTCAGGATACGTCCGAATAAGACTTGAGTTCAAACTTGAGGAAGAAACAGGCAAGCGATTCGCCAACAGTGCTGCTCTAGCGGCTGAAGCCGTGTCCGCCATTCGCACTGTATCATCTCTCGCTTTAGAGAAACATGTAGTGAGTATGTATAAAGAACGCTTGCAGGGTGTTGCACAGAGATCGATCAAATCCTTGATCTGGACAATGTTTTGGTACTCCTTATCACAGAGCGTATCATTCCTAGCAATGGCACTCGGTTTCTGGTACGGTGGACGACTCATCTCTTACGGAGAATATTCCAACCTGCAATTCTTCACCGTCTTCATCGCAGTAATCTTCTCGGGAGAAGCTGCCGCGGGTTTCTTCTCATACACATCATCTATCACAAAAGCATCTACCGCTGCAAACTACGTCTTCTGGCTCCGCCGTCTTAATCCTGCAGTTCAGGATGACCCTTCCCTGCCACCTCACGACGACGATAACAACAATGGTCCCTCACATATCGAATGCCAAGATCTTTCTTTCGCGTATTCAAGCCGGCCTAAGGCGAACGTCCTCAGCGACATCAATGTAGATGTCCTCCCCGGCCAACACATCGCCTTCGTCGGTGCTTCTGGCTGTGGAAAGTCTACCATGATCGCCCTGCTCGAGCGCTTCTACGACCCAACCACAGGCCAAATCACATGCGACGACCAACCTCTCCCCAATCTCTGTCCGCGCAAATACCGATCCTCCGTCGCTCTCGTCCAACAAGAGCCAGTTCTGTAAGTAACCCCCCCAACCCCCTATCAAACATTCATATCCTAACTATGTCCCCTTCCAGCTACCAAGGCACGATCCACGATAACATCGCTATGGGCCTTGAAACCTCTCCCGAATCCATAACCTCCGCCGAAATCGAATCTGCTGCCCGCCAATCCAACATCCACACCTTCATCACCTCTCTCCCAGACGGCTACAACACGCTCTGCGGTTCCCGCGGCACCCAACTATCCGGCGGTCAACGCCAACGCATCGCTATTGCGCGCGCCCTGATCCGGTCTCCACGCCTGCTCCTCCTCGACGAAGCGACGTCTGCGCTAGACACAGAGTCGGAGAAGGTTGTCCAAGAGGCGCTGGAGAAGGCGAAGTCGGGACGCACGACGATTGCGGTGGCACATCGACTGAGTACCATCAAGGATGCGGATTGTATTGTGGTGTTTGCAAAGGGCAAGGTTGTGGAGATGGGGACGCATCAGCAGCTTTTGGGGAGGAGGGGGGTGTACTACGAGATGTGTTTGGGACAGAGTTTGGATAGGAGTATTCCTACGTAAGAGAGTGAGAAAGTAAGAGTAGTGGAGGCTATTCTGTTGTTTAGAGATTTTTCTTTGAGCGTTTTAGAGCGGCATTGGTTGCACTCCCCTCTGTGCGCTGTTTCTGATTCCAAGATATTATAGAGCGCAGCGAATCTGCTATAGATTTCAGCTGCTTTACGGATTTTAATATACATATATCCCACTCCAAAATATCAACATCACTACTACATCTTCCATGACACAAAATAACACGCGCTCCCCCTCGTCAAAACACAGTCCCACAGATCAAGCCTCCGTCACGCATATGTCATTCCCGCAACTTTAGAGTTCTCTTCCCCATTCGATCTGCGATCATCTGCCCCGCTCCTCCCCCCATTACTCCCCACCTACCGACAATGCAAAAGTGCACGTCGCGTCATGTCCCGTCCTATCCTGTCACGTTTTACCACGACCTAGGTCCCGAAACGAAGCCCGTGCCCGGATTTGGAATTTTTTTTTTTCCTTCACTACGTTCTTTTTCTTCGTGCCAAATCCATATTCTCGGGGAATATACGTGGGGGGTCAGTGGGGTAAGGAGACGCGACGCGTGCATTACCGATTCTCCTCGTCACGAGGATACGAGCGGGTGAATTAGGAATTGAATGGCGAAGGAGGGGATTTACGGCAGCAGATGGATAAGGGGGGGAGATGTCAGTGAAGTTGTGATGGCAAATAGGTCCAAGCACCACATCTACATACTTTGATCATGTTCCAATACTAACTAATACCGACCCTGACTCCGAATATCTTCGCTGAACGAACCTAGCTTTTCTCGTGGCGCATATCTGTATCTTTCCCTCCCTCCCTCCCCTGCTATCCTACATATGCCGCCCTAACACTATCTCAAATACCTATCCTGTTCACTGCCTAATACGGATCTCCTTGCTCCCGAATGAGTGGGTACATTCCCCACCATGCCTCACCTGGCTTCAATGCAGAATCATGCACTCGCGTATGGTGCGCCACACTGCATTTAGATATCCCATGTACTTGCATATGCCAGTTCTGGATACACTGGATAATCTCCACGAGGTATTATTTGAGGTGTTGCTGATGTTATCATCTTGGTGATTGTGTTTTGGTGACGTTTTGATGATTTGATGATGATTCGGTAGAACATCTCTTACAGTGGATTAGAAGCGACGATGCTAATGACGGGAAGATGGTATAGTGAATCAACTTGTGGACTGATCAAAGCATGGAAAACTACCGACGCGATTTTACTCCTCTTTTCCATCTTCTGCGTCTCTCATTTGACAGGAGAAAACAGAACAATAAGGGCAAGAGTGTGGCTGTGTAATTTTGACATTTATAGTTATTGTAGTTGTAGTTTGCAATACTGCAATAGCAGTAGCTAGTTGGTATCGATACACCCACCCCTTACGCCCATAATTTCCAAAGAATAGTAATCCCAAACTTAATTCCTCTCCCACTCATCAAACTTCCGCAATCCTCTTCGTTCCACTACCCCACCTCATCTTCCCCCTCACCGCTCAAACCCCCGCCCATCTCCACTGCGATCCAAAACCCCAACCCCCTCGACTGTAACCCCGCTTCCTTTCCTCAGAGGCACACTCATCGTTTCCGCACCAATCCTCTCCCTCTCCCTTCCCAAAAGCTCCTCTTCGTGTCGCAACTCTTCCATGTACCGCACCCGCTCCATGCGCGCCCGCTCCTGCAACTCGCCAAACGGATCAAAGCGATCGCTCACTGGGTCTTGGAAAGGATTCTTGTCCCAGCTTCCCCGATCCGTGAGCGTCGTCGATCGTGGCCTACCCCTCAACACATCGTATGCCTTGTTGAGTGGTGGGTCGGCGAACGGGTTTGGCGTTGGTGGGATCCGAGATGCAGCGTTTCCGCGATCTGTGGAGACGGTCTCTGGTCGCTCATAGTGGCCTGCGCCGAAGAGGGAGGTGGTGGCGTTGGTCGAGCGCGTGAAATGCGAGTCGGTGGCGATATGGACAGTCTCAGGTTGGGTAAGTGACCCAGTGTTGCCCGGGTCGAAGGCGGATTCGGCGTGGCGGAAAGCGGTTTCGCGGGCACGACGGCGCTTCTTGAGGAAGATGAACACACCGATTAGAATAGCGACACCGCCTATTAACATGTTAAAACAAGAAAGCGGAGGGAATATCGCGGATGAAGTCTATGGTTTGGAACGTACCGAGGATAGTGAAGGTGATCAGAGCGGCTTCTGCTGCATGGGACATGCCACCACGGCTTTGTGTTCTTTGAGGGGGTTCCTGGCCAGGGGCTGCTCCTCCCTCGCTACCAACAGATTCCGGGGAGGGACCCGGGCCAGCAGAAGTGGTAGGTCGAGCAGGCGAGGCATTCTTGTTTGAAAAGCTGATGTCGGCCACCGAGGAAGTCTGTAAGGTGGATGGACGAGTGATATCTGGGTCCGCTGAAGACGATGCACCTGTAACCTGTGGCGCAGCGACTATTCGAGTGGATGACGACGCTGAAGACGAGACAGATGGTGCAGATGAGGCAGAAGCTGTGGGCGCCGATGAAGCTACCTGTTGGGGTGGTGCTGTGCTGCTTGCGGTTGGAGCTGCGATGGCTGGTGGAGGTCCTACTTGGCTGGTAGAAGCTGCTACCGGTGCAGTAAGACTGGCCTTAGGGGCACCGGAAGATTCAGGTGCTTCAGGTTCCTCTGCCTCATCTTCGCTCTCTTCCCCCTCAGCAGCCTCCGCCCCGACGCCAGTTGGCTCAGGTGAGTCGGGAGACGACAGTCCGCCAACAGTAGAAGGGGAGCTGAATGGCGAGTCCGGGCTTTCTGGACTTAAAGTCTCCTCTGCTCCCGGGGCACCAGTGATGGTAGGGGTTGCTTCCTGGCGGCGGAAGACCCTGATTGGCGACGGCCGGCGACGTTGATACAAAGGCATATTGGATAGAGTAGAAAGAGAAGAAGAACGTCGACAACAATATTAATACGATACCAGCTCGACAAGCTCCAGAGCTCTTGAAGAAGAGAAGAAAGAACAGACGACAAGAAGGAACGTTACAAAGATCCAGCTGACATCAAACAGAAATGAGAAAATCCGGTCAACGGATGACGGAGAAGAGAGAGACGAACTGAAATCAGGCCACGTCGAAAAGGCAGTCAGGCGAAGGCAAAGGCAAGAGAGGTGTTCCAAGGGAAACGGCCATGGCAATCCTTTACATGTTCCCCCATCCAGGCCATCGAGGACCCTGAGCAATCCCCTCTTTCACTCTCTGTCTCCGACCCCCAACTATCGGGGGGTGTTTGGGACTAGCGCTCTCGGATCAGGCATGTTGTGGAGAGGTTGGCCAAGCTCGGAAACATTTGGGAGTGCAATTGAGCCAAAGATCGCCGAGTCTGTGACTGAGGCTGAGATGGGATCCATTCAGAGGGCGCGGAAGAAGAGGCGCATCGCGAGTGACGGCATCCGTGTCGTCGATGAGGCTGGCGATGCTTCAGGTTGTGCTCGTCAAACCGCCAAGCCGTTTCGCATGCGACGACGAGCCCCGCTCGGACGCGCCTCTCGCGACGACATGTCAAGATCGGTTGTATATCTGTATGTGAATGAGTGAGAGATAAGAGCCGCATAAGAGACTAAGTCGACTCAATCGTAGGGTGAAAGAGGCATCATCGTTGATCATCTGGTCAGGCGCTCTTGCTGATCTTGTTCAGCGAGGATGCCTCTGGTCAACTCGGTTAGTGCTGTAGAATTAGACACAGTGATGGAGAATCAGGCCCTGCATAGCATTCATGACGGCATGTCTTCGCTGTAACAGAGTCTCGGAGAATTGAGTATGCGGGTGTTATGTTATGGCCTAGATTGAGGTTGAGGTGGAGAATAGGAGGGTTAGGGACTACGACGTTAGGCAGGAGATTGTCCCTGGACTGTGCACGGGCCAGCTGGCAGCATCGATGACATAAGCAGCCGCCCACATGTCAACTCTACCACCCTTTGCCCACCTTGTCCACCCCGATCCACTCCAAATGACTACATGTTGTAGTGAAGAACCTGATTCTCAGGCAATTGATGGAGAAGTGGATCTACTGCGAGAATTTCATTCCGCAGCTTTGATCTCTCCTTGGAGTGCAGAATTGGAATTACAGCGAAGTTACCCGAACCCCTTCCCGTCACAGTCCTCCCAATTTAACACAGCAAAACTCTCGGCAATAAACATTTCAACAAACCGCATGCACCTCTCAAAGCAATGACGTCGCTATTCTCAACCTTCTCTTCCATGTAAAGGCTTATCAATCCCAAGTCGCGTGCTCAATTCCCTCATCTGGACCCCCCATGGACAGCTCATCCAAGACGCTCAAGATGTTTCATCCAACGCTCAAGCTTCGCTGACGTTACTTGTCGCATGTTTGCATGGGAATGGCCCCTTGAAAGGAGAGATCATCAACAGGTGGCGGTAAGTGGAATGTGTTTTCTTTTCTTTTCAGTTCTGTCCTATTTTGAAGTGATATCGTGAGAAATTCGGAGGGTATTGAGCGCTTATGGATTGGCTTCACGGTTCGCTAGAAAAAAAAACGAAGACTGCAATGTCAAATTATCTGATTTAGATCGCATAATTTACTGCTTTGACTAGTCTTGAATCCAGGGCCTCGGAATGCCTACCTGCTGCCTGCCTACATACTATTTCCGAACCAACACCCATCTCTCAAAATAGTAAATCCGCAACACCAGATGGCGGTCCAAGCACACCTTCTTCCATATCCACAGCAAAAGTGAAAAGCAATGACAAATGCCATTGAGACTTCCGGCTTCCTGCTTCGAGGCTGCACAAAACTCAAGGCGCGCGCAATTTGAAAATCGGGTATCGCTACGTCATAATCGAACATAGTCCTCGTAGGCGGCTTCTTTGGCCGAGATAGTGAGTAGCAACCCCAACCCATCATGTGATGAACGAAAAGATCATTACTCAGCCAAGTACTCCCGAACTGTGATAATCGAACAACTCTGAGCTGCGTTTTATCGTACGCTGCCAGCTTTGCTTCGAGGAGACTTCTGCATCCCAAAAATAAGCAATAGACGTCCGAGATAGGTTGTGATAGCAGCAATGACTAGTTATCTCATACACGAAATAACCGCTCGTTATCTACCATTCCCTATCTCCGGGAGTCGTTTGTGGCATATGTAGACTTGGTTCGGGTGCTCGGATCGCGGATAGCTAACGCGTGGCATGCATAGTGCTCAGGGTAGGGTCAAAGGGCCGAAAGATCTACGCGGGACGGTTGGTTGCGTCATGCGGATAGGGCGTTGGTGTAGAAAGTGTAATTGCAATTTGGTTCACTAAGGAGGTAGTGTTGATTGTAACTAAAGTTTGTTGCGTTCTTGGGGCTAGGCTGGGAGTCAGTAACTGCGACGTGTTTTAATGATTTTAAGTAGTAAGAAACACTCCGCACCCTTTCTCTGTTCATGCTGTGGCTGAGATATCGGGTTTGTTGAGTATCTTCCCTGTTGCATCTACTCGGTGTAAACAGGACCATGTAGTGGAAATAATAAGCACTGGGTGCATTGTCAAAGGTAGTGGTTTAATCTTTGCACTCAAGCTTTACAAGTACACTGCGTCGGACTTCCATCGCGATGATGCTCACGCATACCAGAAAATATTGAAATGCAATCAAGTTGCGGTTATTCCGAACTGTATGTCGTATTAATTATTGCTTTGTTTTCTTGCAAGACATACGCCATGCAGGAACTTCGATACGACGCGAACTCGCACGTAGGGTTACAATCTGGTACAACTGAGTGCTATTTTGGCCAGTATAATTTGGTTCAAAAGGCCATGTAAGTTCTTTGCACGCTGTCATATAACTTACCATATTCCTTTCAAAGAGTCATGACCTGTGCCTATGAAACAGAGACTGCTTGGACATCTGTATATACAAATTGGAGGTCAGAAATGATCCTTCAATCCACACATAGTCTGAAGGCAACTCCATACTTTCCCAAACGACCAAGCAACCAAATTACTGTTACCGACGGCAGAACCCTTACAAAACATCTGTGTTTTGGGTGATTCTGATGTCCCAATGTGGCAACTAAAAGATCGCATTCATGACTGCGGAAAGAGCTCCACCCTATCACGATACTCGTGATGACCATCACCAGAGAACAGTTGTAGTCAATCATCAGAATTCCGCAAAGCAGCACCTCCAATATCACACCATTGAACACTGTGGGACGACCCCCGGACCTATTACATACCCTTGAGCAATTCCTTTCTTGACATTTGCTCGGAACATGACACATCACCCCATCCAAGTACCTTGAAGAGGAAGTTTAGAAACCACGTTGATTGCTGTGTGAAATATACCCAGCCTATCATCGTAGCCTCAGGTTTTGTATCGGCGATGATGTACATTGCCGAGCATGTAACTCCCAGGTCCGGCTTATGTGCAGGTTGTTCCTGTGAATTCTGGTGTTTTCTTGTAACAAGCAATAGATATGCTTCGTATAGACTTATCTCTGGTCGTATGTGGGCTAGGACGCGCCCCACGGCGCTGGATTCGACCACTACCGAGCCATATGCCAGCCCAGATGACATGAAAATCGGGAGTGCAAAGCTTTCCCACATAAAGTGGATTTCTCTCTTGCGGCTGAAGTGCCAAGTACTCGGGTGGAGTATCACGGAAACAGACCGGCTGTAAGGACAATATTCGACGCCGAGAGAATTTGGTCGAAACGGTGGAATGATATAGGGGCCGAAAAGGGTAACAATGTTTTCCGTAGATAACAGCAGAGCCTCCTCCAATCAATATCTAGAGAGTAGCTTCAGTTGATAGAATAACACAGTTGGCGGGCGTTGCAAGGTTGATCAGTGCTGTGGTCGAAGCATGGATCGGGAGGGCGAGAGTGGCCATGTTTGCGACCACGGCGACCTCTCTCTGAGGTTGTTCTTTCCCGAATCAGCCCTGCGGAGCCAATGTTTAATTGATAATGGATAAGGATAGACGTTTGATCGGTGAGAACGAAAGGAAGAAGCACAAACCTAAGACTAGAAATTCCTTCGCTTAGAGCGGAGTTTGCTGTGACATGATTGGTGCGGGAGTGGTTTCCAGGCCGCTGTAGGATATCAGCCGTTCTGGAGTCAGCGAAGCGCAGCCAGCCCATGTGCTCGTCAATGGTTCTGACGGTTATCAGAGCAGACTATGGGCAAGATGGCCTTGAAGCAAATTTTAGTTCGACGGGAGCATGCCTGGGCTGTGCGTCGCCGCCTGTAAATGGGCATCTAGACTCTATTGTATGCTCGGCTGTTTCTTCCGTGGCCATTTGCGCAAGGCATGGCGATTTGAGACCTTGCCAACCCGCGAATAAGCGTCAAATGCATATTTGCAAGAAGTGCATGAAGGTGTGGGATTCTCTAGGGCTTGCTACGACTACTGTGGTAGGTGGTTCCATACATTGGATTGGGTTAATACCTAGGTATCTACCTAGGTATTGGAGGCCATCACGTACAGGGATCGGTCCAGATGTCCAAAGTTTCCGGGCTAGTTCCAGACATTGTTATTGGCAGAGTTCGGGATTCAATGTCAAACGTTCATATTTCGCACTCGTAATGCTATGTATGGGCACAGTAGGCAGGGTGCAGATGCATGCTCAATGTTGCTGGGCAGGAGGACTTGGTTGGGCAGGGTAGTGCAGCCGGTGGCGAATTTGCCCACCTTGTTGTCTTGCAAGCCGCAGAGTGCGTCTAGCGGAGTATCAGCCGGTGCCGCTCTCTGCTGGTCGCTGCTGGTCGCTGCTGGTCTGCCAATGGTGAGCGAGTTGTGGTACACGCAATTCGACAACTGGCAGTTCTGACCATCGCGGAGAAGGGGAAAGCGGCAGCCATCAAAGCGAGCGGCACCTGGTGAATGGGCGGGACGGGATTAGGTGCGAATACAATAGATGGCGAATGGATTCACTCGCGGATTGACGTTTGAACTGAGGGGAAATTCGAGACGATGCCCGGACGCTCGCCTGAGCGACACCACCACGTGATCGTCGCCATCACCACCCGTCACACCAGGCACATGATGCACCCACTCTGGGCTCACCTTGATCGGAGACGGAGCACACCTGAGAATTCAAAACTATCTGAGCAACCGGATTGGATACGCCAATGCGATGAAATGCTTAGCCATCGATGCATCCATGGATCCTTTTGGATCTTTCGTTTTCCATGCGACACGCCGTGGGATCTCCACATGTCCACCACCTGGGCAAAGTTGCGTGATAGGTAGCCATCTCCCTGGCTCCAAGTGTCCCAGCATTCGTTCTCCAAACAGATTGACGAGCTGACAACCGTCAGCAATAGAGGGAGTATCGAGAGCGTTACTTACTGAATGCCGAGGCAAGACTTTCCCAATCATGACCTGCATGCCAGAGTCAGATGTTGCGGCGGCCATCTGTTCCGCTTACTTCGTATTTCACCCTCACGCAACTTATACCTGGGTAATTATTGAGAAGGTCTTTCGGCGATTTAACAACAAAATATTTCTTCACAGCATGGCCCGCCTATCGGCACTTCTAATGGACGTCCACGTAGCAAATAGATATGGGTCAACTGAGCAAAACGTTGAGCAAAGATTCATCCGCAACTTCACCAAGATGTCGAGAACTCATCCGACGAGACGACGCGTAAAACAGCTGGGGGGGGGCTGTCAAGTTGAATCGTCTCATTGGTCGGGTCGACTTTCCGGCAGCACTAGCAATCAGTGCCCAAAAAATTTGCTGCCGTTCCATTGGCGACGGGAACTATCACCGCAGAACCTGCCCCGGAACAGGTAGAGGCCCCTACCTTTGTACAAGGCGATTCTCTGTTGGCGAAATTCTTCCGCCGATACTCCATAAAGGCGTTGAACAAGGGATGTGGAACCTGCCATGACGCACCCTGCGTCTTCATGCCTATCTAGGACCTGGCACAGCACGAGAGCCGATCTACAAACTGCACAATGACGCGAGTTGAACCCAGCTTCCCCCCTTGGGAATTAGCTGAACTATTTCAGTTGTTACCAAGTCCACTGCCAGTAATAAGCAACCCTATCCCACGGGAGGAACTGTGCGCACAGCATTTGCTCCTGGTCACACCAACCTTTTCCACCGCCCTATCCCGCCACTCTTCTCGTTGTCCAATTTGATAGACTCCCGTCGTCTACATATTCTCCCACGATTAGATCTCCAAACCACACAGATGGCCTCCGTTTGTGGTCCCCGCCACACGAACTCAAATATGGAACAGAACACATCGTTTGGACCGTCGAGATTCCAAGGACTCCGCCCCGATCACAAGGACCCAGAGGCAGAGATGTCTGATCTTGGCGTCCTGGATGCGATGAAAGATCTGGATTACGAATGGAATAAACCAACTACCTTCTTCAATGTACCTTCTTCAGGTGCCGACCATGCACGGCTGTCAGCACATCACCCGACCGACCATCCGACGCCCATCTCTCGGTGGAGCGCATTCAATCCAACAGATGATACAGCCCAGCCATTACAACTCAACAACTTTCCATCTTACATACCCTCAAGCTCAAACTTTGCATTGGACCCCACGGGCACGGTTCCCAACATGAGTCCATGCACTGTGGCGCCTTCTCAGATGAACATAAATCACCAGTCTTACGGCGATCCCTACTCATCACAATCGAGTGGAAGTGGCACTGGAACCGAAGACTCAAAACTAGTGTCATTCATCCACTCCAATACCTTCAGTCACGGCGAAGATGAACGACCTGCCAAAAGACGCAGCGTGGTGAGTATGCAGACGGAATCCGATTCCGGGGACTCGACGCCTGCACCCACACGGGGTCGAAGATCTTCCAACGTCGAGCCAGGAACAGCTCGAGCTGTATATCTGGAGAAGAATCGGTATGCTGCCAGAAAGTGCCGCACCAAGCAAAAGAAACACCAAGAGGTTCTCGTCGAGACTGCGCGAGATATGGAGAGGAAGAACAAGCAACTCAAGGCCGAAGTTGAGTTTCTCAAGGGCGATATGAGAGATCTGATGGGCATGGTACTTCAGCATAGTACGTGCACTGACCAGAGACTCACACGCTACGTTCAACGCGAGGCGGATCGCCTGAGTGGCAGTGGCTCGTCGAGCCCCATCACCAAGTCAGAGCCGCTGGCAACGCCCAATATGAAGTTTACGTCCTCATCACCAGAAGCAGTATGATTTTCTTTCACTAGAACGAGCAGGCGTTTTCTCCGACCTTTGGAAGCAGAGCTGCGAGTCTTCGGTTTGTCTGCGATGATACCTACCCGCAATTCAGATTGATACGCATGGCTACCCGTGTGCGTGCACAGGCTGAGCCTTGCAGTGTTCAATTTGGGCTCAAGCTGCAAGTATTATCTTGTTATTTTATCGTTATAGAGGTACCTACTAGGTACTATCGATTTCCTTGCAGTGTCCAGGCGTTTTGTTGTAGAGGAAACAAGGAGTTCACGATATTCAAATACCTAATCCATCCATGTATTTATGTTGTAACAAACCTCCACGGCCGCCGTTCGTATAATCGTGCACCATGGTTTGGGCACGTCTACAGCGTCTGTTCTTCTCATAAACCCAGTATTAGCACGATGAAAGACATAAGAAAATCGAAAATAAGGCAGATGGGTAGGCATGAGATGGGAGCGGGGAGAGAGGAGGGGCAATCAAGAAAGCAAGGTGCAGCTGCCGCTCAACCTCAGTGATATATCCTTGACTCGACGTCAGCTACCGACCGCGCCTGATCTTCTCCCTCTCAATCATCCATTCACCTTCAAGCCTGACGGCACTGCATACGAACGTATTTCACTCCATCGTATCCGGCTCGGCCTTCCCATACGATGGCTGGCGTCCCATAGGGAGTCTCTTCTCCCCCACTCGGTCGGAATTGCCGAGCTCCACAACCAATCAAGTAACGTCCTCTCAGTGCCCGGACACTTGTTCGGCCTCCTTATCACACTCCATCTTCACAGGCTCGAGCCTCCAAAACACAGTAGAGGTAAAGAGCTGTACTGACTAAACCGATGAGGTAGGCCTTGTTCTTGACCTTTTCAACTTCAAAATTTGCTAACCGCCGGTTATTAGACGTTCGCCGCGCGCGCGTCTGCCACAGCCACCGATTCTTCACGCCCCTATACCTTCGTTCGGGACTCGATATCAAGCTGGCAATAAATGGCACGCAGATTGGTGAAGCCGCAGGACTGAGAGTGGAATATCCCCGGTCGAGAATCGAAGATAACAAACAAGGCAGCAACCTCCAAATACCCCAATGCGCGCGTTCGAATACCATAGACATCTTGCAATGGACGAAATCCCTCTTTGCCGCATGATTTCCTCCAGAATACAACGACTAGCTACAACATCTGACTGGGGAAGACGTGGCTCCCCGGGGCCAGATAACGAAACAACAGGGCGAGATCGATCTCTTCTGTACGGTGGCATTGGAACTGCTCATGGAAGAAGATGAGATCGTCAATTGTGACTTGGATGTTTCCGTTCCATTCGCCAAATTCGAGACAGAAGAGCTTTGGCCAGTGCTATGTGGTACGGCAATGTGGGCGTGCGACGATCACAACCGGATTAAACACTGGGACTCTGCTCTCAAGCGCTGCTCTCAAAATTTTGACGGCTATTCCATCGTTGCTTTGTCTGTAGACATCACGATGGAAGGAGACGATTTAGGTGAAATGATCCTGAATTATGATACGCCACATCGACGAAAGTCAGTACGGCCATTTCTACCGAACAAAGGAACATCAGTCTGCAGAAATGGAGACATACCTATCTTTCACTCCAAAAGGATATTTCAAACTTTAACATCATTTCATCCCACTAACACTCACGAGCCAGTTCGGCACCTGGCTCCGACCGCACTGACTGCTTCAACTTCACTGTCCACAGCTTCCGCAATCGGCGCTCCCGCTCCCACCGATTCCTAATCGCCGACTCATCCCAGAAATCCGTTACCATCACCGACTTTACATTCATCCGCTGTACCTTCCGCAACACCAACTTCAACAGCACACACTTCCTCGACTGTACTTTCTCCAACATCGATTTCAGTGACTTCGTAATGCGCAATACGCTCGTTACTTAACACAATATTGTCTGGGATATAGATTAGTAATACGAGTATTGAGTGGTCGAATTCGGGCAACAATAGCTTTACGGGGTGTGCGATTGATGGGGCAAGGATAAGGGATTGTGTTTGAACGTTTGTAGTGTATAAGGAGATAGCAGTTGAGGGGTACTGGGCTATGATGTCTAATGAGGGTCTAGTTCAAAATTAGACGGCTGTGAGGCGGGGTTACCGGTATAGAGTTCGGGAAAATGGGATTTTGGGATGTGGTGAGATAATCACTGGTGATCTGTTTTGGTGCTGTAATGGTAGTATTAAGTAATATATGTTCCTGAGCACATGCCACATCTGGCACAGAAGATGAATAGTTTTTTTCGTATTCCATCACTCGTTGCGCGTATAGCAATGTGCAAGATACACCCTCTCTCTAATAGGTCTTCGTTCTCCTGACAGATTTCAAGGATAGCATCAAGCAGATTTGACGCAAAAGGGTAATTTTCAAGGTCACAATAGTATATCGCATCTTCGCACAGTTTTTGAAGAGTTGGGAACTAACACAGGAGACTGTTCCGTTTTGTAGCGTTGTTAGATATTCTTTTTTTGGAAAAAGATATCATTTTGGAGGGATAGTGGTCTAGTCTGGAATTGGAGGTTTTCAGATTCGGAGACAAATCCTTCGATTACTAACTTTATTTCGGAGAACTGTACAGTGTGTTTCTTTGATAAGAAGAAAAAAAGGTCTTACAGCACTACGAAGTCTGGACAGCAGTGTCTCAAATAGCATATGTTTTTTCGGGAAATTCCCAGTATTGATAGCGGTTGTTATTTAGGACTCTGGGATTAGGGGTTTGGAAAAGGGGGTGCAAGGGATTTGATAGATTGTGTGGGTTTGTTGGTAGTGATTTGTGTAGGTTTTGGGAAATATTAGACTGGTGAAGAGTTGGAGGTTGGAGCTCTGTGTGAGAGAGGGAATAATATAGGGATGTTTAGCTTAGGTAGAATGCTTAAGTCGTGTACCTGTATAATCAAACATGTGTTTTGTAACCGTCGACGTTATTCCTAACTCTCATTGCATGAGAGCTTCTTTAAGGCCTGGGAAGCGTTCAAGGTGCACACAAGCAATCAAAAATGCCTCGAAAAGTATTCATTCTGCTCATAGATTAATCTCATAGGATCCTTGCATACTAATGACTATCTTAGCTGTTATAAGTATGTTTGTTTAGAGGTAGAGTATTTAAGCTCTCTAATCGCGCTCCTATTTCCATCATTCTATAGGTAACATATTCTTGCATTTTTTCTATAACTTCGCAACCTAGTAAAGGTTGCATTTTCTTCAAGGTCGACATCACTGTCGACGTGGTGTCATGTAGGAGTCGGTAAAGAATTATTACATTTCTACAACTTCAGCCAAAGTACTTCTTGGGCACTGTAAGCGCCTTTAACAAATCGGACATGTTGCACCTTCATACTAGTATCTCTGAAGTCGCAACTTGAATTGAACTCTCTAAACCCATCTATCTATCTCTCTTTGCTTACAATGCCTTTCGGCAACCAATGAAATTTTCGGATGCAAACAACCGTCGCCTGCGAAAACCCGCGGGAACACAACTCCGCATAGATAGATCGTCTGACAGTAATGAATGCGCCACACAACGGAAGTGATAGCATGCACAACGAAACATCATCGTGTTTCAATATGACAATCTATTCCTGTAGCCAACACCTGCGGGTATTTGACGGGCCCTAGGGAAACATTAGGTCCGTTCTTAGGGGAATTTTCCTAAATTTCAGAAACTTAGGACTGCAGAGAACATTGCTTGTTTTGGAAATGTGTAAAATGACATGCGCAAGGCGGCTCTGTCCTCTCGGCAAAGTCTGGATCGAGCAACGCAGGGAAACGCCAATGTACCTACAACTCAATTAGCTCTCGCTTTCCCTGGTTCTAAAAAATCTCGACTCTAGGAGCCCAGAACTTCGGTTACTGTGTCCATGCGCAAGATGGCGAACAGGCGATGCGAGAGCGAGATTCCTAGCACGTGCTAGCTATGCTGTTAATGCTATAGCTGTGGCCAGGTGCCCAGCGCACGTTCACTGGTCCAAAACCCACGACAGAAAATTTTCCGGCGCTCACTCCGAGCGGCACCATCGTTCCTACTGTGGCAGCTACCGAATGGTCAATGTTCTTGAAATATCGTCGAATTTATTTCCCGATTCTGTTTGTGGAGTCATGCGGTTGTTTGACGTTGAAGTTTATCTTTTGTCATACCCTTGACTTGCCTAGGTAAATGCATCCCAAACCGTGACAATTATACCTAGGTATATTCGTACCGGAGAAATCATAAATATACGTTCTGGTTGTTGGTCATAATCCGAGATTTCTTTGTGACGAACGATTCAGATGCCCACATAGACTTAGATTCCGGACCGATTGGATGAAAGCATTTCCCATGTGTGGCGCAAAGTTAGGTACTTTCACGATGGCCGAGGTGCGAGGCCTCAGCTGATAATGGCTAACATCTCGGACCTGATCTGACTACGAAACGATGGAACGATTTGATCTTCGGAATCTTCGCACTATCTTTTTGATGATTCTAATGTCCAGGGTTTCGAGTTTGCGCATGGTCCACTGCATATGGGCTTTCATCCATCATGAAAGAAACCCATACTATACTGCATACGCATACGACAAATGCTGTAAATTGATGCATATTAAGGTATGTTTTGCCGGCCATATTCCAACATAGACGCCCAGAATTGGTCTTGTACATGAGATCGCTGAACTACTTACCATCTGCAACGCCGAGCACACGTCTCAAAACCTCTTAGAATCCCCAAGAGCTGCCTATCACGATTCTAGTTGGAAGTGCTAACAGGGTACCTGACTAGTCCATACTCCTGCGTCAAGCCCTTTCGCCAAACATGTGGGAAATCCACCTCGGAGCGCCCCTGTCACAATCCCCGCTACGACTAGTGTTCGTCATCCCTTGCAACACCCTGGGTCTAGGAGGAGATCGTTACTGTTTGAGTATCGGGGAAAATCTCAAATCGGAGTGGGCTTGACATTTGACAGCGGCGTCGCCGTTTATAACGATATGGGCGCCTACTGTCGTGGCGGGGTTGATTTTAGACTTTTGTTGTACCTGAGTGGATGAGGGTATTTGGGAATACACTGCATGCACTACATTGTAGTTCTTCACACTCGATATTTTTCACATTGGCGAATCCTTAGCAGACCAATTGATCAGGGTTAGAAACGTCCCAAGGTTATTATACGACGCCACTTCGATAATACAGCCGGAGCCCCCAGGACAGACGTCAGACCCAGGTCTTGCTCAAGACTACACACTCACAACTAGAACATGGCGGCCACTGCGACGAACGATGTCTTTGTTAAAGTGTTCCTAGAGATGATGAAGAATCCTCCTGATCCCAACGACCCAGGACCCTTATCAAATCGAAAAGAGACAATGTACGGAGTCGTCATTCCATTTCACGTATGGCCACTCCATGAACACATTCCAAGATTCCGCCCACTTACGGAGAATAGATCATATCATGGGCCACTGTAGTGTTTCGATTATATACAAGATTCCGCATTCAACGAAATCCAGGTTGGGACGACTTATTTGTTGTACTCGCAGCAATTTTCAATCTGATCGCAATGGTGTGTTTCCTGGTTGGTAAGTTCGCTTTCAGCCCACACTACACACACTCGCTCACAATCTCCACACAGGCATCAACTACGGCATGGGCAAACACCTCATCTATATCCCCCTCCCCCACATCGAAAGGGTATTCACATGGCTCTATATCCAAAACGGCTCCTACCACACGACATCCTTCTTCATCAAAGTCTCTCTTCTCTGCCAATACCTCCGTCTGTTCCGCAACGGAATCCTCCGAACCACATGCTGGATCGTCATGGTCCTCGTCTGCCTCTGGGGCGCCGCATACTGCTTTCTAGCCTGGTTCCCTTGCTTCCCTGTACGCGGATTCTGGGATCGATCTGTTGACGCGAAATGTTATGCTTTCGGCATGTCGAGCATTAGCGGAGCTATGGCTGCATTTACGAGTTTCGCAGCGACGAATATGGCGTTTGATACTATTATCTTTCTGATTCCGTTGACGAAGTACTTCAAGCCAGGGCTGGGTCGTAAGGAGTACTTGGCGCTCACTGCGCTTTTTTCTCTTGGTTCCATGTACGTCTCTCCTTCCTCGTTGTTCATAGCATTCCCCACTAACAATCCCCCCAGCGTTGTCATCCTAGCCGCCCTCCGCCTCTGGTCCGCCGCAAACCGTGACCCCCAGGCCCCCAGCAGTCTTGATTTCACCTGGTGGTACCCAATCACGCTCATCCTCGCCTGTCTCGAAGTCGACTTTGCCCTCATGTGCGCCTCGATGCCTATTTTCTGGCCTGTTCTCATAGAGTCTTTCGCCCAAATTCTCGTCGTCCAGGAAGTACGCGTCACGCACCATCGTTTTGGTGAACTCGATTCTCCGTCTGGGTTCGAAATGGGACGTACGAATAGTATTAAGAGTAGTACGAGCACGGAGGGGTTGACGAGTTTGCAGAAAGCGGGAGCGGATTGGGGGAGTGTGGAGGGCAGTCTTGTGAGGGATCACAATACGGGGAAAGCGCCGGGTGTCAGTGAGGTGGAGATTCAGGGGCAGAGGAGGTAAGGAAATGTTTGGTCTTGATACCCTTTTTTGTTTTCCAAAAGTTATAGCGAGGGTGGTTCTTTGCGGTATTGGTTTTTATACGACCTCTAGACTCTGGTTCTTGCAGAGAAATACATTCCATGATCCTTGAATGAGACACGTTCAAGTCGCTTTTCAGATCCCATGAATTGTTATATATGGTAATGCAATGGATAGAAAAAAATCCGTTGAACCCTACTTTCACCGGCTTTCTTGGTTAGTATTTCGAGGATAGTGATTGCGATGCGAACAGACCAAAAATTGCTTCACAGTAAGCACCCGGGTCACGAAGCATGAATAGATCTCGTTGACTAGCCGCATCTTCCATGTAAGCCAAAATTCATTCTACTTCCACGAGAAGCTGTTGAACAGTTCGAGATGGGTATTCGCATCACTTGCTAGAATCGACTCAAGGAAATAAAGGTATAGATACTAATCAGAACTCCAAGAAATCATGACGCCAACAAATAAATACAACTCGCAGTTATTAGTACGCTGATAGTCAAAATATCCCCTCCCCTCTACCATGTTCACCTCCCTCCCTCCCTCCCTCCACAGATTATTCCAAGCTCAAGACCGAACTCACACCGTCTCCACTCTCCAACCTCCATCCCCTTCACCTAATTCTCATCACAAACCAAACCTTGTTGCCACAACTCTATGTAACACTAACGCTAGGCATGCCGCCAACCCAATCGCCGCGCAAGCAATCACAACGACCAACCCTAATGTAACCAAAAACAGTACAATCATCAAGTCTTCCTCTACAGAGCCCATCTTCAGCCTTCTTTTTCTTCCCTCTCCAGCCAGTTTCGGTTCAACATCGTGGCCCAACCTCTCCATACTCCTAGGCATGAATGGTGCTCGCGGGGTCAGTGCGTCAGCAGTGCGAGTGTGGTTCGTTTGGAGGGCGGAAAGCGTAGAGTAGGATGGTTCGGGTGCGTAGGGAGGGAGAGACGCTCGGTAATAATCGGGTAGGGGAATCCGACCTGGGGATGGGTTCTCTGGGTCGTATTTGGGATGTGGGTGGTAGGCTGCTGGGAGAGGGGGAGGGGGAAGCATTGTGTGTCGGTTGGTTCGTGGAGATGTTGGAAGATGCTGCAAGATGGATGGTTGGATATTTGGAGAATTAGAAAATGTGGCAATTAAGAGTAGGGCATTATTGTTGTGTTGTACTGGTGAAGTGGTTTTCTTGGATGCGTCTTTTCGACTTGTTGTTACGTTCGTCTATATACATATCCCATCTCACTCAACCCAAACATATCCGTTTATACATTTCGCATCTTTCGCATCGCAATGTAGTTCATCGCTCGTCTATCTTCCTGTATGTATTAGCCATAATGTCCGCCTTGAGAATAAGCAAGGTAACAACAAAGGGCCCCCGACGGAGTCGTATGTAACAACAAGCGCTTCGCCCCCATTGGTCGCTCGACTCAGTTATTTTTGGCACTATGCGCATTTGCGTTTGTAGACGGCTATTTCGGGGAGTTTTTGGAGTACTATCATAATGTTGGGTGGGTGTTTGAATAAATAGGAAGGAGTGAAACATATTGTGGACATGATTTCGGAGGG
Source organism: Dendryphion nanum (assembly GCA_020744415.1). Taxonomy (NCBI): domain Eukaryota; kingdom Fungi; phylum Ascomycota; class Dothideomycetes; order Pleosporales; family Torulaceae; genus Dendryphion; species Dendryphion nanum. The sequence goes on along the minus strand of JAGMWT010000005.1, from coordinate 189,350 downwards.
CTTTGGGGGGAGTGGAGTTGTTGGCGAGGTTATTCTTGGTGGAGATAATGGGAATGGAATGGGAAGGTTTTCGAGAGTAGGTGATTTGATGCTGGCGAGTTGGTTATTGCTGTGTCCTTTGAGTGGGAATGCCTTACTTTTACGCAAGCATACATAGGTGCCATGTATTATACACTTCTCCTACTCTCCTATGAAAAGTAGGAAACAGGTAGATTCAACCTTGCTCTACGATAGAAGCACTCTAGTTGTTTCGAGGGGAAGTTTCTCTGATTCACTTTCAGTAGATACTAGGCCATGTGCAATAACCTAGCCTTGAACAAGTCCGCTTACAAGTATTGCCAGAGTGAAATGTATTAGACTGAGAAAAGTATATTAGTAGGTATCCAGGACCTGTAGTCTGTCTTCAAGAGACTATAGAGGCACACCTAGAAGCGAAATAGTGAAGACTGACCCCAGTGTCTTCAGGTACTAGAAGGGACTCTTTTCTTAGGCACAATGTTGTTGGATCATAAAGGAATGAAGCATGTGATGTTGCCGACAGACAGCGAGTCTTGGTACTTACAGTGAAGAAGTATGCTTAGCAGTTGCCCATAGCAGTGCGCCGGGGACATTTAGGCATCCTCACTGTTTTGATCCGTGTTGAAAGTCCGCATGGTCGACAAGATCTGTATTTAGATGGTCCAGATGTCTTAGACCAGTTGGTCACGTGTGTTCACTCGAAATAGTCTTTGAGGATGTCAAGGCGTCCACCATACTCAGCCCTGCATCCCCATATCGTACTCCTTTCTCGAATCAAAGCGGAGTTCCGGGATTGAGCAACAAGGCGTCCCAACTGCAATCGTGGCGCATGGTCTTTCTCCGTGGCTATGACAGCCGATCTCCTTCCCCTCGCGCAGCATGTCGCCAGATTCGGTAATTCGGGGGCGATCGCTTCACCGGTTCGTTCGCCACGGTACAACCTTATATCCTGACCATGAACGCTGCTGTCGTTGTTAGAGCACCTTCCCAAGAAACAACTGCACAATAATTTACCTATAAATCGAGTTCTTTTGGTCAATTTTATCCTTTTCGTTTTCGTTCTACACATCACGATGCTCGGCTCATTTCCCATCTTCTTCTTCGGTCCAATCATGGCCCTCTGCATCCAAATCTCCTACCCCAACTTTCTCTCATCACTGATCCAAAACACCCACGTACGGAAAATTTTACTCGGAGCCCTGATCCCATGCATCTGGAGAACCGTCGGGCGAGAAATAGAATCGAGCCATGACTATCCGAGAGCGAAACGGGTGTTCGCTCGCCTTGAAATAGCCTGCATCACCCTCACCGTGTTGAGAGTTTTCTTCATCTTGGCGCCTGGTGCATGGGAGTATCAGATTGTGAGAGAGTTTTTGTTTCCGGCGTATACTATTGCGACGGTGTTGCATGTGTGGGGATTCCTGTTTGGGGATGGGGTGACTAAGAATGAGGTGGCGGAGTCGAAGATCACGAATTGAAGCGCAGAGTCAAATGAAGGGGGGGAGGGTGATGGGTAGTGGATGAGAAAGTTTGTGGAGTCGGAGTGCGGGCGTACGCAACGGAAGACGAAACATCGAAGCATTGCGATGTTGAAGAAGTAGAGATCAAGCTTGAGCAGCGAGATAGTGAAGGGGGGGGATGCTGGTGGTTCGTTCACACTGAGCTTGGTACACCATCCCAAAACGGCAAGAAGCTTATCCCTGCAACGTCAACGTGAACGCCATTACACAATCGAGGGGTTCTATACATCAATCATCAAGCATGGCACTAAATGGTGTAAACAAGAATCAGGTACTTAGATCCAGCTATAAGATAAAGAGAACACATAAATCGATCATAAATGTCCCAACAGGCAATCCCCACTGTACAACAAATGATACCCGTCTGGATATCTGGCAGAGCGCCTCCAACGCCATCACCTCGCCCTTCCCAGCGTTGCTTGTGCAACATGTCGGTGATAAATGGAGAATAGATACCCAAAAACGCCGAATATATCGTTTACCGTAAACCGGGCTTATGCCATCGTATCATAGACATCGCGAATGTCGGCTACATGGACGCGAGCCAATCATCCAATCCAATGCTCTCTATTTCTTTAAAGCCGCATCATACAGACTGTACAAAAGGCCAATGGCAGAGCCGATCTGGAGGCCAGTGTAGCCACCGGGGACCTGGCCGCGAACTGTTGCCACTGTGTTTTCCGCGAAGGGTCCCCACCCAGGGACGTAAGCCTTGACAATGTTGGGCTCACCCGCAAGCTGGGCGGGGGCAGTTGGGATGCTATAAGCCAACCAAGCCAACAAGGCACGAGTAATGTTGAAGGTAAATGGGTCAACAGTATACTGGCGGTTGGATGACTTGTGACGCGTGTTGGACCTGAGGGTCAGGTTGAAAAAGTACGAAACGAAGAGTGGAAAGATCCAGCTAGTCAGAGACCAGAGAGTCGCCGGGGCCCAATAGTTGGTCGTGAAGAGAAGCTTGAATTCAGGCAGACTGACTTTCTGAGATTGCACAGAGCCGAAGGCTGGGGTGTTGAATGCGTGGGAGCTCTTCAGGGTGTTCCACTCTAGGCCGGCCCCCTCGATAAACAAGATTGCAAGCTGAATGAACACAACAGAGCTGGCGTTCTCGCGAAACAATGCAATGTACTCCTCAGTGCGCGACTTCTGCCATAGTTGGCTGGCGCGGTCCCTGGCGGCCCTGTAGGACTGGTCGGCGACTTCAGCGATTTGCGACGGCGATGCGGGGATGTCGACCGGTGCAGGGAATGTCTCGGTGACGCGCTGAGCAGCTCGAGATACAGTCCGTGGTGTACGCGCGACGAGAGCCTTCTCGGGTGTGGGCTCCTCACTACAAGCAATGTGAGCGGGCGCGTAACACGTGGTGGGGTATGAAACAAAAACACTCACGATTCCGTTTTCTTTACGATCGTGCGCCTACGCGTCTTGGAGACAGCGAGAGCGGATGAATCAGGCGACGTGCGCTCGCGCTTGATGGGCGAGCCACGGCGATAGAATTCAGTGAAGTTGGAGTTGTTGCTAAATGTCGACTCGTTGGCCTCCAAGTAGCCAGCAAGCTGCTCGACAAGGTCATCCTTGAGGAGGCTATCGGCACTGTTCGAAAGAGATCAGATATTGTTTTTTGCCTTGGAATGCGACGGCGCGTTGGTGGGTATATGCTCACTCAGGAAGATTGACATCGCGCGCGAGTTCAATCAACTCGCCTTTGCGCTTCTTCTGCAGCCAGGATGTAGACATTGTGTGCGGGGTTGAATGAGTCGCGTAGACGAGGCGATTATAGACCAAAAAACCCGAGGGCGAACTGAAGTGTGGTGTTGTGGGGGAAAAGCGCGTGGCTGGGGACGGGCGGGTGAAGGTAGATAGGATGACGAGGGAGCTCAGACTCGAATGTAAACAGAGAAGGCTACACGTGATGGCGCTAGGCCGAGAGTGGTGCTAGTCCAGACGTGACACTCAAGGGTTACTATTGGCAACCGATCATTTTGCATTCATGCGTCTAATTGGCCGTGTTCCTGTCTGAATGAATACAAAATGTACAGTTGTAAGTTGTGCTCCCCGCTGAGTGATCGCCACCATTGCCCGCGGGCTGATGCTATTGTACCGCCTCCAGATTGATGTCAGATCAGATGTCGGTCCCTCCGCAGCCAAAAAACTAGGTTTTGGAAAAAGACAGGGTCCAGCGGGAATCGAACTAGCAGCTAATCAACGATGAGCTAAACCCTGTGCGGCTGCTGCCGGTCTTGGCAGAATAATTTCTCGACCTTTCCACCAACACCACTGCACATCGCATCGCCGTCATCCTGCCCCACGGTATTGCAAACACAACCACCACCACTGTCGTTCTTCCACGACCCGTCCATCTCTTTGATTCCATCCTGCGATTGCCGCAATTCTGCGTTCTTGCGCCCTTTCCTCCAACCCTATCATTTCCCCAGACGGCAACGCGCAGCCGCCTGAACTTTTCCCCGAACGCTCATGGTTTTTGCCCGCGTGGCCAACCTCTTTGCGACTGCAGATTCAGCCTCGATTTCTGTTGAGGATGGAAGGAGAGGCAGCTCATCTCCAATGGGTTCCATGGGAGAGCTGCCTCAGGTCAGGCCGGGTGGAGAAGGTGGTGTGGTGGCCGCGGCGGTCGAGATAGACGACGACGCAGCGCGGCCACCTTACATTCATGTGGGCAATCTCTAAAACCCCCCCGATGTGAGCAATCGCAGGCTAATAATGATGATATAGGCCATGTTGGCAGGAGGCATAGGAGGAACTACCGGCGATATGCTAATGCACTCCCTCGATACTGTGAAAACCCGCCAACAGGGCGACCCACACATGCCCCCCAAGTACACCTCACTAGGCAATACATACTACACCATTTTCCGCCAAGAAGGCTTTAGGAGAGGATTGTATGGGGGAGTTCAGCCTGCTTTCTTGGGATCCTTTTCTGGCACCGTTTGCTTTTTCGGGGCGTACGAGTGGAGCAAAAGATGGATGATCGACTCCGGCGTCACTCCTGCGGTCGCATACTTCACAGCAGGTATGTAGACTATCCAGCAATACATCGGAATCATAAAGAGAAGCTAATTCAAACCCCAGGTCTGATCGCCGATCTAGCCGCAGCCCCCGTATACGTCCCCTCCGAAGTTTTGAAAACTCGTCTCCAGCTCCAAGGCCGTCACAACAATCCCCATTTCCATTCAGGATACAACTATCGTTCAACCATGGATGCTGCTCGAACAATTGCAAGGACGGAAGGCTTTGGCGCATTATTTTACGGATATAAAGCCACACTCTGGCGGGATTTGCCATTTTCAGCACTCCAGTTTGCTTTCTACGAGGAGGAAAGGGGATGGGCAAAACGCTACATGGGATCTAATGATATTGGACTGCCGCTGGAGATATTAACAGCAGCCACTGCAGGTGGTATGGCGGGTGTAATGACCACACCACTCGATGTCGTCAAGACGCGCATCCAGACTCAACATAACGACAGCCCCTCGCCCGCCGCATCTACAAAGCCCTCGACCGCAACTCTCCCTCCTCAATCATCATCCAAACACTCGGTTTCGTCCAAACCAGGCCCCGCTCCTCCACAAAAACGCCCGATCTCCACCTCCTCGCCCTCGACCGCACTACGAAATCACGGCGCCGCGACCCTCGACACATCATCCGTCATCAAAGGGCTACGGATAATATACAGGACCGAAGGCATAGCAGGATGGTTCCGCGGTGTCGGTCCTCGTGGAGTATGGACATCGGTCCAATCAGGAACCATGCTTGTGCTCTACCAAACGCTCCTACGCTGGTTCGACGACCATCCGCTCGTAAAATCGAATGATGACTTTGTATAACACTTGTAACAATATTCTAGAATTGAGTGGTTTTGGAGCGGTGCATAACGAATTGATCTGGTTTCAGGGATTGGAAATGGAAATAGATTCACGCATTTGCGGCGTTTTTGGGAGGACATTTGATGCATATCCCGAGCGTTGTCCGTGGGATGGGTGAAATGAGTGAGAAACTCATATATCATAGAATTTTAGAATCTAGGGGTTCAGTGCATGGGTTTGAATGGACATCTCATCTTTTATCATGTGCTTTTGCATTTCTCGATTACTTGCTAAATCACGAAAATACTCGCAAAGTTGAACATTGGCTGGTAGACAAGTTAATTTTAGATTCCGACATAATTGCTATAGGTAAATTCCCGCGACAGTATACATTTCATCTTTTTCTTTCGCATCCAGATTGGGGTATAAGTACACCTCCTCACACCCCCTTCAACATTCTTCTTCACTCAAACAGCTCTAAAACTTTGCACAAAAGAGATCCTGACTTTCTTTGCATGGCGAGTTAGACTTTGCCCTCCTCTCCCTTCTTAATATATTTGATAAAGAGATAGAATGACTTGTGTGCTGTTTTCCCTTCCGTGAATAGTAACGGCATTCACACCATGGAACTGGATTCTACGTACCTTTCCCCGAACCTCCTAAAACAAGTTATAACATGCCGACAACGCAATCATGATATAGGCTGTGTAGGTATTTTTCAACGAAACGGCGAGATTTGTCACAAATGGAATTCGTCATGCGGCGTTTTCTTATCGGATGTTTTCGTCTGGATTCCGGGACGAAAACGTTAATCAGAGGAGATTTCGGGAGGGTGAAGAAGTATATCTTGAGGCTCTGAGTTGCAGACTCTTCACACACTGCAATTGTGTCCTCGAAAACTAAAAATCAAATGCGTCAAGAGTACATGTGTAGACAAGTTGGTTCTAGGTCCACTGAAAATCTTCGCAACAATCACATATGTAGTTCTCCCGCTGTTGTTGTCTCCAACAAAAACTTCAGTGCCATCGCTTTATGGGGATGGCCACTGCTCTAAAAAAAAAGTTCTTTGGATTATGATTGATGAGTTGGTGGTCCTATTCTCAAGAGGCCCTGTTCTAATTATTCATTCTTTGGCCATCCTGCTCGAAAATTGCATTGACAAGCGCCTATGCGTTGGCGGCATTATCCGCCCTAAACCACTCTGTTTCTTTGAATTCAAGCCAACATTTAAACTCCGACGTCGTTGTATGATGTGACGTTTCTTAGTTGCTGTTCAATAAGAAAATTGAAGCTTCGCATCAATCATGGGACTTTTCCACTCTAGGCTGAGAAAAGCTGGAACAGTATTATCAAAGAATGTATCGCAACAGTGTCATGAGCTGACGCTTTCTTTTGTGCTATTGCGATATTACCCCTCAATTTATGGAGTGGTCAGATTCGATCTGGAAACGCAAAGAGATGATAGACTGGGGGTATGAATACCCCGGTTATTCAAAATGCGGCGGATTCTACACACTCGCGTTCACAATCTATTGTTTAACCTAAACATTTGTCAATACAGGCTTATTAGCTAGAGTTCGATCCTTTGGACTACATGATTACATGAGTGGACGGCTCTTAAAAACCACAGAACTTTGGTACAGGTCTCCGTTCCCTAGAGAAAGGAGAAACTCGAGGTCATTTTCTTCAACGACTTCCCAGAATTTCTCAAATTAGCCCTCACAAAATAGATGAAAAAGATTGCGAGACAAAAACTGTATCGATCGTTCGTTATGAAGAGAAGAGACCATAACGTCGCAATACATAATCGGGACCTTTCCCCCCAAAAGCTATTATCAGCACATTCAAGGATTAGCAGCCAATCACCACGGAAATATTCCCGTTTAGTTGTCCTTTCTTGAAATATACGGTTTAGCAAATCATGTGTGGCAACCTGTTCTGTTTGGGTGCCGTCCGATCTATGCGAAAGCCTGTCATGTATCAGCCGTAAGACAAGGGTTTGACTGTCTTGTCTCTACTAGAACGTGCGTCTTAACAATTCTACCACAGCAACACTATGGTTCTTACTGAACTATCAAAATCGGAATCAAACTCTATATGAATCTTGGCACTGGGCATTCCTCCTGTGTCAGATTATACGGTCCATCCTCCATGTGATCCCTTTGCTCCTTATTTCAATAACATTGTTGTCTGCCCACCTTTAGGGGAGTTCTGGATTCGATTTAGTCCTCTCTCCAGACATTTCTACCTCCATTCTATATGTTCCTGAGAACCGTTTTGCAGTACACATTATTGAACACATTCACTGTATTTCCATGTCGAATTTGGAAGGAACCAAGAAATATAATATTTCCAAGGATAAAATTTACTATTCTTCACACTTGCGCTAAGGAGTGAGAGCTGGCCAGATATGCTAAAACAAAGTAGAGTAGATTTTGATGACCGAAAGTCTATTTCTTTGTTTAAATATAAATCTGATGATATGTTCGCGCCTGGGTCTTTGGTTTTCCCAAAAAGAAAAGATCCCAAATGGGATGTGGTGGATTTCCTTCGTTCTTACTTTCTATGAGAAGCTATTATAATGCAGACCGCTTGGGGACTTGTTCACGAGTTTTTCCATGATTCACGCAACATCTTGAAAGACTCAGAAGAAAGATAATGACTTCTAGGGTTTTGTAGAACTCGCGATCGATTTCATGTTGTTATCAGGATCTAAATTCTTACCAGCTACTCCTATATGCAAAATAGTACATCAAGCGCTTATGGTTGAGGGCAGTGGTCTTTGGAACTCTAAAATCACAGCCGCATTTGCGCTCCCCTTTGATCAGCATCAGCATCACCAATAGGTTCGGAGTTTTCGGTAAATCTCGCTTTCCATGCTGGAAAGTATTACGGAAATGATTTAGAATTAGCCCTCCTCCCCATAAAAGGAAGGTCCTAAAGGGTGTATGTGATGAGCCTATCGTAGATGGAAGAGTAGTGGTGCGGGGTAGTTCATCTCTTCCGCACTTAATATCGAAGTATAGACGCCTGAAACATTTCCTTGCACCAAAGCATGGCCTTTCTCAGATGACTGACTCCCATTGTGGGAAGTCGGTACACTTCACATTGGACCTTCTCACTCACATCTTACAATCAGAAGGGATTAATGCAAAACGCGATTCGCACTTGTGGAAATCATGGCTGGAGAAACGGATTTCCAAGGGAAAAGATCAATCTTGCCAAAACAGCTACTCATTAGATCACGAATGAAAATTCACGTTTACTTACGCCAGTTTTCTGTAAGTGACTAGACATGCAACCGGATGCGTTGCCGGATGAAGCGAACTAGGAATGATATCCTTCTGATTCTGAAGCGGAGAGCCGAGTTATCTTCTACAAAGCTTACATCACGAATATAAACTCGTGCGAGATGTTCGCGCGAGATCCCATCTCCCTTGTGCATATTAATCTAGAATCGTCATATATTCTCTAATTTCCCGTGAACCGGGACTTTACACGTATGCATTGGTCTAATTCTATATCTTGAGTTTAACTTTACCAATTGGAAGAGACCTCCGTCCGTTCTGTTTCCGGTTAATTCCTAAGAAACTTGGTGAAGGCTTTAGTCATTTCTACTCATGTTCGTGAGATTGAAAAATATGGGAAAAACTGATCTTTCAGCTGCATAACGCAAATTGCCATGCATCGCATGGCGCACATGATCTATTGCGTGAGATATTATATGGTGCTGAAAAGTGGTTCTCATACACCTAGGTATGAATATTGGACAGTGGTCTTCCTGCTCGACTGAAAGCAACTATCCGTACATATTGGTCGGTTTTTGACCATAATTGAGCGACTATAACTGGAACATAAGAGTTCGTTTCACGATGAAGTCAGCTATTATCCTGCTATTTGGTTCGACAATATTCACAGTTATCGATGCGCACTGTAAGTTTCCACTAACGAAGAACTTGGGTGAAGAACATAAAGCTTAACTGCGACAAGGGATTTTCGATCGCATCGTGTACGAAAAAAAGTGGACTCAACCTTTCGAATATGTCCGGTAGGCTTGAATTCAGCTGTTTCCTTCATCTGAGCGTAGCTAAGTTATACACAGACAGGTTAGCCCAAAAGAAAACGAGAGCCCAGATGTCGCCCTGATCTTCCCCAACACCAACCCTGACTCGACAGATATTCGGTGCGGGCGTAACGCTACACTTGGTTGGTCAAAGCCCAATACTGCTACTGTAAAGGCAGGCGATAAAATGGGCTTCATCGTCAATGTGGAAAGTGTTGGTAAAGGGCGCATGTATCATCCAGGATTCACTTCTGCGTGGCTGTCCAAGGCGCCTGGAGACGACTTGAATTCTTATGCCGGGGACGGCGATTGGTTCAAGATCATGTCGGTCACAGGAAGGACTGAGCAGAGTGCTAATTTCTCCGATCCTGCGATCCCACATGATCGTGCGAAGGACATGTGGGGCACCTACAGTTCTGAAAGTGTCAGTCATAGGTGTTTCTTTTCTCATCATAATTTCTCCTTGAAGTATAGCGGCTAAACTTATCCATATTACCACAGTGGAACTTCACGATTCCAGTTACAACACCACCTGGCAAGTATCTGGTTCGTTTTGAGCACATATTTCCGAACGTGTACGATTCGCAATTCTACGTTGCCTGTGCGCATGTCAACATTCTGAACTCAGGTTCAGTGGGAACACCAGGTCCATTAGTCAAGATCCCTGGTGTATACAAGCGAGGTCAATCCGGTGAGTAAAATACTGGGGCAAGAAGTAACATTTGACTAAGTGCAATGTAGACGTGTATTTCTATACCTACGATTATTATATTGGTGGAAAGAAAATTGAGAATTTCATTCCACCTTATCCTCCAGTATGGCAAGGATAGCTGTGTAGGATTCGGATATGTTTGTACTGGCTAAGCTTTCTCGGTGTAATCAACTGAGATGGACATTGCAACGTATCAATGATGGAATGCTGGTTATATACCTAGGTAGTGTACTCTACATATCGGTCATTTTGGTTATGGTGTAGAACCCCAGGTATAGATCATACATTCGATGAATTTGATTTCTTAAGCTCTTTATTTCTACCTGCTGATAAGAAGGCCCTTTGGAAGCATATCTATAATATTCCTATGAAACGGATGGACTGAAGGAAGCCAATCTCATGTAAAATAAACACTTTGAATGGTGGTTCTGAACAGAACTATGCTTCTACCATTTCCGACGATATCTGTAAATATTTTCTCTTTCTCTAATTCTTCCACCATACACCGAACGGCGTTTCTTCTCTTAAAATTCTTGCTGCCTAAATTATGAGCTCTCTGCAAAGGTCTCACTTATCTACGTTGGCAAATGAATCCGAACCTTTATCGATGCCTAAGTTTTCATGCCGAGATATACATGTTCTTCGGAAACCTGTGTGTTCCTCATGTTTGCAAGTTTGTCAAAATTATGATCGAAAAAGGTGATGACTATTCGATACGTGTGGACGCTTACATCAAAGAGGTTGATGCTCGAGGTTCCTGTATGCATGAAGGCGTCCTGAATGAGCATCATAAGGACGAAAAAGCAAACAGCAATTGAAATTTTGCACAACCACCCTGCAATTCATAATTTTGACTTCTTTCACATATAAAATCCGAAATATTTGCTTTCTGTCTATCTAGAAGAGTAACATGATCATGAGTTCAAGATCTAGAATCAGACACATTCAACGTGAACAATATATTGCGAAAATCTATCCTAACATCTTCATATACAAATTGACAACCTCATGAAGAGTGCGCCAATATCTCCTCCCCGCGCTAAGAGGCTGAGGTCGCAAAAACGTTGTTGTGATCTAGGTTTGGGCTGCGCAGCTATGCAACTAAAATGCATAGTTCATTGCCCTGTCTGCCTTAACCTTTTACTTTCCTCTTATAGCAGTAAAATAATAAGTTACAAAGATGGAGCATAATCTGTATCTTCGAAAAGCTTGTCACATCTGCGCAATGTCCCGTGGACTCAAAGAAACGTAATGATGTGGAGAAAATGTGCAGTCCAACGCTTTTACCTCCCTGTAAACTCTTTCAAGATACTTACACATCATTTAAATGTCCTGCGTCTCTTCAGCAAATCAAAATATTCTTACTCAGAAAAGGATTTTCCCAACAAATCTATGTTCTGTACCTCAAGCGGACTAAACAAAACAGAACACCCATCAGAAACAACATGTGTGCGTTGTGAATTTTTCTTATTCTAAATCTTTTCAAATACATATCGATCAACAGATTTTTGTCCCGGGTCATTGCTGTCGGTCAGGTGCTCTTATATTCGGAAAAAAGCCAACATTTCATTCACTCCTTTTCGTGGAGCCAACAGAAACTTAAAAGTAGTCGGGGATATGTGCTACCTCAACTCGACCTCTTCCTTCAACCACGTCAAGAAAAGATTTTCACGATTCGATGCCTTATTCTCCCTTGATCAAAAAAAACGTTGCAAGATATATCCGCGTCCTTTGGTTGATCAGAAGGTCTATACTCGAGAAAAGAATCAGCACTACAAATATGTCTTCTATTGTTCGTAGCCGAGACATATATCATTGCCAACGAAACAAGAATTTCACTTCACCATGGGCGAGAAACAAAACCGAAAAGGGAATATTGCTGAGAGTGTGCCCTTGCTCCTCTAGGTTTAGTTCATTCTTCATATGAACATACTTAGCCCTGTCTTATGAAAACTACCTACGAATTAAACACATATGAACGAACTGTATGTTCTTTTCGAAGAGCAGAAACAGATTTGAAACAAAAATACTCAAAATGCTGTGAGAACACTACGTGTCATTTTTCTATGAAGATAAAAACCACGAAAATTCGCCAATATCACGAAGGATTGGTACCAGTTCCTTTTGATCTTATATTTTCACATCAAGTCTGCTCATGCCAGATTCCCGAGAACATTTTACATCACGGCATGGAGACAGAAATCATTCCCACAACCTACTCATGTGTAACTCCCCTGTCTCCATTGCGTTCTCCAAAAGGATCCGCACGATTCGATACACAACCTGCAACCCTTCTGTCGGGAACCAAAAATAACGGAATTCACTATGGTCACAACTAGAGCCACAGGGTTGAATAGCCCACTTTTCTACTGAGCGTAATGACAACAAAAAAGTCAACCAGGTCGCATGATTAGATTGTCCTTCTCCCTTCGTAGTAAAAACATTCTCTAGGGCAAGACGTGTAGACTCAAGTGGAGAACTGCATGACTGCGGTGTCATCCTTCCCTCTCTGGTCTCTAATCTCGCCGAAAATCCAGAGGAACAGCGGGAAAAAGAACATGGCCCAGACTTATATTCTTTCCCGTACTATAATGTGTCTCTAGGCCAGACCCTAACACAAAAGCTCTATGGTTGCAATATCTCTTCTTCTCCTCGCCTTACTTTCTCTATTCTGGATCTCTAAAATCTACAGCGTAAGCCAACATGTTTGCGAACGAAAATCCCTGCAGATACAAGAAGATGGCGGAGTACCTAATGGAGTAAACCCAACCTAAAATCTATTTATGTGTTCCCTTGGAACAAAGCCAAAATCCACAATCAAAACATGCACTGGCAGCAATTTCTTCTTCTCACGGTCTCACCTACTCTATTCAGGATTGAAAATGTTCGTGACCCACGCCGATGTGCAGAGACTAGAGGCAATGTAAGACAAGAATACAACGTGTGATATGGTTTGTGGGAACCAAAGAGAGCTAGTTTCGGTCGATGTGTTTCTTCCAGGGCAAACCCAAAACTATAGACACCATTTAACATGACCGCGCTTTCTTCTCTCGACTTCACGTTTTCTACGCCACAATTCTAAAGCAACAAATTATCGACCATATGTTTGTGTGTAAGAAAGATAGCAAAGAGAAACATGATGGTGTGTTGTGTATGCACAAAACGCAACTGTAAACAACCCATGTTTTACTCCAGAGCAGAACAAAATGTCCATCAGCAGTAGCCGATGACTGCGACGGCTCTTGCTCTCTCTTGCTCTCCCAGTCGCACTTCCTACTTCCTGGATACCCAAAACCAAACTCACCCGTTCAATGTTTGGGGTTCAAAGCCCTTAGCAACACTCATCATAGCGTGTCTTGTGTGTACAAAAGTCCTCAACATGAAGCATCTATGGCGTTTGTCTTGTCTGCACCACCGATATGCTAACGAGAGCCAATTTATGAAGTGTCCTGCGCTGACCAATAAAGATTGGAATACCTTTTAGTTTATGGCGACTGTTTGCCACGGGAAAAACGAACCACGCCAAAAAAGAGGGTTGCCAGTACCGTATGGAGAACAAAGATCTCAGAAAAGACATATCATGGCTTGTGTCTTTGCACCAGAATCCCACATGACAAGACATTATAACTGCTCCTGTGCTGATCAAAACAACACAACCTTCTGATTATGTGATCTGCAGTGCCTACAAGGGAAAAAACCGGAGCAAAAGAAGCAATGCCCGGTGCCGTATGGAGAAGCAAGGTTAAACCTGAGTGATGAAAATTCATGGCTGGTGTTGTGTGGGCCAGATGGTCAGAATGGACTCAAGTATGCTGTGTGCCTTGTCCCTTCGGAAAACAAAAACCTGCGCAAAAAAAGCATTTTATCGCTTGTCCCTCGTGGACCAAAATCCCATGATACCAGTCAGCTGTGTATGTACCAAAGAGACGGAGCAAGACAAAATTAATGGCGTGTCCTGGGTGATCCAAACCAATTTTTCTAATTTTTAATGGGACGAGTTGTCTTGACCAGAAAAAGGACGACGATAGAAGCAATGGCATGCGCTGTTTGTGAACAAAAAGGAACGTAAAGTTTCCCATGGAGTGCGCGAATTGTGCGGACGGAAAAGACTATTGGACCACGCCGGCATGACTTATTCTTTGTCCTTTTCGTTCAGTGAACCGGAATTACGATTCTTCACTTAAAATTAGAGCTGGGCTGTCCATGCAGTTCGTCCAACTCAGTGTCCCTGTGGTGATCACGATGATCCTGACCGCTAGAAGTCGTTCCCTCATAACACACATTTCCACCCGACCAAGATTCAGAAACAGAGCAGAAACATACGGTTCAAATGCTTAGACTTTCAGTCTTTTCGAGAAGTCATCAGTTGCATTTTTGGGCAAGAATTTATTCCTCGTGAAGACTAAGCTTAGTCATGTTTCCCATACCACATGCATCAGACCAATGAATCATCATGAACGTGTATGAGAGAGTTTGTGAATCATTTCATTAAATTCTCGTATTCCTATCCTATGCCTTTATCCGAACATATCCACTCCATTCCGTTCCTATCCAGTTCAGTTCAGTTCAGCTCAGTTCCATGCCTCATGCTGAACATATATCTCACTCATGCAGGATATGCATTTCCACTTCTTTCCTCCTTCAGAGCATGGTATCTCATTCCATTCCCTCACTCTCTCTTCGATATCCAGGACCCCTTCCTCTCCACATACAAAGTTTGGGATTAATACGACTCCGCTCTGCCCTGCACGCAATGGGTACTCAAGACCCATCCACATATTGTATATATGATAATCGTGAATCGAATCAAGAAAAATAAAGAATAGAACAGAATGAAAGGAAGACAATTCGTCTTCCCATAGCCACAAACGCTATGGTTCATCCCTTGGGTTCGTAGAAAATCGTAATATTAGCAAAAAATCAAACTAGAGAGGAAATCTTTCATTTCCCCATCCAGAGAAGGAACAGCAATCAAGCCTCCACTCCCTCAACCTTCCGGAGGAATTCACGTACGCGGCCGACTTCTACTCCGTCGAGGGGATCGCTGTCGAGAGCCTGGACAAGTCCTTCAAGAACCATGTCCACTTTTTCCTCATCCGTCTTGGTGCATAGGGCAACGATCTTGCGGTACATGGATTCGAGCTGACCGTCTTTCTCTTTTAGCTTCTGGCTTCGGTCCGCGAGACTCAAATTGTTTTGGATGTAGACATCTAGTCGTTGCCGTAGTGTCTGGATGGAAGGTAGATGCGCGATTAATGCGGCGTTGTGTTGTGCTATTGATCCCAAGTCGGCGGGTATGGGCGTTGAGAGATAAGATGGGCCGTCGGACGCTTTGGAAACGAGATGCTCGCCTGCTGCGCGAATTTCCATGGGGAGGTCTTCGGCGCGGACAACCACCATGGCACCGTCGGTATCGGCATAGCCTACTCTTCGCTTCTCGCGTACATCGGTGCCGGTACTAACAGAAAGGTTCAATCGTTGCACCTCAAGCCAGGTTCGAAGATTGGCTATTCTTTTTGCGCGATCCTGGCGGAGGCGGATGCGAGCGCGAAGAGCTTCAAGGCGTTGTTGTTCTATCTTTTGTAACGCCGATAGTTGGGCGATTTGTTCATTAGTTTGGTCAATATTGTCCTGCTTGAGCCTAGCTTCTTGGGTAAATTGCATGTTGGCACTTTGGAGAATACCATTCATCACTAGATCAGGTTAACAAGGAATTTTGGAAAAATTCTCAGAGTCAGTACTTACAGGGTTGTATTTCTCTGCTGGTTTCCTCCACTTTGCTCAACGGCGCTTTTCCTTTGCTCGGACTGTTGGCTTGAATGGACGAGTCTGCGTCTCGATCGCTTCCAACACCAAAATCTATGGGTCGTGTTCCTTTGTGATTCGGGATCGTGGGATCAGCTTGCACCTCCATCAACTGTGATATTATGTTGAGATTTCCTATCCGAGCTGCCAAGTTCAGTGCGGTGTTTCCGGCCTTGTCACGTGCGTTAACCATCTCCTGCATAAACCGCATAAGACCAATCGGTTTAGGGAAATTGCTGTTGACCTCGAAGGAACCCGACTGGCTGTGTCCGATATTGCTTCGAACCAAATATTCGAGAAGGGCTTCCAGGTAATATTTGCTTGACGCTGCGCGACCTTTGATGGCGCAGGTCACAGCAATATGATGAAGAATCGTCCGGCCTTGTGCATCCCGCAATTCAATAAGTGGTGCAAGAATCTCAAGGGTCTCGGGGAAACAACTGTGATCGAGACTGTTGTTAACAGAAACTGCGCTCATCAGTGGCGTCTGCCCTGCCGCATTTCCGCGGAACATGTTTGCGCCTTTGGATACGAGTAGACGCATCAAGGAAACACGTGCAAGGGTTGCAGCCCAATGTAGTGCTGTGTTGGAGCTGTTATCGATGGGCATGTCGAGGTCCGAGCCAGAAAGGTGAAGAATTGCGGGGTGATGCGTAAAGTCTGTTCGAGATTGATCTGCGAACAGGTCGGTGAGTAGAGCCTGCTTCTCTTCTGCGACTTTGTCGCTCGGGTGTGGCAGGGGAGCAAGCGCAGTGGGTACTTCGCCATCTGCGGTGGAAATGTGTTGGCCTGGCTGGTGGTAGAATGACTCGCTTGGTTCAGTGGGTGAGCCGTGGTCGCGCATGGAGATATCGACTCCATTCGGTTGGGAGAAAGATTCTTCCTGAGATGGTCGCATTCGCTTCCGGGGGGGCTCTCCGCCATCACCCTCCAGACCTGTGCTGTAAGCCGAATCGACGTGGCCGTTTGCGCCGAAGCTTCGCTCAGAGTTGAGACTCTGCTGGCTGCTGGCGCGGAAGGAGCCTTGACTTCCAATAGGAGCTTGAGATTGCCTGCCGATGGACTGGCTATTGGGACGGGGGGCGGGGGAATTAAGTCTGGCGACTTTATTCATGGCTGCAAGGGCACTGGTGGCGGTGGAAGAGATGTTAGAGAAAAAAGTTCCACCTACACTTTGGGATTGACCTCGCCCATCCATGCTCTGAGTATAGAAGCGCTTCCGGTTTGCGGCCATGGCCTGCTCTTTGGTGGGTGTCTCGATGCCTTGGCTGGCATTGCCGTCTGTGCTGATATCATAATCCAAAAGGGGTCGCAAGATGTCCTCAACGCCATACTGGCGGCAGAATTCCCGGCCTCGACGATAGTTGATCCACGTACCCTGGTACTTTCCGTAGCCGCCTTGAACCTTCTCGTGCTCGCCGGTGAGGATTTCTTTTTCAAGAACTTTTGTGCGCTTGCCCTTGTCTACGCCGGCGACCTTGAGGATTTGAGTCGCATTGAGCCAGCCATCGGAGCGACGGCGCATGACGGCGATGCGATTCACTTCCATTTCGTAGACGGAGACGCCCGAGTAGACGGCCTAGAGAAATCATTAGCAAGCCGGGGATAGTCAAGGTAGATGCCGTGCCAGGACTATGTACCGTATATATTTGTGGCTTCTCAATGGCATGCTGCGGAAAGGATGCCATGTCGCTGAAGGAACGATTGAAGGAGGGTGCGGCCATGATGCCGTGAGCAGCGTTTGCGTACATGACGGGCTGGGGCGACGAAGCGGTAGGGAAAGACGATGCCAGCGCTGAGCGCGCGACTTGCATATTATTGCGCGACGATTCGGGAGGGTGGATGGGTGGAAAGGCGGCCGGGCGATGGGGCGGGGAGCGGGTACGGGCGGTTTTCAGACAGCGCGCACCATGGCCTGGCAAGCGATAAGGGTCGCAGTGGTTGGGAAATGAAGTCGATATATTGAAGCGTAGCGCGGCGAAGTTGGCAGTTGAGGTGAAGTGGAAGTGGAAGTAGAGGTGGAAGTGTGGTGAGTGAAGTCGTGGGGGCCGAGGGGGTTTGTGCGTGATGGCGGATACCTTGGTAGGGTGGTGTGGTGAGTGGTGAGTGGTGAGTGTGGGTGGGCGTGCCGTGGGAAGAGGATGGCAGCCAGAAGCCAGAGATGGAGGAGTGAACAGGTGAACGAGTGCAGGTGGGTCAATGTCGCGTCGTCACGTTGTTTCGAGAATGAGTGAAGGGGCCGAGGACGCGTGCCGGCGTGGGTGCGCGAGAAGGGGGTGGTTTGGGATGGGGGGTGAATGGCGGACGGTGAATGGAGAGAGAGACTCAGAGGGAGAGAGAAGGTCAGTGCCTCGAAATGGAAAGCGCGCGTCCCGTGTTCGCGTCCAAACGGCCATCGGCAATGCCCAGCCAATGAAAATTATTGGTTTCGTTTGGCTCGCTCCAGTCCCCAGTCCGCCAAGCCTTTGTCCTCGCTTCTGAGTGTGTGTGTGACCTGAGCATTCACCCGTCTGCACATCATCGTTCACTCCATTCACTCGTTGCTCGTCAGTCTCGTCTTCTTGAGCATTTCTTTTTCTTTTCCCTTTTTCATGCCGCTGCCATCCCTGCAGCAATCATTCTCGACGTCCCAAGCCAAGTCGATCCATCTCCTGCGAGCCCTCCTCCGTGAATCATCCTACCTGCCCGACGCCAATGCCCGCTCCTTCTTCCACACATACATCCTGAATCGCTTCCGAGCCTACCAACCCAATCCGAAGGCACGAAACACAAACAGAATAAAGAAGAAAGCAATCTCGAATCCAGATGCACGCCTCTCCCATGTACAGCGCACCGCATACAAGGGCCTCAACCTCCTGCGGCGCGCGAACAATGGCGAGCCACGGCCGCTCTGGAAGGTCTTGCTCATGGCCTACGGGAGGATAGGGAAGCGCCGGTTTGACCTCCTCGATAATCTATTACAAAAGCCAGGAGCAGCATCTACTGAAGAGACACTCGCGTCGGCACCCACAGAACTGGCACCGCTCGAAGGCATGTACCATAGCAACAAGGCCTGGCTAAAGTTTTTCGACGCCCCAAAGGAAAGACTGAAAGGCAAATACACCATCAGCATCTCGAATCGCTACCCCCGTCTAAAAGTCGTCCTCACCACCCAAGTGCAGAATCGCGTCGCCCTAGGCCGTAGTATGAAGAGGGCCTTTCTAGAGACACCCATCAACAACATATGGGAGCGGCCCATGCCCATCAAACGCGCTCGCAACGATGTTCGGCGATGGTATGCCTTCACCATGTCCCGTCTCTTGCCACACCTACCCACTGAGGAATGGGATACATTGCATGCCATGGTGATTGGCGAGAAAAGGTGGAAGGATCGCGTCGTCCGTCGCACGCCGGCTGGGACGAACGCTTTGAGCGAGGAAGACCACTCACTGGCTGTCATCGACGCTGGTATCAGGATGGACAGGCTCACCAAAGCCGACATGCGTTGCGGCCAATATGACCAACACAGGATAACATCCCACATGATGAGACGGCTCTACGCCAAAATTCTCTCCATGTCCTGCAAGCTTAAGTTCGATGAAGCACGCAACAGGTGGGAAGCCCAATGGGGCTCTTTCAGCCATCTAGGCCTCTCCTCCATGGTAGTGCCCGTCGATGACGCTCTATTTGCCGGTGTCACTCATAAGGGCACTCTCCTAGAATCACCTAGAAAACGTCCGCGTTAAGCAATCATCTGAGAACGCCCAAATGGTCTTGGATGATACCATTACCTTGATGCAGCGCATTGCACTGTTACTGAACACTGTCCTTTTATCCATATGACGTTATATCATTACCAGCGCACAGCATCAGCATTCATCAATTTCATATATGCTCAGCTTCCTGGACAGAAATGTTCTTGTTCAATTTGATCCCCCTGAACCCCTCACCCAGCCAACTTCTCCAGCGCATCTCCCTCCACCCTCAATCCCACCCACTGACTCTTCCTCGTCGCCCCTAAACTCTCATAAAATTCCAAACTCGGCGTATTCCAATCCAAACAGCTCCACTCCAGCCTCTTGCCCCCAACCTTGATCACCTCCTTCGCCAGCGCCCGAATCAGCGTCTTCCCATACCCGCGCTTCCTGTACTCCGGTTTCACGAACAGATCCTCAAGATAGATGCCTGGAACGCCGGTCCAGGTGCTGAAGTTGTAGAAGTAGAGGGCTAGGCCAGCAACAGTGCCGTCGGGGTCTGTGAGGAGGAGCGTTTTTGCGTAGCCGGGGGTGAAGGAGGAGTATTCGGCTGTGTCGGCGATGGCGAAGGACAGGTTCTTGTAGAGCATTTCTTCGGTCGCGTGGACGGAATCTAAGGCTTTTTCGTAGGAGGCGAGTTCTTTTATGAGGTTGAGGATAGTGGGGACGTCTGGGTTGGAGTGTTAGTATCCCAAATGAAAAACGGAGCGAGGGGTGTGGAAATGTGATTGCGGGGTTAGAAAGATCTCGAGAGTAAAACTTGCCCTCGCGTTTTGCGTGCCGGATTGTAGCTTGAGACGTCATTGCCAACTGTTCGCTTTGAAAAGAGTTTGTAGAAGTAGCAGAATTGGAGTGTGGATTCGGATGGATGTTGAATTGATCGAGTAGATATGCCAATGCGCGCCTGTTTTTATACCAGAAGCTTTTGGCCAGACACGACAGAGCAACTTCCCACTTGGGAAGGTCCGCTGCACGCCCTTTCCCGTGACATAATGCGGAGAGATGTGGAGCGGATCGGACAATAAAGAAAGTCTGATTGGTAAGGAATGCTGATTGGATCGCCTAGTTTCTGAATGCGCATTGGTGCATTGTATGTAGTAAGTATGATGAGGTTTACCTATATTCGTTGCCTCTCATCTCCTAGTTGAGATAATGGTCGGATATAAAGACCACCCTTCCTCCTTGATTCCTTCACATTCCGCACAACACTCCTACAATCTCTTCTCTTAGACGAAGATCTGAAAATGCCATCATATTCATGCATGTTCGCGGAGCCGTAAAGCAAAACTCGCGACCAAAACATGGCCCCTCGACTGTACTACACCAAAAGATATACAAATCCTCCTTCTTTGGTGATTCTATATTCTTCACTAACTCTCGTAATATCTTTTCTGAAAAGAAGATTTGGCACTCCTAGGAAAAACATCAAGCGCTTCTTAGGTGATGTCTATTAGAGGGTGAAAATAATATCTTTAGAGTTGTGGCCTTCGCAGTGGTGATCACGAGTAAGAGTTTTGACATGTAATGGTCAATCACGCCTACTGGCCATGATTGCGGTCTCGAATCAAGAGCGCACGGCAGGGAATGCCTCTCCCACCTGCGGACGAGCCCTCTATTGAGCGAGCAATTTGAGGTTTTTTTTGGTATCTATTACATTAAAAATGCAGGCTGCTATAATATCCATCTGGGACTCCAGAGGCTACTTGTATCGCGCTGTTGCTTATAGGCTCGCATATCTATATTGACATCTACGACGTACCATCTTTACTTTGCTGTCTCTGTTTTCTACAATGGCCTGAGGTTAATGTATGTATGTAACATCATTGACTTGTTACCCAGAGGCTTGTTGCATTCTCTCTACATTTAGTGGCAAACCACGCTACTTGAGCCTTGTGAGAGGCAGCCAAACACCCTTACTACTCGAGCAAGGATGATGGTCGACCCGCACCCGCTTTAACCTTGTTCTGAAAGATATTAAAGATGTTGTGACTTGCGAGAGGAATGCAGCTGTATAGGTTTCTAATACTGTGGGAGCACTGTCATTCTATGTTCACTAGAGTATAGCATCAGGCGCTTGAGAGGGTTCCAATGCAGAGACGAAAAAGAGTCCCATAATTAGCTCAGGAAGAACAAACAGTTGACATTTATCCTATCTGTTGTCGTAAGATCTCGTTCTCAACGCATCATTCATGAGTGGCATTTTCCACGCTTGATCTATCCCTTCTAATGTGCCCTGATCCACTTCATGAACCGCTGTATCTGCACTTGCAGAAGATTGAGAATCAATGCCGATCTGTAGAGGTTCGTTGGAAAACGAAAGTAAGATACGATGTTCGCTCACTTCATTACTATCGGGTTGTGGCTGAGCGGATTGTGGTACTTCGTTCGTAATTGCAACCGGTTCTTTCTTTGTTTGATCATTTGAAGAGTCATCGACTGGTGCCGGTGGCTTTTCAACAACAGGCCGTGCAGCCAGTGGCAACTCGGTAATCAAAACCCCATTTTCACGGGTCACGGGCACTTCTTTCTCAAGGTCCACCCAAACGACGTCTTCGTGACCCTCAAATGCACGACGTTGAAGTTGGTGCACTCCGTCGTTGATCCAACGATCTACCCTGGGGTTAAGGCGTTTGCGGAAACTTTCGAGAAAGACGAAGAAGCGGAGAATGAAGAAGTTTACAACCGCAATAGTCATCGAGAAGGTTACTACAAAGGCAAGGCCGAAAACATTGATATTCCTATGGTCGATCTGGTTAGCTCCGTTCCAAAAAGCTGTATAGGAATAATCTTAGCTTGGTAACATACGCGAAACCGCCCGTCTTTCGCATTTTTAATGATTGACAGAGTGCTTTCTGCCCTTCGTTTACAGGGGCATGGGTATAATTCCGTGCCCTTGAGTCGCGCAGTTCAGGGCCTATAACTATGTCGGAGAGCATTATGGTAAGGCCTGCCCACCCTAAGCCTTGCCAATACATGAGTTCTTTGATCCACTGATCTTTAGGAAGTTGAAATATCTCTCCGCCGGAAACTTGATCTTTGATGAAGGCCTAGTTAGAGTTTTCTTGCAACTTTAAGGACGAAATCATACCTGATGCTAGGAAATCCATCGTTCGAGGCCCATTCGTCAGGTCATTTCGAAGAGCAGCGAGCCATGTCACAATCAAAATTTCTCTTTGGATTTCCGTCAAGTCCCCTATCTGGTCTAAAACACCTTCGAAATGAGGTGGAATGCCACCAAGTGAAGTACAAGCTTTGTCGCCCTGGGGCTGGGCAGCGCAGAACTGTACCTATATTTGTTAGACCCCTTGGATTAATGAATTGAATCTACTGTAAATACCTGGTCCGTGCAGCCAATTATACCCGCGATAAAGTCTGGCTTATATGATGGTGCAGTCAAAGTTTCTCTGGATCTATGCGCAGAGAACACAGGATCGTCTATAGGATTAAGGTACCCTACGTTGTTGAGAAAAATGATGTTCATTAGTACATCAGCATCAGTTCTATTCATTTCTTTAAGTGGGACCCATTTACGTAGGGGGTTTGTCCTGGATGGTCTTGAACGACTTTGGTCAGCCCTAAATCTGCGTTTAGCGAAACACACAGTGGATTCAGCCGAAGACGCAACAGAGTCTACGGTTTTCAGAAAGCTTACCAGGAGGTATACTGATATGTGCGATTGGAAGTTACAAAACTATAGCCTAGCAGGATATCCGGAGAACTTTCAGGGGGATCATCTGGATATGTACCATATCGAAGAGCGACAACTTCCTCGTCAGGAACGGGGGTGTATCTCATGTGTTTACCCGGTGCTGGCTTGATGATATCGTAATGCCCATCTAGTGGCAAGACATTGCAAACGGTTCTTCTGCGAAACCACAAACTATCTCTTTGCTTCAAATTCCAACCAAAATACTTCTTAAGATCAATTTGTTCAGAGTCCATCGCAATCGCCGGTTGCTGTCCATCCAGACACATTGATTGGTCCCAGGGACAAGCTGCCCATTGAACAGTGAAGGGTATTCGCGGTTGAACGAATGTGTTTCGACAGGCCATTGTTGTATCGGTGGTGTTTTGATAACATTGTCGTGTGTACGTTCTAGCTTCTCCATGTTGTTTCTCTTGAAAATTTAAGATATCATTCGGAATATAGTTGCTAGATTGATTGACAAAGCGGCAAAATGGAGTGCTCACGAGCACCTCCAAATTAGATGTCTGTACGATGTACGAGACAGAGATCCCGACAGCGATAGCTGCAG
The DNA here is from genome assembly GCA_020744415.1 of Dendryphion nanum. NCBI lineage: Eukaryota > Fungi > Ascomycota > Dothideomycetes > Pleosporales > Torulaceae > Dendryphion > Dendryphion nanum. The sequence continues at coordinate 165,418 of JAGMWT010000005.1, read as the reverse complement.
CAGCAAAGCAAGTTATTAGAACTATGGTGGTCCAGCATCGCCAAATGACTGAGAGGTGCATTAGACTTGTTCAACAACAGGTGTGAACACCATACCTTTGTTTGTTTTGTGACGCCAGCTCCACCATAGCTTCGCGTAATCCGCAACTAGGGCAGTTGGTGTAGGTAATGTTCGTAGCAACGCTTGTTGTTGCCAGAATAGACCATCGGACGGTTTTCCTTTAGCACGCAATTGATGGTACATAAATGTTAAAAGGTGAAATAATTGTGCCATTCCAATTGATGCGCAAAGAGTTAGGAGCGCAATAACGACGATTCCAACTCGTGCTTCCACCGTGAGAGTGCGCCCCATTACGGAACCCTGACTCCAATTGGTCCAAACGCCTCTCTTCACATGTTTATTCTCAAGCTCGAACATGTTCGATGATAGCAGCTTCTAACTGCTCCTGTCAAAGGTAGAATGGATGCAGAACAAGTAATGGAAAATCTGGCTCAATAGCTGCCCTGATGGAGAGGCATCTTATACATAGTCCAATGTTAGCATATTCGTTGATGTGCACGACAAATCCGCCGTGCACATTCAAACGATGCATGTAACTGCACATATCAGTCGGAGAATATGACACATCCCTGAATCGTAGCGTTATTGTTTCAATGCAAGTTTTGAACCCCGAAGACCCAGCCAATGCTTAGCAAGTCGTTCTGGTTAATTGCTACCTGTGCACTGCAGGGGTTCTGGGGGCACATACAGAACTCGCTTACTTGAAGCTACAGTGGAAAGATACAGACTTGTGCAGGATCAAAAGACGAAAACGGTTCTATGATGCGAGAACTGCACCAGGGTGTTATTGCCTAATCATTCCAACATATGTACTTCAATATCGTCTATCTATCTTGTGCCGTCTCGAACGATCATCCCATACCAATTGTGACAATCTTTCGGTATTCGCTTGTACTAGACACGCATCCGTCTGATTAGACCGTCGCATGTATCCAGTATTCCTTGTATTTTCCATTTGATCTGCACAATGAGTTTTTCCAGACGCCTTATGTTTCCTTGGCTGCGTATCTACACCAGGAGGTTGACACCAAGGTAGTTGAATCCAATGGCATGCCTGCTCTTAGTGAAAGAACTCGGACATAGTAATAATTCCCGCGTTCCGTTAGATGAGCAAGTTTTGATGGCCAACGTGGAAATCTACCATAAGCCTTCATTGTAAAAGCGCACTCAATTTATGATACATGTTCGACTACCTAAACAATATGCATCTTTGCTAAGCTCTAACAACCCAAGCCCAAATACAGGATTGGAATTTCTATATTCTTTCCCAAATTCACAATGCTAACATGGACATGCCGAAAATTTCTAGATCACATGTTGCCTGTTTCACCACCCAGTTCCATCTTCACTCCTCCATGGCGCATTCTTGCCTATCAACAACATCCCCAATTTCCTGAAACCCACCGTTTTAGTCATGTAGCAGTCTGTAGGGCGGGATAGGTAGTCTTGATAGGAGAAAGTGGCAGATGGTCATCATGATCGGGCTACAACGTCGATGCACATTCGGTAAAGGAGATGAGACCACACGTCAATTACTCTTCACGGCTCTACTGGTCTTTGGTGGTGTATGTGTCCAGATGTTCCATGACAGTGGCTACCAGGTCCTGCAAGAAGACTTTGTCCTCGCGGGACATTCCAGTGCGGGGCTTGCTGTCGATGATGGACAGAGTACCGACACTAACCCCGGGGACTCATCAGTGCAACACCGGCGTAGGGCGAAGACGAAGTTTGGGCATATATTGCCATGTTGACGATTTTTCGACCTACGTGCGAATGTTGCCTAGGATTTCCCACCTATAGTGCGACGTAATGTGCACCGCCTTTGTTGTTCAACGAAAGAATCCATGGATAACAGAGATTGCTAGTATTAATAGGCCCCTAGCTTGGGTGAAGACAAACTTATACAATCAGTGTAAATACATTCTACTCTTCCATCTCACAATAACTCCTGGTAATATCTACCAACCGCTCCCTGGTAGTTTTCTTTTCAAAAACCTGCCCATGATCTAGGTCTGAGAACCATAGTACATCTAACTCGTTGTCTTTTCTAGTTCCATTCTTCAAGTCTTTGATATTCCTCGTCACACCTTTCTCGTCTGTTAGATATGCTTTCACTGCTTTCGTGTCAACGATGAGGTCTTTTCCCGCCAGCACCACAGTCACACGTCGGTCCTGGATATCCTCCTTCCATAATATATTCTCGCTCCAAAAGAAGCACCGGAAGAGCGTATGAGAGACTCCCATGTCTTTAGAAGCGAAGTAATGAAGCTGGTGCTCATTGGCGCGGGTTGGTATACGGCAGATCTAGATTGAGGAGAAGAAATGAGTTTGGATCCATCTGGAGGGATCTTGTAAGCCCTTACAAAGTTGTATGCTACATCTGGAAGATGCAGCAGAAAACATATAGGGTCAACAAATAGGATTGGTCCAATCTTTTGCGCGATCTGTGGCTTATGAAGAAGGTGCGTAGTAATCACGCTCCCGTAACTTCACACGTGATTAGTAGCGATGCTGTGGCGATACGGATGGGGAAAGTAGAAGAAAATACTCACGAATGTGACACTATAACGAACCTTCCCCAGCCATGTTTCTCCAATATACAATTAATCTCCTGACATATTGCTTCTTTCTTCAGCGTCTCGCTTGTAATCCGAAAGCTCACAGACATGATCTCCACTGCGATTATACCAACCTCTCCGTCTGACTCATTAATTTCATCTTCCAAGTTCAAATCAGCCAGGAAATTTACATAGGGGTAGAGTCCAATGCCGATCCCATGAATAAATAGAATAGGGAGCTTAGTTTTGGACGTGTGTCGGCGATGCCAATAAGTAAGAGTTTTTGTGGGCGACCGATGGCGAGTGAAGAGAGCAAGGGGGCGGAAAGGGAAGACCGTAGGAAGTTGAAAGAGAGAAGTACTGTGGAAATGAAAGGAGTAATAGCGCAGGAAGCCAGACGTCACTGTGTCGACAACAAACACACACTGTCGGAAGAATTAGAATGAGTAATATAGCTTCTGTCATGTATCTCATTGGAGAAACTCACCAGGTACCAGGCTAAGCTCCGATGTAGCATGTCTACCTTTTCAAGGGTTAGGTTAAAGCACCTTGCATTGCCCTTCCCAGGTTCAATCTTCCTCCCTAGTAGCTTCTCCATCTCTTGAACAAACTCTTCTAGTTCGTCATCGTCTACTTTGCTCGGCACCCCGGTATTTAGGAATGCCCACCGAAAGAAACTCTTAACATTTTCCCGCTTGATCTCCGATGCTGGAGCGTCCATGAACCATTTTTCTAGGTAACGTTCCGGATCAGGAATGTTTTCATGACAGCGCTGGAAAAGCGCACGACGGCGTTGCCGGGAGTGGGTGGTTGGATGGGTCGCAGCTCTCTGCAGGTACAGTCTGCGTGGGTGGTATACTAGGAGGTAAAACGCTGTCTCGAGGGTAGCCCAAACCCTCAGTATCCCATTGACATGAAACGGAGCAGGATATACAAGAGAAATTAGACAATAGAACACACTGAGAGGAGCAATCAAGTGCAGAACGAAGATGCAAACCCGGATGAAGATGTAGTCAAAAATGGATGTTCCTATCATGTTGAAGAGGATACCTTGTTATTCGAATAGGCCGCGGAGCCATTACACCTAAGTAATACAACATCCCATAGGACGATTACTCTCCTTATATCCTTTCGTGTAGCGGTCGTTGAAGTGATGATGAACGCGCGGGCTGTGGCGAAAACGCCCGTCTCCCAACAAACACTCAAACGGCACTATGTGGGTCTTATCTCCTGTCATGCCATGCGTCATTTGAACACTTTTGCATGTGACAGGCGATTACTCAAAAAAAAAAGAGCTGCTGCTACGATATTGTGGTAATCGAGAAAGGTATGGATTGGATCTAGTCGTGACGTATATTTTGATGATTTTAGAAGTCTGTGTCGGTGCTACGACGAGCATTTGCCCCTCGTGAATACAACAACCACGGAACGGTCCGAGGCAGTGCATCGCATCGCATCGCGATGTGAGTGGTATTTTTTGGAAGCATGAACTGTTAAGCACTGCAATCTTACTACAGAAAATCTTCCACAATCTCTTACAGTTTGTTTCTGTCCCTTCGGAGCTGATCGCAAGAGGATATGTATAAGAAGTTAACCATGTGTGTCGTGCATCAACAGCTCCATCGCTATTTTAAAAAGCCATATGGGGGCCTTGACTATTGTCTACTCAACTGCCCTAACAGTAACGGCTATCTATCTGCACTCATGCTCATCCTAAAAAATCTAACATCATTTTTACTAATGACGACACGCAGAAGGCTTTGGCGCTTGTATACTTGCCGGTATGGTTATCTGACAGGGAGCTGGATGCAAAGCAGGTTCAACATGTCTGGGTTGTAAATGGGTGGATGAGAACACCGTCAGGAGCAACCTGAACTAGCTTGTGACGCATTATGTAAGGTTCTATTCATCTACAACTTTGAAAGCCACAATAAATGTTGCAACCGCTATAAATGGTGGAACCGCATCCGTGAAAGCAAACGTTGTGCTATCTGGACCGAGGGTGAACTGCACCCGGACGGTTGCGGTGCACTAACGGCAATACTTTCCGAGCCAATGGCGCACCCACGCTGAATAATTTTCGTAATAATCGTAGCTACATGCGCGCGGTAGCAGGCGGGAGGGAACTCTTCCTTTGTGATGTGGTTAATGCTAAGCTTCATCTGCCCTCGACTTCCTTCCCATGCGACGCCTTCAGCGAACACAGACAGCCTACACCGAGCGGCTGAAGGAGATGAGACGTGTGTGGAGGTATACAGAGCGTGATGATCTAGTTCTGCTTGTAGTACTCGGAGAATCGACCTGTCTGGTGGCTGCTATGGTGGTGGAGGGTAAGAAGGCGTTGTCTACACCTCGCACGGAACTGAGTGTGCTTGTTGAAGTGTTGGGTCCATTCAAACCTAACCTAGTCGTTTGTCCATTCATTTTCACTGACAGCGATAGACCAGTCTTGCGGTAGGTCGCTATTATGTACCAGGCTCCTGGCTTAGGATGAAGTGAAAGCCAGCAAGTGTCTCGTCATTGTGCAGCGCGTGTTACGTCTCCCTGCCTCTGTTCATGTTTGCCTAGAGGGTCCGGAAGTTCCCGGTTCATGTCATTGGCATGTGAGGGTCCTGACCTTCTCTCTCCTGTACTCTGGACATTCTCGATACGCGCCTCAGTGTACACATCATACCGTCCGACCTCAGCAGCTTCCGCGTTCTTCTCGGCGCTCTCGATGATGCCGCTCTGTTGCACTTTAACCTGGCCGTCCTCTTCGCTAGCGTGCCACCTTGATTGCGTCAGGAGCGAGTTCGAGTATCGAATGTACTTCACGTAACATGTCTGCCCACTCTGCCCAAGCCAACCATTTCCGCCCGGCATTTATGTTACTGGCGATGTGCGAGACCGATATGTCTTCGATTGTTGGCAAGCGCATGGGTGGGTGTAGTTTGCCACCCGTCCGTGCACTGTAAAATGTACCTCAGCTTTCTTGCAGAACTAGGCGGACAGGAGAAGGCAATTGGTGCAGACCGTATTATCACATACGTTCCGGCACGAAACACTGTGTGTGGCTTTACTTCTCTCTCCAAACGCCGAGGGCCATGTCAATGATGCTAGAATCTAGTATCGCAAGGCTTTCTCAAGCTACTAAAAAGTCTCAGTTAACAAGCATCTAAAGTGCTATGCTTTGCGCAATCATCTTGCTGCTTTAGGTAGAGAAAAACACAATATTACTATTGCAGGCAAAAGTGTATTATTAGGGTACCACACATAGGCAGAGACTATAATCAGCCCCTCTACAAAACCTGCAAAGTAGGCTTTAAAAACAGCACAGGGTATTGTATGAGCATAGTTTGAGACAGAAGCAAGCTTAGAAATAATAGCATATGTGCAGGTGGCATCATAGATGTTGGATTCACTTTGTCCCTCGGGATGCGTACATCCGCTACTCGAACGCGCTCCTGACAAAATCAAGGTAGCACGCTCGTAACGAGGATGGCCCATCTCGGTCCCTCATTCACAGAGCCTAGTTGTATAATGAGTCATGGGATGGATATTACTACAATATATAAACAAAATAGCATTTCATAGGCCGCCATGGGGTTCAATCTAGTACCCCGGGGCTCAACTTTCAGATTTGTGTATAATAGATGACAGATGTGGTTATTCCTGAGCTAGCCCAGAGGGCTCCTTCTATTTCTCGCAGTGGGGCTCCAGTTCGGCACCTGGTCTAAATCATTGTATGATATGTCTAAACTACGGTACGTCTAAATGGGCAATGCTACAAGCGGTAATGACCTACCGAGTCAAGCATGCAACCAGGCGAAGATAAGCGACCCGTACACCGTTGATGCCTACGAAAAGATATTGTCTGCCCGGCTGAGTGAACAAATCTCGCCAGCCTTCAAATCATGTTATAAAACGAGTTCCTCCCCATCTTACGGCACTCGCTGTCGTCCCCCAGTCGGCCAGCGGCTAGTTACGCATTTCAATCCCAATATCGTCAATCTCAGATGCTCGAATTGCTTTCCAGAGTTTATACCGATGCAATTGGTGCGATGTTTACCCCCTGGCGTCATGCTGGTTCTTCATGCCAAGATAATTTCTTTCCAAACGGGGCCAGGCGGGAAAGACTTGTCAATCGCTGACAACTTGATGGTTCCAATCCCCCGTCGCTCCGCAACTCCTGCGTTCCATTCCAATAGCATCACATTATATAGATCAGGGACGCATTCAGATAGAAGTATAACTTCGAACATCCCTTCGGACTCAAAGAACGTTGTTTCTTCAAAGCCATCAAGCCACATTTGCCCGCAAACAGTTCCTCCTTCAGCGAGGATGTCGCCATGTGCCTTAAAGACGTCAATATTACCAATCTTATAAAATAAGGCAAGAGTCCAGAACTGAAGCAGGGGGTATGTGAAGCGAGCCATGTCGAATGTTAAATCCTCTGTTGGGGTCGTGCGTGATGTTATTATTCCGAGTGCAGGCAGTGATCGGAAGGGCTGCCTTTCTCTGTATCCGATATATTCCGGGTTGACGGTTGGGAACAACTCGTTCGCAGCCGGATCCCATACGAGATTTGTTATGCCTGAAAGGCTTCTCTTGTGCCAAATGATCCAAGTCTTCATCCTTAACCAATCATTGTTGATATTTTGTGTGCTAATGGTGATTGCACCTTTCCAACCGACCCAGGAGTAGCTTGGAAACCTGGTTCGGCGATGTAGACCAGTCCAGTTGCTAGATTGAAATGTGATGAATGCGTCCAACGCGGCAGTCGGCAATCCCTCGAGGAATCTACACTTAATTTTTTCTGAAAACCGTCGAATAGTTCCTTCCATCGCACGGAGCACATCATCTTGGTTCGTTAGTGCTCGTCTAGTATAGTAAAGAAGCATTATAGCGAAGTCAATCAATGGCTCCGACATATACACAGTTGGCGGAAGTAGCGACGTCCTAGTCACCCCTGGTCCGCAGGGCTGTGGATGGTCGAGGCAACACTCTGTGTATTCAGCTTCCCTGCAACGGAAGAAAATTTTGTTGTCCACAAAATAAACAGCCCGTCGAGGTAGTAAGTGCTCCTGGAAGCTAAAAACCAGAATTAGACGGACAGCCCAGCCTTAAGATGGAGAATATCCACTTACGTCCACGCTCTCGAATTGTGCACTGAGTGTCTGTACAATAAATCCAAGCCAGTGTATACCCCAAGAGATATATCTCTCTTCACATCAAGGGTGAGATTGGAGAACTTTCGGCTCCCTTCACGGACACCGGGAAGACCGGCATTTGCGTCATGGCCGCAGGCAGCTATGATTGTCAACCAGGACCGTTCGTATACTTGGTCCATAACAGCGACGCCTAACTCTAGATCCTCCCGGTTGTTTTGTAAGAGACACAGAGCGTCTACGCAAAGGTAACAACGCCCCAGCATTCGCGTAAACTCAATTGCGTCCCTAATAGTGCGTGGTATCATCTTCCAAACTGTCTCAATTCCACCAGGTACCGAAAGTTCACGCTTGTTAGCCTTAGTGAGCCTGAAGTTAGGAACAGCGCCCCATACGTAGCTCAAGGCTACGTATTGGCAGATGCTTTGCGTCTCAACAAGGCAATTCCGCTTGACGTCAATAAAGCGAAGGACTTGTAGACCTGGGAAGGCGTCCTCGAACGTCATCGGTCCCTCAGCATTGCAGTCGATGGCATGTTTGCTTGTACACGTAGATAACCAGCGGGAAACTCTGCTAACTTCGAGTTCAGAACGTAGTTTCGGCTGTAGGTAGTAATGACCGGCGGCCAGGCTATGGGTATCGGACTTCCCCGTGAAGCAGATCCAGTGTTCACTGGTATTGTGCACGTAAAAGGCTCCTCTACCCCCAGGGCCTGAAGCTTGGAACCATTCCAGAATAACATCCGTTCTTTCAGAGAGTCTGGCATGCAGCATGTCTAACTCTGTCCTTTCTACTTCATAGAACACATGCCTGACCAATCTACACATAGGACAGCGGCTATTCTTGATCCTCGAACCCGGACCTAAGCTCCATTTGTCTTTGCGGGGCAACTGTTTGGAGGGGCGCTCAGGTCTAAGGTCAACCTTAACGCAGTAGTCGCATAGAGGTTCTAGAGCGGACATCGATTTGTCAAGTAGCGCTGTTAGATTCAAAAGTTTTGATTGCAGATTGAACAGAATAGTTCCGTTAATGGACTGTCTAGGTGTGCTCGTTGAGATTAGTGCTATCGGTCGTGACTGGGTACACAAAGTGGGGGGCAACTCGTTTTTGGAATACGGTTGGAAACTATTCGATGCAGAAATCAGCGAAATGCCTTGGCGGTTCGCTTATTTCTCTCTACTACCTAGTTTCTCATACAAACTGGATATTTTGTGACCTACGGCCCATACACGCGATCAACGAGTAGAATTTCGTAAACCAAAGCTCAAAAACAGTGTTTTCAACGTTGCGACACTTGTTTTTTGGTGTCGAAGAGAGCCCTCAAGTACTATATGTGTAATGAACCATAGGCCGTCAAAAATCCTCGGCTGTTTAGCATCGGTAAAAAGGACAGACGTGTGTATATAACCCATGAATACTAAAGAATAATACAAGCCAATCATCAACTCCATTATCGGCATGTTTAACTTCACTGATCGGAACATAGTTTTAGATATTGTTCGAAAAGGGGGATTCATATATCGCGTATCGAATATCTACTGTTCTTGGCTTCCCTTTTCCATAAGATTCCAATAAATGATTGCAGCGTGACATAGTCAAAACTGATCCAGCGACACGCTATATTCTGCTCAACATCGATCATAAACATGTCTAATGTCCTACAGCCTTCCACCTAAGCAGCGTTAACGAGTGTTTTCCAAACACATAGTTAGCACCTCCTTCCCATTTACTCTCCACAATCTTAACCTCCTCTTTCCCACCCATGTTCCCTGCCTGCACACTCTCCCCACCAACAGTATAAACTTCAACACTTGCACCCTTCACAATTCCATCGACATCGGCCTCAAAGTCTTTCGTCTCGTGCACATTCACAACCGCCAAAGCGACCCAGCCATCCTCATTCACAGTCGCACTGACATCTAGGAACGGCGTTTCAATCGTACCATGAATCCACTCCGGATTCGTCCTGCCTGTGTATTCTTCCGCGCGCACATTCACCGCGACTGTGTGTCCGCGCATGTAATTGCTGAAAAGATAGTAAGGCCAGTATGTTGACTGCTTAATGATACCTTCTTTGGTGGTCATGAGAGGACTGATCACATTGACACTTTGAGCGATGTTGGCCATGCCCATATCCTTAGCTTGACGAATGAACGCATTCAGGAATATGCTGACAGCAAGTGCATCGGAGAGAGTGTAGGATTCCTCAGCTCCCTGATCACCAGGTGCGCGGAGGGGATCCCATACATTCCACTCATCGAAGCAGATAGTCGGGCGGGGCACAGTGTTTGGGACCCCATTTTCGATGCGGGCGAGGTCGATGAGAGCGCTTGTCATCTGGATGGCGCGTTCGGCGGCACGCGGTGCTTTTGACATACGTTAGCTGAAAGAATGGCATTTAGAAGTGTGATAGAGCGCAATGGTAACATACCAGTTGCATTTGGCAAGTGCTCCTTATCGGCCGTGTAGATATGGATGCTGTGCATATCGATCAAGCTCTTCGTTCGGCCATTGCCCAGAGCATGGACATCCCATTTCACGCACTCCTTCAATACGTAGTGATCCCAGGACGAGTATCCCGTTTCACCACAGAGAATCAAAGTAATGGTGGGATCAAGGAGCTTCAGTGCTTTGGCCCATTGGTAGGCCTTCTTTGCGTAGTCCTCTTTAGTCATTTGCTCGACTTGCCATGGACCCCAGCATTCGTTACCGAGAGCCCAGTATTTGACCTGTATGAGAGTTTCAGCATATTATCCACTGAGATATTGAAGTAGATCCTTTGGACTGGGTTGAGACGATAAGCAAACGTACCTTGTAAGGCTCTTCCCGTCCATTTTTGCGGCGTAGATTGGCATAGTACGTGTTCTGGGAAGAGTTGCAGTACTCGAGCCATGCTAGGGCTGATTGGGATATGATTAGTATGGATCAATATACGGACCATGTTGATATGTAGTTCACTGACCATCTTCCAATGTACCAGTGCCAAAATTGAGACATAAATAGGGCTCGGTGCCGACAACGTCGCACCATTTCATGAACTCATCAGTACCAAATTCATTGGTCTCAAGGCCAAGCCAAGCCAGCTCAGGCCTACAAAAGTCGTCAGTGATTGGAATAAATACCCAAGAAATACAAGTCGACCGACAACCTGGGTGGCGGAATTGCCATCGATTGACAAGACCGAAGATCGCTTACCTCGGAGGTCTGCTTTCCTTTGGACCAACGCCATCAAGCCACCGGTATGTAGCAACGAAATTGCCACCCGGATACCGTGTGACTGGCACGCGAAGCTCCTTGAAAGCCTCAATGACGTCTTTGCGAAAGCCGTTCTCGTCGGATAGAGGATTTCCGGGGTCGTAGATGCCGCCATATATACAGCGGCCCATGTGCCTGGCACAAAGTTCAGCACATTGCAGAGCATTTTGATTGGCCAAAGTTTGTGGTTGGCTTACTCGGTGAAACCACTGTAGATGTTGTCGTTGATCTTGGCGATCTTGTGGGTAGGGTGAATGGTAATGGAAGGCGTTTCGCCCTCTTCGATTCTGGTAAACGTCGCCATCCTGATTGCAGTCGCTACAGCTGTATTTTCGGTTTCTGATTTTCGAAATGAAGGGCTCGAAGAAAGAGTCAGTTCCGGTGGTGTGACGAAGTGGTCGCCCTGCTCAGCCCAAAGGCGTCCAGAAATCTGCCACGGCAGGTGAGCTCGGAGGTTATGCACGGTCGGGCGCTATGCCGCCTGTAGCGAGAACATGCTGAAGTCCATTCGTGGGACATCTCCATGTTCCCCACATCAATCAACATTAACCCGCCTCCGCCTTTTCTAAACTCATCGAGGTCATGGATCCGGCTCCGTTGCGAGGTCTTGTTCGGATGCAACGATTGATCTGGTAAGCGTTCGGTGGATCAAGTACCGAGACTAGATCCTACACCTCGGGGAATGCCATTCACAGTAACATGCACTAACAGGCCAGGCGAGAGCGGGGAACATGGAGGTGTCTGGGGACGGCCAAATGCATGGATCGACCGTTGGAAACCTGGAAACCCGGACAATCATTCGATCAAATCTAAGGCAGAGGGGGTTGGGACTGGTATAAAGATGTTGCGGAGACCCGCAGTGAGCTGCAGGTTTCTGCTGCTACTGCAATTCCACTTGTCGCCCGACACGCTTCAATATGGCTCTCCCACCCAAGGTCTACCAGTTTTTGGTTGGCCTCTTCGCATCCCTTGGGTCTCTCCTCTTTGGTTATGACTTGGGTGTTATTGCGCAAGTTATTGAGGCCGAGTCCTTCAAATCCAAATTTCGGGCAACCACCAATGAAACGTGAGTACCATCTCGACATGTCCAGATTTATCTCGCTGATTTGAAAAAAACAGAGGTGCGGTAGTGTCCGTCTTCACGGGCGGTGCTTTCTTTGGAGCCATGGCTGCTGGTCCTATGGGAGACAGGCTCGGCCGAAAGTGGACAATCTTCATCGGCGCGGTTGTCTTCACCCTCGGAGGTGCCCTTCAGACTGGTGCCCAGGCTTTATCATATTTGTATTCTGGGCGCGCCATCGCTGGCATCGGGTACGTACTGGACATGCCAACTGTTTGTCGCGAATGACTAGTTTTGGCTAGTCATCCGACGGAGAATTTGCCGTAGGAATCCAGGATTATGAAGGATCACAGCTAACCTGACATAGTGTTGGAACCTTGTGCATGATTGTACCCTTGTACCAGGCAGAATTGGCACATCCCAGCATCCGTGGCCGAGTCACTGCTCTCCAGCAGTTCATGTTGGGAATCGGTGCTCTTGCTGCGGCGTGGATTTCATACGGTATGTCGACCATGTGGAACGAAGATTTCCTGTGCTGACCATTGATAGGAACATACGTCGGCTTTGATCCAACCAACAATGGCCAATGGCGTACCAGTCTTGGGATCCAGATTGTTCCTTCTGTCATCCTGGCAGCTTTGATTCTTCTCTTCCCAGAGTCTCCACGATGGCTCATCGACCACGGAAAGCCGGAAGAGGGATTGCTTACGCTCGCAAAGCTTCATGCTCATGGCGATGTGAACGATCCCTGGGTGCGCGCGGAATTCGATCAAATCCAGGATGCGATTACCTTTGAGCATGAACATGAAGCTCGCTCGTACATGGAGCTGTTCACAGACAAGTCTTGCTTCCGACGAATCTTGATCGCCATGGCTCTTCAGGCGTCCGTGCAGATGACGGGTGTCAGTGCCATACAGTACTACTCGATCAGCATCTACCGGTTGATGGGTATTGAGGGCGACAAGACACTGCAGTACCAGGCAATCTCTTCCATCATCGCTCTTGTTGCACAATTCCTTTGCATCTGCTTCATCGATAGGTTTGGTCGTCGCTGGCCGTTGATCCTCGGTAACCTTGGAAACATGGTTACATTCATCATTGCGACTATTATGCTTGCGAAGTTCCCCCCGGGGGACAACGGCAATAAGGCAGCTGCGTGGGGATTCATTGTAGTTACCTGGATATACAACTTCTCCTTTAGCGCCACGTGCGGACCTCTTTCGTGGATCATTCCCGCCGAGATTTTCGACACCAAAACCCGCTCAAAGGGTGTGTCCATTGCGACCATGACGTCGTTTGCCTTCAACACGATGATTGGACAGGTCACCGGTCCTGCCATGAAGGCAGTTGGCTGGAAGTTCTATTTGCTGTTTGTCGTAAGTTCATCATCAACTGAGAGGATTTCAGATTACTGACGCATATCAAGATCTGCAATTTGACCAACGCTATCTTCTTCTGGGCCTTCCTTCCAGAGACTGCTAAGCGACCTTTGGAGGAGATGAATGCACTCTTCACAAACGCACCAATCTTCGTCCCCACCATGAAGAAGGGCGACTACACGTCCAATGACTTGGAGAGGCGTGTCGAGCAAGTCGAACGTAAGCAGTCGTTTGCTCAACATAACGAAGAGCGACTCTAGATATTAACCAGTCAAACTACGAACGGTTTGAAAATAGTTTGAAATGTTGGGCTTCTTCGAGTCCTCATGGCACATCCACTTCAAGATGGATCGATCGTGAAATTGGCGAACTCAATACAATACTTTAAATCCTAAGGTGGATCAATACAAGCAATATACTATTCAGGTTCTACATCTAAACCCGAACCTAAATCTCTATGTCTTACAAAATGAACAATCAGAATGACATCCATCCACTTAAGCATCGTGGCTTTCAATGTGTCAACGAAGACAAATGTTGTACACGTAGCGAAAAACGTGTAGAGGAGATTGACTATTAAGTTCGCTGCGTTGTAAATTGAAAGTCAAACGGTTAAGCTTATCTTCATTGCTCACAGCTAAAAAATGAAAGAGTTAATGTTGTGAATGTTTACTGTGGTGACGCGGAGAGATGTCAGAACGCGACTTTAGCACCAGCCATAGATCGCCAAGCATAGATTAGTCATTCCATACTCAACACCAGGCTTTCTCTCTCGTCGTCACAGAGGTTTCGCCACCTATTCGTTCATCAACGGCAATTGGGTAGTTAATGCTAAAAATTCCTCCACTTTCGGTTGCTATTATTGCACATATTCCGCCGATGTTGTCACGCCAGCAACTATGTTATAGAAGACTATCACTATCTAGGTACCCATCAAGTCTTCAGTTTGTACATCGCCTATCCTGACATTGCTGCCTGGATAACCCTTTGATTTTAGAAAAAATGTAATTGGGGATCTGTACTTGAGTTTGCAACTCTAAACTAGTCATGTATGTTAATCCACATGGGTACCTATGCTTGTGAGTCCTGCTTCTTCACTTTGTCTGCACTCCTCCTGAATGTTTCCTGAATTTCTCATCTTTCTTACTTTCTCTATCCAATATTTCGCGTCCAGCTATTATATGATCACTCTCATACCTTCAAAATTCTTCACTAGCTGATCGATTATCTGAAAGTAATTAAGCCAGTATACCTGCTCTCTTGTGCGAATTGTTGTCCTTCATCCTGCAGCTTACTCTCGCACCAACAGCAATTTTCTTGAGCCGCAAAACCCACGGTTCGTATATGTAACTCATACGCGGCTTATAACTGTGCCTCAGAGGCCCGTTCCACTCGCTAACCCATGCGCCCCTTGGTTTCGTCATACTCTTCTCCTACATTATATGACATCCACGTGCGCGCTTACGCCAAGCAAATCTGCAACAATTCCTGGATTCCTACCGCACACGACTTGATGCACATATCTAAGAAGGATGATGAGTTTCACCATATGATACTGGGGACAAATTCAGCACTAACCAGCCCTTTGCTTTTCGTTTTTACTTTCAAAAGATCTCATCATTCCATGTGTAGCGCTCCTGACAAAATAGCCTACCATTTAAACTTGAGGTTAGTATCCGTTTCCTGCAGATATAAATGTAAGCAAACCGGTACAAATAGATAGGAGTCGAAAATTACAATGTTCCGGAAGAGAATGTTGATTTCGGTTTTCTCGTTTAGCCCATACCTCCGCATTCATGACTCTCAAATACCGAACACCTTCGTACTAGGTATTCTACTAAACACATAGGGCAATGCTTGGCCCCTGAGAAGCGGAGGAGTATGACTATCTCCGGTCATACTGTGAGTGGATCTAAGGGGCTGGTATTCATGCCCAGATATCTCACTGTAGGATTGAATTCTCGCTTTGCCCCCCGTCCGTGTCAAAGAAAACACCGTGAGCATCAGGCAGCGTCCGCGCTATGGGCATTTTTCGACCACAATCAATCGAACGAAGGACGTAACTATAGCCTTACAGCGTCTTCACTACCACATTCAGTAATGCACATGACAATGGATTGTTCACCGACCCACTATGTCCTCCATAAGCGGCGAGTGCCTTGAGATGAGGGATAGAAGACAATGCTTCATCAGAGCCTTCGGTGCACAGATGCGACATACTTCTAGTACTTGGGTATAAAGAGCATCCAACTCCCGCCCAACTATCTCATCACCACCACATCAACTCATCACTTGTACATCCACACTCACTTCTACTCTTTTCAACATCAATACCTTCTACACTCTCTCAATCCCATCCACCCAAAAATCCATCAACATGAAGTCCTTCGCTGCCACCATCGTCTTGGCCATCGCCACCCTTACTCTCGCTGCCCCCGCTGAGAAGCGTGTCGAGACAACCGCCATCACTCTCTGCAAGCAAGTCGGTTGCGCAGGACCTGCCAGTGATCGCATCTCTCTGACTGTCAACCTTGTGGATGAAGCCAAGGAGTGCCGTAAGTACTCTATCATACTACCGATTGTCCAGAATCTTTTCCCGTCTCACAACATGCAGATGACGTTCCCGCCAATTTCAACGAGCAAATCATCGCTGTACAAATCGCTAACCCAGCTGCCTACTGCAGCCTCCGACTGTAAGCAATCACGTCCGTCAAAACTTCTTCCAAACATTATCTAACGGGAACAGCGACTCGTGCGCGGAAGTGTCCGGCGGAGTCATTGCGCAGGGCAACGTGAACGATCTCAATGAGTTTCCCACTCTGGGCAAGGGAACTTCTTCTCTCGCTTGCTTTGGCAAGTACTGGGAGTAAATCGTGCTCGGACGGATCATCTTCTGGTATGCCGAGAGATACTGGGTCGATGTGGGGTAGAAGGGGTGTATTTAGTGATGAGGGTTGTGCATGCTCATTTATTACCTCTCTGAGGTCCCACACTCGTTTAGAAACCCGACCGGTTTGAAGTTTTAGTTTTAGATGCTTGGAGGCTCATATATCATTATAGACTATTCCGATCTTATCTTCATGTGTTAATTGTGTGAATGTGTTTAAGCTACCTAATGATAGTTCAGCGCGATTATTTGCTAAGAAGACAGTCCCTGAGACGTTGATCCTTGTAACACTAATCCTTAAGACTACATTCTAGAAACTAATTCGCATAGAAAGAAACACAGCATCGTGGGTCCACAGTCTTTGAAATGAACTGATACGCCCACCTATGTTTTCGAAAAGAAAACTTCGTGTACACCGTGTCCTTTCTACCTAGAAGTGAGAAATCTCCGTCTTCCCAAACACAAGCTCCAATCCTCACGATCGCAGATGAAAGTCTAAATGTCGTTGCCATATGATCTCCTCTACATCCTAGGATAATATTGGCGCTTGAAATATGCCGGTGCATTTACCAGAGCAGTATGGGTCGCATAGAACGCACATTTGGCATGATAAGTCTCATTGAACATCAAAGGCTTCGCACCAGGCACCCAAGTAAAAGCATGCTTATCCGTGAAGCCCCAGAAGCTGATATCCGTGACCCCTGCGCTCAGTGCCTCCTCGACGACGGCGCCGTAGATTTCCGTCACAAGTGTGTCATTGAGTGTGTGAACATCCATTTCGGCGATCGAAACTTCGAGTCCGAGGGCTTTGTATGAGTTTACCATGTCGGTGATGACGCCTGGAGTTGGAGCTACTTCGGTGACGTGCATTTGCAGTGCGATGCCGTCGATTGGGACATTGTTTGCCACGAGTCCGGCAACTAGGTCATAGAGTTCTTGACGCTTGCCGGGGAGTGACTCGACCATGTTCTCGTTGATGAAGAGTTTGGCGTCCGCGCCTGCTGCACGGGCGATGCGAAAGGCTTCTGCGATGTAGCCGGGACCAAGCATCTTATAGAGGTCGTTTGTAGTCAGGCCGCCGCCCATCGTTTCCAGAGCTTCGGTAACAACATCCCATCGATCCATCTTGCCAGCGTAACGATGCATGATTGCCTTGAAGTGATCCGTCATCGCCCCACGAAACAGTGTTGGGTCAGTGATGTTTAGTAAGTAGTCAGGGTTGCAGCAGCCCGAGATGAGACCGTGTCCTTTGACCACCATGTTGTGGTCTTCGGCGAAGTCTACGAGGCGATCGAGGGCCGCCCAATCGTATTGTCCTTTGGTCGGATTGATGAACGACCACTTCATTTCGTTCTCAGGGGAGAGGCTGTTGAACTGCTCCGCAAGGACAGCAGCGAATTGAGTGTCGTTAAGATAATTAGGATTGATCGCCCCAGACCCGATGAGAATGCTTCTCTTGTTCGCCTCCTCTCTCAGCGATGTCGTTCCAGTGCTGGAGACGGCATCGGTTGTATGGGCAGCAGCGACTAGACATGCAAGGAGTGTTGTTATACTGAAATTCTTCATAGTTCCCGATGGCAAAATTATCAGTTGTGTTTTGGGATAGTCGTAGGTTGTTCACAGTCGTAGTGCAGCGATCACTTCAAACAGCAATCGTCGAGGAATTTATACTTTGTTTCCGGGACGTTCACGTTGATTATAGTGCAACCCAGCAAGAACCATAATTTCAAAGCCCTGGCTTCGCGCAGTCGGAACCGTAAGGGGCGTGAAGTTGCCCAGTAATGGTAATTTGCGACTACAGGTATCGACTAGTCAGGCTAAAACGGATACGAAAACGAGCAACGAAAATACTTGAACCATGAGATGCTCTAGGCAATGCTAAAGTCTTCGGGTTGGCGTGGTTACCGTTTACTTTTCCGTTTTGGCAGGGATTGCCCAGTTTTTCCAAATATGCCAACAATGGACTTTGTCATTACCAGTAAGACTAACTAGCACGCTTATCGACTCTTCATTGACTCGCACGACGTTATCAGCCTTTGTTTGCAGGGTTTAAGCATCTTGAAAAGTTGAAGCCTGACAGCGGAGTGTGGCGGGGCTGATCCGATGCGCCGTTATGAAGGGAAATGCGGTACGCTCAACTCTAAACGAAATACGCTCGTACGTACGTCATCAACTAAAGCCAGAGCAATCAGCGCACACAGAAAAAAGTGGATTGATTCAGAACGCGTGGAAGATTTGAATTTGAACAAAATCAATGAAAAACCTGGCGATGGGGATTTCGTAGCTATGGCACGGCTGTGACTCAAAGGCTTCAACTTGCCGGTAGTTTACCCCGCCCACGGACAATCTTTAGTCGACGAAAACTTGTGAGTACTATCGTCAGATGGTTTTAAAATTCCGAGAAGGTCCGTGTCACCAACTGGCGACGACTACTTTGACAAGAAAAATTGACTCAAAAGAGGCATGCCTCGAGTAGCTGATCTTGCGGTGTAAAGAAGATGTCCAAATCGCTCGCCCAAAGGCATCTACAAAATGAATGTTCTATGATCGAAGCTTTTCATAATACACAAGATCGTTCTTTCATGCGCTTTGATTTCCGACCTTTTCCTGACCCACAATAGTTCAAGACACTCAGTTTGAGGGATCTAAAATGAATAGTCCAAAGAATGCATGAGAATGGGAGAAAACCAACGAAACTTAAAACATATTGGGCTCGATACATGAATGCTCTCGGGATCGACCTCTATGGATGAAATCAATCGTGCATGATCTTGAAAACAAAACTTCACATAAAGAACTTGAATTAGATACCAAGGGGAAGGGTCTAGTATTTATGTGAGCTAGATTTCCGGAAGAGATCAAGACCCTTATTTCATGGCAGATCCATCTTTATCAAATCACCTGCACCTTTGAGATGGGCTTTTGGACCACCAAAAATACCATCTGCGCGCATCTGCGCAGTATTCTTGGACGGTACACAAAAGAGAAGGACTAAAGTCATATTGTATGAGAACCAAACGATTTGCCGCCCTGTCTCACAAGCACCATTTTCTCTACTCTTGATATAAGAAAATTGTAGATTCATCGAATATCGAATGGAATGATCCAATCTATCTCTCAGCAAAGTCCTAAGAACAGAAAACGTATGGAAGAATTATCCATACTCGAGAGAGAAAGGGAACAAATTTACCATCAAAAGCGGATTTATAACATAGTATGAGTACCCCTTCGACTTTATCAAGACAGTAGGCTGTACGTACATGTCCTATCTCCCTCCGCAACTGCAAATGCAATATCGGCCATTTTTTTGTCCAATCAAAAAGTTCAATCCGTAGTGGTTCATGTGTGCGAGCACTTCTGGGAGAAGTATTGACATCGAAGGTTAGCGTCACAGGACCTAATAGGCGATTCTTTGCCTTCTCTATACACCATGGGTAAAAGATTTATGGGTCTGGACCCACAAAAGCGAAGATAAACTTCAATGTAGAGACTGGCCCTTGAGGACATGAAAACAATAATATGGATTTGCCATGAGGCGATCCTTCGTGGCTGACAAAAGCGATCGATCAATGTCAAGAGGATCCCGATTCGCAGACAATATACACCATCGATTACGACCAATATTGCGCAATAACAGAGCATCGCAGAAGCAAATGTCTGCGAGGCCCCGAACCGAATAGTAAATCAGGATCACGTTGCCGAGATTCGATGAGCAACTTTGGCCTTTCTCCAAGAGCGGCTGATAAGTACCTATAGCCGGATTCCTCGCTAGCTACTTCATAGACAAAATGCACAGGATCGCAATAACCAAAAAGCAAGCAATGGACATGAGTGCGAGGCCCGGGGGGAAAGCAATCACCTCAGGAAAACAATGTCAGGCTAACCCATGAGAGCTCTCTGCCTTCTTTCTAAAATCGAATTTTCGAAAACTCACGATGGCTTCGCGCTCTCCTGAGCACAGTAAAATCCAGGTATAAAATGAAAAAATCATCTAACAGCATAGGATGCTGGGGAATTCCGAAAACGAAGAAAGCAACGAAAATCATTACATGTTAAAAAGAAAGCCAACAAGCTGTGATGTGTAATTGCCTTGTCCATTAAACAAATGTCGGTTCGGTGCCTGTGGGCTGTGTGGTTGGATCCGCAAAACAATATACAAATCAAGCTATGGGACTCTTCATACAAATTTATTTCCAGCTTAGTGCATGCTTTTCGAACTTGCCAAAGAACATGAAGAAAAAACCATTCGTATCAAAAGGCATATCTGTAGCTGACAATGAGAATCCTAGCCTTGAATCAGAACACACAACTCCGGTATGTGGCTTCAACAATTGGTCTCGTTTCTCCCTAAAACAGCTAAGCGTTCTCCTATAGTGGTGCTGCGCCCTCGGTGTGAAGTGATATAGATGTTGGGATATTAAAAAAAAAGGTTTTGGAAAGAGTTATGCATGTGGTGCTTGACGAGGAAAAAATTGAACATCAGTGCAATTCATAATGTGGTACGGGAAAATATAATAACAAATATGGCGTTGCCGACTTTCAAAAACAACGAGCAGAAAGGGGTGGGGGTTCTTCGAGGGTTAGAGTGGGATAGAGAATGGGCGTGAGTTGGTTGAAGTTCATGATGGCGATTACCATCGCAGTGAACGCCATGTTGAATGTGTTAATATTAAAATTATGAAAGCAGTTTCATGGTCACAAGAGCAGAAATGAAGCAAACTTGAAAGTTCAAATAGTCGCAGATCAATACAAATGATCGATCTGACAAAAGGGTATCCTTTGAACGTGCAGCCAGAGAGTCTAACGCCATGATAACTCCAGTACCTTAACCAGTGTCATGTCCCTAGGTCGTTTTCTCGGAGATTCGTGATCAATAGATTTAAGCATCTTTCTTGGGTGCCGCCTCCGTGGCCTTCCCTGTCACTGGTGCTTTTCCCTCCCTCTCTTCCTCCACAGGATCAGCATCCTCTTTATTGATTACAACGAAGTCGTCTTCAGCCGTGTCGGTCTTCTGGCGTTTGAGCGCCGGTTGTTCGGAGAAAACGGGGTCCGCAGTCGGTGCATCGGGGAGCTGGGAGAGGATCTCTGGTTGGGAATCGGCAGTGGGCGCATCGGGAAGCTGGGAAAGCTGGCCGGTCTCAGTGGTGCCCGTGGCCTCGGTTGCGTCGTCGGTAGTCTTGGACTCGGTCACGACAGGCGGGAAAAACAGGCTGGGTTGCATTAGCATTTGGTTACAATCAGTTAAAGAATGTCTGATACTCACGGGATGTTCCTGAAGTATGCGTCTTCGTCCTTCTGCATGAAGTTGCAGAAAATGATGCGATCTAAATTGTCGCCCTTGCCGTCATCGAGAAACTTGCGCACCGTTGCCAGCGCCACCTCGCTCGCCTCTCCACTCGGGTATCCATAGATTCCCGTGCTTAGAGCAGAAAAGGCGATGCTCTTCAGGTTGTTCTCCACGGCGAGCTCCAAACTCCGGCGGTAGCATCCACCAAGTAACTCCGCATGCACGCCGTGGCGCTTGGCCTGAAAGTATATGGGGCCAACGGCGTGGATTACTTTCTTCGCGGGCAGTTCATATCCATCGGTTATCTTGGCATATCCAGTTTCGCAGCCGTCGAGGGTTTCGCACTCCTCGACAAGCTCGGGGCCAGCCGCTCTGTGGATTGCGCCATCGACACCACCGCCGCCGAGGAGCGAGTTGTTGGCAGCATTAACAATAGCATCGACCGCGAGAGTGGTGATGTCCTGTCTTATGACCGAGATCTTGTCGTTGAACGTAGCGCTGGGGCTGGGGAGATCATCGCTCGATGCATGGAGGACGAGGCGATTTAGTTTGTAGAGGAGAGTAAGAGTCGGAATCTCTGCAAGCGGGAGCGGATCCGACATGTTGCAGTGGAACAGTCGAGTGGACGATTGATAGAGGGTTGAAGAGGTGCGTGTATAGATGTAGCGGAGTGTAAGGAACCGCGGGGGCATACACGGGAGGGTAGAATGTGATATGTACGTAGCAAAGGCGCGCAGACAGGTGACAGAGGAGGAGGAGAGCGACGGCAAAGTAAGGAGAAAGGTGAAAGGTGGAGGATCAAAGGTTAAAAGGTGCCAGTCCAGTCCAGTTGAGGGAAACGAAGCTCGAGGGTGGCATGGCTGGGCAGCGGGGTGGAGGAGCTTGGGCCATTTCGTGGGCGCCAGACATGCCAGGTGCCAAGCCGTCTAACAGTTCCGCCCTCAGTCCCGCTTTCACTTTCACTTTTACTCACTCTCACACTTCCACGCAATCTCGGTCCCCTCTGGCATTGCTCTTCCATTGCTTCCACCTGCAGTCCCTGTACATATATCTTCCGGCGCAACATGATTCGCTGCTTCTTCGTATCTTCTCCAGTTGTATTCTATCAATAAGGGAAACAGTATAACATGTCTTTCTCCCCGCTTTCCCAATTCTCACTGTGTTGAGCGCAAACAATTGCTCTGAGAACCTGAATTCTAAAAAATGAAACGCCTAGAAAAGCCCGAAAGCCTTTTGCTGTCTCGCGGAAGTGATACAACATTTCAATGGGCATTCGCGAAGGGTTTGACTACGTACCAATCCATAAGGATTGTCTTGGACATTCTCCGCGTTGTGTTTCAGACTATGTATCTTCCTTGCTAGAAAGTAAATATTACAGAGTGCTTCTGAAAATCAAAGCACCAGTGGGTAGAAATCTTTCACATCTCTGGATTTATACTCCAAGTTCAATAACTACCTAAAGTTTTTGTACGTGTGTGTTTGGATGATTTTGCATTTTCTCGTGGTTATTGCTACAGGAGAGATTCAACCAGGCAAGGAGCGAATACAGTAATTAGGCGATCCAACATCCACCAGAAAGACTGCAGGCTCGTGTTCGTTTAGAAATCCAAAACGGGCACCAATGCAGGTCGCATATCGAAGTTTTCCAGGATTGTTCCGCCCCCACATAGGTATTCAATATCATTCCTGTACAAAGTGTGGGCAATGTGCAGAATCAGGGCTACATACAATACACAAAATTCTTCAAAATACTCAACCAGAATTTTTTGGGGTGGTTCAATGTTGTCATTGGTAGCCATTTATAATTGCCTGTTCGAAGTTCAATAGCATAGTTTGGATATTAGCTACGTAGAAGGGATTTTCTGCGAGAAACCATTTCAGCTTGCACGCTAACACCGAGTTGCTGATCTCAGAAGATCCGCGATACGAAAAAGCGAGGCCCAAGGCACTCGCAAAGCTGGGGGCTAGAACCCGAACGCCACGATTCCATAGCCCCATCAGATTAGTTTTCAAAGAACTACCTGCTTTGGCCCTAAACCTGTCTTGGCCAGTCCCCATGTCGGATATCGATGATAGGTGCGCGAAGTTCGAAGGCAACTTTATTGGTGCGCTGCGACGTCAATCGTTTAATCAATTTAGATGCGGCCAAGCAGAACCGAGTCCAAAGTTCACTCCTATCGCTGACTGCGTCGCAT
The DNA here is from genome assembly GCA_020744415.1 of Dendryphion nanum. Taxonomy (NCBI): domain Eukaryota; kingdom Fungi; phylum Ascomycota; class Dothideomycetes; order Pleosporales; family Torulaceae; genus Dendryphion; species Dendryphion nanum. The sequence continues at coordinate 141,590 of JAGMWT010000005.1, read as the reverse complement.
CATATAAACCAATTTAGTAAAGCTGGAGCATCATGATCGCTAGCGAGATGATAGAATATTGTACGAAAGGTGAAATTTTCTTATAAGAGGCGCCTTGAAGTTTGTATTGACTCCCACTTCCAAAGTAAACCTCTGGTCGAGTACAGCTTTGGAAATTTGTTCCTTCTCTATCATGTCCGAAGTCAATTCCGAGTTTGTCAGACGTGGCTTTTGGGTCAACGTAGATCAAGGTCCTATTATGGGCCAGACAATTACAACTGACACTAGAACCGGCGTAATTGTAGTTGCGCTACTAGCTGTGCTTTCATCCTTAGGTTAGTATTCCCCATATATATTGGGTATGCATCTTCTACTCTTTCACAGATTTCTAACACTAAATGAAGGGACTGCCCATCTTTGGCATCTTTTATTATTTTGTCATCATCAGTACCGTGCCACCGGAGAGCCACGGGATGCTTTCTTTCGACAGCAACAAGTAACAATCCGGGCCTTGCCAACACCAAGTACCATGCTGGCGGACTCGATCAAGCTTTGGTGGGCATGGCGTAGTCGAGCCCACTCCGTGTTTTCCAGATCCGTAATACAAGGCCTAATGGCTTCTCTCTTTGCGATGATATCATTAGCAACCAGTATATCATCATCCTTCGTTGCAACTAATGCAAATGTCGAGGTTCTCGTCAGCAGTACCCACTGTGGGGGTATAGGTGACATATCGCACTATCGGACCAAGGTCTATGAAGCGGCAGAGACCTATGCTCGAGAATGCTACCAGCAAAATCAGACAAACACACCGGCTCGCTGTGATAACATATTTACACAGTCTCGTTTACGTCTCAACACTTCATATGTGGGTTGTCCCTTTGCCCCTAGTATGTGCGAACAGAATGCAAAACATGCGGTCGCATTAGATTCAGGCCTTCTCGACGTGAACGACATATTCGGATTGAATTTAGGGCCGAATGACCGCCTTCAATTTCGTAAAAGGTCGACTTGCGCCGTACTTCCTACCGAGGGTCATACCACTATAATTAAAGCAAAGGACTTTCCTTTGAAAATTCGAGCCCGTGACCTCACAATTACAGATGAGGAGTTGGTTTTACATCATTATGGAGAGAATCCGGGTTTGGGTATATGGAAAAATGTTACTCAAATTCATAGTTTGCTGGACGCCAACATCTCTCAGACTTACAACGTTCTGTAAGTTTCAATTCCTTTCCCAAATTGATAAGATAAAATAATAATATTGGGAATTCAAAAGAGGAAAGAGCATTCTCAATGCACCCAGTTTGTTTGGAAGACTGTCTAGACAAACAGTTGTCTTACCAGAGATGCGACGAGATGACGCTGATGTCGTTATTCTCGCAGTTTTCAAGTACGCCACTGAGTATCATCAGCCCGTCGACGATCCTGTATTTGCAGCACATAGGAATGTTTCACGCTTGGCCGCGGCCGGCAAAGGCTCTGAGATTGTGAATATATATCACTCTGATCACTCCGCGACATGGATTGGCTGCGCTTCACAGGTAAGTCTATCAGTCGGAGCCTTTGGATATTGAATGGTTTATTCAAGCGAAACAGTATCAGTTCTGTCCAAATCAGCAGTGTGCAAAGCTTGGCAGCCTACCTGGTAACTTGTCAGAAGTCTTTCCGCACGCGACAGATCTTCAATTAGCGGTCATGGATCTGATCGTAAATTCCAGCGTTCTTTTCGACCTTAGCTCTAACAAAAAGGTCCAGGCACAGTCACTGAGATTGAACTCTGGCACCATACCCTCGCTCCCGAACAATCAATGGATCGTTGAACTTCAGGCCTGGGAAAGCTTTGTTTGGGCTGCGTTGCAGACAAGTATTGCAGACTACGCCATAGGTCCTGCAGTTCGTTCATCATTGGTTGAAGGGAATGTCACCAGGCCGGCAACCTCTGCGCAAAAAAAATTGTGTGGGATCCAAAGAATGCGCAAGGCTGGTGGATTCGTGTGAGTTCCCCTCATTCAAAAGCCACATCAGTCATTATTAACCTTCGTGTTCAGAAATATCAATGTCTTCGGCTTGTCTTTCATAATTGCTCTGTCATGTTTCTTCATGATTCTGGACATCTCGCTTTTGAAGTTTCTTATCTATTACGCAAACGTGCGAAAAGCGCTCAATCCACGTCTTGATAGGTGGATTCAAGATGGTGCTTTACAACTACAGCGTCGCGTTTACCAAGCCAACAGGATCGGGACTTGGACAAAACTTGATGATGAGATCCCTGTAACTTTTCAGAAGGAATTCTTTCAAGATCTTACCAACTCGCCAAATCTCAAATCAGTTGTGAACAGTGCATCGCCACAGAAACTGGACGTCAGACGGGAATCCGTATCTTCAAGCGAGGTCATAGGAACTGTCGGGCGGAAAAACATGTTAGAGTCGGAAGTCTGAGGAACCCTTGAGAATACAAGGAGAACGCCCCAAAGAAACGCAGCGTATCAAGTCCTGGCGGGGCTGAATTCAGCCTGCCTTTTTTGTCTTACCGCAACTTCGATCTATAAAGCAATCCGCGGAGGAATCTACTGCATCAATAACCCTACATTCTACTGTTAAATTGCCCCGAAGCACATGTGACCTGCACAAGGCTTAATATTGCGTTCCTCTGGCTTTTCATGGAGCTTTGTCCCTGACTCTGCCAAGATGATGATAGTTTTTTCATGACATTAAGCAGCATTAAGGACGGCGACTTCTAGCTTGCTAGTCTCTAGACCCAGGGATATACAATCTACTGTGATAGCATTTTACTGTTGAGTATTTGCGCAATTATCTTCCTGTCATGTTTCTGTTTATCTTTCCATTATTAGCAAGTGGTGTGATAGTGTGTCTTAACTACGCCCATGATTATGCGACCTTTCTTTGTAAGCACTGATATGTCTCAATTACCCCCCAAAAGCGTATCTTGGCAAATCCTTCACATATACTCCCGAGATGGTTCGAAAGACAAAGTTGGCGTCACATTCAGCTCTTATCGGAATTCACACTTGCTTCTTATTTCCGCTAGATGTGAAGTGATCCACATGTGGAATCCTAAACTCACAAGGATACTCTGAAATCATCAACGCATCCGACTATCTATTTTTGAGTAAGCGGAATTTCCTACCAGGAGAACAACTATTTGTCACCTGATACTGGAACGATATCTTTGCAAATTTGTAGTAGAACGTGACCTTTTTTCATGACCTGGTTCAAGCTAACGTTTTCGACGCCTACTCGTTTTCGTAGATTTTCCTAGGACGTGCAGAACGTGCAGAACAATGTGACGAAAGGGGTTTTTTTTATTTCGCTGACGATGAAATTACAGCGCAACACATCACCTTAGGCACCCGGAATGCAGTATTAACATGTTTACAGCAGTCGTAGACGCTTTGGTTTCTAGCATTAGCAAACTTGCTGTAGTACAAAGACGTCGAATTAATATGAGGTACTAACGACTAATCAACGACCCCCTTTTCGCTATGCATCAAAACTTGACCCTCAGATCCATTTTTAACGCCAATTACTCAACATATTGCCTTTCAGACTTTCCGGCTTCCAGAGTCGGGTGCTTGTAACATGTGGGTGAAACATCAAGCTTGTCAATATTTACAGATAATTCCAACTCAAAATTTTGCTTATTTCACAGTACCAATATTGTGTTGTCCAGGCTACGGGCGTTGATATTTGTACCGGTTTGTATGGGTTACCTATGCGTACTCATGATAAGCTTCCTGGTGCAACCAAATTCCAAGTCGCGGCGATACAGCGTACAACAAAAGCAAATTGATTGACCGATACCACCGATGCAGTGACCTTCCTTCAACCAGGAGGGATTTTGGATGATGGCTACCTGGAGCATTATCATATTCCATTATTCGTTTAAAAGCGCATTCAACCTTCGCCTAGATCGCTAGATCCAAGACGGCATCTTTCAGCTGCAGGGACGAGCTTTTCAATCCGAGGTTCAGGGCGAATGGAGACGTCAAGGGGAAGAGATACCAATCACTAAAATTGTCACGGTCCTCTCGGAGCTTCTGCTTCAACCACCTCCCGCGGCAATCTATAGATGTGTCTCGGGGTCAACTTCACCGTAACAGGCACTCGCAGACCTTAAACTAGGCCAGCTTACACTAATGCGACCAAGGTAGAGCCGTAGACTAGCCGAGTCAGCCATAGACTGAGGGGAATGCCTTTAGACGATAGGTTCACTGTGAGTGTGGAAAGGTGCGCTAGGCACTGCCACCGGAGGAAACTAAATTTGGAACTGATACCGTCTTTTTTCCTTCGTTGCAGAGAGAGTAATGGGGTAAAGTTACCTACATTTCAAACTATGAATGTTGTTACGATGGATCTTCTCAACTTCACTGATCACTCTCATAAGCAATATCATATCACATGTGAATTGAATGATCGCGCAGTCAAGATTGCGACTCGCTGAGTTATGCATCCATCTGACGGGATCAGGGCATGCAGATTTTTTACAAAATTCCTGCAAAATTGAATAGGGTGACAACTTCTCAATAACGAGTAGGCGAGAGTATGAAACATTCGGTTAGTTTCTTCTCAACGGCGACCAATAGCACATGGAGAAGGTCATGCAAAGTGGCAAGGAAGCACTAATACGTCAGTTTAGTGCACTATTATGTGCGCACTCGTCAACACAGCCTTCTACGTCCCTCCCCAAGTTCGAGATCAGCAGTCCGAGGTTGAGCGTAGGTGAAGAAGATATTTCGGGTAAACAATATAGCGAGTCCCTCATGACCTGCAGCTGGTGATTAGTGCCGGACCGAATTAGCCAGATAATTCTACATGGCCCGGTGACACGGTCTGAAGATTCGCCGAGGCAGCTAAGGAGTATACAGGTAGATAGCTGCAATAACAGTTCCCGCGGGGCGCTTCTCGTCCCCACGTTCATCGGTCGGAAAATACTTCTACTAGCCGTCCTCCAATGAAGGAGTGTACATTTTGCGGGGATTCCTTAAATTGTCACCTTCGCTGATTGAGGGGTTACCGTGAGCTCGCTTGGCCTAATATAATGTAGCGCCAAGATGTTTCGATTGTTCCGTCTGTGCCTGGAACTAGTATGGCCAGTTGACGAGGCAGAAAAATGTATAAATCGAACACAAGGGGTCGCCAAAACAATTTGCGCTCGATGCATCCAAAAATCTACTCGGAATTCTAAATCATGGTGCATTTCGTTGTTGCGACGGCAGTGCTTGCACTTGTCTCCACGGTCCATGCCCAATGTGGCTCAGGAACACCTCACGCCAGAGTCACTGGATCAGGAAGCTCTTTCACTGCGACAAAAGGTTCGAGCAATGTTTACACGGGATCCGATTATCGCGCAGCCATTCAAGCAGCCCTCGACTCCATCTCCAGTGGGCAGCGTGTGTCCGTCATCGCCTCGGGATCAATTGGTGCGAACACGATCTCGATCAGCAGTGGCAAGATCTTCGAAGGTTGCGGTACAATCAATGTCGCTAATAAGGCCGGTCGCGGTGCTATCGAGTCATTGAATACCCAGGGTGTTCAGATCCCATACCTCACCATGACTGGAAACCCGTACTTCGGTCTTCGGTTCTATGGCACGAAGGACTTGACTTTGGGCAAGATCACGATGAATCTTAGTGGTGGACTCGGTATACGTTTTGACCGCGACCAAGCTGCCAATTCCAATGTCAAGATGGATGTCATCAGTGTCACGGGAGCTGGCAGTCATGCAGTTGAGACTTGGAACATTGACGGCCTTACAATCAACTCGGTGATTGCAAAGAATGTGGGCGAGTCAGGATTGTTGCTCCAAAAGACGACCAATGCAAAGGTCGGCCTCGTTGACGGTAACAATGTTGGTGCAGGCACCGGCTACGGCACTCTAAGATTCGCAAACAATAACGGCCAAAACCCCAACGGCAACTACAACACAAACGTGTACATCGACAAAGTTGTCTCTCGTGGCGGTGGCCGTGGTGTTTTCTGTGTATCGCAATCTGGAGCTGCTGTCATCACGACCGTCGATCTCGCCAGCAACGGAAACAACGCAATTCTTATCGAGAACTGCTACAATCTTTCCATCCGTGGTGGTACCGTGAATGGAGGCGGAGAGGTTCGTCTAGCGGCTCGCTCAGAGTTCCCGAACAACAAAGATATCTGGATTACGCTGAAGGTGGATGGCACGACGATTCGGGAGTCCCCGTGTGGTGACAACACCAACTGGACTTTATCGGGCAGTGGAAAAGCAACAGTCTGTTAGCTGTAGAACTAGTTCAGAACTATATCAAAACTCTCCAAGTTTTGCTTCTTCATACTTACGTTCTTTGTGATAAATGATAATTTTTTCAACAACTGCAGATATTTTTGCAACAGGTATGGCTGGTTCGGGGATGCGATTGACTACTAAGCTACTCCATCGATTTCAGGATGTAGTTAAACGCTTGCACCACTACAACTTTTGCTCGTTGTTCCAGAAACTTTGCGAGTAGAAAATCATCCGACAATAGTCCTTCATGGGGCAGGGGATGGAAATCACATCGTATGATGAGGATACACTTAAATGCCTTTCGTCAAAATAAAACACATATTCGTTTGAAGGTTATTCTGCATGATACACCTCGCCATGTCGGAATATACTGAACCACCGCTTATGATCTGAACAATAAAAAATTCATGTCTCCCTGCGGCAACGAACCTCGTTTCGCGATTTCTTTGGACGCACCCCATCTCTCAGGTAGTAGACCAAATTTTGACGAATCTACAACTTAAACCAATACCGCCGATCTGTAAAAGAAAAAACGGGCGGGAACTCTCAATGGGATACCTTGATTCAGTACTGTAGTCTCATCATTTCGTGATCCTGAAAGCTATCCCATTGAAGGATGTAGATGTAATAGTACATAGTAGTAGTGACATCAACAGGAAGAACGAGTCTGAACAGAAGGGTTTCACGTGAAATTAGTCGGGCACTTACGTGATTGTGGTGACAGACGAGTGGATACACATTTTTGCCCTGTTATTAGATTGGCTCCAATTCCAAGAGTACTATGCAAGTCGGACCTGTCTCCATGATGCTGTGGCGATTATCAATCAATGGCAGGTATAAACGATCAAATAATCGGGCAAGGCAGATCTTGCATGAGCGACCAGGCGTCTTGCCTGACCATAGGTAATACTGCCATATGCAGAGATCATTTCATGATCTTGGTAGATGCCTGTTGACTGTACGACAACAAGCGACCGAGTTGCCATTGCAGATTTTGAGGCTCTAGGTAACGTGGAGTTGGGAGCGGAGTTGTTTAGTGTAGGCATGCCAAATGCTTCGGTGGATCTTGAAAGATCATTCATTGACAAAATCTCCACCACGACAATGATGTACATTTAGAGATATTGTATATGTCTGCGTGAGGTACCAAAAATTTTGCATGTGTGAATAGATATCGGATACAGATATCCATCCCATGCATCCCATTCTTTGTCGATTCTTCTACCACCATGATTCCTCTTGCTCTCTGAAAATGAAAGCGAGAACCCACTCAATACTAATCAAGCAAACTTTTATCAAACCTATTCCATCCAACTGTAATGCACGATGATGATCTGGACATTCAGCAGTTCAGAAATCCAAGCATTTCTCCATTGGCCAATGATTTCACATATTTGCAATATTCGCATTAGAAGCTAACTTGGTCGACAAATAAACATCTCTGTGGGTAGCACGATCGAGTGGGGTATGCGGCATGGTCCAACCATGTCTCAATGTCACGTTCTCAGCCTCGATCCATCCACTCAACACTAATCTCGCAAAAAACAAAGCATTCTTGGCTAGATCTACATTAAATCTACTGCGTCGATATGCGCAGACGGGTCTGCGCATAACAATCACCTGCTTGATACTAGTGCAGTGTCTACAGATCTTCCGTCCCGATTCAGATGGGTTTGTTAGTTTTGAGTTGCTTCTTTTTGTTGCGTTGGAGTGAGATTCTAGATCGCTTATCGAGCAAATACCCAACACCCAGAAGCTTTTCGTCATCACAATATCACCTTGACAATTATGATTCCACGGTATGTTCCAGAACCTTTCTATCCCCAAACCCAAACACGTTGAGCCAACATGAGCGGTAAATATGTCTAAATCTACCACCCACATTTCAAGATTCTCGGCGTTCTTCAAGACCTCGGATTTTAAGGTTGCGATACAGGTCGCGGGAATTCCGAACCTTGTCGGGTAGTCAGCTACATTTTCGGACCGATGGTGCTTGATATGCAGCATGGCTGCATGAGCATATCTATATCCTCTCGGAGCGAACTCCCGCTATCATAGAACGAATTCCCGGATCGTGAAAGAGAGGGTCGGCGAAGATATGTGTACATGAGCTGCGTCATTGTAGGCGGGGTAAAGATGGGACTCGAACATCGTGAGAGTAGGAACATACTTCGCGAAGTATGTCGAGGCGTTTTTGGTGCGAGCTGGTATGGAGTGTGAAGAGGAATTCAGTTGCGATTGGAGGCGGTAATATCATGGAGGATAGGCGATTTGTTTGATAGAGGTTGAGGGACGGTATATAAAGCAGCGTGTTTTCTATCATCCCGTAGTCAACGAGCACGCCCTCAGCGGTTCATCAGATTGTCTGAATTGAATATTTGTTTGAATACCTGGTAATCAATCCTGCCTTTAAGTGTCGGTACCATGAGGCATTCTACCTTCACTTGCGCGCTGCTTGCAGCTCTCCCGTTCGTCGTCAGTGTGCCTGGCGTGCACGTCGAGTTTAATGGAAATGGCCGTCTCGCCATCGACGTTGACAATAAAGACGATATCCCACGACCTCGTCTTGAGGTTCCGGCTAGTCACCAAGAGCCCCCCAATCCGAGATATCGTAAGACGGATGAGAAACTTGGCGAATATGAGGTCGATCTAGGTTATGAGATTCACCAAGGGCACCTGACTGTTCGTTTACATATCTATCCTCTCTCTATAACTTATTTACAGCATTATACTAACTTCTCTTCCTCCAGGAAAGCGGCAAATACGTGAATTTCAGCAATATTCCTTACGCTCAAGCACCCATAGACGATTACCGATTTGCTCATCCAGCTTGGCCAGAATATCCGGAAAAGATACCCAAGAATAATGGCAGTAGACGTGCCATCTGTCCACAATACCAAGTGGGTTGGGTTCCCGCTGCAAAAGATTTTGTCCACGATATGTTGCTTTCACCCGTGCTGCCAAGCAAATGGAAGAATCCGATCAGTCCTGGAGATTACGGAGCAAAGCCAGAATTGGATCCTGCATGTAGGATACACCCCACGTCTATTGTGGAATACAGAGCCGGGTTAACAGAATTGTTTGATTATAGCGAGTGAGGACTGTTTGTTGCTGGATGTACTGGTTCCTAAAACATCTTGGGATACGAGGAACCAGCGTAAATTATGGCCTAGTAAGTAACACGACGCACCGAAGAAGTTTCATCTGACTTTTATCGCAGCGGCTGTAATTGTTTGGATACATGGTGGAGGGTAAGTGCACCCGGTCCGCATTTTCCTGCTTGATCTGTGCCTAATATGGCCTATGGAAGGTTCATATTTGGCTCCAAAGACCAATTTGGCAGCCCCGAAGTCTTATTAGATGCTGCGGAAACTGATGTTATACATGTAAGTGGGAGATGCTGTGTTTAACGTAGCTTATGGGTCTCCTTACGTATTGCAGGTATCAATCAACTACCGCCTGGGAGCCTTCGGCTTCCTCGGCGGTGAAAAATACTGGAACGATGATGGGGCAGGGAACCTTGGGCTTCTTGACCAGAAGATGGCGATGGAGTGGGTAAGGAATAATATTCAATATTTTGGCGGCGATTACCGCAAGTAAGTGTTCCATGCCCGAACCCATGCTGACTCGAAGTGGAGGTTAATCCGATGGCAGAATAACCGCTATGGGCCAGAGTGCGGGTGCATCCTCAATCCTGCACCATATCACCGCTAACGAATATCATGAACCGTCGTTTCAAACCGCAATTATTCAGAGCCCTGGCTTCTTTCCAACGCCGAATGACACGTTACTGGACCAAACATATTCGGCGTTCTTGAAAGCAGCAGGCGCAAAGAATCTAGATGAATTAGTCAAGGTCGATACGAAGGTTCTGATGCAAGCTAATGCCGACCTAACCTTCAACTCTAGCTATGGACTCTTTAATTTTGGGCCAACCATTGATGGATATTTTACGAAAGACCTTCCATCCAAGGTTTTGAAGAGACGGGAGCAGCACAAGGGCATCTCAATTCTAATTGGTCACACCAAATTCGACGGCCTGATCTTTACGCCGCCTTGGATCAGGAACAATGAGCAACTTCGTGACCATGTTCGGCTGATGTACCCTGGAGTTCCCGATAGTGTTCTGGATGAAGTTGATAAAAAATATCCAATCGGAAAGATCGAGTTTGCCAAAGAGAAGATTTTGAAAGTGGCGGACTTCTTGGATGTATGTCGCGTTAAAACATTAACTGATAAAGTTTAAGTTGTCACTAACCGCTCCTATTTTAGGATGTTGCCATCCAGTGCAACACTCATTTCCTCACCGAAGCCACACTAGATGATACTACCTGGCCACCGGTGTCCGTGTATCGATACGTCTACAATATTGTTCCCGCTATTCATGGCGCCGACGTGCCATATACTGTAAGTTCGGTTCATTAGTCGTCCCAGATTCCAGCAATTTGCTATCAACTTTCAGTTCTGACAGATAATCCACAAGTTCCACCCTTCGATCAGCACCAAACCTGCTGTCAACGAAGGAGTAGCGAAGCATTGGCAACAATCGATGGTAAATTTCACACAATTCAGAGATCCCAACGATGTAGACAGTGAAGCATGGCCCCGATATAAAAAGGACAATCGCAAGTTGATGAATTATGGGAGCGCGGGGCAATGGTTGATCCCAAATTTCGATGTCAAGGCCGGGGATGATGAGCTTGATAGGTCGAAATGCGACTACTGGCAGGATGCACCGTATTATGTCCCCCCAAAGCGAAAGTACGCGAATGAAGAGGGAGGCAAAGGACAGAAATACGGACCGGACATGCAGGAAAGATTGGAAATGAAATGAAAGGTGGCACAAGTACATACTATATGGCAGGACGAGGGTTAGGGATTGTAGGAAGATCAGGACAGTTTGGAGGAGTGAGAGATGAGTTGGAAGGGGGGGTAAACAAGAGAGCAGAAGTCTGACAGGTGTTGAGACTAGTATGAATGAATTTTGATTCCTTCTGTTGGAGAAATTCTGTTGTGCCTCTCGCGTCAATTCGTACTACCAAACATAATGGCCGGCATAGATCGGGCCCATATGATTGGTGTTTGGATATAAGCGGATAAACCCGGCAAGCTTGAAACCCTTCACATTGTGTCCCCGTCGAGACAATCGATTCTTCGGACTTATACTGACCAGCATAGTTGCCAATTTCAAGCGACGTCGAAGAAGAAATGATGACTGCCGTAACACGACAAGCAGAATTTCCCAACGATCTTGATGCAATACGTTCGCTTTTCACAGAATACGCGGCGTCATTAGGAATCGACCTCAGCTATCAGAGTTTCGAGGCAGAACTATCTTCTCTCCCGGGCAAATATTCAGCGTCACAAGGCGGAACTATCTTATTGACAGAGACTCATACCGGAGGGGTTGTCGGGTGCGCATCTCTTCGGCGATTGTCCTCTCGCTCGAATGCGTGTGAGCTGAAGCGGTTCTACCTAGTACCAGAAACACGTGGTCTTGGTTTGGGGAAACGGCTTTTGGAAAGCATCATCAAAGAAGCAAGGAAGTTGAGATATGAAGAGATGTTGCTTGATACTTTGTCCAGCATGGTCGCCGCGAGGAAGATGTATAAAGGTTTTGGCTTCGAGGAGACCAAGGCGTATTACGAGACTCCGATTCAGGACACGGTTTTCTTACGTCTAGATCTTGGGAAGGGGCAGGCTTGGAATCTAAGAAATATAACCACGGAAGCTACCAGCGCTGGTCATTGATATCGACATGTTGATGGGTGATTGAATGGAGCAGGGCTAGAGGGTGGAAGAGGCGTCAAGGTATAATGGTATAATGCGAGAAGTGGCTTGGCAAGCAGCAAACTAGCGCGTGACAGCGCGACGCGAATCCCTGTCCAATCGCGTCATCGATTTTCCATTCAATGCCCCTTGCTGTCCGCTGTGCTCTCGCCACCAACTCCCCTGGAATGTTTTTCGTTGTGAATAATTTTGTACGCCAATACTCCAAATTTTCTTTGGCGTCCTTCATCTCCATCGATGAATTCCTCGTCTTTGACCGGCGTCGATTCAGAATCCACCAAGTCCACACCCGCCTCATCGCCACCAATCACAAATATGGAACTTGACCTCGGAAACGATGAAGTGTCGAAGCAACTACAGGAGGAGGAAGACAAGATGCGCCTGTCGCGCACAAAAGTTGACGCGAAATGGGAGGCAGAGATGAAACGGGAGAGAGAGGAAGATTTGAAGAGTGGTAAAGAGATTCTCGACAAAAAGTTCCAGCAGTTGGAGTTCTTGATGAACAAAAGCAAGGTCGGTTCACGCTTTGGAAATGCAAAGGCACAACGTATTGAAAGTTTTCGCTACAGTTATATGCGACCGTGATGCTTGCCCAAATGCAGCGACAAGAAGACGACGAGAAGACCCTCGACCAAGAGACCAAAGGCCGGACCTCCAAGCAAGAGAAGATTGCGGAAAAAGCGGCAGCTGAATCTCAACGAAGAGCAACACGCGCTTCAGCGACGATTGGAGACGCTTCAACTGCCGGAACAGCGGACAATGCAACGCCTAGGAAGAAAGGCCGTGGGAGACCGAAGAAGGGTGAACAGAAGATATCAAACTACTTCAAGAAAGAAAAACACGAGAAGCCGTCGACCCAAGACATGGTGGAAGAAGCATTGAAGGAAGCAGCAGAAGAGGACAATGTAAAGACCGCGGATATTGGCATACAAAACCTAAAATCTGCTCGTCAGCCAAAGTTGGTTACTGGAGGCACAATGCGATCATATCAACTTGAAGGACTTGAATGGATGCTCTCACTGTATGAGAACGGAATCAACGGCATATTGGCAGATGAAATGGGTTTGGGCAAAACGATCCAGACCATCTCTTTATTGGCTCATTTATGGGAGCAAAAGTCCTACGGCCCATTCCTCGTGGCTGCTCCGCTGAGCACAACGAGCAATTGGGTCGAAGAGTTCAGGAAGTGGACACCCAGCATTCCTGTCGTGCTCTACCATGGCAGTAAGATTGAGCGAGCCGAGATACGCCAGAACCAGCTCAAAAACCCTGGAACTAGTCAATTTCCGGTTGTCGTGACCAGCTATGAGATTTGTATGAACGATCGAAAATACCTGACTGGCTTTGGCTGGCAATTCATCATCATCGATGAAGGCCATCGAATAAAGAACCTAGATTGCCGCCTCATTCGCGAACTTCAGTCGTATCAGTCTGCGAATCGACTGCTTATCACGGGAACGCCGCTCCAAAATAATCTTACGGAGCTTTGGTCTTTACTACATTTCTTACTTCCTACAGTCTTTGACAAACTTTCCACCTTTGAAGCTTGGTTCGACTTCTCGGGACTGAAGGACAAAGCTAGCTACGAGCAATTGCTCTCAGAGGAACGGCAACAATATCTCGTTAAATCATTACACGCAATACTCAAACCCTTCCTTCTTCGTCGAGTGAAGGCAGATGTGGAGAGCTTGATGCCGAAGAAGCGGGAATATGTATTGTATGCGCCGCTAACTCCAATGCAGCGAGAACTTTATCAAGCTATATTGGATGGCACTAGTCGTTCATTTCTTGAGGAGAAGGCGGTCGAGAGACTGAGTATCGCAGGTAGTGGCACTGCTACGCCACTCAGTATTCGAAGCAATGATAGCAACGTGAAACGAAAGGCACTACCAAGTGGTATCGATACGCCCAACAAGAGTGCGAAGACCTCGCGGGAATCTACTCCAGCGTCAGTGACCTCATTTCGCCGCGGTCGAGGTCGACCCAAAAAAAATTATGAGGAGCTCAGTGACAGAAAGTACTTTGCTGAGCTCAACCAAGAGAGCACGCCAGAAGTAGATACGCCGCTCGATTCAGGAGCCGAAGAGGAGAAGATACGCGCAGCCACTTTCGAAATCGCCAAGCGACAGCTGTTGCAAAAGAAGCTGGGCAATCCCATCATGCAACTTCGGTTATGTTGCAATTCACCGTACAATTTCTTCAATCCGTTCCTAACTGTGGAGACCTTGGACTCAGAAACTTTTGCCTCAGAAACTGAACCCGACGAGACTCTTATCTCAACATCGGGAAAGATGCTCCTACTCGATTCTCTGCTGCCGGAACTCCTAGGCCGCGGTCATAAGGTTCTCATCTTCTCACAATTTACAACGACTCTGGATCTTCTCAGCCAATATCTCTCCCTCCGCTCGTGGTCTCACGCTCGCATCGATGGCTCCGTTGCTCAAACTGATCGCCAAGCGCAAATTCGAGCATTCAACGCAGGCTCATCCTCCAAAGACGCGACCAACGTATTCATTCTTTCTACTCGAGCCGGTGGCCAGGGCATCAATCTCGCTTCGGCCGATACTGTGATCCTCTTCGACTCTGATTGGAACCCCCAACAGGACTTGCAAGCCATGGATCGTGCTCATCGTATCGGCCAAACTCGCAATGTCATCGTGTACCGCTTCGCAACACGCAATACCGTCGAACAGAAACTACTCGAATCGGCCGAAGCCAAGCGCATGCTGGAGAAGCTCGTGATCCGCAAAGGCGGCGTGCGGAATGATCGCGGACGGGCTAAACAGATGGAGAAAGAACACGAACTTGATGAACTGCAAAGATTGCTGCGCAGAAGTGATGGCGAGGCTTTCGATATCGTGGAAGGCACTTCTGGGACGTTGCTCGGCGGCGAAGAGCTAGAGATCCTGCTGGACAGAAGCGATGAAGCCTACGAGAGGGCAGAAAAGGGTCTGGATGTTGGCGGAGAGGGACGGGTCTTCCAGGCCGTGGGGAGGAGGGAAGAAGGTGCCCTCATGAAGGGGCTGGTGTCATAAGGGATATCTTTTGGTGTTTATGGGTACAATCAAAAAGCACGGTTGGTGTTGGATACTCGGTGTTCGTTGGAGATTGGTACAGTTGTATTATAGCCTGCATGGCGCATGGCCTGGTTGGATCTGGAATAACTACTTTTATAGGTATGAGTAATGCAAATTGATATTCATCGTGGGACGATAGCGGAACATGTAGGACCGCATGTGATACCGCGATGCGCTAACACCGCATTCGGCTAGCGTATATATCATCTGTCGCGACTTCCCGACTGTATTCTGATCTCTGGAGGCTCTCTTGCACGCGTCACTTTTCCATCTTTCATTGCACTCATTTATCAATCAATCATCGCGGTAAATTGTATACGATATTGAGTTTAGGTTCGTCCTCTTCAGTTTCATCACAGATGAGTGGCAACGGTTGTACGGGAAGATTGTGTGCTCACCGTTGTTGGAACGACAAGATCCTCCCCCACTTGATCTTCCTGCAAAAGCCTTCCACGAGATGGATGCGTCCTCTGGTTGGACTGTTACGATTCTACGACCGTAATGCTACCCGGAGATAGAGGTAAGCCTGTCACTTTTTAGAGATCATCATGTCTGCCAATGGTTAATTGTAGCACGTAGGCCGCGCGTGCTTTATTTTTTCAGAACGCCAAAGAGATCCAGATGTCTAATACACTGGACCTATTCACATTGATCGATTAAGAATGGACTAATCAAATAGTAGGATAGCTCCGTCGGCCCAAAGTTCGATTGCGAGGAATGCATCCCAATGTCAACGCTGTCACCAAAGAAAGACATGATCAACAGTACGATTATTCCCAGGCTGCATTCTGGTCTATATATACGTCTTTGCAGGGTGTGGCTGACAATATACGATATGGTGGCATGAATGGCGATTCCCCGCATTTACAAGTCCGGAACCCAAGCATGCAATCACATTGGGCCAACATGGGAAACTTCAGCTCTATACGGACCATCATGTCGAAGCCTATGATGTGCATGATCGGAATTATCTCAAGAACGGCATGGAAAAACAAAGACAAGACTGGAGCAAACGGGGGTTCACATCGAGCCACGGGGCTGGGTCGATAGCCTGGATGCACCGTCTGAAGAGGGTGCTCTGGAAATACCGAGCGCCCTGACACATATTTCAGGAACCACGGTTCAGTCACTTCCGTATATCCGATCCTGGGTATTCTCGAGCGTCCTGGCACAGTTTTGCTTTGACCAAGTAGTGTGGTGAGACACTAGAAGAACCCAACACTTCCCCAAGAATATATAAACGCCTTTGAACAGTCTTCAATTCTGAGTCCGGAAAGATCACGGATCCAACTCTGACGACTTAAACATACTCATGAGTATACACGATGGCAACATGGGGGTTTCTCTAGGAAACAAGAGGTTCACATTTATAAACGGATTCGATACAAATGACCATGAATCGCGGTTGCAATAACCGAATTCTAATCAATATCCTGTTTACGTATTGTCAATACATGCTGCCGTGTAACTCTATCCATCGAGAATCTTTCCGCGGGAAGTCCAGAAGCTACATTCCAGCTACCCGGATCTCCCTTCCCTTCATTCGGAAGTTAACCACGACCTAGATTTTTGAAGTTTTGGTAGCCTCGCTAGTTGCATAATATCATTCTAGGGCGCTAGATACAGCTCCAGATTCAACAATGATGTCTGCAACTTAGGCACCCAACAGTCAAAGTGCGAACACCCAATACCCCAGACACAAACGATGGCATGGTCAGAGGCAACTATATTGCCGACCCAAGAGAAAGCAACCCCCTTTCCGTCAAATTATGTCTTCCTTCGTCCTCCGACCACAGTATACATTCGCCACGCGCACACATCGAGTCCAGACGTACAATTTTCTCTCTTATGACAAGACATCACAAATTTGCCCCGCTACGGGGTCAATGAGTTCACTTCCACCGTGTCCCGCAGGTTTTACTTTTGCAGCTTGCGGGGCCATTACAACATTACAGCGCACTGACTCTTGCGTCTTGGCTTTCCACTGTCCGAGCATACCTATCTAAATGGGTCGTGCGCAAGCTGCATAGCGCCGAAATCAATATCCACGTAGGTATCCGTTTTGGGGGATATCGCGCTTTCCCATGGTACCGAAAACGATCAGGACTTTATCCTCCTTGCGCCTTAGATACGATTCTTGGGTATGTACCATCGTATAACTATTTGACAAACCAAGCTCGCGACCGACGTCGACATTTAGCTCACCCACAATCTGGTACACACGCCGCAGTGCTTTCCAACACAGGCAGGATAGGATTGGGCCACGCCCAAGACTTAGGTGCCGCGGAATCAAGATTGCTAGACATTATTCTGGTAAAAGACACCTGTGACTGGGTCGATGTTTCGCGTATTATATTACTTGGCCTCACGTGTGTTCCCGTCCCCGCGCGCGTCTGCCCTCGACGCTCCCCGCAAAGTCCCATTCCTGCAGGATTCTTAGATCCAAGTCTACTTATACGAGGTTCGGCATACCCATACGTCGTCGTAATCTGTATCACGAGAGCGCTATGTATAAATACATGGCGGTCGGCTCGGCACTGGGAATTTAGGCTTTAGTGACTTCCGTTCCAGCGCAAATGATTTTATATTCATCGAAGATTCTTTGCAGGACCGCCGAGCGATAAAAAAATATGCCCCACCTGGTCGCCGGGTCATGGCAGTTCAGCGATCCCACATGCTGCTCATGCGAAGTGTAGCCGCAACACACCCCGGATTTTGCGAATCTGGTGTGTCGATTGTCCATTCGGCTCCAAATCCAAAGCAAAACCGACACCACCTCCATTGAAAACATCAGCATTTTCACAGTTTGAGGATTTCGCCTCCAACGACCTCCGATCCCTTATCTACAAGATTTTCGTAGTTCATCAATGAGCCCCACGTCCGCATTCTCGTTAGCTCTCTTCCCGATATTAGCAATAACCCGGAATCAGACGTTTCTCTGTACAACTCAAGAATATACAGTATTGAGAAACTCCGGCTTGGAATCAATATTGTGCCGAGGACCGTGGAGCTCTATGGAGCTTACGCGAACTCTCGCGTACCCAGCTAAATATTTGGCAACAAGGTGGCCGTTTTGGTTTTGATTACATTTTCTTGAGTGTGCTGAAAAGATTTCTTCCCAGTGGAACATTAATAGATAGAGCTGCGCTGCCGCGAACACCTCCACCCGTCAATTGCCATTCTGCCTGCTCTAACAACCGACCTCAGCTATGAAGTGGACAATCATCAGCGCCGCGGCTTGCTTGAGCTTCTCAGGAGCGTCAGCATCAGTCAATGCTGCACTCGGAGCTATGGGTGGAAGCTTACAACATGTTGCGGAGATGCGCCGTGCAAACACTCAATCGATTGAGAAACGGGGAGTCACTTCGCCCAACCATGGACTTTTCTCGTTATCTCTCGATCGAAGGCAGTCCACAGGGCGATGCGGTGCGGAGTTCAATGGACAAAGATGCTCAAACAACCTATGCGTGAGTTTTTGAGAACATCCCGGCGACCAGTTCCTGACCATATTGTAGTGTTCCTCCTATGGATGGTGCGGTGATGATTCGCAATTCTGTGGGGAGATTGTTGGATGCCAGCCGCAATACGGCCGCTGTGGAGATGCGCTGCCAGAACCTCCTTCATCGTCTCCTACGCCAACTCCTACGCCAACTCCTACGCCAACCCCTACACCTACACCTACGCCTACGCCAACTCCTTCCTCGACGCCAATTAGCTCTACGCCTACTCCGACACCAACGCCCTCGTTTTCATCTTCCACAATTATTATTGTCTCAAGCTCCTCATCATCCGTCTTGCCACCAATCCCGTCCGGCACTATCATCTCTCCCAATGGACAGTGTGGTAACGTGACCACCTGTGCTGGCTCCCCCTTCGGAAACTGTTGCTCTGAATGGTATTTCTGTGGTAACTCAGTCGACCATTGTGGTACCGGCTGCCGCTCAGGCTTCGGTTCTTGTGGTGGTGTAAACCCACCCATCTCTTCCGTCTCGTCCACTCGAATCTCCACTTCCACACCCCTTCCTCCATCCTCCACACCAGCTCCACCATCTTCCACGCCGACGCCGACCCCAACACCGACTCCTACGCCGACTCCTACGCCGACCCCTACGCCGACCCCTACACCGACACCGAGCTCATCGTCTCGAACATCGAGCACAGCGCCCCCGAGGCCCACGGTGCCTGTCAGTACTAATGGACAGTGCGGAAACGGGATCTCGTGCTTGGGCTCCGAGTTCGGTGACTGCTGTTCCGATTACTTCTGGTGCGGTAACCAGGACGATTACTGCAGACTTAGCTATGGATGTAGGCCCCAGTTCGGTAAGTGTATCTAAGTGGACGCGATATACAAACAGGGTTGGTTTAGTGAGGGGAGAAAGTACATAGGGAGGCCGAGATTGGAGCTGTGGGGACGTTGTAGATAATCGTTTTGTTCGTTCGTTAGAATGCAGTCCCGATTTGATTATTCATTAGACAGAATACGTTGGATAGGGTGTGACGTGATGCGATGTGATGCAGTAGAGAAGTGTCGTGTCTTGTCGTGTCGTGTCGTGTCGTGTCATGTCATTTAACACGACGCCTCGTTTCGCCAAAGCCGATCCGATGGCGGGAGTAGGCGCGTATCCGCTAGTTGACACTGCAGCAGCCCTTTACCCCGGATTTCGTGAGCCCACTCTGCTCACATCACCCATTGGGGTTTTTTTCCCAGCGTCGAAGGTAGTGTTTGTATATTCAACGGCACTTCTCTCTTCGACACACTTATTTGATGATCTCTATATCCAATGGTATCTAGTAATGACAAATGAAGTGCTTTCTATGTAGCTGTTGCATGGGGGAAACACGCCATCAAGGCCCCACATGATACATGATCCCATGAAAATCACAATCCAAACATTCACATGAAAAACAACAAACATGGGCTGACTAGCCGTGAGGCTGGATATTCTATTTCTCCCAAGACAGCTCGAAGCGTCTTCATGCCTACACACTTGTCAGTATCCATTGGCCCCAAACCATTTTGTGGGGCGGGAGTTGTGCGAACTTTATTTTGGGGGCGAATGTGGATGGATTGTTGGGGAAATGTGGGAAGGAGTAGAGTGTTAGGAATGTTCAAGGTTAAGAGGGGGAGGGGGGGGGAACACATGTGAGGAATGTGGGATGTACAAGTCACGTGACAATATACCAAGCTATGTAGTATTGATCTACTTCTTGGATGTTTGCTGATCTGCTTCAATAAAATCCCTAATCGTTTGCTCAAGCCCCACGTCTTCAGAGAAGCCTAAGCTCTTCGCCCGCAAAGTATCATATTTCGCCGGCCAGCTCAGAACAATCCGCTGAACCGTCTCGTCCCTCTTCTCCTTCACTAACGCCCTCGTCTCCTTGCCGGCCACCTTCTCCAACGCATCCAGAATCTCCCGGCTCGACGCCGTATACCCCGGCAGTAGAATCGTCCTGAAATGCCCCAACTTGTCCGCGGCCACATCCTTGGCATACACCAGGTTGTGCGCCAGCGTTCGCGGGGACACGAGCCAGATTCCAATTTCTGGATCCACGGGCAGCTCGCTTTCCTGGCCGTGGACAGGTTCGCGTACGATGCCGGACACGAAAGATGATGCTGCGGCGGTGGGAGCGCCTGCTCTTACAAAGACGGTAGGTAATCGAACGACGCGGCCGTCGATGAGACCTCGTCTTGAGTAATCGTTGATGAGAAATTCAATCATGAGCTTCTGCGTGCCGTAGGAGCTTTCGGGCATGGGCACGATGTCCGTCTCGTTGGCTACATTCTGCACGGCAGCGCGGCCGAAGACGGCGCAGGAAGAGGTGAAGATGACTTTGGTTCCTGGTTTCGTCGTGCGGATGGTGTCAAGGAGGTTCCGCACGCTGTCGAAGTTGACTTTGAGACCGAGCTCGAGGTTGGCTTCGGCTCCGCTGGACATGATGCCGTGCAGGATGTAGACGGCATCGGGCTTGGTGTCGATTAGGGTCTGGCATGCTGATGGTTCCGTGAGATCGGCGGCGATGCATTTGATATTGTCAGAGTCGTGGCCCGTGGGCTTGGGGGGCGCGTGCACGTCGGCGAGAATGAGGCGCTCGTTGGGGTTGGCTTCGAGGAGCTTTTTGGCGAGGATTTGGCCGACGAAGCCGCCGCCGCCTGTGATTATGATGGTCATGATGAGAATGGGCAGGTTGTATTGTCGGAAGAGATTAGTGGGATCAACTTACAGGCGCACAGCTGGAGTCTCGTGGGATCTTTGAGGAGGATAGAAGTCGGCGTTTTCGCCGAGTCTGGCGGGGGACGTGTGTGGATAGGTGGATGGGTGAAGGGCGCTTGGACCAGTAGTGGCGCATCTCCGGGCTACCCCTCACACCCTTTCTGCTCCTTTTCCGAGGTCACGTCTTGTTCCCCTCACTCTCCAATTCTCTCCACTCTCCTCTCCTCATGTCCCCCCTCCCCCTTGTCGCCTGAGGCACATCCCTTTCCATCTCTCGGCTGCAGACAGCCCAGTTCACGCCCCGTCTCTTCCAGAATCTCACCGGCCCGCAACGCTCTCCGATCCGTCCAAGCCCCTTACAGCTCCTCGGTCCGAATCACCCATTGGACAGGTATTGACAGACGAGGAACTACCATGCTAGCCACAGCCTTAGTCGTCGGGATTTGTGGGAAACTTGTGGAAAATTTGTGGAAAACTCCATGATGGTTGGACGCATTTCGTCATTGCTCCGATGGGCATCTCAATGTTGTGGCTGGCTTTGGGCCCGTGATGACAAAAACTACGTCTCAGGGTCCTAGGAATACCGAGGCACTGATCACACCTGGACAGAATGCGGCTGCTACGTAATCTCCGCAGGGAGAGAGGGGATTCGGTGCTATACTAAGATGAAAAGATTAGTTTAGTGAGGTTCCAATACGGCGGTATATTACTTGTCGCATTGGGAGGGTTTGTTTCGTCTTTCACCCCCCAACACTTTCGCTCTCTCTCTCCCCCACCCTCTGGTCTGTCCGAGGGTTCGCAATCAATGGCTCTCGTCGTCGGTCTTCTCCTTGGGCTTCTGCAGTCGCAGACTGCCAGTGCTGTCAGCAGTTTGACTATCGAGACATCGTCTGGTCCCGTGACTGGTCTGATCAACCGCACCACCCCGAACGTCGCCCAGTTCCTTGGCATTCCATATGCTGAACCACCGGTCGGAGATCGAAGATGGCTGCCCGCTATTGCAAAGTCCAGGCAAGCCAGGATAGACGCGACAAGGTTTGGCTGGAGTTGTCCGCAGTTCGAGGGCAACGGGTCGAGTGTTTGGCTGACGGATGTTCCCGAGACCGTGACGCCTCCGAATACGTTCAGCGAGGACTGTTTATTTGTCAATGTGTGGGCTCCGTACCAACAAAAGGAAGAGAAGAAGAAGAAGAACAACCACGATGAGCCTCTTCCCATCATTGCGTGGATTCATGGTGGTGCGTTCAAGACTGGTGGCGGTAATATCCAATATCAGATTCCTAGCCAGTGGATCGAAAGATCGCAGAAGCACATTGTTATTGGTATCAAGTATGTAAAACTACATGTCAACTATCATATCAATATCACGACTAACATCTCTTCAGCTACCGCCTAAACATCTTCGGTTTCCCCAATGCCAAGGGCCTGAAAGATGATGAGCAGAATCTCGGCTTTCTCGATCAACGTCTTGCGCTTGAATGGATCCGCAAGAATGCAGCTAATTTTGGAGGGGACCCAGCTCGCATCACGCTCTGGGGACAGTCCGCCGGCGCTGCATCCGTAGACAACTACAACTACGCCTACCCGAAAGACCCAATCGTTTCTGGCCTAATCATGGACTCTGGCGTCTCCATCCTCCCCCTTGTATCCACCGACGTCCAAAAATCCAACTTCAGCTTCGTCGCCAACCACTTCGGCTGCACCTCCAACAACACGCAAACCGAACTCGACTGTTTCCGCAACATCAGCTCCTCCGCCATCGAAGACTTCCTCAAACAATACAACGACGCCGCTACTGCCCCAGCCCTCGCTTTCAACCCCGTAAACGACGAGCGCACCAAGTTCGCCAACGTCACCGCCCGCACCCTCGCTGGCAACTTTACCAAAAAGCCAGCCATAATTGGCACTAACGTCAACGAAGGCGAAGCCTTCCTCCCTTACAACCGCACTTTCGGCCCGGACAAAGCGACCGCCGACTTCTTCACGCTCCAAGTCTTCCTCTGCCCGGCGGTCAAAACAACACAGGACCGGTACGCTGCCAGCGCCTCTACGTTCCGCTTCCTCTACGGTGGTAACTTCAGCAACATCTCACCGCAATGGTGGGAAGGGGCATATCATTCCGCAGAACTTCCGCTTATATTTGGGACGCATGATATTGCGCGGAGCAAGAGTACGCCGTTCGAGTATGCCGTGTCCGAGAAGATGCAGGATTATTGGGTTGCGTTTGCGAGGGATCCGGAACGTGGGCTGGGGAGGTTGGGGTGGAAAAGCTATAGGCCTGAGGGAGAGGCGGTATTGATTGGGTATAAGGATGTGGTTAGTCAGCCTATTAAGGAGAGCAGGTTGGATGAGGCGTGTGTGGGGGCAATGCCGAGGCCAGGGGCAACGACGCCGCCTTGAGGGAGCTTTTAGCGAAGTGATTGATATAGTAATATAATATGTATCATGTTAAGGATCGATCTGAGAGAGTTTTTAATCGTGATTGTTTTGTTCAAATCTACGTGGGAGAGAGGATGGATCACGTGCTTTAATTCTCTAATCCTGACACTGCCCCATACGTAAAGTAGTTACATTCATCCTTAGTACCTAATCTCGGTGGACTATGTCGCTATATACTTTATTTCTACTCAAATAAGGTATTGACTGCAGGATACGGTTAAGAGGGTTCGTAAATTGGTACTCTCTGGGACACGACTTGGTGTTGTAAATCTGTTTCAAAATATTCATATTCGGTATATGTTTGTCTGTTTCACGAAATGAATTCCTCCATACCTAGATATACTTCCAGCATATCTCCCAGCATGTCTTTCAATCTGTAATGCAAGAGTACAAAGCAAGTGCCCTCGCAATTCAACCATATGAAAATCTTAGGAGCTTGTTGTGAATCAAAGAAAACTTGAGATTTTGAGGCGCAACTGGGCACTGAAGTGAACTACTAGTAGCAAATGTAACTGTGAACATGTACATCGCGTGCCTTGATTACTTACCCCATAAAGCTACCCATATGTAGAATAGCCTGTTCACTGTTTCATATATAGCCTGGGTTCACTTTTGCACCTCAATTTGCTGTTTCCCCACAGTAAATATTCCATGTATATCGATGCTCCTTGTCGCCATGAAACTGCCAGATCTCACAATTAGTACTTTAGGTCTGACGGTGATGTGTGAAGGCGCACCAATGATCTTGTGATGCCTTGAAGGCTATGCCAGGGTATTCATAGGATACAAAATTCAGTAGAATTGCACAAGAAAGGCTGCCCTGTGTCTATTGCACCTTTAGAGTAACCTGTGTGAGAGACTTATCATATCATCTACTCTGATATCTATCCCTTCATCTATCTTCTAAGAAAGCATGTGATAGCACATCTCTGGACCGAGAAGCCCTGCGAAGGAATGCGTGCGGGATTGAGCAGATCATGGTTACCTCAACCGCGCGTTGAGACTGTTCATTCCTCAACTTCACTAAACGACATGGTCGTCATCACCGAACCGCCGAATGAATTCTTAATCTACATCTTCTTATTTCCGCAAAACAACCGATCGGAGCTGTTCCATCTCTCGATTCTTCACCGCCGGTTCGGTCCTCACATCCGCCCACTCATATTTCGAGACATGGGACACCTACGAGGATAATCAAAATTTCCCCTCAAACGATTGTTCCGCAATGATACATCCCTATGGCTGTTCGTGAGGACCTGCGAGCCGATTCAAAACAGCTGGAGCGGGCCATTGGTAGAGGCTTCTTTGAAGGAAGTAGTGCTATTTCCCAAACTTACGACACTTCCAGTTCATAGCTTTGAGCATGCTGACCGGGATGACAGGGGCATGGGCTTGCGCAATATATTCCTCATCACAATGCGAAAGGTTTTCGTTGCTATTTTCTCTTCCAGCAGCTGGGTCACTTCCAGAACATGTGTAGGCTTGAGCGTGGGGCAAGGTGCGCTGACTACCCAGACATCACTGAGCCTGTGGACGCGGAATTTACGACTGCGGATCTGATAGGGTTTATCAACTTTCTCCCAAGTCTTTGGCACGTCTCTGTAACTCGATTCACGTTGATGATGTTGACATGCACCAATTCCCCATGTCTGAAATTTCGAAATTCTCCCAGTATCAGATCGCTGTCGTTTTCAGGACGAGACTGGTGCATAAGTTGCTCCACTCCGTGAAATGGTTTCTATGTGCCCTTCATTGCAAGATCTCACTATTGAAGGCTCAACAAGATTTTCTCTCGACTCCTCGCATTTTGTAACATATGACACCTACAGTGCCCATGGCTCAACGCTTGCCTAGATTGTGGAGCCTGTCAAGACAGAGCTTCAAAAAAATTGTATCGGTCGCACTTATCCTCATGGATGTTACCAAAATATTAAGATAAACTCCTATTCATCCACGGTTCTCAGAATTCTGTGCATAGAGTCCTCATGTTTGATGCTAATGCGAGAGGGTCTTCTGTGGTATGGGACGGAATTGGAGTATGATGATTGGATGGAAAGGAAACGGCTTGAAAGACACAGTTTTCCAAGCATCCTCCTTCAGACCTTGACTAAACATAAAGTAAGCACTGTCCACTGCCACCATTAGCCAATGAACCCTGCGGTGACTGAACTCTAATCAAGATTCAATTCATATCTCCCTCCAGCATCTTACATCTTCATAGCTACGACGAGAACCACTGCACCAGTGAAGTGGTGGCTCTAGCTCGATGGTCTTATTCATGAATCCTCGAATTGGGAATGGGTAAAATGAGCAACCTGCCCTTTCTCGCCATCGTGGATCTGGTCAATATATGTAGTGAGCCTAGACTAGAAGAAGGACATCATAGGTGGGATCAGTCAGAGGAAACTAGAACACTATTCGATGACATGGATACAGAGCTGAGTATATATTTAGCTTGAGGGCTAAGTTTTTCGGACGCCATATTTCCGTTCACGATCAATTCTTGCGGTCAAGTTCTTGATCAAATAGGTTTAGAGCTATGGGGCAGTTTCGTTGTCTTTGGCGATTTGGGTAATTTCTAATAATTCACAATTGTGCGAGAGAAAGATAGATGCACCCGGCAAAAGTCTGATAAAAAAGATTACTCTTAACGGAACTAAAATATGTACTGTTCTATCCAATTTCTATGGGTGTAGGCTTGCAATGATCATTATAAACAATATTCTCCCGGTTTGCACCATTTATGTAATTACCTTCGTCTTTGCATTCGATCTGAATTTTCGTCTTAATTATGCTGTTTCATTGGGGCAATGGCCCAGAGTCCTTGCGGGGTTGCCAACCGCCTAGTTCCTCCGCCATAGGCTTCCAGATCCTGTCGTCGCATATCGCTGCAAAAATAACCGATACCCAAGATCCGACTGTCCTTTTGGGTCGTCCGTTGATGGTCGAATTACCTCCACGAGCAGGATGCTCGACTAGACCTTGATGGAAGGGAACACCAAGGTCTACGCGAATGAACGAATACAGTTTTGTAGACGCACCGCCCAAATAATCGATAGTGTTTTGTTTGCCGAAGAATTCTTCTCGTCTCGTTGTGAAGGTCTGTTTTACCATTTTTCCTACTTGCTGTTGGAATTCGTTGGCGAGCAGGGTATTCAACTGGAGATTATGTTTGGAGAAAAAGCCGACTAAAATAGGAAGACCAGCAGCCGATACGGTATCGCAGCGTTCGTCGAGATCAAGAGGTGTAGTTGTGTTCCAAGAAACTGACAGAGCGCTGTATAGATCTTGTTGGAACTCCTTTTGTTGCTGGATGCTTAAGTCTGGAAGCAGTGACTCAGCAACCAACCAAAGTTTTTCGAAGAGGCTTCGGAGAAAGGTCATGTGAAGCACACGCAAATCCAGAGCCTGGCAGACAGCAAAGAGATGCGCAGCGCACATTTGTGCGACTATTGTGGCGGCCTGGAGAGTATATCGACCGGATATCAACGCGAGAGAGTTAATTTGCTGATTGTTGGACTCTGCGGATTGGACATGGGAAGTGACAGGGTTGGCGAGGAAGCCTAACTCGGACATATATGCGGCCATGCTAATGTCGACGCCTTTCATGGTAAAAGACAAGCTTGGGTCGTCGGCGGCGAGGTTGGGAGGAAGACCTCTATTGAGTGTTGGGTTTATGAGTTCGGATGAGAGACTGAATAGCAGACGGCCGATGATCGACAGCGACAGACGACTCTTCTCCATGCCGGATGCGACAGACGAAGCGATGAAGTTCGCACCCGAGTATACACTACCCGTCTTTACATCGATGAGTGGATTATCCGACGTCGAGTTCAACTCAATAGTGAGCTGCTTCAACACCGCCGATAGATCCTCCAGCTGCGGCCCTAGCCACTGAGGAGTACCACGCAACGCATACCGATCTTGGAACAAGCCCGGCTTGAATCTATCCTCACCCCCCAGCGAAGTTGCTAGCCCCGAGCCCTGCAAGAACTGCAGTACGTTCTTCGCGCATTCAATCTGTCCCGGATGCGGCCTCACCTCCGCAATAAACGGATGATAACTCTGCGCATTGCCCTGCAACGCCTCACATGACATCGCCACCAACATCTGGCTCAAAACCGCCAGCTTATTCGCCTCATGCATCGCGAAGCAGCCCACGGCGGCCGAAGCCGCAGTTCCGTTGATCAATCCGAGTCCCTCTTTCGGCCCAAGAATAAACGGTTCCAGGCCAGCCATCGTAAGGGCTTCGCGCGCATTTGTTGTCGTAGAAGTCTTGCCGTTATTGACTCTGACAGCAATATCCGGATTCCCTTCCAAGACCCCCGCAACATAGCTGAGTGGCATCAAATCCCCCGACGCGGAAATCGAACCCCGAAGCGGGACTACAGGCGTCATCCCGCTATTCATCAGCCTCAAAATTGCACTAATGAGTTCGATCCGCACCCCCGAGTGACCACGCAGCGCATTGTTGCATCGAATCAACATCATAGCGCGAACCCACGGTACAGGCATGCTGTGGAATCCCGGATCTCCCATCGAAGCAGAGGGAGCTGTGTCTGCATCACTAAGGATCCCGGCTTGGGTCAGTTGGAGCAGGGCAGATTGGAGGGAGGGCAGGTCAGTGGTGCGGGTGTCGGCACTGCCGCCGAAGCCGGTGTTGACACCGTAGACGCAGTATCCCTTTGAGAGGTAGGATTCGAGTAGGTGGACGCTGGCGTTCATAGAGGCGAGGAGGGTAGGGGAGGTGGAAATGTAGGCAGGGACGTTGAATCTGCTTTCTGTTAGGATGAGATGTTGGGGTTGAAGGAGGAGGGAGTGAGAGAGGGATCTATAGGGGATGGAGAGGCTTACTTTGCAACTGCGATGACGCTGGCGATGTCGAGATCGGAACCATCGATGACGACCTTGTTGGACTTGCGGAGCTGGAGAATTTGGTTCCATTGATCGCTGGACTGGTTCGTGTGGGAGAATTCAAAAGACAAAGTGGGTTTGGTGGTGCTGTGCGTCCCGTTGGTGTTTGGAGTTGTGCCATTGGTGTCTTGGAATTTTTTTGTAGGGGATGTCGAACCGTTGATGTTGTCGAATCCGATCACCGTAGAATCGGAGTCATTAGAGTCAGCGGGGCCTGTGAATCCATTTCGAATGGCGACATTGTTGTTCACACTGTAAGCTCCATTCATTGTGGTGGGAGCAGTGTTGTTTGTACTTGTTGGAATATTTTCTCGGAAGGTGTAGGCTGTCATGACAGCTGTTATGGCTGGAAGCGTTCCAAATATCTATTTCCAGTTGTATGAATAGATAGGTTCGATTGAAATAATCAGCGAGGCAGTGAAGGCTGAGGCAAATTTTGCGCGGAGGTCGTGATAATTTTGTAGTGAAAGACTAGGTGCCTAGAAAACGAGGAGCTTCTCAGTTGGCTGGTTGCACGGAAAGAACGGCAGGGTGGTAGTGACTTCCTGTAACTTTACTGGAACCCGAGAGTGTTTCTGTCTGGAGAAAGTGATCCAGGGCATAGAAATGCACAGAGCTTGGAATTTAGTCTCATGGAAATGGCGACATCAATAAATGCCCAACATGAGCGAAGAAGGCTTTATAAAGCCAAGTGATTTTCGCCGAGCGTTTGTGAACAACTGTTCCATTGGGAAACTAACTAGTATTGGTCTTTACGGGGGAGATCTTCCGCCAACCCTTTCACAATCCGAGTGTTGCTGAACCACGGTGTCGCAATTCATCGGATCCCCACGTCATAGTAATACTACATCATTGATTGTGAATATTGCAGACTGCGCGGACCGATTAACCAAGTCATGAATATCAAGCTTGCATCAACATTCGCTCATGATACGAGGCGGAGGGCGCAGCCGAAAACTTCAAAATAGATAGAGAGCTGCTCGGGCCGAAATGGCGGTCTGAAATAAATGACACCGGAGTGATTATTTCAAGGTTGTATAAGCAATGAATGGTCCGGTTGCATACAAGGTCAAAGGATATGTTTTGGTTGATCTCCGTGGATGAAGACTTCGTTTAGTAGTTGAAATGAGGAATAGGAAATGATCACCACAATGAAACAGGTCCACTTTTTCGGGATGGATACAGAGAAGTACCAACTTTTAAATTCTACAGAACAAGATACATCGAACTGCTTTTTGCAATTTGAACGACCTATTATGCCAATCTAATGGGAAATTGTGACCAGAATATTCTATCTCAGGGCTTTACAGAAATACCGGAAAAGTCACCTTGGTCTGACAGGATCCAAAAACCATCAGTAGCTAGAAAAGCAGGCGGAAGCGAACGTTACAGCAAGGCGTACCTGCCACCGCACAGGGTCTTCTGCAAGCCATCTTGTTGAGGCTTGTACTTGGCCTGTCGAGAACGTTCCGCTGGACTCGGCGTGGCCGCCCCAATATCCCAAGACCAGGTCTGATGCTACGTCACCTAGACTGCCTCATCTCACTGCAGAAGACGTGACGCCCCTGTCGCAGATTTGGTCCTGGAATTCCAGCTCGAGTCTAGGCTCTGTATGCATCCATGGAGCATGCCAAGAAGGCGCTGAAGATACAAGACATCATCAGAATTCAGAATACAAGGGGGCCCTGAAACCAACGATGGATTGCAGTTGGACATGATGGTACAATTTGTTCAGACCTGGAGATCCATTCTTGTCCTTTCTGAGACTGCCGGCAGTGAAGTAACAGCAGAATATTGGGCCCGGGATTTGGTAACGCAAGATTGCAACCCCTCTGCTCCTTTAATATCATCAAGTAGGCGCCGTACAGCCCTATCCAACAGCAGAGAACCGCTACCGGAGAACCTCGGATCCCAAACACGACTGGATAGATCAAGTTCTAATGCACCCGGCATAAAGTCTTCGGACGCTTCCATCTCCCCCGAGAGGGTTGCTGCGTGAACTATTTTGAAAGACACAACATGTGGTGACATAAGGGGAGATCTACTGACGTGCCTGCCCGATCCAGCAAACTAGGGGTTGGCGCGGTGCCAGCGCCGCAACCTTATTTCGACCTTCAAAACTTTCCATGCCGGAGGCCGGAATAGTCCGGTGGAACAGTCGGCCGCCTGCCCCAAGTTGACCTAGGACAGATCACCTATAGACCGTTTATCATCACTGGTTGGGCAATTGCACGAAGGTCAAAAAGATTGAAGTTCAACGTTATGCGGCTCGTAGATTAACCTACTCACTGATTTATGATCACGGAGTGGCAAATTATTCCTTTTGGATTGAGTGGGACGAAGAAATAGCACGGCGAATAACCAAGATAGTCGATGTTGCATCATTCTGCAACAACGTATTATTCCGATGCTAATACCTGAAATAATCTACCCAGTGTATTCTAGGAATGCTCATGACATGACCATTAACAGGCGAAATCAACCATAAATCTCATGTACTACACTGTGCTATATCTTTCCATCTCCACACTGTTGAGCCTCTCATCGCACTCCCACACAGGTAAAGTTGTCGTACATTCAGACAAAGTAGCCTGCAATCAGCTAACAGCTTTATAGCCGTGTTGCATAACATTGCTAGCAACGCGCCAACGCAACGTCCGCTCAAGATACCGGTGTTTCCGAAGATAGTAACTTTCAACCTGCCGCTTTCCGGATACGACAAGACGGTCAGCCACGGAATAACCACATTTTCACTGTCAAACCAATAAATTTTCCGAATCGGACCATCGGACGCGATACCCTGGCTCAGATCGATGTTTTGGTGTTGCACCACAGAGTCAAACTTTGTTTCTGTCAGCCAATCCGTGCACTGCTCTACGATGTCCTTCCATCCCATTGAATCCGATTCACGAAGTGAGTGGGACTGCTCTTCAAGGGATTTAAGAACGCTGCTTGAAGTCGTGTTGGAGGATATTTGAGCCCTGACTGGGACGATGTTCACGCATGGACCGACCATTTTAGTGAGACCTGGAATATTAGAGTTGCGACTGTTCACAAGGTGTCCATATACCACATTTTCCTCATTGGTGATGGAAGAGAGCACAATCGCCCACGCGGCACTTACTAGGGTTGCCATCGTGAAATCGTTTGTAATCGAAGATGTGAGGATGTACTGTTCAACCTCGACGGTACAATGAGGGGAAGTTTCGGGCTTATTCAGGCAAGGTTTTCTTGTTGTTTCGGTGGATCGTGAATCTCTCAGCAGTCGCGTCCAATATTCTGCTGAGGCTTGTTGCTTATCGAGAGAGTAGGCAACGTAGTTCGCAAAGGTTAGACCAGGTTCGAGAGGCTTCTCTTGACTGATTGAGATAAGGGTTTTTAAGATGGTAGGAATGTAATCACCATCATACTGTGCCTGGGAAAGCCTGATAATGAATCTACTCGCTTTGGATGAATCCTGAACAAGGAAGAATGAGATAGAAACGCCAAAGGAGAAACCTTTCTCGATATCCAGCTCACATATGGCCCGCGTTTCTTTCAATAATTGTCCTTTGACTTTGTGTATGGCGAATGGCAATTGAAGTTTGTGGAGCACGGCCTGCTACACCCTACCGTACCGTGAAAAGAAAGATGATCGAAGAATAGGGATGTAATCAAGAAGAGCTTGAAAGCTCCTCTCAAGAACTCCGACGTTGCATTCTGGTTCGAAATCGACGAAGAGCTAATTTAAGGCCGCTTCTGGATTGCTAGCACCGTGAGAAATGAACACGTCTTGTATGTGTGTGACTGGAAGAAACGTCTTCGATATTGTCGTGTCGTATCTTATCCTTCAGAATCCGCACGTCAGATATTATGGAACTCTACGTGCTTTGAGATATTGTTGGGTATATAATATACCTAATACTCGATGAATCTCGCACTAGTGTGATTTTTGTTCCATCTACACCATTTCGCAATCCCAGGCACAAATAGCCTGCGCATCAGGTTGTTTTGCTGCGCTTTCAGTGATAAGCTCATGAACACATCCGTTGATTGGCGCCGTAAAACCACTATTCCATGCCTATATTTGATCAACCTCTTCGGGGACACATATTTCAATGTCGTTCAACTTGTCTTCCGCCGTAATTCGATCGAGTTACAGCATCGCGTGCACGAGCCTTTTCAAGAGATACTCTGCTAATCACGGTTGCACAGCCCGCGAGTCGAATAGTGCCTTGGCCGTGATCAAACGTTTTTCTGGGTAAAGTCTGACATTGACAACATATGTACTGAGCAGCTGATCCTGGTCTGGGAAATACCAATGGTTTCTCAATAGATAGGGGAAGAACTGGAAATGAGGCAGACTCATAATTCGCGAGTGCTTGTTGCCAATACTTGCCATGATTGAGGCATTCTTTATCCTGCGCCTAGCTATAATGCACAAAGCTCTGGAAGTCTGTACTTGGTTCGATATCTTTTCTATGATATGCTTAGGTAACAGCGTCTACTACGAGAGGCATAGACCAACCATCACATAGTGCATGGTGCGCGGTCCAGACACACCATCGAAGCAAGCCCGAACTGCCCTGGATGATTGTAACACGCACGATTGATTGGCCAAGTTCCATCGGCCTCCTTCTATCGCTCTCAAGATAATATTTAAGCCTAACAGTTTCAATTCAGTTGATCTCTTCTCTCAAAACAACTTGCAAAAGCCCAAGATTCTGATACTGAACTACTATTGTACGAAATAATGGTGTTATACAAAGAGCAAATTCCTATGCCTCCTGGAGTTTAGGTATGGAAACCCCGGGAGATATCTCAATGGCAACCTGCATGATGTAGTCACCGGGTTTCTGCGACGATAGAGAAAGAAGTTCTTCTTGAAGCAGAGTACATGGATCAATATCCTCGATAGCGACAGTTTTGTATTCATACTGGCTTGAAATCTCATTGATCATCAGATTGAGATTGATATCTGGACCCAATAACGAAATGGTACAATAATGATTGACATATCTTCACTTGAAAAGCTTGTGTGGCTGGCAAAGGCAGATAGCCTGGGATGGCGCAAGATCTCGGCAACCGTCAGCACTATGAAAACTTTTCGCGCTTCCCCTACGACCTTGACAGCGGTTTTAGAGTCCCCACCTAGCAGGAGAAAGCTATCTTCGAGCCCAATACTAGCTTCTGCAACTCCAAGTACCTTTTACCAGATGTTTTGAATCTTCCTTTCGACTTCGGTAGCCGGCTGACGATGCTCAGATTGTTCACCTGGGCGGGGTCCTC
This sequence comes from Dendryphion nanum, assembly GCA_020744415.1. Lineage (NCBI taxonomy): Eukaryota > Fungi > Ascomycota > Dothideomycetes > Pleosporales > Torulaceae > Dendryphion > Dendryphion nanum. The sequence goes on along the minus strand of JAGMWT010000005.1, from coordinate 107,628 downwards.
TAAGTGACTCCACTAAGAAGTTTTCAATCATCTAGCGCAACAACTTTCGATTTATTTTTCTCGTCGCTGTCATTGGAAGTTCAAATACGGAGAAGAAAATCGTGGTTAACATAGAGCTTGAGAGAGATTTCAGTAGTCGGTCTTCGACAGCGTTGGAGATTGGCCACACATTCTCAGTCAATTGGTCTAGTTGCTGAGTCGGTGAATCCGTTTTCATCAAAAGAAATGCGGCCACTATTGCCTGTGGCTTTCCACTTTCCACTGTTTCCAGCTCTACAATGACGTTCGATGCCTCTGGTACACTTTGCTGAACCTGGTAGTCCACTTCTCCCAGCTCAACACGCTGGCCTCTTATCTTTATCTGACCCAACTCCTTCCGGCCCATGTACTGCAAGCTTCCATCTTCATTGTGTTGAACAAAGTCACCTGTCTTGTAAAGACGACCAAATCTCCCACGGTGCCGAGAGGACCATGGATCAGCCAAGCAGGATCATTGATAAATACCATGCTATCCTTGACTGGATCTTTGAGGTAGCTTTGACATACTAGTGGACTTTCAATAAGGCCTTCTCCTATACACCCTGGAGGTAGAAGACGATGATGATTGTCCGGATCAATTATCTAGGTAACTGCATGCGAGCCTTTCCTAATGCTAGACAGCTGTTCGGGGTTGGATGCGGTTTAATTCACCATTACGCATGTCCTACATTCGCTATCGCCATATACGGGCAGAATCCGAGTGTGAACCCACCATGGCCTAAGATCGTTAGGACGGACAGCTTCTCCAGCAATTATGAGCAGATTCAGCCCTGGCATTCTGTTTTGTGGGATATTTACCACAACCGATGGTGTCAAAAGGACTGTATTCGCTTTCAGCGCCGAGATACTAGTCGGGAGGTCTATTTATCTATCGTCGTTGCTCAGGATGCATAGGCAACCTCCCACAGTCAAAGCCCTGAAAAATTGGTGACCGCTATCGTGAAGCTATACGAGGCGAAATCGTACACTGTATTTCAGATTTCCATCCCAAGCACATACAACAGGTGCCAACGGTTGAAATTTTGCGAAGGCTTCAATCTTTCCGTACGCACATTGTTCGAGCGGCTGTGGCGTTATATGATTCCATTTCCAGAGCTGTGCAAGATCCTGGTCGTTGATGGTTTAGATTTCTACAATCACTGTATCCTTTTCCATTGTACACAACTGGTGCGATAAGAAATCAACCCTCCCGAACAGTTTCCCAACGATCTATGGACGAATGACCCTTCCATCAAACTTTGCCCTGATTACGATTTCCTTTGATTGTACCTGCGCATCGACGATTAATGCGAGAGTCTGGCCAGCTCATCGATCCAGTGCAGTCGTGTATTCTCCGAATAACGATTTCCCGCCATTTGCTGGCCCGATCGTGAGCAATGTATGGAACTTGCAGGCGTGCTGTGCCGCCGGCAAAGCATCGGCGACAAGGGATAGCTTGATGTTCCTGGACAGTTCGATTTTGATATCATTTTGATACACTTCTTCGAGATACTCAGATATCTTCTGCTCTTGTCGCAATTTAATACGAGCGGGAAGTATCCCAGTACGTTCGTTGGGGGTTTGCTGGTTGATCAAGGCTCCGGGGACTGCAACACCAAAAACGAAATCTTCGGAATTGGTCATTTGACCAATAATAAGTGCCCATGCTGCGCGGATAGTCGTAGTAGCGTTGGAAGTGGAGCATGGTTGTGTAAATAGTCGAAAATGGTGTTCAAAAACGCTGTCTAGAATAGGATTCTGGATGGTCAATAGGATACTTGGGGAAGAACTACCCTCGTATCCCATGAGAGCCTCGCGCCAATATGTAGGTGCCTTCTCCTCAGAGAGATAAAAAGTGGGGATATGTTCAATGTCTGGCATAGGGCCCTTTTCTCTTCTGGTGAAGGCCGTTTCAAGAATTCCGTCATGTTCACCTACCAACAGTCCACTCATCTTAACCGTGTCCCTGATTTCCTTCGACATGATTGTATCGTGTGTGGCATTCAACGTTGGACGGTACTTTTATGAGATAATTTATCTTGTTCCGAAGATAGTGAGATGGAATTTTGGTAACAAACCATCAAGATGTCTGGTACTGCCGCGTATTTCTGCCGATTCAAGTGATATCCTTGTTGAGTTTTGGGAAGCTTTTGTCCCAATAAGCCATTTTTTCTGAGATCAAATTTGTCATTATGCTGACAGTGAGAACGCAAGTTACCAGCGTGACCGCCTCGTCACTCCAAGTGCTGTCCAGGATCTATCATCCCAGAAATCACAGATGGATGAAACGAAAGCAACGGCTCTCGGGAACGGCAGTTTCGCAGTACCTCAAAAGTCTCAGGTTCCTGAATTCATTGTTTCTATTCTTGTGTAGAACAAATAATCTCAACCACTACCCCGAATAAGGCCGCGAGTGACGAAGTCGCACGGAACTAACTGCGAAAAAAAAGACTTACGCGCTCAACATCACCACCTACGGCGGATATACGAGTCACATATTATTCGATCATGTTTTAAAGCGATTGCAGTCTCCTGAACTTCTGTTGGCTGTGGGACTGTACTTGGCTAATTGATCTATATCACTACCATGGTGTGAAGTGTATTACGTGCCAGTCCTAGTGGCCAAAACTAGCGTCCCACAGCCAGTTATCCAGAAACTTGCGCAAATTTGCCCTCAACAGGGTAACAGCGGTGAGCTCTCGTGGAAAATTTCCAGTAGTACACCTGGGCACAATGTCTGTGGCACAGAGCTAAGCTGTAACAAACAATAATAATCTGAGTGGGTGGAGCGCTTGAGTTCGATCTTCAGCCGTTCTATATTGACGATTCACATTCAGGTTTCTTCTATCCCATAAAAGGAATACGTGAGGAATTGTGTAATGCGGGTTTTTGATTTTGATACGTATTATTCCGTTTGCCATAGGAACATCAGCAAAAACTAATGAAGATTACATTGAATAATTTTAAGAGGTGCAATTACTTGGCATGACGATTAGATATTACTTTAAGTTTATCGCCTTACCCCAATGAATAGCGATAATGGCAGTTTCGTGCTGATCGTCGAACAGTTGGGCATAAGTGAGTGCGAAATTGTGACACTCTCAACTGTGGAGCTGTGAAGATCGATCGCATGTCAACAAACACCCTCACCGTATCGGTCATTGCTTCCACATTGAAGCATCTATTGTAACACTGCAAGACACTAGGCCTTCAGACTTTTCAAATCCGCAACGCCGAAAACTTTAGATCTGGAATCCAGTCTGAGCGTTCTAAAACCCCGAGATCTAAGGAATCGGCAAATCTACCCGGACGAGTATCCTTAGTTTTCGGCCCGCGTTATTCAGGGCTGGGATTGAGTCTTAGTTACAGTTGTATAACCTGAAATACTATCGATATCTCTTTCCAATCTATCATTTAATGGCTTTTAACCGCTAAGGATGCAGGATCCGGTCAGTTTTTTGGGCAAAATGCATTAAAGATCGAAATGTGTAAACTAATAACTAGTACAGCCAACTATCAGGGAATTGCGATACAGTCAAAATAACCATACCGTTCATAAGTGCTAAAAAGCGCATAAGTTCAGTGAAAACTGGAGAAACAGGAGTTCGAAAAGGTGGCTGAAAATCGGTCCGGAAAAAACCGAGCTGTGAGTGTAATAGTTCATGGTAGAATACGCGCATACCTTAGCAGTCCGTGGTCGCTCAGAAATTCTGGAAGTAGCAAGCAGCCCTGTCTTGTGGAAGAACCTAAGTTGTATACAATGACTCAAACTCATGGGCGAAAAACACGACAGGTATGTGCTCTGCAACGATGTGCTACATAGCTATGTATACATGATTTAGGAATCTAAAAGCTACACGAAACTGGTTCGAGCAATAGATTCTGATAAAAAAAATTAAAAGCGATCTTAGTAGTCCAACACCTTTCGCACGTAAGAACCTGTAGCTTCAATGCTCATTAATACTCCCGCTGACCCACACATCCGAAATGACCTCCTCACAATATCCAAGATAGTTCCCGCTATACTACACTCCCTTCGCATTGGTATGCTATTGTAAAGAATAACTAAAAAGAGATCTGCGGTACAGCCACTAGCTTGAATATAACCCCGCGACTAGCAGACGTTGTTCCCATTGTCGTAGTCGCTAGGGTTGTGGTGAGAAGACCCAACGGCAAGGTCATGTGTCCCTATTCAAATCGGCTCTCGGATATTTCATAATGATGCTGGCGACTATAAGACGAAGAAGGCTATTGTCCAGTATTAAGGGGCCAGAAGCGCGCGGGGGGTGGAGATTGGGAACGGAAGCGACTTGAGAAATATCGATTGTGATGTGTTGTTATTTGAGAGCGAGCAGTTCGATGGAAACTTTACAATCCCAAGATACGAGTCTGGGTGAGTTGGTGTTGTTGACTGATGATATGGGAAAGATGGTTGGTAAGCAATGGAGCTGCTGTAAAGGGTATCGGCAATGCGGCGGCGAAATGATGATTCAATCTCAGATGGTGTGTTGGATATTGAAATTCGGATTGGATGCTCGAATGGAAGTATTATTCTGGGGTCGGATCTTGGGAACTGGGGATCATTTGGCGTAGAATCTGGTGTAGCGGACTATGATAGACAAAGAGGTCCAAGTTGTAGCGGCATTTGGACTGCTTGTACGAGCTCGACTGTAGGACCCAGCAATGGACGAAGGGCTTTGGTTACGACTGTGCATGATGCGGATCGAGTAAGATTTAAGTACCAGAATACCGAAATCCCAAAAGAGAAGGAAACATTTCAAGTCAACTTGAATACATAGAAGCCCGATTAATAATTTTGTGAGCTGATCAATTGCTCGAAACGCGAAAGAGCGATGGTAATATAGATATATGGCTATTTGATAGTTTTTTTATTTCCTTTGATTTAGTCTAGGGTACAAGTTTTAATTTCAAATGTCAATTTTTTTCGAGTTTCATCACTGAATCTGTTGTATTGCCGTGAGACAGACTCTTCCCACTCATTTCCATAGAAGTGATTGTAAGATATAAGGCGGAGGGTTTGAGAACACGAGGGGGAATCATGGTATTCCTGATCTTTGAAGACAGTGGAGTAACTGTAAAATCCGTGCTCTTCGATGTCTGTTTCATGAATCTAGTAAGTGGCTAGTATGAACAGTTGGAGAGGTAAGCTTATATTTTTCGACTGTACAGGGAATATTGCAATACTATCGTTATTCTTCTGTGTAAAGGAATCATAGCACAAAGTGTTATGTTTGTTGATAGGACATTCTGATTCGGCGTCGTTGAAATCTTGGTGGGAAAGAATGAGGTGGTTTTCATTATTAAACCCCTTCGTTTAGCATCATGTTTGGTTTCTAAACATTGTGTTTTACTCACTTAAGTAATGATAGGTAAGCGTTACTGTATGATCCCCCGTATTGCTAACCCTACATCCACCATGAACAACGTAGAATACAGGCTTGAAGCGATTGAAGGACCTAAGGTTGCCATCCGTACTATTGACGAACGCCTTGAGATTTGAGCTATAACCAGTCATCGCACTACTCAGAGTTGGAAATATCCACACGAAAGTCATTGTTGAAATGATAATGCCGGTTGCGCAGTTGAATTGCAGACCGTCTCATCGTGAAGTCCCGGATGGTTCTTGGGATTGCTGTAATTGACGACTGGGTTTAAATGAAGATAGTTTCAAGAGTGTGGAATGTCAAGGACGCGACTTTTATGGAGATGGCGACATAACCGGCAAACACTTTCCACGATACGTACATAAAAAGCGCCTGGTGTCCTCTGCTGATCGTCTTTGTGTGTCGTGTACTCATCGGTAGCTTCTCACACATGGGTTCGTTGTCAAATGTGTCGGCTTACCTCGTCCCTAATGATATTGATAGTCTTTGCTGCCTTCGAGGATGGGGTTCCCAAACCGTACGTGATCTGGAAGAAACCTGATCTTGGCCAGTTTTTAAGAGTCTCGGGACGAAGCCAGAAGGATCAATCGGGCAAGCAAGCGCACACAGGCAAGTACCGTCCTGCTTAACGATGGCTTTTGCATCCAAACCCCGCGCCGAAACAAGCACTGGCCTTACGTAGGGACCACTCTACAGATCTCAAGAGTGCAGGTGTCATAGTCGACTCATATATTAATATGCGACAACTTGAATTGGGGGCTTATATAGTTGGAGCAGCTCTGGACTAGTCAAGCAACTCTTATTACTTTGAGCCGAGAAGGAAATTGCTGACGCGTCGCCTGCTCGCAATCTAATTGGACGCTGGATAGGTATCCGAGTACCTAGGCACCTAGGTTCACGAGGAACTGTATACAGTAAAGCGCAGGAATAAAGCGACCTCGGGAGATAAGAAAAGCCACAACAGGAACAGGGCCGTACGTTCTACTCCGTTCTCGGCCGTGCGGTTGTTCTATTGGTCGTATGAGTTGGTATCCTGCAGGTCGCGAAGCTATTTACTTAGACACCTCTTCACGTGGCCTTGGTGGTGCGCCACGGCGTTGCTGGCCCTGCATTTGTCCACAATAACAACACCACATAACCTTGGAAATTCTCAAAAGGTCGGCCACAAACTCCAGAATACCATGTGGCTCTGTACCTTGCATTTACGACATGCACTAATACGATCCTGGGACGTTCAAGTTCAGCGACATGGTTTCAAAGGTGTTCCGACGTCATGTGCAAAACCCCCGCCCGATCCCGCCATCTCCCACAGAATAAAATCGCGCAACTACAACGATGGTTTGGGAATAGCTGGAACGAGTGGGTTCCGTCAATTGTGGGCATGCGCGAATATTCAGGAACGATGGAAATCGATAGACTTCGCCTTGGGGATACCTATAAGCCCCACGTCCTGGGTCCTTCCAAGGTTCAACGTCCACACGACTCAACTCATGTGATTACTTGCATCAATATACTCGGGCATCAATAAACAACTACCGCTCTCTCTCTGCCCAATTCTAGCATCAAGTCCGCAACACGATCCGTCTCAAAACTAGTTGTCCATACCGTTAGCGCAAAGAAAGTCAGTAGCGAGAAACACAACCCTCCAGGGCTTACACCGCACGAAACTCTTGTCCCCAATCGGCTTCTCTACCTAGATACATACCCAGGGACCTACATGTCACTACCCGCAATATCAAGCAAATGGCCATGGACAACAGGATTATCAAGCATCACTCCACGATGGAGATCTCCCCATTCCCGCGTCCAACCCGCGTCTACCGCCGCCCAAGACGTCGCCAACGCGCAGATACGAATTACAAATCAAACATAACCACCAGCACTCTATGTCGACTCCCCCTCGAACTCATCCTCCACATCGCCGCCTATCTCTCCGACGTCGACATCCTCACCCTCTCCCTAACCTGCCGCCAACTCCGCTTCGACCTACACCCACTATCGCGGCGTATCGACCCCATCGCAGAGCAAACCCTCCTCTACGAACGCCTGCGAAAAGACCGCTACCCCTCGGCAGCCCTCAAAGAAAAATCCCATCCAACAAGCAAAAAGCTCCTCTGCAGCTCCTGCCATACAAAACACCCTTCATCCCATTTCCCACCAAGGGCATTCCTTGAATCTGCACTCACACGCTCCTGCACCGGGACACGTGACCGTCTGCGTATCTGTGGGCATCGCAACACGGGCACAACGACGTTCAATGCTCTACGCGGACTGACTCGTGAACCCTACCATGGACCCATTCTACTATGTCCGCAGACCCATAGAGGAAATACAACGCACCATCTCTCCCTGCCAGCGCACGACTTGCATTTCCGAGACCTAGCACCGTGGACTTGGTTTCTGACGCAACGAACCGACATCCTCAATCTCGGTACTTCAACATCGCTCCCCACATCGGACGTACACGATGCGTTTATCATAGCGAACAGATATATATGTCCGCACTTGAACACGCAAAACGAATTACTCTTCCACAGACTGCATGCGAAGCTGCTACGTCGACATGGAACAGGAGGTGGAAGGGACGGGATGTGGCCGTGCGATGCGACGGCGCATGGAGAGTTGGTCGGGAATTGTAGGTGGAAGGAGTGCGAGACGTGGTATTCACTTTTTGTAGAGGAGGGGTGGTTGCGAATGGAGGTTAGGAGGGAGTTGGGGCCGTTGAGAGATCCGAATTTGGGGGGTTGGAGGGCGCAACTTGAGGGGTGGAAGGGGAGGTAGGGGGAAGGCTCGGTACTAGGGGGCTATGGGAGGAAGGTATATAATACTGGACAATCTGGTGGGGTTTTGTCCACAATGTGGGATAGTTGTTTTCGTTCTAGACTTTTGGGCTGCATCAGAGGATTGATTGAGACAATAGCTTTGTAGTATTGTAGTTCCAGGTTCTACGCATATTATTCCATAGAACTTAGTTATAGTCAGTTTCGAGATGGGGATTGCATGTTTCAAAGAACAAGTAGTATTGTCGTGCATTTTATAATGGTAGGGCGAGGCAGCCGATGCCATCGGAAGTAGTATTGAAAGGGATAAAGTCTATTTTGTATAGTTCGGTATGCTAACTCCTAATCAAGGTCGATGATTCAGATATCAAAATCCACAGCGACTCGCCCACCGTCACATGCCGCCCCCTCCAAAAATATAAATCTCATTAAAAACCCTACAATACCAATATTCTTCCTCAAAGGCCAATGACCGGCACCGTAGGATCATATGGCTTCGTCACATTCCACACATGCGAAAACGGATCAAAACTCGCATTCACATATCGTGTATACTCCGCACTCGCCGCCAGATTCTCCTCAACACCCTTCCCATAGTTCAGTCCCACAAACGCATACGTAGCATCGATTCCTGCCGCAACACCCGAGGACGTAACAACATTACCATCAATCACCCATCGTGCTTCGCCCACCCAATCGACTTTCGGTCCAGTGCTCGTAGCCCAGGTCCAGGCGCGCTTGTTCGTTGTTGCGCGTTTGCCATCAATGACGCCTGCGCGCGCTAGGATTGAGGCACCTGTACAGATGGAGAAGATGCTCTTCAGGCTGGGATACATTTGCTTTACGAAGTCGATTTCGGCACTGACGTTCTGGCGGGTTCCAGCGCCGCCAGGCACAATCAGCACATCGATCTTCTCTTTCGCAGCCAGAGAAGACTCTTCGCTGACTTCTTGGAATGCGAGTTGTTCAGCGAATGTGCGGTCCACAACGGTTCGTTGGTCGAACTGAGTAAGTGGGTGGTTGTTGGTTGCGTTTGTTCTGATGTGCGTGGGTACGGGTTGGCTTTTATCGGCGAGCACAGTGAGACGCATTGGGTATTTATACAGAAGAGCGAGGCTGTTTAGGACATCGAGGGGGCCATATACATCTAGAGCTTGGAATCCAGGGAAGAGTAGGATGCCGTAGTGAATTGGGGATGTTCCATTGATGTCGAAGAAGGGAAGGGCGGTGTTGGTGCAGTGTGCGATGCTGATGCTGGTCGCGACCGTCATGATTTTGGTGATTGGGAACTTCATGGTAGTTTTTGGAGGAGTCTTTGTCTTGAAATTGTTGACTCGGGGAGGTTTTTCTTTTCGAGTTATCTTGGGAAAGAGAAGGGAGGTATTGCTTATGTAGGCAAGAGTATAGACAAGCAAGTCCTGAAACACAAGGACCTTTTTTTGAACAACGAACAGTGCTCTAAGACAAATAGAATGTGCTCAGTGGAATGAGGTTCTTTGCTATTGCATTTGTGCACGAAACTTGCTCAGCCAAGACATTTATATAATGGGGCGTACTACGTGCCACGAAAACTAGGCGTAGAGCAATTACTATTAATTACCCCGTCGTGGATGACCGGGGGAAACAGTAATACCATCAGCACTAAAGAAATTGAACCTGTCGGATTATTGAATATCTTCTTGTAGCGAGGTTGGACCTTAGGAATTCGACATCTCTAGATGGTCACCTGGTCATGTGACAATATTTCACCTCCCTGATCAAGGTGTAATCAAGAATCCATATGATTATGTATTCTACGAGATCTAGAAGGTCCAATCTTCGGAATCATAATCATAGACAGGTAGATGCCCATTTGAAATCTATAAAGAGGGTGCCATGTCACGTACGGCGAAGATTTCAAATGGTTTAACGACTCACAAGTGACGTTTGCAAGGGGGATCTGAGAGACAACTGCGAGCGATATCCTTTCTCGGGCGAGATGTAGAACATTTGAAGTTGGCGGTCTGTAAATAAGAGTTTCCAAGACTTGATATCTGGGTTGGTGGAGTTGTGGCACGGTGCACGTGGTTCGCTAGACTAGGATATAAACCCCCTTATCCTTACCCTTGCCTTTCCTTGCCGTTCCTACGCCGCTCCGTCTTACCCAGCTAGCTTCTTCTGGCCCCCTGCAATGTTCATATTTCCGGCTTTGACCGTCACCACTTGTGTTGTTTTCCAATAATCTGCTATGTTATGCCCTGTGCGATAGAATTCCAACGCGTTAGATGCTGGAACCCTGTGTTGGGACCTTACTTTCCGTGCATTACTAACACCTTATAAATCGTTCAACACCCTCACGTGAATATCGTATGGGAAGGGAGCCTACGAGCTAGCGCCCAAACACTATGTCTATCTCTATCTCTAACTCCCTAGATAATCTCTCTTAAGAAATGAATAGTGTGGTAATGATGTGACTGTTTAGGTGCATAATCTAACACTTGACATTTTCGGTACAACCCGCTATACCATTGAGGAAATCAATACAACACCTGAAGGTGTTAAATAAAATAAAATGGTTCTATTCGCGCAGGAAAAGGCATAATTTATAGGTATGACGCCAGTTGATTATCCAACACTTGTATTATATTCACTAAACAGACGGTATTAGATAGGGGCGTTGGATCCAACACCCAAATGTTGGAACTTTACCGAACAAGCAGTAAGACACCAACGGGGCGGAACTTTAACATTAATGCGCGCCCTCGCCTTTTCAAACGGAACTCGTTGTAACACACTTCCAGAGATAATACAACCTCACACCTGAAATAGAACATACTTGCCCCTTCCTTCTATGTCATCTAAACTACAACGTCTGTCGCAAACTATTCGTAAAGTCAGTCTCTATATTCTCAAAGCATTTCATATCAGTACCCAGGTAGCATACACGATAAGCGAACAGACTGATTCATTCAAATTTTCCATATATCCTAAAATTTCATCCTAGCCTTACATCTCTCTCTCGCCACAAGCACCTGTGAAGACTCCAGAAATCCAATCTAACTCAACTTTATACACAAGAAACGAACAAGCGAAACCTAGTAGATACATTCCACCGAAAAAAAGGTACAAACCATAAACAGCGCTTTTAATCCATGATTCTCCTTCCTCTCTCTTTGCCCAACCCATCTACCGCACCCATCTCTTAATACCCATCCCTACCTAACAAGGCGCCTCCCCACACCACGGAATCTCAAAGCACGCATTATCATAAACCTTTCCTCCAAAAGTCTCAGTATGCGCCCTCACAAGCCCGACAACCGGCTCAGGGACAAACGCCGAGAATCTGCACAAGAACAATCCAAGTCAGCTCGCAGCCCACAACTTCCAAAAAAAAAACAAAAGCAAGACAGGAAGACAGAAAATAACAAAGAAGACAAATTTAAAACGTACCCAAAGTCTCCCCAATCATAAACCACTTTACTCCCACTCCCCTTCACAGCCTTTACCAACAATTCGCGTTGCGCAGGTGAACATGTTTTTCCGAAGGAGACTATGATGTCTTTGAGCGGAATGCCAGTGCATGTTTCGCCTGGTGAGGCGAGCTTGCAGGCGTCGGAGTCAGAGGTCGCTTGGAAGAGGGAGGAGAGTTGTTTGGAGTAGGTGGTGATGCGAGGGGTGAGATGAGCGGCGGAGTTGCGGGAGGGAATGGCGAGAGCCAGAGGGAGAGCAAGGAGGAAGATGAGGGCGTGCATGGTTTGCTGTGCGAGGCTGATTGAGATACGCGATTTGTGCAGGTGTCGACTTAGTTTGGACGCTAGATAGAAAGATAGATGCGGGCAAAGAAGTGATGGCTGAAGTGACGTAGAGGAAAGTAGATCAATACGAAAAGCCTAGGTAAAGAAGTCCTTTATATATTCTCCTCCCTATCCCCCTCCATCTATCTATTATTCCATATCTTTCTCTAACCCTTCCACCCACACCTCACAATCTATCATACAACCTTGGAATATACCACCTATTTTTTCTCTTCTCTTTTCATCCCATCACTCCCTCCAATCCTGCAACGCAACTTGAACCCCTCCAATCCAACAAACCCACACCCTCCAACATCCCACGCAGAACCGCCAATCCTTACCCAAACTTCTACCACACTCCCCCTCCTTCAGTCATTTGCTTCTTGTTCAATTGGCCCTCTCGAGCCATTCAATCAGGAAGAACGGGTCATCGTACTCCAGTGTATATAACTTATAAGAAACTTCCAATTAATCCGAATTACCTCCAAGACGCCACATTACCCCGATCCCCAGTACCCCAGAGTCTGGGCACTGTCGTGTAACAGTAAAGAATCACGCAATTGGAGGAGCGATGCACGGCGTACCTGGGCACTTCCTCCTTGCGTCCTTCTAGAAGCCTAAATCGGATATCTTAAGCCGCAAGGGTGTATAAAGGCTTCAGAACCCGAATATTCACACAGTATACGCAATTATCACAGAACCGAAACACTGGGTAACTTGGTATAGTCCTTCACGCCACATGTCAAAAACTATATCCGTTCGAACTTTTCTAGACATGTCACAACATATCGCACGGCGCACATGTTCGCGGTATGGTAAAAATAGCATCTATCCAGTACTAGAACACATATATGCCCGGCGCGTAAATTGACAGTCATGTGTATCCATCTCAGAGGCCAGATATCCATTTCTTGATCTTCTCTCCCTCCCCACCCGTTGCGAAATTGCTACAACAAACATCATTCCAATCCAAGCACATTTGAGACATCCAACCGTGGGAGTCTCTGATCGAGCAAATACTGTCAACTACCTTGCAGTATCTCCTTTGAACGGTTTCCAAACATAGGGTCTGATTGGTAAAACTCCAACGGTAGCTCGTGGGACCGCTACCTTACAATTTGCTTCTGGGATACTTGTAAATCATTCCACGCACCTACAAGTTAATTTGCAGACTGTCAGGCTCACGAATACCCCATCCAGGATTATGAGACCGCAACCTCTCCCACCTCCACTTATGAGCCCATTCCAAACACCCCATCGAACAAAATCCACTTCCACCCGCACCTCCACAAGTTCAAGCCCATAATCCATATTCGAGCATTTACTCCCTACCCCCCGAAGCACCAGCCTCGATGCTTAGATAGATCTCAAGCCCAATTATTCGCTGACCAGCCAAACCACTCAAACATATCGCCTCTCCAACAACTCCCCTCCTCCTCATTCCACCTCATCTCCTCGCCCCCTCAACGCACAAAATCTCTCTCCAAAAATCCCCCCACCCCCCCCCCCCCCCCCCCAAAAAAAAAAAAGAAACTCCTATCAAACAACCAACCCAACACGCCAAATAACCCAAGCGTCTCTAATAGCATCTAGAAACAGAAATCATGCCTTCAACATACTCTCCTTCCCCACAACACACCAAACCCATCCTCGGACCCGCCGTTCCACTACCCAGAACCACGATCACCGCACCGTCGCACATTCCCTCCACCTACCGATCCAATCCGCACCCCAGCACCTCCGACAACCCATCGCGATGTCGCCGCACCATTCTTTCCGCATCGCTTGCAAGCAGAGTCAGAGACATTCAAGACACGCCCCTGGCACCATTCCTCCTCTCGCGCTGCGCCTTTGTCGCGGATTTCTGTTTGGCCTAGGGAGGAGCGGTGTTGGGCTGGATAGGTCGATGGAAGTTTGCACCGAGTGAGAAAAATATAGTGTTAGGCTGAATGTATGCGGTACCACGATAGAGGCCGTGGCAATCGTGTGCACCGTTACCGTGTTGTGCGATCCATACGTCAACATGAGAGCCATCTATCAGATACGGAAACCATCACGAGCAAAAGTCCACATCAAAGTATGCACATCAAGCAGATAAGCAGACAAGCAAGAAGTAGAACGTGAGAGAAACGAGCGAAGAAATGCATAGTGCTCGGATATTTCCTTTTTCCCGTCTCTGGGATTTGAATGACTTGTATATTGCGGATGTGCATCTGTTTCTGACTCTTTACGGCAGCGCGTTCTGGATCTTGACAACCCACGCTCCACGCTCGATGGTATTGATCAGGATGTACCCACTTGGGAATCCCGCATACGAGCTCCAAGTCCCCACGTACTCAATCGCACCACCGCCAGGCTTGTCGTCATCTAGAAAAGATCAGAAGTCAGCATCAATCCACCTACGCCCAAAAAATCATCACAGAGGAAGTCAAAACATACCTTCAGGATAGATGTCAAACCACGCCACCTCCCTCACTCCCCTCCCTGTCGGATCCTTCGGAATACTACTAACATCCACGACACTCAATCCGGCTCCGTAGTTACTCTGATAGCTATAATTGCCATACACATACTGATTATGATCCACGCTAACACGGGGCGCCTTGTAATAACCTGTCTGCTTCGGTTTCTGTAGGTCGCGAATGTCCCAAATGAACGTCACAGGGTATCCATCGGCGGCAGGACCGCGCTTCTCGCGCTCGTCGAGCTCGTCGTCTAGGATCAGGAACTCTTGCCATTCGGTGTCGAGGACCCAGCCTTGGTGCGTGTAGGTTGCGCCCTCGTAGGAGGTGACGGAGATGATTTCGGGCCATTTTTTGTCGGAGACGTCGTCTGAGGTTGTTAGGGGGAATGGGATCGGGAGGGGTAGAGGAACGTACAGATTGTGAGGGAGTCTTCGTTATAGCCATAGCAGATTTCTTTACCTTGGTACCGGGCATCGGGACCTTTGTAGGTGAGACATTGGGCATCGTGGACATAGCCATCAGCAGAGGCGCAGCCAGGAGAGGTGGGTTTGCTGGGGTCAGAGAGATCAACGAAGATGAGTCCACTGCGGCAGGTGGAGTTACGGGGGCGGGCACCGACGACGTAGGCAAAACCGGACGCTTCGTTGGTGAGGATGTTGTGGGCGCGGCCGTCAGGCAGGGAGCCGAAGAAACCAGTCAGGTCGTTCTTAGGATGGAATGTGACTGGGCCCTTCTTGTAGTCGATGGAGAGCAGCTATGCCATTTTTGTGAGTATTTCAAACGGTGTACAGGAGAGGGATAGAGAGTCTGTGTACCTTCCTCAGGTCAAAGATCTGAACATGATGCTTGACAGTCTCGCTAGCAACCACAATGTAGTGTTTGTATGTGCGAATCTCTCTCCAGCGGTTGACGTCAGCACCCTCAGTCTGTGGGAGACGACCAAGGTACCGAAGCTTTCCGCCATTGATGATCTTTGAAGTAGTCAATACGGAAACCAAACATCAGTATAACAAGGAGTAAATACCTCAGCAAAAGCAGCACCATCTGCCTGCGCAATAATAGCAAATTCTCTCCCAGAATCCGAGACCCATCCCCAAGAGGAGGATCCCAAACCTGCCGAACTGCCAAGATCTGTATGAGATAGGAAGTGATGGAGATTAATCTATCTCTGCCGTCAGCCAAGCCGCAGATACCGCACAGCGACAACTTACATTGTTGCACCTGTAGAAGTTGTTGGGCTCGTCTCTGAAAGGAACCGCCTTGCCGTCCTTGCATTGCGCAAAGTGAAGCTCAGGATAAGTGGGCCCGGCTGCTGAGTTCATGAGGCTGACCTCCTCCTGCGACGACCAGAAGGACAACTTAGATTCCATAATCTGATCATGGATGAAGCCCGAATCATACAATTTGGCGCGCTCCGGGTCCTTTGGAATCTCCTTGCTGAGAACCGTGGCCACGAGGCCGGCAAGAGCTGCTGAGTACTTCATGGTCGCGAGACTGGAGGATCAGATCGCTGCAGAAGGCACGAGCACGAGCAGGTAGAGAATAGGAATGCAGCGACAGGCCTGCCCTTTTTAAATGAGAGTCCGAGGACATGGCGAGAAAACACCGCATATATTGAGGTCTTGGCGATGATCGGCTGTGATAGGCATCCAAGGTGTTGCTGCGGTTCGTGAGACTGCATTCTGTATGACTTAATATGGCAGGTGAGATGAACTCTGGGTAGCTGACATTGAGTTGCTGCAGAATGCTCCAGGATAGCCCCTCGCGAAGGAGTCTCCCACCGACCGACTACCTGGGCGGAGCGGGCCAAGCCTCTACTTGTACGGCTCTGATAACTTGGCGGAGCGAGGGGTAGTCGACTACTGGAAACAAGGGACCGGTCGGAAAAGTTATTGATTCGTTCTTGTGGTGGATTTTGCGGCAGGGCTGATCGAGGGCGAGCTCGCGGCAGCATACAAAAATCGCCAAACGAGAAGGTGGAACGCGGGTTACACAACGGCCAACATTGGCATTGATTGCAATGGCGACTTTGGCTGCGGGTCTTTGGTGCTGGCGATACGAGACAAGGTAGGCTTGTTGAGGAAGGTGACCAGCGAAGATGCCTGTTCGTTTTATATTGCGGGGCACGAAGCCAAGAGGGAGGCATGTTGTTGATAGTCTTTGAGCTGCCTCGATCTGATCTTGTTGACATTTCGAGGGGTTCACGACAGTGGCGAGGCGTGTTCTAGGGGCTGGAAAAAGCCCATGTGTGACGTGAGATGGGAGAATTGCGATCGTCAGGCCGAGGTTGAAAGGATCCATCTTGCTCGACCAGACGAAAGGAGCGTGCGTTGAAAGGAAATTGAGATAAATTGCTGATTGCGCATCGCTCCGGTGCTGGAAAAACGGCAATAATACATAGCGAAGCCTAGAGATCTAATTAGCGGTAGCTCCTCGAAATTCAATAGCTGACAAAACAGACCTGCTCAAGGAGGAGATTCTAGCGATAGCTGCATGCATCTCTGTATACGCGCAGCTATAGTCCTGGAACAGGCCCAAAAGAGATTGGCAGTCATCATGAACGAGGAAATGGAGGGAGAGCAAAGCGATGCTACATTCCTAGCCCGAGCGATTGCGACCTCATGACCCTTTAAGGATCGTTCAATCCTCCATCGAAGAAGAAAATATCTGCTCAAAAACACGCGCATACTTGCTCAAAGACCGAGACTGAGAGGTCGTGAGTACGTGAGTGCTTGAGTGCTTTGCTTGTGACACGGCGTCTATCCAAGGCGGTTGATGAATGCGCTGGCTGCGTATTTGGTGATTGTGTGACTGGTGAAGGATCCCATCTGCATACAATTCAGCTGCCCAGAATACCAAAATCGGATCAAATCAAATCAAATCAAATCAAACACAAGCAGCCCATATGCGACGCAGCAACAAACTGTCGTGAAGGGTTCGTCGTTGAAACAACGCTGCCGAAGCACCGTGGCGTTCGCATCTGATCGTTTTGGCTCCCGCACCCGCGATCCATCGCTCCCCCCTGTGGCGTTCACGGAGAATTTAGAATTATTGTAGTGCAGACGCACCACCAAGACTGCAGCAATACGAGTTGTGTAACATCAAAATCGAGAATCTAGAGAGGAGAGAAGGTTGAATGAACATTCTGAAAGATTTGTGGGATAGAAAACTGAAGGGGATGTGACGAAGGATAGAAGGAGCAATGGTGAGTGTATTATGTCAGCGACTCGACTCTGCGATCAAAAGGCGCTTGATAGATCGGGACTAGGCTGATCAATTCACTCTCAATACCTCTATACCTCTGTGCCTCTATGCCTCGGTGCCTCTCTATCATCCCCATTCTTTCCCTCGAAGCACCCCATGCACCTCATGCATCTCCCTACCATCGTCTCGAAGCATGAAAACATACGCTAACCCAAAGATCCTAGTAGTGAAGCGATGAAAGTGTCAAGCAGGATGCGTTCCAACGGCACCAGTATGCATGCCCAGATGGTCACCATATGAAGAAAATACGCCCTATGACATTGGAAATGCACATGAGGATGTGGATTACAGATGTGATTTTCGACGTTGCGGATATTGCAGTGCAGGTACAACTCAATTTAATTCGGGGATATCCTGGTTGTGTCGGAATAGGTAGGTTCCCGCTCGGAATGAAAATCAATGAAATGAGAGCTCAATGACCCTTGGTACTACTTCATGATGGGCTTACATCTTCTTCTACCACTATATTGTGCTCATACCCTTTTTTGACCGCCATATCTTGTGGCCTGTGTATGTTGATGTTTGCAGAAGCATCCATAATCGCCCAGTCGGCATTCCGAATCGTTCCGTACGCTTCCGATCGCGGATGGCCCCACTATGCTCCCTGTCTATGGCAGTCTTGAACATCGCGAGTAACGAGTGCGGGTGTTCTGTCATCGTAAAACAAAATCGACATACTTCCAAAACAAGGTTAACAACCATGTCATGTAAGCCTAACGCATGGAACAACATCGCGTATTGGGGTGTGCACATCTACGCTAAATTTCTCTAATCGCACGTGAATCGGTAGAAACGAAAAAGTCAATATCAAATCAGCTAAAGAAGAGAAGAACAAGCCTTTTGATGTCCAGGACAAGCTCCGGGATAAGCCTCCAAGAGAAAAGTTGATTTCATTCTTGAAGCGACGATGCACTACTCGCTGACGGATGCTGAGATATCTCCTCAGCTGATGCCGACAGATGACAACCGAGATTGGAAGGGAGAGAAAAGATTCTAACCCGGTGAGGATGGCTAGTATACAATCTTTGAACATGCTGATGAAATGGGTTGAAGATTCGTGCAGCGTCGTAAACATAACGTGTGGTCTTTGGTAGTTGTTGGAGGCGACCGTGTCGATGCAATTCACAACCATGACAGGAAATCGCTGGGTTGCGGCCACCGAAAAAAAAAACCATCGTGTCAATCCAACTGCCCCGTTGCGCACAGGAACAACACGCCTTGGTGTACCCTATGCACTTCCTTCGGCATGAATGAAAAGTGACGAAATAAATATCTCCAGAAACAGTAGCTCTCTCAACCAGGCTGCTGGCTGGCTACATCCCTCTGATATGCACCCGCAAAGTCCAGTTGGCCCAATTGGCCCGTGACTTGATCTATCTCCTGGTTCAAGTCTTCCAAGTTCTGCGCCAGACTCGCTACCTCGTCAAATCGGCGATGTTTGGTGGCATCGGCTACCATTTCCGATACCATGAATTTCTGCTCCTCTAAGATGATGAGGCGCTCGCGGAGCTCCTTCTCCTCCGACTCCATGGCGGATACAGCGCTACTGCTGCTGACTATACTACCAGTCTCCCTGTCGTTGTATTTGATAGTGGCAAGGGCACCACCAGGGCGGCCGTTGGACTTGTTGCCGTGAGGCGCAGCGTGCTTCAAAATCTTCGGAAGCGATCGCAGGGGAAGCATGTGCAGGCTTAGGAAGTTGTATGCCTGTTGGTACACGGCCTTTTGCAAGCGCTTCTGAGTGGGCGACTCGGTGGGCAGATCGCGTATCCTCCGTGCAGCGCTGTCGTACTGTCCAAATGCATCCATCAACCTCTTGCGCACCTTGGTCGCGTCTGACAACTGCTGCGCTGTTGGTGGTTTGTCGGGATCCTGCAAGGCGACGAGCAGCTTCTGGAACCGTGGCAGCAGCAGGCGGATGCCCCTCTCGAACTGGGCCAGATTCTCGTAAGATCGCTGGTCGACGGGCCGCTGGGCGAGTTCGCGCTCAAAGTCACTCTTGCTGAACAGGGTGTGTTTGCAGTCCTTGCACATGCGGACGTCGATTCCGATCTGGCTGGCCTTTTCAGACTTTGTCTTGTTCGCCGCGGCGACGTTGAGGCCTATCTCCGACGAGCAGCCCGTCTTGGGGTCGCCGCACACGACGCGCCCGCACATGCGGCAGTGGTGGCGCCGGAAGGTGTAGTTGGAAAAGTCCTGCTGGCAAAACGGACAGTTGGCCACTTTTGCATCCTCTTCCCAGGTGATGATGGATTGCTCCAGGGCCTTGCGATGCGCCTTTGCGCCTCCCGATAAGGGCCAGAAGCTGCTCGCGGAGGTGGTCTCATCCGGCGGTGGGGGGTTGGCCAGCAATTGTGTCAGTTTGGTCAGGCGCTTCTCCAGCCTGCTCACTTCCATGTGCTCCCTGTCCACCTTTTTCCGTCTGATGTTTGCGAATGTGTCGAAATGGGTGCGTTCAAATCCGTGGTGGTCGTTGTAGCCCTCTCTTGACTTGTAGCACGTTTCGCAGACTCTACACCAAAACCCCCTGACTGGGTCGTGTTTCGCCTGTCTCGATAGTTTCATCTGGTACATAGTGTGATGCTCGCAGAACAGCTTCCCGCAACATCTGCAATTCACGGCCGCCTGGGTTCCACCTCCGAGGGCCAGCTGGGGACCGGCGGTGACGGGACGGTTGCAAGTCGGGTCGGAGCACACATCGCGGTATCCCGGTCTCTGCCAATGCCTCCGTGTGACTTCTTCATCGGGATCTCGGCGTATTGGGGCGGGTTCGGGGGCGGAAATGGAGTTACTGCTGCTGCTGGTGCCGGCGAAGGGGTGGGAGGAGGGGGCAGAGGACGAAGATTGCGGGGGCGGAGTCGGGGAGTCGTTGGACTCAAAGACGTCGAGACCTTTGAGTTTCTGGTTGAGGACGGCGAGAGGCTGGAAGCGCTTGGCCTTGTTCATCTGGGTCTCGAACCAGTTCTTGACCTCGTCCTGCTCTTCTTCGACGAGGTTCTTGTGGGCGTCGTCGAGATGTCTGGAGTTGTACGAGTCAGGGGATATGAACTTAGTAAGAGAGCTTTTTCCTGGAGGTGATAATGGTACCTGTTGAGCTGCAAGAGGGTCACCATCTCGTCATTGCATATTGGACACACCAACTTGCTCGAGGCGCTAGCTGCAGCGGCATTGTCGTTGTTGCTGAGCAGGACTTTACTCCCGATGTCGTCTCTCGTCTCGGCGGTGCTGGCGGGACTGTTTGAAGTCTGGGAACCGAGTGAAAGGGAACTCTCCGAGGGCGACAGTAAGCTGGCATTGCGACGATGTTGCGCTGGCTGTGAGAGCTGCTGCTGCTGCTGCTGTTGCTTAGGCGGCTGGGGAGATAGGTTCTTCCCGCTGCCCAGGACGCGGCCTCCGCCCAAAGACCTGCCCGCAGCGACCATGATTCACGAGAGAGGGAGAGAGTGTTAGGAAATGGAGGAGGAGAGGGGGGGAGAGAGAGAAAGGAGAGAGAAAGGAGGGGTGAGGGTGTCGGTGTTTGAGCAAGTGATGGTGAATGGCGTGGCTGTGGCCGTGTTCTCCATGTCGGAAGTCGAGGCGTCCATGGCCGGAGCTTGGGGGAATCTGATCCTTCGGGGGCGCCTTCTTCTCCGCCCGCAGGGCTGACTTAATCCTCTTCCCTAACTATTCCATACTTCAATGCGTAACCATGCATGCAGCCTGGCCTTGGATCGGATCCAGTACTTCAGTCAAGAATTGATTCTTCTCCTATCTCTTATGCACTTTCCCTATCCATTGCGTATCTTTTCCACATCATCCTACAGAAGTTGAGGCGATTGCGGCGGTGATGTCAGGTCTTGGCAACGGCCGCCTTTCCGCCATGCCTTCGACACTCTGTACATCTCCGCGCAACCCCAAACAACAATTCTTTTTGTGTTTCTTTTCTGCTATCGTTCCCCCTCTATCTTCCGCCTTGTCCTTCTCGCTCACCTCCCCGTTCATTCATTCTTCGTCTCTATCATGACTAAGACTCCGTATCCCGAGATCCAAGGTGGCGGCTCCCTCATCCTGGCATGGCAAGTCCGCAATAAGCACATTCTAGTCGTTGGCGGCGGCGAGGTAACTTTTCCTCCTCTACCCCTGTTCTCTCTCTCTCTGTACTCTCTCCTCTCCCGATGTTCCTCTTCTAACACATCACTCGTCTTATAGGTCGCCGCCGGCCGCATCGTCAACGTCCTCAATGCCGATGCCAAAGTCACCGTCGTCTGCCCTAGCTCCGGCCTCAACGACGAGGTCGCATACCGCGTTGCCCAGAACCAAGTCACGCATGTCGACCGCAAGTTCGAGCCCGCCGACCTTGATGGCATCGACATGGTCTTGACCGCCGTCGACGACCCGGAAGCCTCCTCGCAGATCTACAAGTTGTGCAAGGAGCGTCGCATCGCCGCCAACATCGCCGACGTACCCCCCGAGTGCGATTTCTACTTTGGCAGCGTGCATCGCGACGGCCCGCTGCAGATCATGGTCAGTACCAATGGAAATGGGCCAAAGCTAGCGAATATCGTGAGGAGGCAGATTGCGGATGGTTTGCCAAACAACATCGGTGCTGCCATACAGCGCGTCGGCATGCTGCGGAGAAAACTGAGGAAGATTGCGCCAGGCCCCGACGAAGGGCCCAAGAGGATGCAGTGGATGTCCAAGGTCTGCGAGCAGTGGAGTCTGGATGACTTGTGCGAGATGACCGAGGAGGACATGGAGGAGCTGCTGGGCTACTACAAGCCTAACACTGTGCCCAGTCTGGACGCCGTGCGATTGGGCGAGGCAGATGGTGTATTCGACGGGCCCTTTTTGATTTGATAAGAGCGATACGACTGTAAGAACAATGTTTGGAGTTTGGATGTGAACATTGGAGTGGGAATGCATTGTCCCGGTAATTACACCGCGTCACAGATAGGCAGGTGTTTGGGGAGCATTTCAAGACTTTAGAAGGTAGAAATATGTCTTGCCATTGGAGTAAAGTATGTCATTTCATGTTTTAATTGTATCAGCTATTTGTTCTCATTGACGCGATGTGTACCTCTTATCGTTTAGCATGTCCTTTGTGATGGATTTGTAAAGGCGACAGGCTGGTGTATTGTACTGTGACCTGCTGTGATGAATCCTCCAGCCAATCGGTGATGGGTGGCCCGAGCTCCCTCCTTCCCCAACGTCATCTGATCTTCCACTTCCACTTTCACTTTCACTTTCACTTTCACTTCCGCTTTCACTTCCACCCACCTCGAAATGGATCGGTAACAACTATTACGCGGCGCCGCCATGTCACCGCCAGCTTCTTCATCGCACTCATTAACGACAAGCGTCTGGCCAGACTGACGCCGCACTATCTTTCAAGTACCGCGACTCCAGAATTTCCCACGGTCGCATCACCACCCTCCCACAGGACTTCTTCCAACGACTCAGAAACAAACATCACCAACCCCCACCATGGAAATCGACGTCCCTTCACCACCACCACCTGACCTCACAATCCTCCCATCCTTCTCCAACATCGACTTCAAACACCTCGCCTCCAAAGACGAAGCCTTCTCCACCCTCTACGCCTCGACCTCTGGCCATCTCGACTTCCGCGACCCCCTCACCCTAACTGTCCTCACCAAAGCCCTCCTGCGCACCACCTTCTCCCTATCCCTCATTCTCCCCCCAGACCGTCTCTGCCCCCCCATCCCCAACCGCACATCCTACATCTCCTTTCTCCATGCCCTTCTCGACTCCACATCCCCAACCTACGTCCCGTCTCCATCCCGCCCAATAACCGGCCTCGACATCGGAACCGGCGCCTCCGCCATCTACGCCCTTCTCGCCCTACGCTCACGCCCAAACTGGCACATGTGCATCACAGACACTGATACCCTCTCATTCTCCTACGCCCTGAAAAACCTCACCCAAAACGCACTCCTGCCTCGCACAACCGCGCTCCAAACGCAGCCCTCCGACCCTCTCATTCCGCTCTCCCTATTAAACCATGCCACCCTCGACTTCGTAATGTGCAACCCGCCCTTCTTCTCCACAGAGCCCGAAATGCACATCTCGCTCTCTAGCTCCGAGAAGTCGCATCCCGCAAATTCTATCTGTACCGGCTCCGCGTCGGAAATGATTTGTCCCGGTGGCGATCTCGGATTCGCGACGCGCATATTCAGTGAATCGCTCCTTCTTAGAGAAAAGGTCACGTGGTATACGTGCCTCTTTGGCAAACTAGCGAGTGCGCGCGCAATTGTGGCCATGTTAAGAGACAGTGGTGTATCGAATTGGGCGGCTAGGTGTATCGGACATGGACACGGGCAGACTGGCACGAGGCGGTGGATTGTTGCGTGGAGCTTTGGAGACCTTAGGCCAAGTGATGAGGTGGTAAGGGGTGAGGGGACCCAGGGCGGTTTGGGTGGGTTTCCGACAAGATATAAGATTTCTGTGCCGAGAGATGGAGACAGTGTGGGTGTAGAGAGAGCGAAGCAGGAGGTAGCGACAAAGATCTACGAGAAAATGGACGCCTTGGATATTACGTGGTCATGGGATATGGAGACTTTCGCGGGCATAGGAGAAGCGCGGGGCAATGTGTGGAACCGGCAGTATCGGCGGAGTAGGATGAAAGAGAAGTCGGGAGGCAAAGACGAGACTGGGGATGTAAAAAGGGAAGATGATGGAGCACATGAACTCGTGGCCTTGGCATTCCGCATCACGGTGTCCGTCTCTGAGATCGAAAACGAAAGCGAGATCGAAAACGAGAATGACAATGAGAATGAGCAGGGAGAGGGTACGGAAATCACCATCGAATGGCTCCGCGGCACGGATGTGTCGCTCTGGGAGAGTTTCTGCGGGATGCTGCATCGAGTGTTCCGATAGGCAGTATCAAATCCAACAAGCACGAGGATGAAGGGGTGAAAAAGCAGATTTCTAGCTTCTGACATGAATGATGAGGATGTGAGAGATTGTCGTCATTACACTGTCTCTGGATGAATGGAAAGGATATTAAGAAGGAGAAGTATGTCACAGTCCGATACCACAGCCGCCGATGGTCACAGACAGTGGTTACATATCTTACAATCTGACACTCCTATTCCTCAACATGAATTCGATTATATCTTCCGCACATACACGCATAAAAGTAAGTAAGTTACTCCGAAAATCAATCTCTCATTACCACCGAAAGACACCTTAACTCAGCTCCATGGTATACTACAATGTGACATCGCCGAAGAAAAGAAAACAAGAATCCATCGACAGCTCGACTCAGACCAGCCCACTACATATTCTGCCTACTTTCCTCCATAGATACCATTCACTGATATTTTTTCTTTGCATGGGGCAGCCCCTTGAATAGTGGATCTCTTTCTTCTCTTTGCTTCATCTCTATGTCTCATTCATTCCAGAGTCGTGTCTAAATCGAGCAATCAATCCGTAAGATCTGATTCCCGTGATGACGCTGTCCAGGCGACGTGTCACTGCTTCAAGCGCAAGACACTGACGTGGTAGTCCTACATCTCGTCAACACTGTCTCCCTTCTCTCTTCTCCTACTTCCCACATACCTAAACAATCTTCTCATCCCAGAACAAATCCTTGTTCAACTCGACCGCCCAACCCTTAGCCTGCGGCGGCATATCCTCTCCCTCCGGCTTCATGGCCGCCACAATCCCAGTCGCAGTCTTGATCGTCTCGGTCATCCTAGCTCGTCCACCTCGTCCGCCGCCACGTGCACCTCTCATCATAGCCCCTCTCATAATACCGCCGCGACCACCACGTCCACCATCCATCCCCACCGGTTGATTTCCACCGCCATATCCCGGAACCTCGCCCCTCGCCATGCGATTCGCGCGATGCAGCTGGCCGCCATGCAAGTCGCCCTTCAGCTCTTCCTTCTCGTTCTTGTGCTCGTCAACGTGATGGAACTTGTTCCAGGCGAAGACCTCGCGCTCGCGGCCGGCGGCGGGAGCTTTCTTCGGGATGTGGAGGGCGGTGTTAAGGTTGAGGGCTGTGTCACGGTCTGTCGCCTCGGCGACAACGGCATCGAAGTTGGCGCGGCCAAGGTCGGCGATCGTGGTGTCGTGGTGGGCCATGGTGGTGTGCGTTGGGGTTGCTTGGACTGTATATGTGTGTAAACTTTGCGGAGCGTGATGGTATGCGCGAGGCGTCCGAATAGGAAGAGTGAAATCGAGACCAGCAGGCGGTGAATCTTTAAAAGCAGTTGTAGACGGTGCATGCGGTGAGAGTTTGTTGGATGCTGCTTACGATGGCGGTCCAGAGGCAAAAGACAAAGCATTACAGGCTCTTGGAACTATCTTGGTGTGGTCGGTTTGTTGCTTGTAGGTGTGGGGAGATAGAGAGGCAAACACCTGCTTCGTCCTTTTGGACTCACGTCACCGTCACGACGTCACGTGTAGGCATAAGGTGGAAGCAGCAGACCAACATTGAAAACTGACAATAAACACCTACACCTAAATCAGTCATATCGCCTCTGTTGTTCCTTATAACCTCTGGTAATCTTTTTCCATTCAGCTGCATCCCTGTTCAGTATAAGCCAGAGCAGCACCATTGCTTCAACTGCAGCTCTGTTGCTTCAAACTATTCTGTCATCATCGTCAGTCACATCTCCATCGCCCTTTCGCCCTGCCAACATTTTTTCATCTACTTCAGCCTGACTCTACACCACTACCTCTAGTTGGCTCAACCACTCCTTCGTATTAGGATGCTCAAAAGTCCCGAGTCCCCGATACGTATAGACGTTCAAACCAAGCCAATCATCGAACCCAAAGACCGTGTCGCAACCCTCTTCCACACAACGAACATCCACAAACATGCCCAGTTCCGACAGAGAACACTCCAAATCACATATCAAGTTGCGTCGGAAGGTAAGCATTAAATCGCGGATAACCCTCTCGTCTCCCGAACACATATGCGGGCAGATACGGATATTCAACTCCTTCAGCAGAACCCGTAAATCTGCATCTAGCTTGAAAACATCTAGCCGATCATTATCCATAACATCAACGCTTAAAATTTTCATGCTCGCAATACGAAATGTGCCTGGGGAGCCGGATAGGTACTCGAGACTAAGCACGGTATCACCAGCACACAACCTGCAGGGATCCAACGGGATGCTCAGAGCCAACTGACCAGTTGGATATCTATGTTTCCTAGGAATTTGTGTCTGAAATTTGCGGATCAATTCCAAGAGTTGTTCATAATCGAGTGTTTTGTGTTTGCATATTCGAAGTTGGCGAAATGAACCTATGCATCGGCGGTTATGAACGGGGATGCTGTAAGCCCTCTCCCCGAACAGTTCCTTCGGGTGCACTCGTTCACAGAAGTAGCACGGAAGCATCTTTGAGGTCAGGGTAAGCTGAGGCCACAAGTTTTGGAGAGCTGCCATTTCGTGATAGAGGGTGCGATGCCATCTTCTCATATATTCTTGGCGGTACTTGCGCTGTACAATGAGAATGTCGCTGTAGAGGAAGTATCGAAACCGTCTGCAGGATGCAGCGAGGCAAAGAAGGTCTGTCTTGTCTTCCTCAATATACGACACGATTTGTTCGAATAGCTCTAGGGGCAGTTGGTAGAAGGGGTTGTTGGTCATGTTGACATGGTGGCGGTCTTCTGGCGTTGGATCGGGTAGCTTCTTCGAGGATTTTGGGTTGAAAGACTTCACAAGTCTCTTGAAACAGGAATTCGCCGTCTTTTTCTTGCATATCTGTACCGAAGAATCTGTGGTTTGGGAGTTCTCCATTTTCGAAAGCGCCCGAGGAAGTCACTCACAGTGTTGGTTTTCGTGAAAGTTGGATGAGTGGGAGTTGGATGGAAGAGAGTGTGGGAAGAGTTGAGTGAGGAAATGAAGTATGAAAATTTCTATGATTACATGAACACACAAGGTGGAGACATTGATCTGTTGAGGGTTGAGTCGGTACTGCGTCAGGGTATGGGCTCAAAATCCCATTCGCTACTTTTTTCAGAGGCTAGCCCCCGGGAAGTGCCATGTCACTTACGAGTCTACGATATATCGCATTATCCCTTGTTCTTTTCTCACTTAACATCATACGCAAAGGTGTTCACGCGACTGTTTGGGGTTTTCTATTTTCACGTTGCAACAGTCTACGGGACTAATGCACAACCGCCGCCCTGTTTCCTGAACCTAATTATCGTAACATTCTATTCGTAAAAGAGGAGGAGGACATCTAGTGGAGATTGTTTGAGTTCTTTCTGAGATATGTATGTCAGTTTTGACGATCCTAATATCTTGTATTATTAAATTCGTAATTTTTTGGGTCTTTCATGAATATCCAAGAGAAGGACACCAGACCGGATTTGAAAAAAAGTATTAGGAGATACTAGACCTGTGGAATTATTAGATGGTAGAAGTGAAGAAGATGGGAAATTCTATCATAATGGCCTGTGGGATACTGAAATTCTAGATATCGGACGTGAGTGGTGTTCCCACTAGACTGGCTGATACGGAAGGTCACGTGACAATTAATCTTCCCATAGCAGACTGAGACATGAGTTTCTCGAACTGATGCAAGCGTTTCCTTCGACAGTTTTGTAAGTCTAGTAAGGATGAGAGGCGATTTTGGTGGTATGTCATGATCGTCTATGGTGTGTGTGGAGGTGATAGCGGTACTTGCCACGTGAAATGTTCCGTGGAGTATGCACACATGGATTTTCGTCACACCAGCTCACATACACAGGATGCAAAAGATCATGATTTCTATTTCATTTTAAGAAGATAATTCGAGGTGGAAGAGTGATGCTTGATGTTGGTCGAGGAAGATCAAGTTAGTAGAGATAGATGGTTAGTCATCATTGAAAACGACCAATGCCAAGTTGGGATTAGCCCGCCCTTGCACCTACTTCCACTTACAATTCATCCACTTCCACGTCAAACGGAATTCATAATCATCAATCGATTCACAAGTCGACTCACCGCCCCTTGTTGCCCAATATGAGTCGATTCTACTCAGCGTTCAGCTTCGTTGCCCATCCTCGTGAGGAATGAGATGCTGAAGAGGACTAAGAGGTGTTGCCTGCCGCCATGACGATCCCTCCAATCCCGTCCGGGGCTTGCTGGAAAAGTTAGTGACCACAGAATCAACACGCCACAAATCCATCCTCGCGCAGACCTAGAACAGCCTCCAGACTGGCCGATCCAATATGTGGAGCGAAAATGATCCACAACTCGATCCTGTCAAGTCTGACCCTCCTGCCCTCTTGAAGATGGTGTGAAGGCAGATGACTAAGTGGGGTCCGAAACTCTTTGGCTCTAGGCTGTAGAGATGGGACGGATGATTCCATATCGATGCCACCGAAGAGACACCTGTGTGCCCAATCGTTTTCAAGGACTCCAAGGGGCAACACACGCACGGCTCTCTATTGTATCCCCGTGTCAGTCTGCATCTACCGATCGGATCATCATCCAACTCTTCGCGTGGTACCGCAGTACCCCGCGTGCCCGCGTCGCTGAAGTACAATACTATGGGAATGGGAAGCTGATAGTCGTCCACCATACCCCGGTTGACCCGGCACCCACTCCGGGGGTCGAGTATTTTCAGCTCGACGCCACAACCCGCGTTCAGCTGGTGCTCCGACAAGGCTACTGCCGGTGCATCTCCTGCTTATATTATACGGCAAGGCTGCGTTTACAGATGGCTAATCGATGCCGGTGAGCGAACCACGCGCGTCTTCTCCAACAACAGCATTTTCCATTTCCATCGCATCGACAGATGCCCCAATATCGAGCTGCCCTCTGCCCAGTTTGAGAAGGCGAAAGACCTCGCTGGGTGACAGCCGTACTTTAAGTCTTGCTCGCCGTCTTCGTTTTTCATTTTGACTGGTTCATGCTCGCAACTCCGAGTTCCAATCTCGTTCGTTTTGTACCTCCTCTGCTCTCTTTGACATCATCCATCCTGACTTCCCTTCAACACCCACGAGCCTCTGCAGTTCTCGAGAAGAGAGCGACGAGTGCCAAACATGGGTTCAGGCGAGAAACCGGCGTCTGAAAGTGACCTTGGCTCGCTCTGGAAGAGAGCCATCATTGACTACAAGAGCAAGACTGGCTATGATTTGTCGCACATGAAAGCTGCATCCATGGACGGAATCATGCAGTCGGCACAAGACAATCTCAAAACGTTCCAGGGCAAACTTCACGACAAGAGCAAGATTGACAAAGTCCGAACAGCTTTTGGAAACAATTTGGGTGGCATGCAGAAATGCATGAACTGTATCCAGGCCGTAGGGGCGGCGGCGGGAGCCTTCCCTCCCGCCATGCCAGTCGGGCTTGTTTTCGCTGCGTGCGGTCGCGTTCTGGAGGTATGTTTGATCGTGCCCCATGTCCGCAGAATTCTGACAGTGGCATAGGCATTCGCGGGCGTCAGGGCAGATCACGACAAGGTGGTTGCATTCTTTAATCAAAGTACCCGCTTCTTCGAAAGGCTCTCCATTATCGAAGGCAAGGTTCGGAAAGAAGGCCCACTAGCACTCGCCATCATGAGAGTGTTTTCAGCGCAGCTTTCGATATGCGCTATCGCCGAAGTCAGGATGAAGGAAAAGAATGCCCGCATCAGTATGAGCTGTCCCATTTTCTAAATGCAAATTGGTCACTAACGTACGAAATAGAGGCTTTTATGAGTGCGCTATGGACTGTGGAAGATCCCGACCTCGCTGCTTCATATGGCGTGATGCAGGTGTCCATCGAGGAACTTGCCCAGACTGTTGGATACGAGACGTATTCTTCCATCAAAGACACACAAACTGCCACCAGTGAAGTGAGTGCCAAGGCGGATGAGATCGATGAAGCTATCAGACAGTTTCGACTACAGCAAACCAAGGATGTTCGACTGCTCTATGACAGCAATCTTGACTTGAAAGCCGAAATTGGTCTGATGCGCTCGGAGAACAGGGCCGGAGTCTCCATGATTGTCGACAGCCAAGTAACCCTACACAATGACATGAAAGACTTCATATTGAAATCTCTCAGCTCAGAACGGGAAAAAACAAATACAAAAGAGAAAAATAAGCTGGGAGCCAAGGGTGTTGGGAAAGGGGACGCAGGTGATAAAAAATTCACCGCACTCCGAAGTATCAAATCTTATTTCGACGATCACGCAGAACTTGTCAGAATGTGGAAGACCGCACACAAAGAGAACACTGCTCAGATCCAGGAGATGAAAGATTCATTTGTCGACAGAACTGGTGAATGGCTGGGAAGTGACCCTATATTCCAGCAGTGGATTGACGGGAAGAATCCGCTGCTCTGGATCAGGGGACCAGAGGGCATCGGGAAGTCGTTCCTATCTCATGCTAGTCTGCAAATTCTTCGTTCGCGAGAGGAAAGTCATGCATCATATGCCTACTTTTGCTTCAAAGAAGATTTCGCCTGTCTCCAATCAGCGCAGTGCGCCATTGCTTGTGCCGCCATCCAGGTCGCCGAGACAAACACCAGATACGCCGAGCAGATTGCGGCGAAACTCAAGGAGGACGAGAACAACAGATATGAGATTTCGACTTGGCGCCGCTTCTTCCTCGCACCATTTGGATCTGGCAACCCTACTGACAGCCATGAGAAGTTATATCTGGTCCTCGATGGCTTGGACGAGTCCAGCGACCAGCAAATAGAGGTCGTCCGCGAGTTTCTTGAAGAACTGAAAAATGAGAAATCTAGAGTGCATGTCCTGCTAACTAGTCGGTCGGACAAAAGCGTTGGTTTAGAGAAATTAGATCCTCTCATCATCGAAGCCTCGAAGGCAAGGATGCTGCCAGATATCAAGATTCTGATTTGGAGTCGGCTGCAGACACTGGCAAGGCTGAGGAAATTCAGTCATGCCGCAAAAAAGATCATTCGCAGAAAGGTGGCTCAGCAAGCTGATGGTAAGTGTGCACCGGCTTTCTCTAATTGCTTGTTAATTTGAAAAGGGATGTTGTACGTGGAGCACACTCTTCGACGACTCTCGTATATCGGGCGAGAGGGTGCAGTAGTCAAGGCCTTGGGAAAACTTCCTGATAACCTTCACGGCTTGTATAAACTCATGCTTGACGATTGTCGTCGCAATCGAACTCCAGATCAATATGAGGCTCTCAAGAAGCTGTTTGCGTGGCTTGCCTTTTCGAAACGTCCATTGAGTCTTTCGGAAGCATCGGAGTTGATCAAAGTTACGATCAAAGATGACGATGAGTTCGACATTGAAGATGAAATAGTGGGACGATCAGCCAGGTAAGGAAGTGAGATTGCATTTTGTTAAGAAATCAGCTCTAATTGCGTTGCAGGATTCTTGAACTGGCGCGATCCACCGCGCTTGACGAGGATGCCAAAGATGACATCAATGAGGACAAGGACGAGCAAGATGACGACTACTTGGTGCAACTCGACAACTATCAGAAACAGCCACTCACATTCCAGGAGCGTTCGCTGCGCCAATACTTTAGAGCTGTTAGTGTCGAGGCTCATGGTGCGGAAGAGCTTCGAACACCTGCATCCGTTGCTCAGCGATACATCCTTACCATGTGTGTTGATGTCCTTATGAAATCTGCAGCCGCCAGCAGAAAAGATGAGCCATCGAAACTGGGGGATTATGTGGTGAAATTCTGGCACGACCATTTCAATGAGCTCGACCCGGAGACGCTTCCCGATGAGGAGATCAGTGAGGTGCTTCCAGCGCTCTATAAACTAGTGACTAACCAGAAAAATGTGGCAAAGCAATTCGAGCTCTTTGCCACCGTTCCCGCCTGGGTTTACCCAGTCGAGGAAGAAGCAGATGCAAGCCCTTGGTACGTACGTCTAGAGGCCTGGGCGAAGAAGAGCGAATCGCTACCTGCGGATGCTCTCAATCCCGAAGTGAAGGAATGGTTGGCAGGCATTACCGCAAATCCCAAATCAGTTCTGGGCTCGCTTGCCCGCGGCCACGTCTCCAATTGGTTGTCGCAGTACCATGCTCAAGAGTTGCTTGATGGATACACTTATGCGGAGGCCACGTTGAAGATTGTAAGTAGCCCCCTCAGTAACCGATAACTTTTCCGAACTAATTCATATCAAGATGGGTCTTTTTGAATCAACCGATGACAAGATCAAGGACTGTCTCTCCGTGGCAGATGCATTTGGAGAGCACAAGGAAACAGGATTGTCATGTAGGGCCATAGGGACGAGGATCATGGACATCTCCTATGAAGCTGCAGATGATGATTCGCGGAAACAACTCCAGACTGGTGGAATTCCTTATCTCACCAAGGCTATTGAATTAGCCGGAGACGACAACCTACTGAAGGCATTGGTCTATCGTACCTTTACACGACTATACCAGCAACAGAAAGAATACCAGACATCGATCGAATTTGCTGATAAGTCAATTGCTTGCTTCGAGCAATCAGCCTCCGAACAGGATCCAAAGGTGAAAAATGACTGGAAACTGAACTATTGGGTGTACTACATGTATATCTACAAGGCGGAGTGTTATCTCGATGGGGACAACAAAGAGGACGCGTTAAGGATGTATAAGGAGGCTAGAAGAACGACGGGGGATGACGATATCTTGGAAGGCGCTGAGTTGGAATCACTCACCAGAACTCTCGATGAGACTACAGACCCTGATGGAACTCGCTTGATGGCTGAACTCAAAGATTGGACCGAGAAGGAACGACACCTGTGGTTCAACTGGTCATTCGAATGGTGGACCGAAGAGACGTCTCTTGCAAGGATGTTCCGCGCCGCGCACTTGACGGGAGAGACAGCAATTCTTTTAGACTGGTTTGCAGTTTATGAGCGGACTCTTCCGCCACGTTCACTGTTGGTCTTCAACATCAAAGCGGCAACGGCAGATTTCTACCACAAAAAGCTCAAGGATTTGGAGAAAGCCAAACAGTTCATGCGCGCTGCGCTCACCATTCAGCCTCAACTCGACACCGATTACGATTATGTCTTCCATCACAGGATATCGTATGTGCGGCTGAATTTGGCGGGTCTAGTCTTCGAAGAGTTCCGTACATCGCTCAACCCCACCCTCAAGGAAACATGCTTGGATAGCATGAAGGCATTGCTTCCAGGACGCGCTGATCAAGATTTGCGCGAGTCGCACATCGATATGCTCATTGCCAACATGTTGCGTATTATCGGTCCCGCTCGCGAATATCAGAAATGTATGGATCAAATTTTTAAGGCCTGTATCGATGGTCTCGAAGACGGAGTTTCATGGAACGATGGTGATTCTCTTCGTCTGCTGGCTAAGGTTCTTAGTTCGCTGGACGGCCTCGAGAAAGACGCGCGTATTGCAATTTCTGCGCAGTTCTCTGTGCTCGATCGCACAATTTTCGATAGTGAGAAGAAATCGCAGGCGGGATCGGAGAACGGAGAGACTGAAGAACCCGCGCAGAATGGCGACAGCGGGGAAACCGAATCCCCTGCGCAGGATGGGGAGAATGCGGAAGCAAAGGCGAATGGAGAGGTGACGGAAGGTCAAGATGTGCCAGCCACAACTGAGGGAGGAACGCCTGTGGATTTGGCAAACGGCACACATGCTTTTACGGAGCCGACTAAAGAGACCGAGAAACCGAAAACTGACTCACCTCAGCTCGAAGATTTCTCAGATGTTTCCTCAAAGACCACCGAAGCTCCCAATGGCACTGCGGGCGACGACTCAATCGCAACGCCCGACGCCACTACTGAGCAATCCCAACCAGCTCCCGAAACAGCTCCCGAAACGGACGCTGATGGCACCACTGAGGCAACCGCTCCCGACTCCAATGACCCCATCGCCGACAAAGACAAAGAAGACATCTGCGACTACAGCATCGGCTGCGACGGTGCCTGCGGCACCAGCATCTCCTCCTGGACACAACCCATATATCTTTGTCTGATCTGCCCGAACGTCGATCTCTGCGAAGACTGCCACACGAAGCGGCGCGTTCCCGGCTCCGATCTCCCATATTGTGCGGAGAACCACCATTATGTTAAGGGGCCTATTAAGGGGTGGAGGGGGGTTAAGGATGGAGTTATTCGGATTGGCGAGGAGGAGATCAAGGTTAAAGAGTGGATTAGGGGGCTAAAGGAGGAAAGGTGGCAGAAGGCGTGGGAGAAGTATTGGGGGAGGCAGGGGGGGTTGAAGGATATTGGGGACGATTAAGGGGTGGAGGAGGGATTGAAGGCTGTTCAGTTAGCGTATGAATTATGATAGAAACGATTCTTGATTTTTACTTGATGGAGTTGATCGAATGATAGATTGATGAAATGTGAAAATTGGTGCACTTGGTTTCTGTATCCCACAATCTGTTCCCAGAAAGAGAATCAGAGATGGGTTGGCTGATTCCATACTGATGTCAACACCTACACCCGCCAACGCTAACCCTTCCTGTTAGCGCGATCAAACGCTCTTTGTTGATTGGCTATCTATTTATGTCGACTGATCTACCTCCCTATGTTACTGGTGTTGGTCTAGTGTGAGGCTGGTTTTTGTTGGGATACACTGGGAATTGGTGCTTTGCTGAGTGTGTATGAGACTTTCATAGGGGTTTGATTTCTGTTTGGAAGAATGGGGCGTGAGGGGAATGGGGTGCGGGATGGAAATGCCGGTGAGAGGTAGGAGAAGAAATTCGGGAATACGTAGGTATGATGATTAAGTATCCTAGGGGAGTGGATGGGCATTGTCGTACTTGATACTAGCGGGAGCAGAGCACGATAGAGACTGGCGTGGATACGAGAAAGACTATGTGCAGTTTTTGCTGAGATTGATAGCGTATGCACACAAACCTGTCACACAAAATGAACCCATCGCTGGCAGTAAAAAAACCCCGACTCATCTCCACCACCCTCCCAATCAGCGATGATGCCACTCCCTCCCTCCCATTCCGGCTTCCTCGGTGCCACGTATCTTGACTTTTTCTTTTTCATCCGATCATCCACGGCCCTCTCAGCCGGGACCAATCAGCATTCTGCATTCCCCAACACCAACCCAAGCCATCCAACCATATCCACCAACGTATTCCGAAATCATCGACGCAAATGCAAAACAACTTTGTCCATGCACATGTGTAAAATCCCATGGCCCTGGCATCGCATTGTCAGGACTTCGTCATGTCATATATATCCTTGGCACATGCGTCCCAATCAATTCACCGACATAGCCGCAGGATCCCGCGGATCGCCCGCGCATTGGGTATATTGATCGGAGCAGGGAGTGAGTGGACGTGAAAATTCCATGACGCGACCGCTCTTGCGGGCAAGAAGTCCAAGGCGAGAAGTGCTGAGCTGAGACTGTGCCTCCAGTGTGCCGGTCACATGTGAGGCATGTCAAGAGGCGCAAAGCGCAAAATTGTTTTCTGATAATTACGCCACACGGAAACCCTGCCGCCAACGTAGTAATTACGTGAAATTCTCATCATCGCAAACAAGGGCTTTGTGACACATAAAAGGACCGCTTGAACGCCATTAGAATATTGCTTCTTCCATAGATCCTCACTCACATCATCGTGTTGTACTGAACATTTGTTTATCTATCTGCTACCTAGACTAAATAGCGTAGTTTCAACGCCGTTGAAACCCTATTCCTACTTCATTCACTCCTATACACAACCATTCTTCACCAGAAAAACATCAAAATGACAACTTCCCATCGCCACGGCACCGACTACGGCACCCCCGCCGCCGGTCCTTCAAACCGTCTCCATCGTCCCGCCATTATCGCAAACCATGTTCTGCACTGGATATCATCCCTAATTGTAATGAGCATCGCAGCGTACTTCATCGCAAACTATCCCCATAACACACATTTGCGGTACTGGATTAGCATCGTACGTATACCCTCCCCTTCTCTCCTCCAAACAACAACTTCAACTAACTTGCATCCTTACTACCAGGCCGCAATCGATGTAGCGCTCTATCTACCCGCGCTCTTCCTTCCCGCTGTCAAATCCTACAAAGGCTACCTCGCGCCTCTCGCATGGATCTTCTCCTATCTCTGGCTCACGGCTTTTATCTTCGCATCGCAGGACTACAGTGCGGGTGACTGTGTGATGAATTCGCCCTCTTTCGTCAATAAATGCAATCTGAAGTACACACTTCAGGCGTTTTCGTTTTTGGCTTTGTAAGTTTTATCCGTTTTCTTTTGTGGCAGAAGGGGGGATTGGAAGGGACTTGACTAATGTTCTTGATGATATAGTCTCACGAATCTTGTCGGCACCCTGCTTGAGGCCAGGCTTTGGGATGTACAGCGCTTCAAGGGCGCAAGGACCTCTCATGTGGATAAACATGCAGCGGGAACGACGACGAGTGATACAAGGGCAGCTAATGCGGCTGTGCATGTCTAAGATGATCTGTGTCGTTGATACAGGTGTGAGGAAGTTTATACTATGTGTGATCGAGATTGGATAAATGAGTGAGACTCTAATAGTGATGTGGGTGAATAGCTGAGTCAGGATGACTATGGTGGAACTAATATAGAGACGGATTTTCTTTTATTTAATTTCTTTTCTCTACGAATCAGCTAGATATTCGTCACTCTTTCTCGATGTAAGCGTGACAAGACGAAGAGTAGATGACTTTTGTAGTAGTGTTTCCTTGTATTTGTAACGATAATGATTGTTATACTATATTATTCGATTTTCCATATAGATGTGTACAGTGACTGAATCAGAGAAGTTTTGTCGTTTCTCCACATTGTCTACTATTATTTATGCCACGAAAGTCGAAATGACAGCACATCGTCTATGGAGTGATCTCGTCTCCTCCCTGGCGTTGAAAGTATGACGTCAATTTATGAGACAAGGCTCGGGACATGAGGCACACAGTGTGACAGGACAGCTATGCACCCCGACAGATTTTCCAACATAGTGATGTCATCACGTTCAAAAACATGTATTATCATATTTTACAACTCCTAATCTGTGAGTTGTTTCCTCGATCGAGCTCAATTGGACTCCCAGAGGCAAATGAAGTAAGTACCCGTCTTCTATTCCGGTGACTGTGATATAGAATTCATGCGCAAACGGCTTTTTACCAGGGTATAATTTGGATGTGTGCGGTGACGATGGCGATGAATACGATACCTTTGTATCTAGAAGGGCAGAATCAGGCGGATTGGAGGATGCAAGCAATGGCAGTGTTGACATGTTCCTCAGTCTCTTGGTGTGTAAAAATTCTTGTAGATGTCTTACGAGATGTCTGGAAGACTCAAGAACTGTTCGTCTCAAAAGACTTTCATTGTACTGAAAGTTCAATTTTCGTCAGTGCTCGCTCATTATTCAATGAATCCACTTTCACTACACCCTCCCCCTAACCTGTACAATCGGCCCCTCCCTAACTGACAAATACGCATCCCACATCTGATACAATCCCTCTTCTCCCTCCCCTTTCATCTCCCCCGTACTATCTCCCTCCATTTTCCGCATATCCATCCTCCAAACTGTCCTCCCAACACACATTCCCAGCTCTAGAGCCGCAATTCCCCTCCCCACACAGCTCCCGACCCCCTTTCCAAACGGCGTAAACGCATGCTTTAGCGCCCGAAGCTCTTTCTCAGAGCGACCGGGCTCAGTCGCCGAAACGATCCATCGCTCAGGTCGGAAAACAAGCGCATCGTTGTAGGTGGCGGTGCTGCGATAATACGACCAATACGGCACTCCCACTGTCGTTCCCTTGGGATAAAAATGCCCGTCTATAACAATCCCACCAGTGCGCACATCACGCGGTAATTCACTACATCCCGCGGGTCCAAGACGGAACGATTCGTCGATCACGGCCTGGAGATACTTACAACTGGATAACTTCGCCCCGTATTGGATTTCTTCTACGCTGGAGAAGGTATGGCGTAGTTCTTGATACAGTTTCTCGAGCACACGGGGATTGCGCGTGAGATAGAAGAAAATGCTGCCGAGGACTGTGCTGGTGGTGTCGCTGCCGGCTATAACTAGTAGATTTGCGTCTGCGACCAGATGGTCTTCTGACATGGCAAGGGCGCCGGTTTCCGGGTCACGGGCTGTGGAAAGGTAGTGGAATATGTCTTTTCGCCTCTCTGTTTCCGTCTCTTTCTCTGAGGAAGATGAACATATGGGTTTTTCGTCACCGCGCTCGAGTGCTGTGCGCCGCCGTACTGTTTCTTCGACGAAAGCGTAGTATTTCGCGATTCCGCGGGGAGTGATAGCGGCCATGATGCCATTTAGACCGCGCGGTTTGAGCCAGAGAATAGCGGATAGAACGGGGGATTTCGTGATCTAAACATTCATGTCAGTATCCTCCTCTCCAATCAATTTCTCTTTTTAGTAACATCGTGTTCAAGAAATAGCTTAGCACGTACCGGATAGAAAAACAAAACATAACTCTCAATCAACTTCGGTATACTTTTGAACTGATTCTCTTTTCCTTCCATCGTCCCGAATTCCATTCCAAAGCTCAAATCCCCCATAATATCAAACCCCAACGCTTTCGTCCACTCCGTCATGTCTCTCCCTTCACTCCAGCCCTCCTTATCCTTTTCCCCCGCAAGAAGCAACTCGTTCCACCGATCCACATGTTTAGCAATATACGTTCCCGCGCTCTTGGTCGCGCGCTCCGTGAACGCGAGAGCCAGTCTGCGACGCCGCAGAGCGTGCTGGGCGGGGTCGCGCTCGCTGAGCGTGTTGATATCGGTGGTGGTGCGACGCCAGGCTTCGTAGAAGCCGGATTTCATGACATTGGCGCGCGGCGCGAAGATGGTGTCGTTGGCGGACACGGTGTTGAACATTACTGTGTTAGGAGCCGTGCGTATTTTAGGACCTGGGGAGTTTTGATTTCAGTAAGGGGAGAGGAGGTAGGAAGTGCGTGTGGGGCGGGGGGGAGGTGAATATACCGTAGATTTGGAAGAGTTGCTCCATCCAGAGGTGGCGGTCGCGTTTGAGGGCATGGTAGAAGGAGGGAATGGTGGATATGCGGGCAAAAAGGGGGCCGGGGACGTGGGAGAGGGGGTGGAAGTAGAGGGTGTGGATTGTGGAAGTGAGGAGCTGTGGTGGTTAGAATTGGGATAGAAAGAGGGGAGTGGACGTACGTATAAGACGAGTAGAATGGAGCAGAGGGTTGTTAGTTCCATGGTCCGGATTGCGACCTTGTGGGAGTAAAGGTAAGCGAAGGGAATTTGAGGTCGATATGGATAGTGGGAATAGGAAGCTTTGTGTGACTGGTGATGGTGAAATGATGTACATGTATAAGATTTTCTTTCGCATCAGTTCTGACGCCTAAGAGCTCGGATCCACTATCCTTCTCTTTTCTACGAGCTTGCTGATGCCGTATTGCAAAATCATATCTTTGTCAGATCTCTCGTTATCCAAACTTCATGCCCTCGACACTGAACCTACTATCACAAACTACAACAGGCGCGGCTGACTCTTCGAAACGCACTAGAACCGATACCTTTTTCAGCATTGGAAACGCATCGGACCAATCTCCGCACCTCAAATGGATTGGTATGCAGAAGTTTATTTTGGTAGTTTAGTTAGGTCAGCATTGTGACTGGCCTAGTTGTACCTTTTTCCTGATTGGGTAGAATCATGATGATTGCTGACGGACTGGAGAGCAGAGAGTCGTGGTTGCATGACTTGGTGTTTTCTAAAGTTGGGTAGCGGTGCGTGTATTGTAGGCTTGGAATAGACACACTGGGTACAAGGATTATATCTGGGCGATTTGAATGAATAGTGCCAGTGCCGAAGGGATTGTAGATACTGCAGTGGGTGGTAGGTGTCTAGACCACCTTCTCCAAACAGCACGCCGTTATCGTCACCCATTTGTTCTTGCACTTGTTTCGGGCATGTTACCGGTCCCAACATCTACATGCCCTTACCCCAAACACCAAGATTACAAATTAACTTTACATGTTCATAACGCAAAGACTTTCAACTAGATATACCACCCTCTAACCATCCACCTACCTGTATCCTCATCATACAACACCCCTGTCCCTGCCGTCCCTACACTCCCACTCAACTCACCCAATCCCTCTCCCACAACTTTGGTATCTAATAATCTCGGATCAATCGTATTTTCCTCTTTCCCGCTCTCTCCTTCCCTTGCCTTCTCTATAAAAATCTCGGTTTGCGCCAAACACACAGCATTCCCTGTACCTATCCCGAGATCTCTCCACAAGCCCCCAAGAACCTCGTTACCAAAGAATTCATCCGTCCACGCTACCCTGCGCAATTCCACCTCAAGTACTTTCTTGCTATTGATCCCTAGTTGTCGCAGCACAAATTCGAGTCGCTCGATCCACCACTCCCTTCCGCCCCAGGATGTAGAGACGCTAGCTCCCACAACTAACGTCCAGAGCAGCACCTTTTCGTTCCGTATACCGTGAAAGATCTCCCAGATCGGGAACTTGCACGATGGGGAAGTAGATGGACGGTCCAGTGCACCTCTCAGTCTCTCCAGCAGAATAGAGAAAATCTTTGCTTTGAGCGGGATATCGCGTAGACCGGCGAAGAGAAAGATTTGTGCTGCGGCAAGGATTGCTTCGATGATACTGGCGGCATTTGCTTGTGTTCTCCGCTCTTCAAATGTTTCTTCATCTTCGTCCGCGCCGCGAGATCCCCGGTCGAAATCAAGGTATGAGCGCGTATAGTCTGGCACTGACAAGATAGTGTATTCGCACTCGTAGAGCAGGTTGCTGAGAGTCAAACGTGATACTTTCTTGATCCAGGGTGATGAGATGGCGAGTGCGAGACGATGGAGCCGATAAAATATGTTGAAGGCGTCGATTGCGGCAAGAGGCAGTTGCAGCAACGAGGTGGGCGATGTGAAGGCAGCCTCTTCGAGGAGGGGGTCCGGGAGTGGCGGAGTGTCCGGGTCGAGGTGGATTTGGGGAAAGATGGGAGTGGTATGGAAGGCTGCGGCTGTGTGAAAGTCGACCCTTTGGGAGCGGGTTAGTGGGGGCGAATGAAAAACATGGGGGATGGGATAATACCATATTATTCCACGCACGAGGCCATCATTATGGGCGAAGGCGAACAGACCACCCCGAGCATTGACCATACGTTTGAGGGCGGCAATGTGGAGTTGGGCTGCGTCATAAGCACCGAGAAGGTTCTGTATGCGAGAGCAGATGTTAGCACTGTGGCATAGGCTGATTGCGCTGGTGGTGCCAGGAAT
The DNA here is from genome assembly GCA_020744415.1 of Dendryphion nanum. NCBI lineage: Eukaryota > Fungi > Ascomycota > Dothideomycetes > Pleosporales > Torulaceae > Dendryphion > Dendryphion nanum. Next base: position 65,816 of record JAGMWT010000005.1, on the reverse strand, counting down.
TGGTATTGGGTACCTCGAAACTTGCAAGCGTCAAAACAGTCCCCACCAGCTCATCCGATATTGAACTCCCTGGAATTCCAATCTTTGTATTGATCTCCTTGATTGCCTCGTTTTTGTGTCTTAGCTTCTCCACCCTCAAGTCACTCAAGCCTCGCACAAGCATGCCGTACAATGCCCATGTAGCTAGTGTGGCGTGGAGTAGACCTGCATCGTTGGAAACAAAAGTCCACCATGTGTTCCCCGCGTTAATTGCTATCGAGTTTACGCGTGATCCTGACTTGTCTGGGAAATAAAGCATCAGTCAGTTGTGTCCATGTCTGGCATTAAAGGCCAACTGCAGCAGTGGCCGAGGAAGGGATTCTGCGCCACACTTACAGAGTTTGAACAGCATGTCCAGCTGCGGACTTCCCTGAACTGGCAATACATCGAAGGGATCGAATCGATGCGCATTGGGATTGATCTTGAGCAGCAGTCTTGGTTTCTGGTGGGATGTACCTGCGTCTGTAACCCCGCCCTCCGCTATGTTTATCGGCGATCCTCTTCCACTACTTGTCCGGCTCTTGCTAGATGCATCATAAGGATCGGACGTCCCTGACTGTGTCCTGGATATTTTTGGTCGTTTTTCTCGCTTCTCCGCCTCTTCTCTGCTGTTCCGTCTTGCGCTGGTCGTTTTCGCTTTTGACTTCTTTGGCTCCACGTCCTGTCCCGGCTTAGGCAATCGGAACCTCGACTTCAAGTTCTTTTTTGCCTGAACTGTCGATGCAGAACTGTTCTCCGAAGAGTTGTTTGTCGGATCGCTCCATTTGCTTTCGAAGAAATTGCGCATGACTAAGCGACGAATGCGCCCTCGTTCGGGGCCATCTGGTTGATGAGGCTCGTCGGTCGTGACGAAGAATTCGTATTCTCGTTCCATGTTTCCGGAAGATTGCTGGATTGGGGGACTTGTCGATGCCTTTCTTCCTCTTATTGATATATGCTGACTTGCTTTCGAGGGTGCCATCAATGCCGCCTTATCGGCAGCTAGGATGGCACTGGGAGCTGCCGACCCGTCGGGGCTGCTCGATGGTGAATTAGTCATGTTGTTCGGTCTTCTTTTAAACTCCAAGGCGTCCTAAACTAGCTTTTTGGTGCCACCGTGTGCAGCCCTATGCAAATGTCAACGTCGACACATGGACCACATGGAAGCCCCGATGACGATAGAGCGCGGCGAAGGCGAAGAGATGACCACGCCAGAACCTGTGGCGGGCGAGATTATCTAACGGACCTGGAGATTATCATAGCGGGGTTTTGGCAAAAGGAATGTAAATCTAATTGGACGCGGACCGGCAAAGGATTCCTAAAAGCGAGCGTCGTGCTTAAACGAACCCTCGCATCTCTGGCTAACGACTGCGGGGACTGGGGGTTGTCGACCACTAGTACGAGATCTGAGATAGTTTCAAGCCTTTCCGGCCAAAACTGCTGTCGATATGACGAATAAGCCTTTCTCGTCATTGTCGGAGGCGTGTTCCGCAGCGCCAGATGTGTCTCTGAATCTTCTGGCAAATCTGAGTGTCGGGAGTCCCGCCTGCCTGGGATGTGAATGACCCTACTTTAGTACAAACCGTGACACGGGATATCTTTTAAATTGTCGCGCACGCCGTTTGCATCGATGTGAAGCTTCTAATCCGTCCCAAACCCAATCGACTTTTGATGCCAAAGCACGAGATAAAAAAAAGTTGGACTTGCCAACGCCTCGGTGCGACCATGAGGCTGCGACGTAGTACTGACCCGGTTAGCCACTCATGCAGCGGCCGATGGGACGCCTCGCACGCGGCAGCAAAGAATCAATCCCCCAACTCTCCCGATATTCCCGGCAATCTGTTGCCAGGTCTAGCCTGCAAAGAGAGTGTGATAAAAAAAGGATGTGGCTTGAATCAAGATCGAAATGAACAGATTGGACTCCTGAGTAATGGAAAGGACCTGCTGTTGAGGAAAGCAGACGGCTTGCATCAAGCTCCTCATGATATCTAAACCATTTATGGCAGGGATGCTTTGCTGGCGTGAGGGGGCACGTGCAGATTACACGGCTTCCCCACATGGGCAACCCCGGAGCTCCCGTCGCGAGAAGGCTTGTTTTCGTCCGGTTGTCCATGGTCGTATAGGAACGGAGTTGTGGTGTGCTGGATACTCTGTTAGTCATCTTAAGAGGTGACATAATGTCGAAAAGTTTGATAGTCATGGGAGAATTTTTCGAAAGCTTGGGATATCTAATTGCCCGCATCGCGGAGATACGAGTTCATCATATAACGCTACCATCATCCATCCATCGAAAAACCGAGTCGCCGAGAACCGCCCGATACATAGAACCGATCATTTTGCCTTGTCTTCTCTCAAACTGACAATTTGATTCAACACAATGTTGTCTTCGCTTGAGTCCGTGTCCACACAGAAATAAGCTGTGCGCAGCGCCTGGAACCGAATCAGGCTGTCCGAAGAATCGCTAATGTCGAGTGAGTGCTGTTTGATGAGGTCTTTAATTCCACGCTCAATCACCGCATTCTTGAAAATAATCTCTGATTCAGGATTCAGGTCATCAGCATAACCGCCGGTCTTCCAGTCGAGAGTATTCGGCGATTCGGATTTAAAGAGCGAGTTGTACTGGCGTGCTGTAACAGGAACTGCGGTGGCAACGTCGACCCACTGGATATGTGTCTTGGTCTTCTCCGTGGTCCAAGCAGCCTTGGACGCCCTGACCTCTGTGACCTTGCCGCTCTCGTCCTTGGAGAATGTAGTCGCTCGGATAGGGACCGGAAAATTGTAGAGGCCAACGACTTTGTTGGGAGCCAGGCGGCGGTACTCTGGATCATCCACTTCGCGGAAGTCGGCGCGATCGATGTATACCTCTCTTCCAACCCTGACACTGCGCTCTCCGGGTATCGTGCCCTTGGGGTCATACGGCACGGTGATTTCTTGCTCGTCTTCGGTGGCGAAGTCCTCTATTATGACTTTAATCGGATCGAGAACGAGCATCTGACGGGGGACGGTACGCTCCAGATATTTGCGGATGGACGATTCAAGACGGAATGGCTGGATTTCGGTGAGGGCGTCTGTCACACCAAGCTCTTCCACGAACCGAAGAAGCGCTTGAGCGGGGATACCACGGCGTCGAAGGGCAACAAGAGTGTACAGGCGAGGGTCGTCCCAGCCCCGCACTGAGGGAGGGATAATCTTCTCCTCCACTGTGCCATCCACGTTCTTTTTCTCGACCTTTGCGCCTTCAACAAGCATAAGAATTCGTCGTTTCGAAAGGATGGTCCCTCCCACGTTGAGTCGGCCATACCTAGGTATATTAATTAGTGTTGAGTTTTGTCCGGGATACGTTACGTTACTTACTCTCTCTGCATTGGGCCCTTCTTTTCCGACTTGGGCTCTTTGATGTCGAGCTGCTCAAGCAGCCAGTCATACGAGATGCGCGACTGCTGAAATTCGGTTGTGCACAGCGAGTGCGAAATGTTTTCCATGGCGTCACATATGCAGTGCGTAAAATCGTACGTTGGGTATATTCGCCAAGTGTCCCCAGTTCGGTGGTGGTGGTTCTTCTCCACAACTCGGTATGCCGGCAAGTCCCACATCTGGGGGTTGCCCTCATTAGGATCCGTCAAGCTCTGCTTCATGCGCAGATATGCCTCTCCAGGTTTGTATTTTCCGCCACGCATGGCCTCGAATTCCTTTAGCGATTCTTCGATAGGTCGCGTGCGGTGCTCGCAGCCATAGCGGGGCCCGCGATTGTCTGGCCCGCCACGCTGGCGGTTGACTTCTTCCCCTAGTTGGCACAGTCAGTATCCGAAATTTGTTATTTATTTTGCAGGGGCTTTACTTACTCGAACAATGGCATACGTATGCTCCATCCTTCCTGATCAGGTCCACGGCCAGGTCGTACAGCTTGTCAAAATTGTCACTGCTGTAAGTGATCTGGTGGGGCGCAAAGCCTAGCCACTTGATAATGTCGAGGATGCTCGTAAAATACTTCTCCTCCTCTTTCTCTGGATTGGTGTCATCGTAGCGTAGCAAGCAAACGCCTTGGTGATGTTTCGCAAACCCAAAGTTGACGGCGATGGCCTTGCAGTGACCGATGTGAAGGTAGCCATTGGGTTCCGGGGGAAACCGCGTGCGTACCGTCTCGACTGGCTTCTCTTCGTACACACGTCGCAGCCAGCCTTCAGCAAAGACGCTGACGGGGGGCTTGTTGACGGACTCTGCAGTGGCAGCTCCGGCTTTTGATGCTTCTTTCGGCTCCTTAGGTCGCAGTGCGTGTTCGGCCTTCTTGAGCTTGGCGGCTGCCTTTTTTGCTGCTTTTTCGAGAGCCCGTTTCGAAGGACCCTTTTCTTCTTCTCCTTTTTCTGCCGTCACTGGTGCAGATGCAGGTTTTGTAGTAGGTGTTGTTATGGGTGCTGCGGCCGGTACTGCAGCAGGTGGCGCCTCAGAAGCGGTGGCGTCCGCCATGATAGATGATAGACGGGCGAACCTTGGGACAAGGTTGTAATATGAGAAACCAGAGGTGATGGTGAGGCCGAGAGTGAAGTTTGGACAGGTTTTGGGCCAACGTGAAAGAGCAATTGCAGCGTTATTTGAAAGAAAGCTGCGAAAGGTGAAGCTTGTCGCAGCTCGTGTTTGGAGGGGCAGCTACCAGTGACTCAGCATGGCGCACGGGCCATGTAGTGCGGGACCCGACCTTTCCGACATTCATCACCTTCCATCGATTCACCAGTTCATCCCGTTCACCCATCCCAATCTTGTCTCAGCCTCTTATCTGTCTTATCGTATCCATCATGGTTCCTCGGCCTCTTCATCATTAGCTGTTTCATTTTAATCTCATATTGTTTTTCCTCTACTCATTCGTCGAGGTCTTAAGTGCATCACCTTCGTCAACTCTCCTCTTTCAACCCCCTGTGCAAAGGAAACCGCATCTGTGGCCACATTTGGACCTATTATTTGACCCTATATCGCTCCCTATCCGAGCATCAGAACATTTTCACTACGGATGCTGTCCCTCTATCACAGCGATGCACCATATCGATCGGGTAGTATCGGTTATCGTCAGTCATCTTGCCCTTCAACAGGCCAAGGCTCAATGCCACCAACCTTGCACAAGAAAGCCATCACCAACTTTTCTTCTCGCATGACCTTCTTTCTCTCCCTAATTTTCTGCTGTCATACGTGAAGTTTCTTGTCGTCTTCGCCTGGCCTGAATATGTACATGTCATTTTGTCGTACACACCAACGCCAACATCACCATGGCCCTACGCCGCCTACGCCTTGTCTACGCCGCAGCCCCGTCGGCTACTGCGCCCACGTGGAAGTATATGTTTGCGCCGCTCCTCTGCACAATGTACTGTCACAGTAAACCTCTGACGAAACTTCACTTATAGCATGGAAAGCAGGCAATTTGACCTCGTGATTGTTGGTGCTGGTAAGCACAAAGACTACTTTCTCCGGGTAGCGGGAGGCTCATATCTGTCTCAGGATTATCCGGCATCATATCTGCCCAACGCTATCTTGACGTTCATCCGTCTGCAGATATCGCAATTCTGGAAAAAGAACAGGATGTTGGAGGAGTATTCACTAAACGTCGCGGTTTTGGTACGTTTGAGAACTCGAAAACTACTATAGTGGCGTCTACGGACATTACCTAGCTGCCAATTCATCTTTGTCATAACCAAATTGGCTGATTCAGTTCATACAGACAACTTCTGGACCCAATGGACATCTGGTCTCTCTGGATTTTCCGACCATCGCATGAGGCCACCATCAAAGAAAGACTCCCGCAATGATTTCTACAAATCTGCTCATGTAACTGAATATTTGGAGGACTATGTCGAAAGGGAATCGGACGAACGAAGACTACGCGACCGTATCTTCTTCAATCTTCATGTTTACTCTATTGCGAAAGTTTCTATGACCTGGTCGATCAAGTGCGTCGATACCAAGGGTATCAGGTCTATGTTTTCCTCGCCCAAGATTATCATCGCAACTGGTCTCAGCTCGCTGCCTTATATACCAGCATTCATTGGGAAAGACATGTTTGGGGCTCCAATCATCCATTCTTTCGACTTTGGTGCACATTTATCACTACTACGTGCATCACCGTCTACCACCCGCATCACAGTCCTTGGCAGCGGAAAGTCATCAGTAGACATGGTGTACGAATGCGCAAAGTCTGGAAAAAAGGTAGATTGGATAATACGTATTTCCGACAATAAACCATCATGTCTCCGCAGGAGGCAAAGCACCTTCCAGGCTACTTCTAGTGTAGCTCATACTCGATTCGTCTCAGCCGCCAGTCCATCTATCTTCAGCGCTAAAACAGCTCTGACTCAATTTCTGCACCAAAATACGATCGGAAATCGTCTATTACGAAGCAGAAATATCAAGGTCAAAAATAAATTCCGGAAAGAGGCGCGAAAGCATGTCCACAAACGTTGCAAGAGTAGTGGGCCGAGGAATCTGGATTACGATGCACCGTAAGCAATAGTATTTTACAACCACCGTTCCCTTTCATTTACTGATTATCCTCGAAGATTATTTTGGGAACAAAACCATCCCGACTTCCCATTAATCGCAAAGTATGTCACAATTCATTTTGATGATGTCGCCTCACTAGCGCCTGGACATGTACGATTGGCCAGTGGGAAAAACATTCCCTGCGACACTATGCTCTGTGGCACAGGCTGGAAACCCGGCCTTTCGTTCTTTGACAACGAAACGCTGATCCGCCTGGGGCTTCCTCACGATCTGTCCATGTCCCCCCGCCTGAAGCGCGTCAAATGGGCAATACTCGACAGTGAAGCAGAAAGACAGGTGCTCAAGAAACTTCCTCTACTGGCAGAGTCGCCAACCCAACCATCCGACCATGACCGCCCCTTAACACCCTACCGTCTCTATCAAGGCATAGCCCCAATCAGCGATGCCTCCATCCTCTTCATAAGCCACCTCCACGCGGGCAACAAGATATTCTCTGCCGAAGCCCAGGCTATGTGGGCCGTAGCCCTGTTCGACGGCAACATCAAGCTTCCATCAGTGGCAGAGATGGAAAGGAGTGTCGCTCAGTGGGTGGCGTATATCCGAAGACGGTACTCCGGGTCGGCATTGCTAGGAAATAATATCACGATGGACACCGTACCATATGCCGATCGCTTGTTGGATGAGATGGGACTGAAGGATCACAGGAGAGGAAAGGGGTGGCGGCGGTACTGGTTCGAGCCTGTTGGGGAGAAGGATTTGGGACGCGCCTGGAAGGAATATCTGAGCAAGTATGCAGAGAAGAAAGCTTGAGATGTATGGGCATTTTCTTTGGTGTTTTGTTTAGATAATGTTGTGAGTGTGAAGTGAGGGAAGAGTAAGAAAAGTGATCGCGAGAGCGAGTCGACTACATGAACGCAATCATTAACTCTTTGCAGAAATTCCTAATAATTATTTATGAAAGTAAGGATGTCCTCGATTGGATGGTTGCATCAAATAGCTTTCTATGATCAAGTTCTACAGATTGATCGCTGGACACTAACTATGAGGGAGGCTACAGGTTGTTCAATCAAGAGGTCAAAGTGGGGGAGAGGGGGAGTTCGGGATGGTTTCAGATGGAAGGCCGCAGAAGAGGCTAGACCAGGAAAGGCCAAGCGCCCTCGGCCAAACTCTTCCCCGAGGACGGAGCGGCGAGCAACGGAGACGCGCGATGGCAACTTTGGACGTTGGGGAAGAATAATATTTCCCAAGGCTCTCCTCCCCTCCACGTATTCGTCCTTTTCATTCACATCCAATTCCCCTTCCCTCTCTACCGTTCCTCTTCCCTTTCACTCCTTCATTGTTTGGCGGCCCCATCCCATCATGGCGCCGCCACTCGTGGATAACCCGCAGATCAAGGCGGCGAGCCTGCACAACCCACTCCCTCTGCAGCTGCACGCCTACGTATGGCCGTTCCTCATCATCTGGCCCGCCTTCCTCTCCGTCTATCTGTCCCCAACCCGCTACGAGAAGCACATCCAGTCCTATGAATGGACTTTTGTGTGGGTCGGCACCATTACCACCATCCAGACACTCATTTGGCTTACCACCTTCTGGAACGTCAACATCAAGAGCCTATTCACCACCACCTCCGCCCGCGATGTCCGCACTGCACAACTCATCAAGGTCCTCCCCATCGCCAACGCCGGCGCCGCCGAGATCTGCCCACTCAAACGCGATAATGTCGGTGGGAAGCCGAATATTTCGTTCCTCTTCCAGAAGCGCCGCTTCCTTTACCACCCTGAACAGGGCACCTTTGCCCCGCTCTCCTACCCTCTCGACGCCGAGCCCAAACCGCAGCTGAAGGAGTTCCAGCAGACGCAGGGCCTGTTCAAGGCATCTGAAATCGAGCGCATTCAGCAGCACTATGGCGACAACAGCTTCGACATCCCCGTCCCGACCTTCACCGAGCTCTTCAAAGAGCACGCGGTCGCCCCCTTCTTCGTGTTCCAAATCTTCTGTGTCGGATTGTGGATGTTGGACGACTACTGGTACTACTCCTTGTTTACACTCTTCATGTTGGTGGCATTCGAAAGCACTGTGGTGTGGCAGCGACAACGGACACTGAATGAGTTCCGCGGAATGGGCATCAAACCGTACGATTTGCTGGTATACCGCGAAAAGCAGTGGATCGAGATACAGAGCGACAAGTTGCTTCCCGGCGATGTTGTCAGTGTTGGCCGCACAAAAGAGGATTCAGGTGTTGCATGCGACATGGTGCTGATCGAGGGCTCTGCCATTGTGAACGAGGCCATGTTGTCTGGAGAGAGCACACCTGTGCTCAAGGAATCAGTACAGTTGCGACCGGGAGATGCGCGCATCGAGCCCGAGGGTGTGGATAAGCTTGCTTTCCTCTATGGTGGAACCAAGATTCTGCAGGTGTCCCATGGAACTTCGGCCGAAGAAGACGGCAGTGTTGCTACCAAACTTACCTCCGGAATCCCCCACCCCCAGATAAGGGCGCCATCGCGGTTGTCGTCAAGACCGGATTCGAGACAAGCCAGGGTAGCCTTGTCAGGACTATGATCTACTCCACCGAGCGTGTCTCGGCCAACAACGTCGAGGCTCTTTTCTTCATTCTCTTCCTCTGCATCTTCGCCATTGCCGCTTCGTGGTATGTCTGGGTTGAGGGTGTCAAGAAGGACCGGCAGCGTTATAAGCTCATGTTGGACTGCGTTTTGATCGTCACCAGCGTTGTCCCGCCTGAACTCCCAATGGAACTTAGCTTGGCCGTCAACACCAGTCTTGCTGCCCTAAGTAAATACGCCATCTTCTGTACCGAGCCCTTCCGCATTCCCTTTGCTGGACGCGTTGATGTTGCCTGTTTTGACAAGACTGGAACCCTCACCGGCGAGGATCTCGTCGTAGATGGAATCGCTGGACTGACCCTTGGACAATCTGATGTCAAGCCTGGTCCTGACGGAGCTCATACTGAGCTCAGCCCAGTCAATGCTGTTGGAACTGAAACCACCCTTGTACTCGCTACAGCCCACGCCCTGGTGAAGTTGGATGAGGGCGAAATCGTTGGAGAGCCCATGGAAAAAGCGACACTGGAGTCACTTGGCTGGTCCCTTGGTGGTAGCGACACTCTTACCACTAAGAGTGTCTCGGAGAAGTCGTCCGCCGAGCTCGTCCAGATCCGTCGTCGTTTCCAGTTCTCGTCTGCCCTCAAACGCCAAAGCTCAGTCGCTACTGTTCTCGTCCATGACAAGAAGAACAAGCGCAAGGTCAGGAGCACATTTGTTGGTGTAAAGGGCGCGCCCGAAACGATCCGAAAGATGTTGGTCGAAGTCCCACCCAACTACGAGGAGACGTACAAGCATTTCACACGAAACGGTGGCCGTGTCTTGGCCCTTGCGTACAAATTCCTTTCTGAGACCGACGTATGGACTGTCAACCGCATCAACGATCTCAAGCGTGAGGCTGTTGAGTCTGATTTGCACTTCGCTGGTTTCTTGGTCCTTCAATGCCCTCTTAAAGACGATGCCCTCGAGGCCGTCCGCATGCTCAATGAGTCTAGTCACCGTGTTGTGATGATCACTGGAGATAATCCATTGACAGCTGTTCACGTCGCACGACAGGTCGAGATTGTAGACCGCGAATGTCTTATCCTTGATGCACCAGAGAACGATGACTCCGGCGAGAAACTCGTCTGGCGCAGCGTTGATGATAAAGTCAATATTCCAGTCGATCCCACCAAGCCGCTTGATCCGGAAATCTTGAAGACCAAGGATATTTGCGTCACGGGATATGCTCTTGCGAAATTTAATGATCAGCCAGGCTGGTTGCAACTTTTGCGTTACACGTGGGTCTATGCTCGCGTTTCGCCCAAGCAGAAGGAAGAAATCCTGCTTGGCCTCAAGGACTGTGGATATACAACACTCATGTGCGGAGATGGAACGAACGATGTTGGCGCCTTGAAACAAGCTCACATTGGTGTCGCTCTTCTCAACGGTACTCGTGATGATCTCGACAAGATTTCTGAGCACTTCCGCAACACTAAGATGAAGGAGGTTTACGAAAAGCAGGTTCAATTGATGACACGCTTTAACCAACCAGCACCTCCCATTCCTGTCATGATCGCTCATCTGTACCCGCCTGGCCCTACGAACCCACACTACGAGAAAGCAATCGCTCAACAGGCTGAGAGGAAGGGCCTCATAGCTCCTCCAGCCAACGGGACCAATGCGTCCAACGGAACAGTTGCCAAGACCAACCAGACACCGGCCCAGAACGCACAACAGAAAGCTGCTGGTCTGGCCGACTCACTTACTTCCAAGATGCTGGAATCCGAACTTGCCGATCTCGACAGCGAACCGCCGACGATCAAGCTTGGTGATGCTTCTGTTGCCGCGCCTTTCACATCCAAACTCGCCAACGTCATCGCCATCCCCAACATCATTCGTCAAGGACGCTGCACCCTCGTTGCAACGATTCAGATGTACAAGATCCTCGCCTTGAATTGTTTGATCTCGGCATACAGCTTGAGTGTGTTGTACTTGGACGGAATCAAGTTTGGTGACGGGCAGGTCACAATTAGCGGTATGATGATGAGCGTGTGCTTCTTGTCTATCTCCCGCGCCAAGGTATGTTTCGAGTTAACTCAGTCTACCGAAAATACGCTAACATGTGTTATAGTCTGTCGAAGGTCTTTCTAAAGAACGCCCCCAGCACAACATCTTCAACACCTACATCATTGGTTCCGTTCTCGGGCAATTCGCCATCCACATTGCCACATTGATCTACGTCTCGCAATACGTCCAGCGCATTGCACCCATTGAACCCAATGTCGACCTTGAGAAGGAATTTGAACCATCGCTCCTCAACTCCGCAATCTACCTCCTCCAGCTCATCCAACAAATATCCACTTTCGCCATCAACTACCAAGGCCGACCGTTCCGTGAAGGTATCCGCGAAAACCGTGGTATGTACTGGGGCCTCGTCGCTGTCTCCGGTGTCGCCTTCTCTGGTGCCACCGAATTTATCCCAGAGCTCAACTCCAAACTCCGCCTAGTCCCCTTCACTTCCGACTTCAAGATCATGCTCACGACCGTCATGATCATCGACTACGCCGGATGCTGGATCATTGAGCAAGGACTCAAGACCTTCTTCTCCGACTATAAGCCCCGTGATATCGCGGTGCGGAGACCGGATCAGTTGGAGAGGGAGCTGGCGCGGAAGAAGGAGGAGGAGAAAGTGGCGCAGGAGAAGAGGAACGAGCAGTTGGAGAAGGAGTATCAGGAGAAGATGGAGAAAGTGGAGAAATTTATGGGGAGGAAGGTGGAGAGGAAGCGGTAGAGTAGTTCTTCTTCTTCTTTTTCTTGTTGATTCTTGGTGGAGGCATAGATTGGAGGTGGGGTGGAAATGAGGAAATGGGGGATGACATAGGGTAGTTGAATAGAGAGAGAGAGGAGACGAATAGAGAATAGAAGATGCCTAGTTTGTATCTTATAATGTATAAATCTCCCTTCTGGAACGTTTCATCTATGTTGCGATTTGAGTTGTTCTGACTTCTCGAAGTGAACCGTGACTGGCCGTGGGAGACTTGATCTGTGTGGATTGGATGGAGGAGAGTGGGATGCCTGTGTGCATATTTCATTTTTTCTATTACAGTTATTTGGAGGGGTGGAAATGTGAAGAAAAAAATGTTATGACATGGGTTTCTTCTGGTGGGTTATGATGAATGGATTGGGGTGGTGGTGGAGAGGGGAGAAGAGAGGAGGATAGAGGAAGAAAATCACAGAGGATACACCACTGGGACTGTCATGATTCCTGAAATTTTAGAGACATATACTCGATCTCCGAAACGTTTCAGATTTTCTCCAGAAAAGAAGTTATCCCTCAATTTCTTGGACAAAGCGACAAGGCGTGCGCACTTCTCCAGTGGTCAATTGGCCATTTGAAAGAGATTTTCGACGCTTATAAAGTCTTTGAACACCCGTAAACTTCTCCAATCCCTAATTATTGTCGCGACAACAAAAACTGGCTCTTGCAAAGTCTTTCAACTTTGTCTTTCCCCATGCATCCGCTTCTTCTCATTGTTTAAGATTGAAAAGACAGCATCGATACTTCCGCTTCAACGAAAGACACTGCCGCGGTTGTTGTGTAGAAACATTAGCCCTCTTCTCCGCGTATAAGCCATGCAGAATTCGCATCCGCCACCAAGATCATCTTAGAGGATACAAGCGTCACATTTATAGTCAGCGTACAACAGTGGAGGAGTTAATGATAATCGGTTGGTTAATTGTATACGGAGAAGGTTAATCAGTCATCCGCCAGAAGGAGTGTCTTCGCTGCGCAAAAGGTGCTTGCCCGGTACACGAGAGTCGGGATGCTCTGTGCATCGTTGGAAAGAGCCGTATCATAGTAGCAACTGAAGCCATCTTCTTCTTATTATTACTGAGATATGACAACAGCTGATCCTGCAATTTCGCCCTCGATAATGCGACAGTGGCAGAGCCATCTATTGGGATACGACTTTTGATCTGTGCAACGACCATTCTCAGCCTGAGGTAGGTCCTAGGAAAGAAGATTGGGAGGATATTATCAAAGATTGAAACGATAAGGAATTCGACCAAGAAATCTATGGCATAGTGATGGAGCTGATAAGAAACTATAGAAAGCCCACTAGCCCGTTGCTATGCCCGCGGTTCCTTAGAGTGGACCGAAACAACGTCCTGTATCCGGTTGTCGAACTTAGGCCTGCTAGCACATCGAACATATGAATAAGAATCCGAACAGATGTTCCGGGAATTTATCTTTAGACGATATGATTATCCCAATTCCTTTCTCTTGTCTCCTAAAGTCGAACTCGTTTATTTTGTAGACTTTGTGTATGCTCGTCTGGATACCAATGAATTGTACGGTAGAATGATTTGAAAGGATGTGCGGAAAACTAGGACTAATTTACATTAGGATGTTAGATATACGGGGAAAAATGGAACTACGCAGATTGACCGCCTAAAATGTGCACGGAGTACTGTTGTAGTCACCCGTCGAAAGCCGCCCAATACTTTTCATGCGCAATTTATAGCACCACATCTTTGGTGTTAAGTAATATAAATATGATAGTATATTGTTAATTAGTGTCTACAAGTTTTAAATAGAGTCTAAGACAAAACACATGTGAAATACCAATTTAAGTTACAAAGTAGCTGTTTCATTTTCTAATGTATCTATATTATAATTAAAGAAATTTCACACGTTAAAAAATTTATTTCTATTCAAGACCTGAGACAACTATATATTCTATTTCCTTCTCATTTTAAGAAGTTTCTATTATTATTTAGAGAAACAGTCAAATTATAGTATACAAAGTGCCTATGAAAAGTGTGAGGAGAATTTGATTTAGTACTGTATAGTTAGGAGCTCTGGCCTGTATCTTCAAGTAGTGCTAGAACCCTTTGAATATTTCAAGTCCTACTTGTCTTCTCAATTATCTAGAAAGCAATAGAGAATCAGAGATCTCTATCTCTCGAAGTTTTCTGTTGGTTTTATTATTCACAGGGCAAGCCTTGTGAGGTGGATGATCTGAATGTTGACGTACCGTCAAACTGAGCATCCACAACATGACCCGAAACGATCGGAGGTATAGCCGCCCTGGTAGTATACCTGCAAGATCAGACCAGCTAGAAATATTAATCATAAGTTTTTCAGAAGAATCACATCTTTCAGGAAGCATTGTTAATCGCAATAAAGAGAGGGATGTCACTAGTTGGAACGAGGTCACTATGTTCGATACGGGGATAGTCCTACAGCTTTTGCTTGTGACACGAACGTTTGCGCTTAGAATGTTCGTACTTTAGAAACCTAAAAGTTCGCATTCTTCTTTACGCACATCCAATTCGTTCTAACTTTTACCTGCTTTGGTTCAGGCAACTACATCTCTTTCAAAAAAGATTTCAATTCTATTATATCCGACCATATGCAACTCGCAACAACAGTTGCTGCTCACCGCAATTTCCTTCATCATGCACCAAGTAATATCATGATCCATGATAACATTAGTGCACTATACCCTAGTAATTAACGCTAGAGGTTATATCTAGATAAACAGCCAGATGTCATTTCTATCTAACCATGCCCCTGAAATTTTTCTACGAATGTAGCGTGGATAGATTGTGATAATAATGCGTGAAGAATCGATGTGATACTATCAAAGGTGGTTGCTATGTAACAATCTGTATAGTGATACAGGGTCTACCTGGGCAAACACTTTACTTTCTAGCAGATGGTTTTAATGCTTGAAGCTTGTGGGATAGGGTACATTCTTAGATATCACCTAACCCGTATATTTACATTTACTGAAGCCATCTTCAACATTCTAGCCGTTGTGCTACCTTCCCATAAGCAAAGAATAGCAAATTTGGAAAGCTCAAAGCCCAACATAAGTCTGTTCCAAATGAGCGATTTCTCGTATCGTCGTTAAACTTGGTTTGCACGTCAAAACCTTGATAAAGAAAACGGTGACGATTGGTTATCCTTCGTTCAGCTGAAGATAAAGATTAGACAAAACCTTATTATGGCTTTCCTGGGCTACACCAGGGAACTTGGCTAATCAGATAAGCAGTGGAACTTTGCAGCAATCTGGAAAATAGGCGCCCAGCCTCAATCTGGTCATTTCTTTTGCCTGGTCGACTGGACAGATAATTGTTTGATGGCGCCAAGGAGACTGATTAGAAACTAAGACCATAACAGTCATCTCGTAACACATAATGCACCCATGATTAGAATAGCTGAGTTAATCTTTATTTTCTTTGGGGAGCTTTAGCCGATGCTTCTCGCAGTTTTGCTTCTGAATTGTCTTTCTATGTATCTTAGTCGCTATGGAGAACTTCGCCTTTATCTAGCCTTTAGGATCTACCATGTGGCTTTCTTTAATTGGATGAGCAATTATATTTCAAAACAGCTCAAATACGAGTGACTGAATGGCTCGGCTTTTCAAAGCACGATATTTATTTTCCTGTGCTGCCCCATTTACTTTCGATTCTGTAGATATCCAAGTGTTTACAATCTACACATTAGAGCACTGCGGTATCATTCACTAGTACAATGCCCTCACCCAGCCACATCAGAATATCAGCTGATGATGTTGCCTATCTCATCCCTCACCTCGTTTTGCCACCTAAACTCCCGTCAAGCGACGATTACAATCCGCATCATGAACGAGTATTACTTCAAACAATACTCAATGCTTTGGAAGAATACCAGTTATATGTAGATGACACGGTGAAGAATTCACAACTACAATCCGTCCTAGTTATGGTCAAAAATCTAATGGATAGCCGAGATTCAAATGGATCTGTCAGCGAGTCGCAGCTAGTGTCGATGCTAGCAAAACTGAATAACGAAACTTTCAAGGACGTAATATTAGTCGAGATCAAAGCCCAGAATGCTGGAATATTCATCAGCCGATGCGAAGAATCTATTGTCTTTGAGACTTTCGAACTTTCGCCCACCAACAGAGAAGTCATTGAAGCTAAAGGTCGTCTCGTTCGTTCCTTTCCGGCGAATGCTGCTGTAATAAGCGTGGAAAAGCTTCGAGACCTAGCCTTGCGAACAGCATTAGCCCATGGGATTTCCAAGATGGCGTGGCAGTCAGCTCCTGGCTTTCAGCCTCAGATACGTAAAGCTGAGCAAGACCACGACGAGATCCGCGATACAACTCATCCTGGGATGGTCACAAATTGGCTCATGAACGTTATTTCAGCCCTCGGCCGGCCTATAAACCCTTCCATCATTTGGAAAAACACACGCGAGGATGTTTTATGGTCTGGAGGCAAGCAACCCTGGCGACGGTCTCCATTGTGGCTACTGCTTCGTGTGTCCATGCAGCTTCGACTTTCCCGCGCATCATCCGACTCGTCAAACAATCATTTGTATAAATCATTCATGGTCTTTCTTCTGTCTAAGATTCTTGGCTTGGCCATTCAACATTCTAAAATCATCGGTGCGGAAACCCTTCATGCAATATCTGCGAAGCTATCTAGGCGCATCAAAAAGCTAGAGACCCTGTCACCAGATATCTGCTCAGCGACTTGGATGAATTCAGTGCGTGTGGTTATGTCTGATACTCACAATCTCATCAGCGAGAAATGGAACCAGATCCTTAGCAACCCATTGCTCCAAGTCGACGTCCAAGCATTGGAACAGGCACACCCAGAGAACGAGTTGGACATAAATATTCCAGAACTCAATCGATTCATTGAGAAAATTTCTGTAAGACAGCAAACTACCGGCACTTCAACATTCCAACCTACAGACGAATATTCCCAGTTTACAACAAACGACCTCCCGTCCGGGTTCAACGCTCTTGGGGAATACCAATACTTTCGATTGGCAGGATTGGAACGTTGGGTGGAACTTCACCTAGACAAGTGGCTCGAACGCCATATTAAGAAACATGACACTAATGCACAACTTCATGATCTCATTCGAGCATATCACCGCAATGCTGAGTCTATGTACGTGGGGTTGCCTGCTAGCATGTCTATCATGTACCTGACAATTATGGAGATATGGGTCGCCTGCGACAAATCAGCATGCCACATACATCCTTTGCTTTGTGATTATGATTCAGAGATTCCTGTAAAGCTATTTCAATCTCTTCTATTGCCACTCAAGGACCAGATGAGAAGACTTCACAACGTAGAGAACTATGTACGATCTCGTGACAATTCCGCCAAGACCGATGCGCCATCACTGTTCCGCAACTTTGGCCATCCATCTTCCTTCGCTGTCAGATATTTCGACACATCCTCTTCTCACCAGGAATTGTTATCACGGATCGAGCGGGATGCGGCCAACAAGAAACGGAATAAGTGCATCGAGCTAGCCAACAAAAAGCAGGAGTACAGGTCATACATGACTGAGTACGATCAGATCAGCAATTGCGACTATGTCTGGGTCACTACAAATTGGAGATATGATATTAAAGAAGAGCAGCATGCTGATAGCTGCGGAAAGTGTTACTGGAAGAAAAGGGCCGAAGCCCTTAATATCGATATTTACGAGTGGCCTCTTCCATCAAACCAACATAGGGCAAAGTCTACAGTCTTTGAATTAGACGTTCCAGAGGCATATGGTAACTGGCGAGACGCTACCGCTTATCTTTTGAAAACCGTATTCGAGTTTGAATACCAGCAAAGCGAGGCCCCGAGCGCCTCATACACTCTGCAAGGAGATGATGGGCTAGCGCAATTATTTTCCCAGGCGCATTACAAGCCTCAAAGAGTTATTTTGTTATCCCAGGTAAAGCCACACACTGGAACGCATCGAAAGACGAAGGGGGATGGTGACATAAGAAAACTGACTGATGAGGACGTGTGTGTTAACAACGGCTTGCGATATTGTCATTTCGACGACACCGACAAAGTTTTTACCGATGTTTTACGCCTTACTGACCAAGTATTGCATTATTGTACTTATAAACTACCTGCTCGTTCATCAAAAATGCAGAAATATCTCCTGCGGTCGTCCTCACAGCCCGATGGCATACCTCCTAACGAGATCATCGCTAGTCAGTTCGAATGCCCGACCCATATCTCTCTTGACGAGTACAAGGCACTCAGTGCAATTCCTCTTGGCCACAGAATCCAGTATATGAATATCTTGACTCAATTGGCAATGCCTGCTGCGAACTTCGCAAAAGTTGAAACCCAACTTTTTATCCTTCAGATAATACACCAGGCTAGTTGCTCATCGAGTAAGCATACGGTCGAGCGAGACACCCATCAAATCCTAACCGAAGAACACTTCAACAACACCATGACATATCATCTTGAAGTTGCAATCAATAGAGTCTCAGAAAACTGGGAAACTTGGCGAGCACTGGCAAGTTACGTACGACTCACTGCAAGAGTTCTTACACTTGCTGTCTCGTCCACAATTCGATCCAGATGCTGCGGACTTCTTAGTGAGGCTCGGAGGATATCTCTAGGATGGCTCAAAATCATTAAATCAAGGGCTGAAGAGTCAACTGAAGAGAAGCAAAAATCGGAGCTTTATTCTAGGGCTGTGGAAATTGCTCTACTTTGTATCAGCACTTTCGATGTGGACGAGAGCCACCTAAACGACATACTTCGTGAGGCACCTGCAGCTTCCATGCTCCTTCAATGTTCTATAGTGATTCAAGAAAACAAGAACCTCGTCGCATCAGAGCATGATCAACTGTATCTCACAATGCTTCAGTCCTGGCGCTTATTAATGTATCTGAGTTTTCCGATTCTGAAAGAAGAAATTGTACATTACAGAAGCGCTTGTCTCAACGACGCAATAACTCTATCTTGGCAGGCATTCCATCCACAGGGTTCTTGGCAATCTCTTAGTAGTCCCTATGAGCATTGGATCGTCATGGCCCCCCCACTGGAGGATTCTGGCGTCAGCCTGTCCAGTCGCATTGTGTAAGCGATTCTCCCAAACTAAGCTGTCGTTTTTTGTCATTAACAGTATCACAGCCATTTCAATCTCTTGACGGCTGAACTTCTCGTCGATGGCTTACCGCAAGCTAGATTACCTCAAGAGTATATGCAGCACCCACTGTACTCTTTACTCTTTGGAAAATCCTCTATAGAAGTTACGCCACCCTCTGTGGCTGAGCGGAAATTCTCCGGGAAACGTGCCTATCGAGGTTATAATCTCCAATTTGGTATTGAAAATTCAGACTTACTAGTGCACGCCACTAGTCAGAGCGGACAAAGATTTGACCTACTCCCACAACGCTTGTTTGAGAGCAAGCTACCCACTGCGTTCGTAGAGGAATATGTCCATTGGTATGATCAAACCAACGACACTGTTGAGTTGCGGCCACGTAAAGACCCATGGACAACGAACTCTACGCTCTGGCGCTTGAGAAGATTTAAGTTATGTTGGCGGTTGACTAAGCCTGGATTTACGCTATTGAGCATCTTTGGCAGTGTAACATCTACCCTGTCAAAGATTCTATCGCCTCTAGAGAACAAACCACACATCCATATTCTGTTCAATGAGTCATCAAGATCTCTAGATATAGATATCCCGAGGCTGCATTTGGGGTTCTATCTGGAGTATGGAAAATCCGAGATTCATTCCCAACAGTATCGTGGCATGTTCATTGATCACTGCCAAGAATTTGGAACTTTGGTAGGACTAACTAGCAAACTAGTCTTGAGGCGGGCGGGCGGAGATCGCATAGTGTTGATACCAGAAGGCTTGGTCACATATTCGAAAACAGTTGACCATACAACTGTATGTGTCAACAAAAATAGCGTAACTAGGACGCAGGCCTATTCGCTTGACACTACCCTTGGACGAATAGTCGACAACGGTAATCTGCAGAGTAAGCTTTTTCTCTGCCTGCTCCATGCGCTGACATCACATTGTCTCCCCGATCCATTGACAGGCCAGACGGGAATTGAAACTGCTATATCAATATTACGATCTGGCGCCGTGCGATCGTTCGAAGCCTTGACCAAGAGCAACATATCAATGCTGGATACTATTGCTAGCCTGTCCCCCAGGCGCAAATATCACCCTCAGAACGAACGGGTCATGCAGAAGGTGATGTGGGATAGTAGACTCTCGTTCACATCGCAAACTCCTATCCTTTACACGCTGGTTGAAGAGATCTGGGACCAGGCGCGAATGCAAAAGTCCTTGGGATTTTCAGACTGCCATTTGGACCCGCCAATTCTCAATCACATAGAGCCTCATCTTTTGCAACGCGAACTGATCCGAACGGCCCCATTTTGTGTTTCGGAATTTGGTGCGGAAAATTACAGTCTGCAGTACGATCGAGTATATCAATCAAGAGACCGAGATCAGTTCTCGGCGCGTGGACAGCAGTCGTACATAGCGGCTACGATGATTCTTCGAGACGAGCCAGCCCTCCATGCGCGTGCCCATTCCGGGATTTTTGAAACTCTTCGCCAGAAGTATTTTGCCCGAGGCACCATCCAAGGCCACCAGTTCCAGTTGCCATCCCTAAAATTCGACTCAGAGTGGTTGCATGATCCGTCATCGTGGGTGTCTATTATGTGGTGCAGTTTGCACTCCTCCCTTAGCCTGTCCTCCAAAGGTATTACCAAATTCGATATCATGATGTGGCTCTCTACTATTGCATTTGCAGAAAATGCCGACATGAGTATCGTGGAGATAATAGCAGCATTTTACAGGTTGCAGGAGCTCAAGGAAATCAACATACCTTCAATGTACAGTTTAAATCTTTGTAACGGCGAGACTCCGATATACTCCCAGATCCTGGAACTTGTTAGAAACGTAGGCCGTTCATTTCAGGTCAGTCCAGAATCATCTCTTCCGAAGCAGCGCTGGGAAACGGTGGACGAATGTCAGCGAAGAAGAGCGTTGCAATTTCGTAACAATCAAGTTGCCGCAGTGAATTCCTTCGCGCACGAACTGGAAAACCAGTGGCCATGTGAGCAGCCCAGAACACCAAACAGTCACAATGCAGCCACTTATCTTGATACTACGGAGGCTATGGATCAAGTCCGAGAACTGTTCAAGAGTTGGTACAACAATCGTTGCTTTTATCAATACCTAGAACATACTTCAAAAATGCTTTTGCAACAGAGAGTTGTAGCCATACCACCACCCCAACATGTCTTCAACCTCCCGAACAGACAGCCCACGAAGGATCGTGTAAATTATTTTAGTTCGCAGGACATATTTAACTCTCCTGCACCACGATTGACGCTCGAACCGCCCCCGAGCATTAAGCTAATCCTTGATAAAACGGTACATTCGCAAGACACGGAAGACGGAACAGCCCTTAACAATCTGTGTCAGGATCTCCAAAGACAAGCTAGATCAAAAAGCGAAAAGAACTATGTATCGCACTTGGAACAGAGCTGCCAAGCCCTTCAAGAACACTCCGCTCATCCTTGGACTGTTTGTGTCACCAAAGATATCGAGACGAAATTGCACCACTACGCAGAGGATTGTAAGCAGTATTTCCAAGGCCTAGGCCTCGAATTAGCAGATGCGGTATGCAGAGGCTCGCTAGACAAACACCGACGTATTGCGGCTCATTCTCAGCATTCTCCCAGGATATCTCCGATATTCTGGCTTCGCCGGCTGAACAGGCAGCATTGGAGCAGACTATCAAATGACTGGAAGGGCTTGATGATCAAATATGGACTTGCAATCACGGAACTTCAGCGTGCGCAAAGATTACTCTCCCACCTAAGGAATCCCCTGGAACTCGCAGCCGAGATATGTAATACGGGTCATCAAAATTGGGATCCCTCAGATTTCCCAGAATCCTTACTCCTAGAGGTTGAAAGTGGAATCATGATTCGCAAAGTACAAGAAGAGATCGCCAAGCAGATGAGACGTTCCGAAAATGATTGGAACGTCGTGATGCAGCTGAACATGGGGGAGGGGAAATCCGCTGTGATTGTCCAAATCGTTGCAGCTGCGCTCGCCGATGGGTCAAGGTATAACACAAAATATCCCTTTTTGATTGTTTACTAATCACAAATCATCTACAGATTGGTCAGAGTCATAGTCGCAAAGTCCCAATCAAAGCAGATGTTCCAAATGATTGTTTCTAAGCTTGGGGGACTTCTCAATCGACGCGTATATCATATGCCATTTTCCCGGGCATGGAAGCCGAACCAACACGCCGCCGAAATGATTCACAAAATCTATCAAGAATGCATGGAGAACGGGGGTGTTTTGTTACTCCAGCCAGAACATATCCTTTCATTCAAACTGATGGGTATCGAATGTCTTTTGTCTGGCCGAACGAGTATCGGGCAGTCGATGCTAAGTACACAGCAATTCTTTGATAAAAAGTCTCGAGACATCGTCGACGAAAGCGATGAGAACTTTAGCACAAAATTTGAACTCATCTACACCATAGGTTCGCAGAAACCTATTGAACTGAGCCCAGAAAGATGGAACGTCATCCATACAATTCTAGATCTAGTTTCACGTCTCGCACCGGACGTCAAGAGGCTCATGCCGGATTCAATTGAACTTGATAATCGATGGGCTGGTAGATTCCCAAGAATCAGAATCTTGCGAGATAAGGCGGCCGACACATTGCTGCATCGAATTGCAGAGCATATATGCAACTTTGGATTTACTGGGTTTCCAGTCGCACGGCAACCACAACCTGTCCGAGAAGTTATTCGACGATACATTACCGAACTCACACTCACGGATGAAGAGAATTATGCAGTTGAAAATAGTACCTTTTGGACAGAGTTGACCAGGGGCCCGCTTCTTCTCATACGGGGCCTGATAGCAGGCGGTGTTTTACGCTTCGTACTCAGTTCCAAACGTTGGACAGTCAACTTCGGGGCAGATCCAAAACGTATACCGGAGACCAAACTCGCTATTCCCTTTCTTTCAAAAGATAATCCTTCTCCCCGCTCTGAGTTCAGCCATCCGGATGTTGTCATTGCTCTAACATCACTCAACTACTATTATGACGGTCTCGGAGCTGAGGACTTCTTCAATACTTTTGATCATCTTTTGAAGTCAGATCAAGCTGATGTTGAGTATGGAGAATGGATCCGGTCGGCAGCTCCTGTCGAAGAGGCTTTACGTCGACTCATTGGTGTCAACATCAAAGATCGCTCTCAGTGTATGAACAAACTATTCCCTGTTCTTCGGTATTCAAAGGCGATGATTGACTACTTCCTTGCACGCACTGTATTTCCAAAGGGAATGAAAGAATTTCCACATAAGCTTTCTGCGTCAGGCTGGGATATTGGCCAGGAAAAGTCGCACCCAACGACTGGATTCAGTGGCACTATCGACTCTCGTCACGTACTTCCGCTCAGCGTCAGGCACCTGGATTTGCCTACTCAGAAGCATACCAACGCGCTAGTTCTAAAATACTTGCTGCAGCCCGAAAATGCTGTTGAGTTACTCCCCCCAAAGACTGTATCGTTAGGCTCAGATGCGGAGTATCTGCTTAATATTATCCACAACTTGAGTCCTCCAGTACGCGTAGTTCTCGACGTAGGTGCCCAGTTCCTTGAGTTGAACAATCGGGAAATAGCGGACAAATGGCTCAATTTGAGTGATGAGGTATCATCGAAAGCAGTGGTGTTTTTCGACAATGATCAGGAACTTTCGGTCCTGGACCGCAAAGGCACCGTTGAGCTCTTGCAAGTTTCCCCATTCAATAAACAACTGTGTGATTGTCTCATCTATCTTGATGAGTCGCACACGAGGGGGACTGACTTACAGCTTCCACAAGAATACCGTGCAGCAGTCACACTAGGTGCAAACTTAACTAAAGATAAATTACTTCAAGGCAAGTCGCACCGTCTCAAGGCTAATTTTAATAATTCTAACTATCTTTTTCCAGCCTGTATGCGGATGAGAAAACTAGGAAAAGGTCAATCAGTTGTGTTCTGCATCCAGGAAGAGATTCAAAACAAGATTCATAGGCTACTATGCAAGCCACAGGGCAGTCCGATCGAAGTTAAGCATGTGTTGGCTTGGGCTATCTCTGAGACCTGGGCCGCCCTGCGTCGTTGTATGCCTGTCTGGGCTACACAAGGGCGTCGTTTCGAGGAGCATAAACATCTTCTAAATGGTGCGGATACCACTATAGAGGATGCAAAACAATTCTTAGAAGACGAGGCGCAGACCCTAGAAAAGCGATACCACCCGCGTGTGGATGAAACACAGTCTGGCAGCTGGGATACATCCAACCCGAATATCCGTGAAATTGTCAGTCGCTGCCAGGACTTTTCAGCTATGAACTTTAGCTCAGCCACCCTTCAAGAGGAGCAGGAGCGGGAACTCTCTCCTGAGATCGAAGAAGAACGTCAGATAGAACGTCCTGCGCCAATGGTGGCTGAAACCCACAGTATCCACAAGGATCTGACTCACCTGGTGCACACAGGCCAGTTTCAACAACGGTCAACGGCCTTTCTGCCCGCTTTTCAATCGCTCAACACATCTAGTGTTGCAAGTCTCATTGACTTGTCGCAATTTCCCACCGAACTCCTGGTTACCGCAGACTTCGACCGCACTGTGAAGCGTCCGTCGGGGTTTGCTTCTGCATCTTATTTGTCAGACTCATTCCAGCGGCCTATACAATGGGTTCTCTCCAGCCGAGGGCGTCAGAGGCTATTGATCTTGAGTCCATTCGAGGCCAACCAGCTGTTGCCAGCTATACGTAGATACTGTAAGGTTACGTTGCACCTCTATTCACCACGACCAAACCTGGGATATCAGCCACTCGATAATTTAGATCTGTACACCCTTGGTGGACAATTCTCTACTTTCGCTCCCCGCAGCCAGATTGTTCAGCTTAACGTCTTCGCAGGCCAGCTATACCTTCGATCGTTCCGTGAGTATGTTGAGATGTGCGAATATCTAGGCCTAGCTTGGGACGCTGCAAAAAGCGGAGAGATAGTAGGGGCGGATGGGTTTGTTACGCCAGCCATAGGGAGGTGGGGGCTGAGGGATAGTCCGGTAGGCTTCTTAAGGGTCTTGTTAACCAAAATACGACGCAGCTGTGAAGGTATTCATAAGACGCACGTAGGCATGGTTCTCGATGGGGCACTATTGGAACAACATCATTTTAGATAGAATGTTCGGTTCGGCGACAATACAATTCGTCGCATATGCTCAAGAGCAGATGTAAGGAACGGATTTCCAAGGACAGATCGCTTCTAGGACGATCGGATCAACAAAGGTCCTGGACACATCGGTTTTCTGTGGCTGAAACCAAGAAAATTTATCACCCAGTCTTAAAAACGTCGTTATTGTAATAAGCAAAGTTACCTACAGATGCTGTACGCATACTTCTATCTAATATAAATGAAAATAAATGTGACAGCGCCCAAACCCACCGAAATACCTGTCACTTCGCAGTCTACGCACACCTTAGGCGTCGTCCCCTGATCCCAGTGTCAACTGCACCACCATCTCGTTCTCCGCTACTCTTAATACGACTGACACGCCTTCCCTCTACGAACACTACCCAAAATCTGTTACTCAGGCTGAAATATAGAGATTGGTACTGAGATAGACGGAAATACGGATTGAATGGACGCGCAAATACCATTTATATGATGTTGTAGGATGTAAGGACTTACTTCTAAAGTGGTCGCGAACTGCTCTATAACTGGAAGCCGCTACATCCACCTGATAAAAGATACATCTATAAGTACACCTTGGATACCCGGCGTAGGTTAGCTAGATTACTCCACCAACAGCACCTATTCCAACTTCAATGGTCGCAATTCTACCAATAGCTCCTACATTGCGTCCCGTCAAAGGCATCCAAGTGTCAAAAGCACGAGGACACGTGAACCGAGTACTAGTCCGAATCCGGCACCACGTTGAGATCATTGTTATGCCTGAGATACGTGTCCATCTCAACCCTTCTTTTATCGTGGCCTTGATGTCGCCTCGCGTCCGTCGGAAAAGTCAGGAAATTCCTGGACGATACAAAGTATTCACGAAAATTTCCGTCTGCCCTATGTAACTGCTGCACTATGTGTGGCCTTACTAGACTAGCCGCTCAAGCTCCAAACCATGAGTCCAAGGCCGCGGCCGCATCACGCTCATCCTCCACTCCCAGAATCTTGCTGTGCTACGTGAGTTAATCTTCTCAATCGAGTAAAAATAAGAGTTTAGTTCAGATATAACCGACGTACCACGTTCATCAGCGCGGTCAATCTAGCTGATGTCGTTCGTAGCAAGATGGAGCAATGATTTTAAGTGCAGATGACTATTCGTTATGAGAGATTAATATTCTTCGAAGTTCTAGTATCTATACAGACTCCAATATGCAAGAATTGTTTGAGATAGAACTGGCAGAAGATTCAGAGGTAACCCTCGGCCACAATTTTAGAGCGAACAGCCAGTCCTCGATTATGAGACTAGTTGTTGATTGTGAAATTAAGAGCAGAGAATATGGAAGGGTTCAATACAACATATGGCTACTGACTTATTTTCAATCATGTGTCATATTCTACAGGATTTCACGAAGCAAGAATTCTAGGACTCCGCCAGCATACACCGATCTCTTCGGAAAGAATTTTCTCAGTCTCAATCGTACAATCGCTGAGTGCATCTAAGAACTTAAAAAAAATTCTGGTGGGGTCTGAAAGCGTTGGAAGTTTACCGACCAGGCTATATGTCTCCACCGAACATCCGTCAAAACTCCAAACCTTCACCATAGCCACCCACTCCGATCATGTTCATCAACCATTCACAGCGTCATTTATGAATCCGTCAGAACCTCTTCAACTAAATTCTAGGCTCTATGAATGATACCAAGATTCGACCGTTTTTTAACCCAGTCCACTCTCCAAAAGTGCTGCGGCCTAGTTATAGATAGAGCCTTAAGTCGAATCGTAGCGCAAACGAAGACTCGTGACAGGGTGTTCCAGTGTACGCGCTCCTGAGATTAGACGCATAGATCTGGCCCGGTGCCCGTTGAGTGCACTTACAACCACTCATCTGCTAACTTCGAGTTGAGAAAGATTGGAGGGGTGCTTCTCTTAAGTGTCAGACATAAATTGTATGACTCGCTGTGGGTATGATGGATCTGAGCCGCCTGGGCAGTCTATCGCGTCTTCGGTTGGAGATGGCAATCTTCAAGATAGGCCAACCGGATCAAGAAAAGCAAGCCTTATTGCCGAAGGCTTTCTAGCAATCATACTCGAAAACATTCTTGATGCCGCGGGGGACTACTTTGAATTATGCCACCAAGATCTTACCTCTGCAACATTCACTCTAGTCACGACGACGTCCAGCCGGCGCGCCTTGGCCAAAAGCACTCTAAACTGGTCGTCGTTCTTCAGGGACCGAGCAACCAAACCAGTTTCCTCAAAATAATCAAGTTGATTGCAGTGGGCTTGCTAGGTGCCGTTTTGCTCTTCGTTCGTTTCATAGTAGCGGCCCTGTCAATTCTAACTTGTCCTTGTGAGAGGATCTTCGTATCACAAGATCCGAAACTAGAATTCTTTATCGCTAATCGTTCGAGCCGTTGTCGCGGATAGACTTCTAAAATAGCCGTGTTCAACTTCCCATGGCTGTCCCATTGGTGGAGTAGATATAGGTAGTCTCGGCTGCGCTCGTTGGTTAACGGCCCGCACCGCTAGTGTTAAGGCTAGGGCGCGTCTTGGCCTATTCATAGTTGAACCTTGGTTCGCAATGTGTAGGCTATGCCTCGCTTAGTCTTCGGCAGCGTTGTGCGAGATCAGGGTTGAAACTTCGATCAAGAAGTTCTGGGAGAAAGTGGTGGCACCGTCTGGCTGTGCTCGTGAATTCATCAAATGCACAAGGGCCGTTTTATTCATTGTCCAAAGTAGCTAGAGAAGGTATAGAATACCGTACCTGGGAGCCACAAGTAGAGAACCAATGCTACAACAAGCAATAATTGGTTACAGTATTTTGTTGACGGAGACTGCTAAGCAAGTCAGATAGCAAAAGGCCCCCATCTTTGAAAGCCTTGGGATGAAGTATTTGTGCAGGTCCCGCGCCCGCACCCTAAAACGTCCGCCCGGTCGTCGATGCCGCTCTGATCTGTCCCACGTAATTTTGTTCTACTGCGAGGAAAACACGCTAGATACACTTGGAATATGTCAGTATCGGTTCCCAAACCTAGTCGAAGTTCATATTTGCTTGTCGCGGTGCAGGGATCGGTTCCGAGATGACAGATTAGATATAATCGGTCCATGAGCCCCATTACGTCGGCCGATTCACAAAGTATGGGTCTTCGTTTTGTGTTCTCTATCAGTGTCTATGAAGCCCTCTCTGTGGCGTCTTGAAACTTGCAGAACTCCCGCGCGGTGCGCTCTTTGACGGGGGACAGGGGAGAATGAGGCGAGATTATCCGCTCTCCAGGCGGCCACTAAACATTGCTATCTCGTAATCGGTGTTGGCTACTGCAGATTTTTGGCTGTATTAGTTCCGGTACAATGTGCGGTGGTGGTGTCGTAGTTAGCAAGTCTTTGGTCGTTGTCTAAGGTGAATGCATCATTGGTGACCTACCCTTGTTACTAATCAAGTAGTCTTCCACAGAGATTCACAACTGATACCATGCGAATCTAGCCTTTGGTGACGCGAAGCCTTCATTGTATCAAAGCGACTTCGTGATTTTCTCTGGGACCCGTCGCACGATATTCAATACATGACAATGTTCAGCTCCTTGCAGAATCGGAACTTTCTCCGCCGATGCAGTTGAGACGCAATATAAGTGCAAATATATAGCGATTCAACGGCGTATACTGATCTATTGCTCCTGCATGTGAAAATTCTCTTAGACAAACAGGAACGTAAAGACAGCCACTTCCATGCATATCCGAGTATCAATTCCCCACTCCAATATCAGTCCCATTTTCACCATTATACCATCTGCAAACTACCTCCACTGACCAGCACTGAAGTTTGTGTCGTCTGATTCTAGTAAAGAGACGGATCCAAGTACCCGCACCAGTTATGAATGGCGAAAAGGTCGTCGGGGTTTGGATCGATGTTATTCAATCCAGGATCGGCATGGGCCCACTCTTGCTCAGGGGGGTTGGTTGGTACAGGGCTCTCGTCAGCGGGTGGATCATTATAAGAATCAGCAGATCCATGGACCACTGAATCAGAATTGAGAACATTGTCGTCGTGGTTTGATGCAGCCTCCGGATGAATAACCTGGGAAGTCTTGAAACTATGAGGACCGTTGGGAGATCCAAGCGTATCAAGCGTGTCACTGGTAGTATCCTCATGAGAATAGGTCGATGTATCCTCGCCATTGTTGGAATAATTGTCGTTGATGATTGGTTTTTCTTTATTTATAGACTTCTTCGCATCCTTCTCTTTGGGTTTTCGGATCAATTGCTTCATGTATAGGCTTCGCGTTTGGCTCAGATGCTTTTTGAAAGGCTTGATCATATTCTTCAGGTCCGCGAGCGCCTTCTTGTCCAAATCCCGTGGCAATGGGGCTGTACTCACTAGTCTGTCCAAACCATACCTTTTAATCAGGTTAGGCACACCACTCAGGCGTTCCTCCTTGAGGTCGTGCTTGACTGCGAATTCAATGGCGAGTGTCAAAATACCGCGGTACTGGCCCTGCGGAAACTTCTCTGGATCCACCCCGGCACCAAGGAGGATTAGATAGGGATCCTCGTTCGGGTGCTCGCGGTCAGAACCTTTGAATCCTTCTCCTTCATTTTGGAAGTCTCGAAAGACCCTAGCTGTGAAGTCCTGAACCAACGGGCGGGGTGGGTTCTTCGATTTCCCAACTGTCTTTTTGCATGCGGCGGTCCAAGAGTTCGCGCCATGGCGTTTCTTGTCGGAGGGAATCAGCTGATGCTTTACTGTATCCGCTTTCAAGAAGTCGGGTGGATTGACATCGCGAAGATGATTTATGGAATCGGCTATGACCACATTGGTCATGCCGGCAGAGGCCAAGCGATTAATGATGCCGAACTGTGCGGTGCAAAGTGGGGCAAACTGTGTTCAAAATCAGTAACGTTGAAATATTTCTTCTCAGGGACGTTACTTACCGTCAGGATCTCGTGGGCTGTTATCTCAATATTGTCGAGGGGCCCAAAGAAGGTATTTGCCGGCGCACACTTGCTTCTTAACGAACTATGGTGTCCCTGGAAGGCGGACAGCGGTATTTGCCAACCATTTTCGACATAATCGCGGATCCTCTCATCTGGCCAAGAGTATTCCATACCCCCACGAGAATATTGCGGGTAGGCCTGCGGATTCCATTGTTGAGACACTTGTTCTCCCATATTATAGCCCTGAATGTCTGGGTGGCCATAACTTGAGTTGGCTTGGTCGGAGACATTACTAGTGTCAAAGAAGGCATCAGCCTTGGTGACGATGATATAGCCATTGCTAGTACGTGGTATACGCTCAACATACCCATTGGAGTAGAACCTCGTGTTGTCGTTGTTCAAACGATCGATGCCTTGTCTTAGAGCTTCGATATGATCCTCTGCGGTTTCGTCGTCGTCTATGGACGAACATGTTGAATATCCGTCATCATCTAAATCATCATCAAATCTGGTAGTGTTCGTAATATCAATGTTGGCAAAGGCGAACTCGTTCCGCGCTTCAGTGGAGGCAAATGACGGGACGATCAAACCCTGGCCACGGCGGGGATCCGTAGTGGCAGTGAGGCTGCTCAGTGAAAGCTCAAGCTGAGATATTGATGGCCTAGCAATCAAGATGGTTGGGAAGAAGTGTGCTATATACATGAGCGGCGGTCCATGGGTAGTCAAAGAACCGAATTCATACCTGTGTAGTTCTGCATAGCGGTTGTTGGAGCTCGAGCGGTTGTAAGATTGGATACCTGAGATGAAAGTCCGGCTTCGTACTGAACACCAGTCTCGTTGTTCGTCTGAGTAACACCTCGACCACTAAACTGAGCGTGGGCTTGATCACGGGCTGAGACATTAGCTTGGGGACCAACGACAATACCAGCTGCTGAATCACCATCCACAGTCTCCACGGGTTGATGCAATTCAACAGGCATGGAACAAAATTGGGGGTTAGATGGGTCACTACCTGACGCCTCTGGGAGCAGTTGAGGATCGACGGGCATATAGTTATGTTCAGCGTCAAATGAAACACCATTCGACGTCTCTTCGAGGAGCCGTGGGTCAATGGGCATTGAACCGGAGTTGTCGTATCCGAATATAGTTGCACTGTAGTTATGAAACCCTTTTGGATCTTGGTTGAACGAATCCGACATGATACACACACAATGTTGTGTCAAATACTGATTCTGGATGGACAGTGCGTTAAGCTACTTACGAACGGGTCACTGTTTGTTTGTCGGAAAATACTGGAGTCGGAGGTTAACTTAGTAAGACTCGGGTCTGATGCGGAATGTCTGAACAAGTATGACTGTAGTGTTGTGAAGAAACTGTGTGTGTACGATGGGAGAAGGATGGCGAGAAATTGGATTAAGGAAATGGTTGATGGGTTGGATTTTTTATTTGTAATGGGGGGCGGAGGTGGAGAGCTGGTTGAGGGAGCAATATCTAGATATGACTTGGCACCTCGTCGCAGCGTCACGTGAGGCGGGTGCATACGTGACAAACACACAGCCATGTGTTTTGATTGCAATACGGGGCGTGAAGGTGTCGTTTGGCAGATCTTCACATGAACAGGCGTCTGGGCTTTGCAATAGTTATCCAGTAATCCGCAAGGAAACATCTCGAGTATCTACATATGTAGATAGCGCACACTTTATGAGTGCCAGCTGGGGTAGCTCCAATGTTGCGACCTATTGTTTACAATATGCAACGCTGTGACGAACTGGCAACTTCTCGTCCACACTACACGTCCTACGCCCGCAGGCCTAAAGCGCAGGCTCATATTATACGGCTTCTGGTCGCTATTCTATTACACCATAGTACCCTATGGCTGCCATTGTGTCGGTAGCATTGTACCCTCTCGGTGTGTGTTTGGTAAAAGAAGAGCGTTGGATTGGTGGCATCTGGAGACTCTGATGTGCTTTTGGACTATCAAAACACACTTCAATAGGGAATAGTACTATAGCCATCGCACTGACCTCGCATTCTAAGCGCTTCAATATACTAGATCGTGTCTTCAACATGTTCAGCGCTCTTTGCGACGGTCCCTAGAGGGAGCACTATTTACAGTGTGACCTGGGTGACGGTGACAGTGACCCACCTGTTTTTGTAAACTCCATGAAAATGGCGGCGTGTGGTTTTCATAATGCCTCTAGAGTTTTCCTTAACAGGAACAATTACCTTTTGGCTATGTGCTACTTCTTTTTATCTCTCTTACGCAAACTCTCCACTCCAGTGACATCGCTGACATGAGGTGACATGATTTAAAGATAGCATGTCGAGGGATGTGGGCGTAATTAAGTGGATTGTCCGTCGTTAAGATTCGAGGTTGGAGCCTTCGAGGTTGGATCATAGGGTGAGCGATACGGAGTGAATGTGTTGTTGGCTTTGAAGAGCTGTGTGGAATTTATGTGAGGCGAAGACGGATGCAACTGTAGAAGAGGAGTGTTGGATGGATTGTATCGGCGTCGGAGGGTCGCTATGTTTTGGGCCTGTGAAATAGTCAATGCTCTTTCAAATTGGAACTTCCTCAGAACGAAAGTTGTTCTCATGCGAATTATCTCATACTGCAGCTCTGAAGGAAGCCATTCATACGAGACGAGCTTGATTATTGCTAAGTAGCTCTATCGTCGTAATTTGCGACTCTTAGTCCAACCAATTTATTGTAGCAACTATAAAACCAAGAATCACTCTTAATGTTGAGATTTTACCGTGTTTTTGATAAAGGATAGGCTCGGACTCTCGACTTGTGGTGTGCCAGCAACTCAGCGTCAGCGACCCCTAAGTAAACTCATGGTATCCTAGAATCTACACTTTTCCTCTTTATTGGTTGATGATAATCCAATTCATGGCATGATAATATTCTAGGCGCATATCTACTGGCGTTGGGACGACTGTTGCAGACCCTGCTTGATATGGAAACTTGCTCCTTACAAAATGGTTTTCACGGTTGCTCATTCCTTGGGTGAAATTTTTGGTAGAAGACAGGAAACATTTTGTGTACACTCTGGTGACTTGCCCAGTGGCTGTTATAATAAAGTGGGCATCATTATTGAGCCTTAAACGGTTCGTTGCAAAGTAAAATGCAACTGTTGGTACAAACGGTCTGGACTACACTGTCTACCTGTTTAGAGAGGTGGGAGCCAGTTATAGACCATCGATCATGAAACCCCAATTGGAGGGGCAACCGAAGAGAGAATTGAGTTGAAATCAGGTCATGTAAAAACGGGAGCATATGCAGGAGAGATATTCCAGGTATTAATTCATCTGCAGTCACGACGTACCCAAGAATAATGCCGAATTTTGGAATCAAGGAAGCAAGTCGGGATGGAAACACTGGGTTTCAGGAGCGACGCAAATGAAATGGCCAAGGGCGATGGGAGGAATTGTTCAAAACCTGAAATCACCAAAACGAAAAATCATGCATCCAAATCGTTTCATGGCCCTGAATGGATAGCATTATGGTCTCTCACTCAGCATTTAATCCAATCTACGTAAGATGAATCACCCCCACCGAGACAATTGTTCTATAGCCAGAAATCTCTCAGTCCTTACATTCTACTAACCGAGAAACCTAAGGCAACGGTGCAGAATGTGACAGGTCGTGGTCACATCACTACTAATCTTGACTTAGTTAAATCGTTGGGAACCAACTCCCTAGGAGAGCAATCAAGATCTTTGATCTCAGCCCTTTCGTCTCATCCGTGGAATGGGCAATTGCACCCATTTTACGTCATTAACCGACTCTTTCGACGCCTGTTCGGCGGCCCATCCATCCCACCTTTCTTCATCTTGTCCTTAGCCTCCATCGCGTTCCTGGCCCTCATCTCGTCGTGGGCCCTTGTGTGGGTGTATATCCTGACTAATACCTGCATTTCATCCCAGAGAAACGAATCCGGATAGATTCCATGCAGTGTATGATCCTGCAATGTCTGGGAGCTTGCATGTTGCTGTTGGTGATACAGGTCGCTATGTACATGGAAATATAGTCAATCCGAACGAACCTGTACAGGGTATCATCCTAGTAAATGTATTGGGGGAAGAATGTTGTGAGCTTGACGGCGGTGATGCGTAATAGACCCAGGTGGCGGATGTTGATGTTTGAAGGCGGTGCTACGGCATAGCGTGTGTGTAATGTAATAGACATGCTTATGGAGGCGAAGTAATTGCCCGATTCTTCTTGATTGAGTTGATTATACAGTAAACAGCGTCTGGTGGCTTCTTTGCGGATCTTGGAGACAAATTTTCATTGCTAGCCACGAGTGACAGTTGCTCACTGTCAATTTTGCGTGGGGACATTTCAAACAAGTCATGGGTATCACTGAGCCGGAATTAGCGATGTTTCTGGAGACTTCAAAAGCAAGCAATCTTCTTGCGATGTTTTTGTTCAGCGCATTCGTCCAAGTTTACCTTCCCGCGGGTTTTGTCGGTGAAGCGTTCAAAGTCGGGAGCTTCTTCGGCTAGGGATCGTTGCAAAGTCTTACTATCTTTGGACTCATCACTTCCAAACGGAGACCGGGAGAACTCCAGCTTCCATTGAGTATAGGCCATTGAATTGTTCGCTGGATTTTCCACAGCCGTCGAGGCTTTGATTTCTGCTCCGATGCGCATCATGTCTTCATCCGTGCCATCCCACGGAACGCCAATATCAGACATATCCCCATCTTCTAGATTTTGATTTATTGAACTCTGCATAGAAAATATCGGTGGTGTCATATTCGGCGAATCGTCTCCTAGGCTATCAGGAATGGTTTCGGTATTGTACTGAACATTCATCATCGATAGCTCCGCCTGGCTCCAGACAATCGGATCGAGCTCACCCAGTGAAGCCACACCATTGTATACCTCATAAAAATTACCAATGTCCCCAATACTGCCATTCCAAGGCTGTTCGTTAACCAAAGGCTTGTAATAATCATCATTGGTGCCAGCCATCGGATCGTTGCTATCGAGGGATGGGTGTGAATCGTAATACGCATGAATTACGTCGTAAGTTTGGCCGAGCGAATGCATAAAGTTGGGATCTTGCACTTTCTGCCACTGAAAGACCTCATGTTGTTCCATCTGTGCATGATGGTTGGGTTGGACAGGTTCGGGGAATGGGGATGCCCATATGTTTGTGAAAGGATAATTCGGGTGTGGAACTGGGTAGAGTGTGTCAGCTTTGTCAGCCCTGGAGTGCAACAACATCTATGCAGACCCGACGGTATTGACAGACTTGATGAAGCTTGTTCATAAATATTCAGCCCCTTCGCCATGAACGTATCGCAGACCTTCTTCAGTTCCTCAGGAATCCGATATGGGTTCTCAAGCATCTGCTGTGCACGTGCAACAGCTGTTACGGAAATTCCGGACTTTCCACCAACTGACACCGCATGTAATCGCGCGGTATTAGCGACGTCGAGGTGAACGAAATCACTCCACTTTCCTACCCGGTCGCCATACGTTTGCTGCAAGGACGAGCTTGACAAAACGTCTCCACCCTTGTTTGCGCTTGTATCCGCCATCTCCTGGGCCCACAACGTCTGGCGGTCGTTGCGCCTGGCAGTAAATTCTCTGAATAGCTGAGACATGATTTTTCGGTACAGTCGATTATCCCTTAATGATTGAAGCTGAGTAATACGGATGGTTGAGAGGATAACAATATCACAGGTAGTGTGGAAATTGTTCAATTGTGGGATTTCCAAAAAGTGAGAGAGTAATTGGAAGTCTTTGGCACGCTTCTTTTCTCCGCCGTTCCTATTTCCTAACTGAGTATCCAGGTGTTGTAGCTTCCAAGAGTAGGTTGGCTAGAAGCTGCGAGGTCTGACGCGATAGCTTCTTTTATGGAGAGATAGTATGCCCCCGAAGCATCACTCCATTACCATGACCGGATTCTGAGTCGGATTCGAGGCCTGATTCGCAACGCCTTCCAATATGAGGGAGGAGTGAATGGGCGGAGATATTTAGAGAGAACTAACTCTACTATCATATCTAGACCTCGGTAGTACAATATCACGCCGTATATCAATTGAGCCGCTCTACAATAGGGCCATTTGGGAAGATAAATGCTGCTGCCGGGCTTGAAGTAGTGGCTGTTCAACAAAAGCAATAGACCTAAATGGGGGTGAAGATATTGTACGGTTGACGGTGAAGCAGGCGTCAATGTGCGCATCACGCTATCACCTACTAGACCTCTTAAATCGAATGGTTCAGATGAATGTAGTATCATAGCTGTGTTTTCATCTATGGTCTTGGTTCGCTGACTTGAACACACGATAGCATCAGGAGTAATACATCGATAAAGGAAGGTTCGTGCGGAACGAGGCCTTTAAAAATCCTTACATGTTATAACCAGCACTTTGTTATCCAAGACATCCATGAATCTTAGAGCACATTAATTCAGATAGCTTTCTTGTTACAGGTCCGTTGCGCGCACCTTTTCTTGGTTCGCCACCATGAAAACACAAACCATCGGATTGTTTTAACGAGATGTCAACTGCTCATCTTGTTTGGTGATAATGAGCGCACGACGAAAAGAGATAGACATCAATGGACTTGATGCCGCTTATACAGCCACATCATGTACTCAGATTGTCAGAAAATCAATAGTTGGAAACTGTCATTTTGCAAGCGTTTCTGTCTACGCTTGTAGAACCTCGCAATAAATTCGCTCTCTATTTTTTAGCCATGAAACCGAGAGTATAATAGTATTCACAAGTCTCATGCGGACTCAAGTCATTGAAATCGCTCACTAAAGTACCAAAAACATACAACTGAATGCATTTCAGCCACCAAACGTAAACTGAGGAATCTTGATAGTAGACACCTTCCATGTCTTCCCCCCATCGCTCGTCGACATATCTCCCGTAACACCCTGTCCCTTCCCCATAGTACGGATATAATTCGGATCTGGGGTGTTCAACGTGATGGTCGTGTTGACCCAAGAATGGGCAGGAACAGTGCCGCAGTTATTCTCGGCGCATTCCACCGCGCTGCCCCAACCCATGGCATGTCCGTCCTTGGTCGACAATGTGTGTTTCTGCTGGCCGTTCAGTGACACGGTTTGGGTGTAGTTCCCTGTCTTGTCGTCGTATTTGTCTAGCAATGGGTCAATGATTGGTAAATAGTCAAGGTCAGCTGGGGAGTCTCACAGTGCATCGTGATCTGATCGTTTGGTTTCGCAGGCGACTCTTCAGTCTGGACGGGCATCTGTGAGTTCTCTCCTGTCTTTAGGAGCGTGTATCCAAAGATCTTCCACTCGTTCGATTGCCAGTTGTCGGCGATAGACTGGATAAGGTCGCCGTTGTCGGTGCCCATTCCTACCCAAAGTGATGTGTCGCCTGAGGAGCCGGTAGGTGTCTTGGGAAGAATAAGGGTTGAAGATGCCTCGCGAATCCAGGATCCTGCGCCAACTGGTCCGGTGCTGAAAGCAGGGCCCATGGCTGCATGCGCTGTCGCTGCGAGGGTGGCTGCCGTGAGGCCTGAGAGAAGCTGTCGCGATGAAGGCATATTGGAATAGCGAGTGTGGTCGACAAGTAGATGCTAGATGGAAATAATCATCAAAAGATGAGTAGACGATGCAGTGAATGAGTTGAAAACCGCTGGTAAATGTTGCCTTTAAAGAAAATCTAAGATTGGGGTGGAGCGATCATCATCATAACTTCACCATTGGTGGAGCCAATTTTCCTGTCATTAATCACCACGAGATCCCCGCCTGACATCACAGAATTCATAATTAGCCAGTTCCCCGCGCGCAGGTTGTTTATTCAGGATGAAACGCTGAAACAAGCAATCTGTTACCTGGGACGGTTAGGATGACCCATGCATCCATGGATTAACGACTCTAAATTCTCCGGCGCGTTCATGCTCGCACCAACCCGAATGTTTTCCATTCGTCCTGGCCCAAGGCTACTTTTCAAATAGCTCGCGCTTGTTGGTGGACAGAGTGGGTCGATATTGTAACAACGATTTATTTCGAAACATTCGGGATGATTGTATTTGTGATGTAATGCGCAATTACGAGAGTGACAATCTTTCTATTCAAGAACGCATTATATCTGGCATAGGGTTGTCAACGGTTGACTAAATCGAATTATTGAGAGAAATTTTGATCCGTTCTGCAATTCTTAGCACTTCCAGGACATTTAAGGTCAAAATTTTCGGCTCCCATTTGTTCTCACGTTTCAACCTGGACAAGGAATGTCTTTAGCGCGATCCACACCGAGCCGCCGTCTCTCCATGACATCGGGAGCTTGTCAAAGCTTGTTACATATTGGTAGCCTTGCCCTTTGATACCATTGTTATTCCAGTTTGCGGAGTTCTCCTCTAAGGGGCTGATGTCATTTCATATGAAAAGGGGGGTTTAAAGTATTTCGCCTTCCTGAATTTCTTTTCGGAGGTCCTATCAATCGATTCTGCTGAACAACTCTAGAAAATTCAGGAATCAGTTCCGCCGCTATCTAGAAATATCATTCAGAGGTGAATTTTGTGTTAATTGTGTTTTGTGCTTTGCGTAACTACCCGCTTTTCGGTTCGATGAGTGGGGTTTTCTTCTGATGTTCCCAACGGAACTAATTTAGGTAATGAACCACAAACAATGTAACATTATAGTGACAAGAAAGCGTTGCAGAATCCATCCGATTAAGCAGATGCTAAAATCCCTTCAACTATTTCCCAGCCAAATACCCAATCATTACTTTCGCCTCTCTTTTCATCCCGCTTCATATGTACAACCTTACACCAATAAACCACCAAAACAGCTCCTCAAATCACTGTAAGAGTGTGCTGGCTTTACATCGGAAGTTCCCCCCCCAAACTTCCCTGTAGATTGCGCCGACAGTGGCGATATCCCATGTCTACAGTATCCACCAAGTACCCCCGAATTGTTCGGCAGTAACGGGTTTTTGTACTTGCGCACGACAATGATGCTGTCTGATTTGTTCTATTATTCTATGCTTGCTCGGCCCCAACGTGGTAATGTGGCCGAATCATCGCTTTTACTGCTGAGGTCGCGGCATTGATGCAGAGATGTTGCGTCGGGATTGTTAAAGGGATCCTGACCCGCGAAAATAGCACTGTGGTGTCCGGTAACCCATATGGGATCAGAAGGGTATTTGCGCGTAAGGATAGGAATGCCGATAAGGGCTATGATGTCCGATGTATCGCGTTCAGTGAAAAATTTGATCTCTCTGCGGCATGTCGACTACCTTAAATTGCGGTCTGTAAAGCATCGTCATATCGCCGAGACAATATATTCTGACACCCTTGATTACGGGCGAGAAATTGCAATCGTCTGGTGTGAGCACCTACGGATCATATCCAAGGAAGAAATCCGTGATGTGATAGAGATCGTTCATGTCGATATCTCGGCACTAGTAATAGTCTCCGTTTTACTTTCTAGATTACGTGAGGATGGGATCTTTTGATTGATTTGGGTCGCCTATTTATGTGGCGAGGATCGAGCCTACGCTGGTGTTCTTGGATGATACGTTGGTGGGAGAAGTGTCGTTGGAGGCGATATGGAGCCAGTCGGGGAAGGGCTGGCGGTTTGAATCGTGGGTTTGGCAGTAAAGATGCTCATTTTAGTGTTCGCTTCCCAAAGTCAAGTTACAGTCGAGATAGTAGTAGGGCTGTCCACTCGTGATCCCGGCGATAAGATGGAGTTATATGAAATCTGGAAGTTTCTTCTTGTCGTGGAAGGTGGCGCGGAAGTGTTGCTCGCTAGGTTTTTGAGGTTGAAATGGGGAATAGGTTGTGCAGAGGAGTTTGTGGATGGGCCAGTCGTACTCTTGACATTCTTTGGAACATTACCAGGCGGGTTTGCACCACAGGGCACGTGCCCATGCGCTGGAGAGATTACATGGGGCACAATGATTTCTATATAAGGGAGTAGCCATGTCCGGGGATTATTATTATGGAATATGATGATGCCATCCTAGCACATCGGTTGATGTTCAAATACACCTTCATGACGTGTTGTGGTATTAGCATGAAGGATGCATGTGAAGACGGTTGATATTTGCAAATTTGTCATTGTTAAACACGTCGGCCCCTACACCACCCTATCCCCTCTTCTCCCCTCCAAACCACTGCCCCGTCCCCACCCTCTTAACTCTCACAATCCAACTTTCCTTCCTCACCACTTCCTGGCGCTCCCCTAAGCCTATCGTCTCCACCCTTGCCGTCATCTTCCTCCTCTCCCGATCATATCTTGACCCCTCAAACGTTGTATCCTTCCTCCTCCTCACAAACGGCATCTTCTCAATCCCCACGTGCACGCTTCCATCACCCCCCACATAACTTCCATATCCATATCTCCACCCCTTATCCTCAAGATACTTCACCTTTACTCTTTCAGGAAACTCAGACGTGCCTTCGAGGTCTTTCACAGCGGCGCTGGCGGCGAATAGCGCCACGATGGCGGCGATGCACGTGGGCATGCGCGCAAGGTATTGGCCAGGTCGCTTGAGATAGACCAGGATGGCGACGAGGATGTAGATCCCTAAGATGATTTCCGAGATTACAAAAAGTTCTGTTTTGAAATGGAGGCGCTCTTCTAGGCGGATCAGGGAGCCGGGAATCGGCGCGGTGTTTGCGGGAACAGGCTCGAGGAGTAAATCGCGGTTTAGACTCATCCAGAGCGCGAAGAGGCGCGTGTAGGCTTTGCTCGCTGGACCGGCGACTTGGTCGAATGTAGGGAGGGGTTTGGAAGGGTCATTAAAGTCCATTGTCCCCGCGGCGCGACGGATGAAGTAGTGGAAGAATTCGCCGGATACGGTATTATTGTGCCAGAGGGAGCGACGGGAGGAGGTGACGCGGAACATGAACATGTTGGCTTGACTATAGAGGCGCCATGCTCTGTTGGAAAAATGGGCGTTGTGCGCGATTGCGCTTTGGTCGGAATCAGGCTCGAAGTTCTTCGCGGGTTGGAGAAGAGTTCCTGTGGAGTCGACGATAATGCTCGCGGATCCAAAGATGACTTTTGGTCGGCAACTCATCATGAAGGTGTTGTTTGCTGTGGCTTGGAGAGTGGCCAGCGGACGGTCACAGTTGCTTCGGTATTGCCGTATCCAACCCAAAACAACGGTGCTGGTACATGCTTCTTGTTGGGCTTCAGTACCGTTGGGGCTAAACGATACTGAACCATTAAATCCGGGTGTCAGTGTTCCGACCAGTTCGGTGGCGAGAGGGCCCGTGTTGCACGTTTCTTCTGGCAAGTCCTTTAGTATTGTGACGCCTTGACCGAACCCAAGTGGGTCCCAAGGATAACAAGTCACTAGAGCGCCGTCTCGGTCTGTTGTTTTGTAGATGAATTCGATGGCATATGGATTCGTCACGTTCTTGAGTATGGGCTGTATGCTGATCTGGTAATCCTCGCCAAATACTAGAGGCTTGCAATCCAGGCTGGATGCAATTGCTGGAGTTATAGCATCCATCTTCTGTTCCTGTAGTTGTTTGGCGTCGTTCGAATCAATAAAAGGCAGATAGAAAGCCTTGTCGTCAGACCACGGAGGCAGTGTAGTATTGCGGGTGTAATTGGACTCGGCAGCTAGGAAGAAGTCCTCCCCCGTCCCTCCCTGAAATGCGCCCGAGTACTTTACCCCAAGTTGCTGGGGCTTCTCCATCTTTTCTGGTCCGGAGCCAACCGTGATCGGTACGAATTTGGTTGTGTATTGTGGACGGAACGAGGTCGAGGTGGGTATTTGGACTGTCTCCTGGAAAAGAAGAGCGGCGAATGCAGTCGCTAACACGTTAGCTAGCAACGCCATGGTGCATACTATTGCTAGTACAAAATGGCGGGAGCGAAGAGCTTTTGCAATCGTGAGCTGTGGAGGGAGTGAGTTGTAGTTCAGCGCGATGCTCTTAGAGGCCGGAGCAGCACGTGCGCGATTCATCTCTTCGAGCGGCTGGAGCATACAGAACAGTCGATTGATCAGGATCCACATTGGTTCGATCAAAGTAGCCACGGCGGTGGGTATGTATTCGCGGACGATGCTCTGGATGAGAGGCCGTTTTGATGGTAAAGGCAGTCCTACAAGACACGTCAGTGAGCGGAACGCGATGATCAAGCTAGTCCGAGGGAAATCTGGAAGGTTGTGCTCTTCCTGAGATTACTTATGGGGTCGCTCCTACGTACCGAAAGGTCTACTCTTGTAGAAAAGGATGCCCAACGTTATCGCAAGTGCGACAAACAGCCCAACAAAAGGTGCTGCCACGAAGAGGCGGAATTCGACAGGTCTGGTTGGTTTTGCAATGTCTCCGTCTACTTCGCAACCTACCTGCGATGTGGGTACCTCAACAATTCTATACTATTATCAGCGAAGATTCTTGGGGAAAGGTATATCCATGCTTACCTGGCCTGGGAGTCGTCATCGCCCAGTTTAAACATTCTATCTTTCAATCGACGCTGCAAGTAGGTGTTTGAACAACCATCCAGGTCCTCAAAACTTGCAAGTAATGGATCATTGTCCGCAGTCATGGACATGACAGACATGATGGCACCAGGATCAGAGGCCAGTTTTCTCGTCTTGCGTTGTACGACACCTATGAGCAATAACGCGATAGAAGCCATTGAGACGAATGCTAGAAACCCGATAACAACGTAGGTGAATACGGGCTCCAAGACCACCGCTTCGGTATGAATGGCATGCGTTCCAGCGGCTTCCGTGGTAGCAGTAGAAAAATTGGTTTGAAGTATCTCCGTCATGTAACCAGCAAACAATAGTTGGTAGATGGTACGATAACTCTCGGCAAGTTTTCCCGGGTCTAGATACTCCACCATGTCTCGACCGCCTCCCAGAGCCGCAAACGCAGCCATTGGAGACAAATCGGTGTTTTTCGAGGATAACATTGATAACTGGGATTTGTACAAACGATCGAGGAGTCGAGGTAATTTCGATCCGGGAAGGTTGTCGCCATGGAACTCTATCCTTTGCATCGAGGCTGCTACTGTCTCTTCGAACAGTGTAACATTGAGTAAAGATGGTGTCAAGGGTTTCTTAGACTCCAGTGGAACGACGGTCGTGGGAGATTTGGTGAGGGCATTTACAGTCGCTTGAACTTTTTGTTCAAAGTAAGTAGTCTTGCAGAAGATCGCCGTACTCAACTTCAGTGGATCTGAATTATTGGCCCGGTTTCGCACAAAGCTGGCAAAAAACGTTTGCTGCAGGTTAGTACAACCGAAATCGCGCGTGAGCGAAAAAGCGACTGGAGCGTTCCTCCGATCAGTCTGAAAGAGACCTGGTCGGAAAGGTCCGGCATAGAACGCTGCAAACTCTTTGGTGGTATACGATGAGGTGCTATTGGTAGATAGGCCACCGATTGTATCGTTTCCAAATCCGGGGACATACTTTGTGCAATTCGATGGATTGCCCCAGTTGTTGAATTTATGTTCGGGTGTTCTGTCGCTGTCGAAACTTGAGATGGCAGACTCACAATCTACGTCCACGGTGTAGAGGGTCGTGTTTGCCGTCCACGTACCATTGTATTGCGCTTCGGATTTCGGTGTGTGCGCAGTGAAAGGAGCCAAGGTGTAGTTTCGCGCCGTGAAGCCGGGAAGAGTTTCGTTAAGGACCACAACGCCGTACGCAGATCGAGCGAAGACAAGACCGAGGTTTTCTTCTTGGACGGATGCAGGAATGAATCGGTTCGATACGGAGAAGGTGTGAGGGAAGGTGCGCGTGATCTTTTCGGTGGAGAAAATACCTGCCTGGAGAGGCACGATTCCGAAGGTTGTAATGACTGTGGCGGCGGATGCCCAGAAGACGTACCAATGACTGTTCCGTGAGGAGGCTCTTGTCAGTAACCTGGTAATATGATACAGATTTGCGTGAACCTACCGATTCTTCAGCGCAAAATAAGGGACAATAGGGATAAAGTCGAAGGGATAGTGGAGCAACACCGAGTCCTTGCCCAGCGCTCCCCCAGGTTTCGACAACTGGTGATAGGGCTCGTAGCGCTTCGCATCCACGTCGATCCACACAATGTAAATGCTAAAGATGACAGCTAGAATAGTGGGAAAATAGAGGTAAACAAACGACTGCCTCAGTGGCAAGTCATTGACCCTGGGAGCAAATATGACTCCGCCCTCGTTCTGGCTTTTGGTAAGAAAGTACTGCAGGACAGCAATGAGGGACCAGCAAACGACAGTCGCAAGTACTAGGTTCCACCACCGGAGCGCCGGCGGGTACCATTTGCCTCGCGGGTGCGGCTTCTGGGCCTGCTGTTGGGTCAATTCGGCGATGGATTGTCGGAAATGAGCCATGGCGACTGACCTCGCGCTCTGTAGAGGGAACGCGCAAAAAAGACGACTGAAGAAATGCGCAGCGACGACATTGG
This sequence comes from Dendryphion nanum, assembly GCA_020744415.1. Taxonomy (NCBI): domain Eukaryota; kingdom Fungi; phylum Ascomycota; class Dothideomycetes; order Pleosporales; family Torulaceae; genus Dendryphion; species Dendryphion nanum. The sequence continues at coordinate 21,435 of JAGMWT010000005.1, read as the reverse complement.
AACGGAGCGATACAACGGGTTATTAATTAGAGCTTGGAGGATTGATGGGTTTGGTGAATAGTTCGTGGGGTCCAATGTTGGTTGCGGCGAAGCACTGGTTGCTGTGCCGCTTCGCCTCCAAGTCAATGCCCGAAAAGTCCCGGGCCAGTCGTTTCGAAGCCAGCCCTATGCAGCCGCCCGTTTCCCCTGATGATAATCGACAAGTGTTGTATTGTACAACCGTGAGGGACTACGCCCCGCAGAAACCTAGGAGGCGGCGTAGGTGGGTAATCTATCTCAGACTCGTGCTTGAGTCAATGAATTCTTCTTGAGCCGGACTACTAAACAACTAAGTATGGTGTAAATGCAAACAAGTGACAATCTTAAGCGTTTGGACCCAGAGATGGTGTCCTCGCCCCTCAAGTTCAGGGCGAGTGTTCGCGTCGAATTCCGAATCAGAAAGCTCCAGCTGTCTTCCTTCAGCCGTCAGCCAGTGGCAAATAAGCCCCACGTCGTGGAATCGGAAAACAACATCATCTTCAGGCAGGTGGCAGTTTACAGTAAGACACTAGTGTTGGCTACCAACTATCGTAGTATAGGCTGTTGACTAGAGCGATGTTGGAGACGGGAGAACGACGGGGCATGCTATCCCGACTCAGGTGTCTGAGTCGGGGATCGTCAACTCCGCCACAATTTGATTCTACTACAGTAGCGGCCTTGCATGGTAAATACATGGGGTCAATGAGGGCATTGTCGATGCGTGTGTCTTACGAGGACGAAGAAGGCATACATCTCCTGACACTATTATTGAACCCAGGCATGGGCGCAGTACAATAAAATGTCCATTGTTGGGACTGGCTGGATAATGTCAGATCACGTGTAGTGTACTGTACATGCACAGTGCTTCGATGACATAAGTATTTACCTAACCATCGAATAATCTTCCAACCATCCCACTCCATCGACTTTCCCACTTATCCTTGTATCTCCCTCTTTCTCTCCCTCTTCTTCTCCCTCTTCCTCTCTCTCCCCTCAAATCATCTTATACGTGGTAATCACCACCGAATGGTCACTAGTCCACTCATTGTTTGCATAATTCGGCGCCAACTGTGGCGTCCCCTTGACCTTCGTCTCTGACCTTAAAACCTGTAAGTTCTTACTCCCATAGATGAAATCAATTCGGTCTTGCGGCTCCGCAGCATTCTCGTCCGTATTCTGCTTGAAGAGCGGCGACCACGTATTTCCCGGCGTCTGCACAGGATTCGGGTTCGCGACGCGGAAGGAGTCAACGAGGCCTGCGTCTGTGGGAATCTTGGAGGTTGGCCATGCGAAAGACCCGGTTCCGCAGTGCGCGTTGGCGGTCGCGGAGGTGTAGTCGAGATGGGATGGGGCATTGAAATCGCCGACTAGGATGAAGGGCTTGCCGCTGTCGCGTTGGGCCTTTGTCTTCTCGATGATCTCAGTGATCTGGGGAGTGCGGCCTGAACTGGCTTCCGCTTTTGTGACGTCGGCTGCGCTCTTCTTCTCGAAGCAGAATTCGTAAGGGCCGTATGGGTATGCAGTCAGATGGGCCGACCAGAAGTTGAGCGCTTTGGAACTGTCGCCGTTGAGGTTGATCGTAACACCGGATGCTTTGCCGATGTTTGCGTGTTTCTGGGCAATGGGATGTCGCGAGATGATGCCCACGCTATTCTGGCCGTTGTCTTGGTGGTAGTTCCATCCCAACGCGTCCCCTAGACGTTTCGCGTGGTCGCCGGTTGCTTCCTGGAGGCCGACGATGTCGACGCCTTGTTCGGTGATAAACTGGACTTGTTTGGCGTGGTAATTGTTGACTTTGGTGCCGCCGTGCCAGAGATTAAACGTCACGATCTTGAGTTCAGACGGGTCGCCCGCGCCCGGCCCGTCGCCTTTGGCCGTTATTTCGATAGGCGAGGCGATCCACTGATATCCGTCGTTGGCGAGGAAATACGCCTTGAACTTGCCCCGCGCGCCGATGGGAGCATCGATTTGGATTGTGCCTTTGGAGCCTGGAGTGTATTTCCAGCGTAGTGACGGTTGCACTTGTTTCTGGTTGTCCGGACCGCCACCTGAGGCATGGTAGATTCCGATCCAGTTCTTGGAGTTTGGCTTGGTGGTCGAGTATTCGAAAGTAAATGCTGCCGCATTGGCGACTAGAGAAAAGGAGCCATCTGCGCGGGCGGCAACAGCAGGGAGTGCGCACGTGAACGATGCTAGTCCGCCTACAAGGACGGACAGTGACAACAGTAGACGCATGGCGTAAGACTAGGTTTTGGGTAGGAAAATGTATGAAAACCCAGGTACAATGATTGTAAATGGCAACACTATCGTGCGAAACTCTATCCTTAATTATAAGAATCCAGGTAACAGCGGCTCAGCCCACGCGCTGTTGAATTCAGGCCACTCACGCAATTCCAATGGTCCTCGAGGAGATTTGATGTCTTTGGTTCGTATTTTCGAGCACCCCGCGGTCCGTGTCCGCGGCCTGAAAAGACCTTAAAGTTGCCTAACCGAGAAGTTTTTCGGCACCGTATGCGTTTACATGGCTGGATGTGGGAAGGTTGGTAGTTTAGAACTCAGCCGGTGACAACTCTTAGGTTGTATATTGGTTCACTGTCACTCGGGAGAGATCGTATAACCGTTGCTGGCGCTCTTCGATGACGGAAGTGACGACACTTGCCAAGAATGCAGATTAGCTCATGAGGCCTCCAACAACGGCCAAGGCGGCTATTCATAGATCAGCTTCTCCAGCTGGAAGGTGACATGCGTCGTGTACATGAACGAAATCTTATATTTACGGTATTTTCAATTGCCTCAGAACCAAACACCAACATCAATGTTAGGAATATCAACTGCGTTTGTTCGAATCCTCTATCAAACATCTCTTGATCACAGGTAAAAGCACCCCACAACACAATCCTACTCAATTCCCTGGCGTTACTACGAAGCTCGTCGGTAATTTGACTCGCACTTTTGTGTTACAAGGCCAATCCGAAGGAGTCGATCGTAAATCCCCGCCCGGCCAAACTCGCACCAAGGCTCGATCGGGAAATAAATATGTGCTAGGCCCTAGCTCGTATTTGCATTTGAGAAACGGAACTTGAAGTTTTGATTGTAATTTTTTTTGTTCGATTCTATTGTGGGCGTTAAGACTCCTGTCTGATCGTTGAGGAATATAATCTGAAATTTCATCGATCTTCGAGTATTGATGTGGTCGCTGTGGAGACCGGGCTCGGTGGAAACAGGATCGCTGTCGGATTTAGAGGAAATGGGATACTACCGTCCAGTTCCAGTGCTTCGTCCTAGGTCGTCCTAGGTCGTATGGCAGTAAGTAGTGCCGCCATCAGATCCAATCAGATCCATGCAGCTCATCTCTGAATCTTCATAAACAAAATCTTGGTAGCGCTTTGGTAGTGTATCATCAAGGCCAAGCGTATTCACGAGGTCATTGGGGTCACCGTATGCTACTTGGCCATCTACGATTTTAATGGGATTATACACGTCAGGGGTAAAGGCAGCTCTTGGTCTATGTCCATTGATCTCTTTAGGAACCCGTTTAGTTCTTGGCAAATTTGGGTAGAAACCACGCATGGTCATGATCCATTTGCCCAAGAAATAGAAGGCCAGATTATCCGCTTTGAAGAGAATCAGCGCTCTCCCCAGGATAGCTTGCATCTCTAATAGACTCACCGCTGGTCGCGACAAATCTTCCAACATCTTTTGAACAGCTAATCAAGACTTTAGTATATAAGGGGCCATAGGCATCAATTTAAATGTCCTTTCCATTAGATCCTTTGATCAGGATTTTTCTGTCGTAAACATGTCCTGCGATGGACCAACGTCTCGAGTGAGTATTGAGATGGAACAGTTCATAAACCGTATATTGTGATAGGGGTATGGATTTATCAAATGCTCCGACCTGGCTAAACTCTGAATAAGAATATACCTCTGCATAGTAGTTGTTCATGTCCAACTTGGCGTTACTTCTATATTTTCCAAACCTATTGAACTGTCCCAAGCAAGAATCATGCGCAAACCAACCCGGAAACCAATTCATTCACCGACAACAGAGTATTCAGAACTTTGTATATATATGCCATACCTGTAAGCCTATTCCTCAGTCCGTCTCCATCTACCTTGTATCAGTAATGGTGGTGGCAGCCATGACTTCATGTCAGCGCGGGCATCAGCTAGATCCGCGAAACGTCCGTGTTACGCGAGTACTCTTGGAGCGAGTACGTTCCTGTCGACATTATAAGAGTCATTGATGCGTGCACGAATCGCCAAGGGCGAATCGGTGGTAATTCATTCATGATTGCTGTACTGTGAAGGTGAAGGGGTGGTGAATGCGAATGCGTGTCAATGTAGGTCGTGATGTTGCATATGGAAATGAAAATCTCTTGGTAGGTGTTGTACCGCGCTAGGGCTTATATTAAACGTGAAATCCATTGATTTATCAATAATCATAGAATAGTTGCTTTGCAATGCAAATCCGGGCTTGTAGGAAGTCCACATTAGGCTTTTTGCTCTCTTGACTTGTCGCAATGTCATTTGTCGCTGCACCTAGAAGTTACCATGCCTGTTTACAGCCAATAGTGCCATCTTTATCTCTTTCAAGGTTTAATGACTCGATACAACAAATCTCTAGAACTATTTAGACAGAAAAATTTGCTTTATGAGGTTGATTGGGCAAACTGTGAAATGGTGATTGGTCGGTGCCCATTTGATAATCACACACTCAATCAATTGCCGTCTTTACCTACTTGCTAGAGCACAGTGTTCTAGTATGGAGACAACAGTTGTGCTATGACTTGGGCGAGATTCTCCGAATGCTGAATATAATTCTACCGGAGTAACCTTTGATGAGAACCCTGGGATATGATAAATTGCGCGAATTTGAGGACAAAGTTGCGCTATGCAGATTAGACACTGAGGTACTTCGAAAGATAGCTGGTTTGTCGTGAATTCTTGACAATTTTTTGGTGGTATAATTTTGGTGGTGGAATGCTTCGTCGCGAATTGTTGCTGTTGGCTATATATATTTGGTGATTGTTTCCCCTCCCTCAACAACACACGACAAAAGATAAATCATGAGAAATTGTTCAAGGGTCTAAACGAATCAAAAGAGTATGTCGTATATCAGTCGATGTTGCTGGTTCAATCAAACTGTCCCGGAGAAAAAATTGCGAGGACGGCTGTAGATGGAGGTGGCTTGCGGATGGGGAGTGAAGGAGTCTTGGTGAGGGGGTAATTCGGCCTTCTTCCCCCCGAAGTCGGTCATCCCGCGCCAGCTGGCCCCACCAAGAAGACCTAAGAAGGACTAAAATGAGGCCAAATGACGCCAACGGGCCAGCGGGGTATTGTTGTTGTCGCGATTCTGCGCAATTATTCCGAAAGCACTCCTTCAGAGCCTATGAGACCATTGAATGCATGTGTCGTGTGGTTGCCGGCCGGACGCGTAGCAACACGGTTCGCGCTGGGCCGTGGACTTTCTGCTCTTCATGCAGAATGAGTTCTGCTCATGGACAAATGTTGGATTCGTATCGGGCAGCTTTCTGGATTGAGTACATAATGCCATCGACGCGGGCTTTTCTTCGGGCAGGCATGTGGCGGCGCGAGAGATGAAGTATTTAATAAGGAGCCTCCCACTCGCTGCTCGCGCTCTCCGCACTTGTCACACTTCCTACACTCCCGCTCCACGCTGCAAATTCCATACATCTATCTTCAGAATGTCTTCCGGAAAGACCGTCACGCTCAACACTGGCCACAAGATCCCGTAAGTCATCCATGGATTCTCGGCCTCCAAACGACCCATCATCAGCGCACTCCGCTAACCACACTGCCTGCGACAGTCAATTGGGATACGGCACCTGGCAAGCGGCCCCAGGGGAGGTTGGCAATGGTGTCTACGAGGCCTTGAAGATTGGATACCGACACCTTGTAAGTCGAGACTCTATTCCTTCCGTTCGCGACACCAAATCTTGTACTCCAGCACTCGTACCTGGAATCACGAAAGTGGTTTTTCTTCTCCTATCCATTCGAGCGGTTTTCTGTGGACACAGCTTGAGTTGGAAGCTAATTGTCGCTCAAACAGGATCTTGCAAAGATGTACGTTTGATTTCCATTGTGTCGATTTCTGTTGTACAACGGCGCTGCGGTTCCCAGCTGCCATTTGATGCATGAATCGTTCCCACTTCTCCCCATGCGTCAACTCACGTACAACAATTTGAATGAGTGAATGTTGTTGTTTTCCTGGACGGAGAGCGACCATGCCCCTCAGTGGGGTCTAAGACTCCAAGGGTCTCTCCCGTCTAAGATGGGACGGAAGCTATGGCCACCCTCTCTCACCCCCGCCTTGAGCCGAGATTCATTGTTATGTAAGCTGACAATTCTTCCGCCAATCACAGCTACGAGAACCAGAAGGAGGTCGCCCAAGGCATCAAGAAAGCCTTTGCCGAATTCAACATCAAGCGCGAGGATGTCTTCATCACCTCCAAGCTGTGGAACACTCAGCACGACCCTGCCCACGTCGAGGCTGCCCTTGATGATACCCTCGCTGAGCTCGAGCTCGAATATCTCGACCTGTACCTCATTCACTGGCCCGTCAACTTTGGCCCGGGCAAGGACCCGCACTCCGACCTTTTCCCGGCCACTGCCGATGCCAACGAGGTCAACATCGACAACTCGATCCCCAACAGCGAGACATGGAAGGCCGTGAACAAGCTGCCCAAGTCCAAGGTGCGCTCCGTCGGCGTTTCCAACTTCACCTACGAGAACCTCAAGGCTCTCATCGAGAAGACCGGCCTCGTCCCCGCCGCCAACCAGATTGAGCGCCACCCGATCCTCCGCAGCGACGCCCTCATCGCCTACGCTAAGGAGAAGAATATTCACATCACTGCCTACTCTGCTTTCGGCAACAACTTCTTCGACATTCCTCTCCTTATCCACCGTCCCGAGGTCAAGGCCATCGCCGAGAAGAAGGGCGCAACACCCGCACAGGTCATCCTTGCATGGAGTCAGATTGGTGGACATTCAGTCATTCCCAAGTCGGTCACCCCGGCTAGAATTGCAGAGAACTTCAAGGAGATCGAGCTCGACAACGAGGAAGTGAAGGCCATCGAGAAGTTCTCGAACGAGCATCAGGGCAGGAGGAGATATAACGTGCCGTACACGGCTAACAAGCCGAGGTGGAGCATCAACATCTTCAATGAACCTGAAGAGAAGGAGGCGCCCAACGGCATCATCATCTAAGGGTCTAATATCAAGCCCGGTGCGAAATAAACAGCAATTTATACCCTGCTCACATCCTCTCTGCTACCATCACACTGCAATCAATGGTGGACAATTGTTAATGGCCGGTCAAGTATAGAGGCGTTGATTGGTTGATAATATAGTGAATGTCGCCCTCACTAGCTCATTAACTCACTCCCTGCAGATTAACCCATAGGTACCCATGTCGAAGAACTACAAGGTCCAAACGAGAAGACTGCCAGTTTACATGTAAATGGCCACTATTCCATGGACGGTCCTTGTCTCCAACGATTTCAAACCACGCAAAGACGATCGTTTACTCAGGAATGTCCCAGACTCTGACACTGAAATCCGAGTCGATGTTCCCAAACCACCCCTTTGCCTCGATAGGGAACCAATTGCCTGCAAGAGTTAACCACCCGGGAGGCGGTGGCGTATCATCCACACTGGGACCCCAATGATACTTGAGATTTTTCTCAAAGTCGTACATTTCAGTGCCGTTAAGGTAGCTCCACCTCAACTTCGTATCGTTGTCATACCAATGCAAGAAAGTGACCTCTTCCTCACGCTCGCTGTCGATGCGCCACTCCTGTACCACGGTGAGATCACTCGAGCGAAGCACAATGAGCCACCCGAATCCGCCGAGTGCGAGGAGTGAAGCATCTGCATTCCATTCTGCGGTGCGAACCCAGTAGTTGAAGGGTCCTAGTGTCGTCACGTCGGTCAGGTTGTTCACCGGGACGAGTTTGACCTCTGGCAAAGGACTGCCGACGGAATAGAGCAACGTCTTGCCGTCGGGAGAGAAGCGGGTAATCCAGTTTTGCGTGATGTCGGCCATTTCTGGCTTTTCGGGCGGGATGTCGGCTACTTCCTTTCCTGTTGCGGCTTCCCAGAGTTTGGTATGGCCGTCCTGTGAAGATAGTAAGTATTAGTTCTTCATTGCTCCTCGAACAAAATCCTGAGAGAAAGACAACGTGTACATGTGATATCAGTACTTACAAACCCGGACGTGGCGATGGTTTTGTTATCAGGACTGTAAACCACGCTAATGAGATGATCCGTATGGCCTGTTAATGTGACCGCGCTACCATTGACCTTGTCCAGATCATAGACATACACTTCGTTGCTGCTATCGTCAATAGCCAGCAATAATCGTCTGCCATCTCCGTCTACAACGGTTGCATCGTAGTTGTATATTGAGAAGTAACCCTCACGATCTACCGCCGGCCCAACAGGAACACCATCTTTCGAAAACCGCTGCTGGGTCACAATCTGCTGTCCTTGTTGACTCGCCGTAGCCGCCAGAAAATCGAAGGCGCCCTCCGGAGCCATAGAAATGGATGTTTGCACCCAATCTAATGGATACTTGAGCGGCAAACTAGTCACCACTTTCCCGGTATCAATTTCAATGACATTGGTGTCCGTGATGTTGGTCAAGAGTAAGAATTTGCCGTCGTCGGTGATGACCGCTTCCACGTTCGTCGGGAGTGGCGGGTGGTCGATTGTGAATTTCTTCTTGGCCTCGCTCCAACCTTTAGGATGTCCAGGTGCCCAAGAAGCGCTCACGTTGCTTTTCTTGAAATCAGAGCGGAGCTTTGGAACGGGGATTTCGGCGAGGGAAACGTCACGTGCCCGAAGATGGCGATCGTGCGAAGACAGAGCGCGGTAAGGTGCGCCCGAGGAGATGTACGGCGTTGCTAGGGCTTGAGCCTGAAAGAGGCCCACTGTGACAAGAAGCGAAGTGGAAAGCATTGTAGGCAATGTGTTGCGATCTTTGAATGCGTTGTGAAGTGTGAAATGATATCGTCGAACGAAGAGCTACTTATACGCTCCAATTCTTGTGTTGTCTACTCATTAACTAGGTTGGTAGTTATTCTGAGAACGTAAGGTCTGGGAATGGGCAGTTAATCTTGGCACTCGAATATACGAACCGAATTGCACCCCAAATACATAGTATACCCTAGGTATGTGGAAGAAAAATGAAGTTCATTGCGTGTTTGATCCTCAAAAGTCTTGGAAGCTACGTACACTTCGCCCGCATTGTCTCTAGCGAAGAAACATCTGCCTGGATGCCTTATTCTTGAACATCTTGGCAGGTACGTACACTTATCCTACCCCTCTTCTAGTTGCGGGATGCCTAAACCGCATTGTTCTCTTGCTATATAATTTTGGGAAGGTGCATTGATGCATCATCTTACTTTAGTCGTCCGTGTATATTCCTATTTGGGATGTATAGGTATGTGTTAGCACCCTAATCTCTCGTATTCCGTCGTTGCGGATTCAGCTAACCACTTACGGAGCTTAGAATTACGTAGGCCTAAGCACCTCCATTACACAACTTATTTATATCGATCCTTAAAGAATGTCGGTAATTACAGATATCGAAATAAAAAGAGGTTAGTGTAGCATTAAATTGCGGCAGAAGGTCGGTTTGATGGCAGGTACCAGGTATATTTTACTTCGTACACATATACTGTGAAGAAATGATGCTGAAAATCTTAGCTGCATGTCTTCGCGAGCTATCCAATATTACACTCCTGTGGAGGTCAATGTCGAAGTTGGAACAAACCTTTACGGAAGATGGGTAGAAACCTACCAACATAGTGTACTCAATGTCATATTTGCAAGCTTGCTATTTTTGTTGAAAGCAGGATCTCAGAGTGCAACACTAATCCTAGTACGGTGCGCAAGCTGCTCTACCCAGTCGACACGGTGGTGCTCATTAGTCTTGACTGATAACTGTCCATGTAAGAGACACTTTGTTTGCTTGTCTGTTGATCCGGACATAGTCCACCAAACGGTTGACTCTACGTCTGCTTTGCCTTACCAAGTGAAGTAAAACATACGGATTACATTCGGTTAATTTCCTGCATATGTCCTTTGAGGGAATATATCCATGTAATTCGGATGAGACCAATGAACATGAATTTGCTCTGCACATATGCTTTTGAGAGCATTGTGTGGGTCTGTTTAAGATCAAAAGAATCAAAATATTGTTTTGAGATAACTACGTTGCACAGATTCACTTCCACCGAACTAGCAAACTTAAGAGACCTATGTTCAGGATTCTGAACTTCAATGAATGATGAATGAGGAAAATGACCTTCTTTGGAACCAGAAGCTTTTCCACCAAGGACTCTCGTTTTAAATGATTTGAATTGGATCCGTGGGCAGAACGACACAAGTGTCAACCCCTACGCGAGAAGGAACGCCATCTTTTCAAACAACGAGAATGAAATTGAAATCTTCTAAAGCACATGGTGACATCCAGAGAAAGCGAAAATCTTAACCATGTTCTGTCACGAAGTGGGAGGGCGTTTTGTCTCCGATAGAAGTGTGAATATTTTCTGCCATTATCTATGAAGGAAATAATTTCTAGTAATAAGGTGTGTTATTCGGATGTTCAGTGGAAGATATTTCGACCCGTACTGTAATTTCTAGAACTAATTCCTTAACTCGAATTACTGTTCCAGACAATAGCACAACCGCCTCAGGTCACGTTATCTTCCGCTCAAATTCAAATATTCTCATCTGGAGAATAATATCCAAGAGGGCATCTTCCATACGGGATGCAGGCCGGATGAATATAGATACACTATGAACAATCTTTGGACAACGGATGTTCGGTGAAATTTTCCCTGATTGCAACATTGAACTGTGCCCTGTGATTGTACACTCAACGGCAATCTCTGTTAGATCTTATCGTCCACGGGATATTTGAATTTTGGATTGTGGGTGAAAGAAGCCTAGACCGTTGGGAGGGAGGATAAGTCAAGCTCAATGGATCGACAACAGCACTTATCCAGTTCTACGCATTGTATTTAGATTTATTTAGCTTTGAGTAATATTACAAAGTCGGCATCAACGAGTCCTAGCGAAAAAATAACAGGGTAGACAGTACTTAGCAGCCAAGTGGAACGCAAGCATTATGCTAGAAACTAGCGCTCTGAACTGGGCTTTCTTCCATCACATGATTGTTCTTAAATGAAGAAGTCTGTAGATTGGAAATCACAGTCTTTCTCCATGTTAAAACGGTAAACCTGTCGATACTCTGACAACCACATTTATTTAGTGTATCAGAGTCGCCACGATCGGCGAACGAGGTAGGGGTGTTGAAAGTCAGATGTAGCTTGGGTTCAAACGGAAGCAGTCATATTGAACCTCGTAAAGCTCCATCAGATCGGGTAATGGAAGACGAAAACAACAGTCAATATCAGTACCTGGAAGAGTAGTGAGAATTCTATGGAAATTGAATGAAAGTCCCAATCCGTATAGATCTCGAAAAGGACCTAAAATAAGTCAATTTTGATGATATAAATGATTTCGACGATTACGTTAACCCTAACGGTATCCAAAGACGACAGCTGTTATGTTCGTCAGTATCATGAGTCTTATCTCGCAAGTCTTGTACTCATTCCCTCTAGCGATGTCGCTAATTTGTTGTGCATTTAGCACAATCAGATCCGCTATAATTTGTCCAGTACAATTTGTATCAAATCGTGTCCATGGACTAGGTTCTCTCAATGCCTGAATGAATCAGGGCAATGTAAGTACAGCTTCATCAGTGGTTAATCTTGGTTGGCACATCTTAGACCAGACGTTAATAACGGCGATAGGTGTCTTCGCTTGTGGTATTTATAATCAGAGTTTGATGATTTCGCTGCCAAAAATAGTAGATCTTGTTCCAAAGTACTAATTTTCGACTTCCTCAAATTCCTATAGGCACATCCGATAGCCCACAGAGGCCGAGACCTACTAGATTAGTTTTTAATTGAACCGTGATAATTAAAGTATGTGGCCCTCACTGTTTATATACGCGATCATAATAAACTCGGCCTTGCTCAAGGGTTTAAGCAATCAAGACAGTAGATAACCAGCGCAATGTATGTTGTTGATGCTTGCATAGTTTATACTACATTAGCTACTGTTAGTAAGGCCCATTGATCGAGTGGGGACAGCCTGCTGCTTGGGTTCATAATAGTTGCATTCGTCTGTCTTCTATCAACTTTCTGATTTATAGGCAGCGCGCAAGCATCAAAGAACATTTCAAACCGAACCTGTAAATGAGCAGTTCCTTTATTTGTATTTTATCATATACTGCAAATTCTCTGAATGTATTCCCCTCTTGCTTTAGATCAATCTCATGCGGCTGGCAGCTTATAACATTTCTCCTGCGACGGAATTTTCTCATTGCGGTCCCACTACATGAAGCAATTAGCATATATATCGGTCCGGTTAAGCATGCTACCTACATGTTCATGGACACACCCGTCCACCCAGCGCCATCTGTCCGTGACCGAGTACCGTGCATAAGACATGTTCGTGCTGGCATCGAAGCACCATGCAGTGCTCGCTTCAGAGCCGATCTTCCTTCCGTTACAGAATAGCGGCCATATCGCGTTTGGCCCACTCTGATAGCCAGGAGAATTTTGCTTTCTAGGGGTTAATAAATAATTTGGTTATTCGCAATTGCACTTGCCTTGTACACTGAGTCAATGAGAGAAAACATTGTTTTCGGATCACCATCCACCACAAAGGCACGATAGAACTGGTATGCACGACGCGCCGTCTCCTCTACGCTCACAGTCGCATTCGGTTGACATATGATTGGAGGCTCCTTCAAGTGACAAAGGTTCTCTCGCTTATGTAGCTCATCATAACCCGCCGGAGCAGCAAGACCAACGATAGGAGCCAGCGCGACCGCGGATAGGAATGGTAGGAAGTGCATATTTTCGTAGATGTAGTGGAGGCCCAAGTTTGGAAATGACGCAGCGATGTTAGTTATTATATATCCCAGCAATGTGAAAACTGCCGATCTGTCAAAGGCTCATTGTATATCACGGGTAATTAGATCAACCAACTACCAACACGAGACAACAGAGTCTGATGATTGGTTCCCTTGGCGCCTCGGCACTAATTTGTATTCAATCAATATTCGCTGGTGTCGAATAAAGGTGCAGGTGACGATGCTCTTGTTCGGTTTTTGTTTCGTGTTCAAGGATCTGTTTTGTCCAATCCGATGTGATAGAACCTTACGAGTGGAATTGGCGTTATCTCGGTCCGATCGCATTGCATTGCGGGGAGAAACACAATCTAATCCTACGGACGTGAACACTAACTCTATGCCCTTTCCTCGTAGGTGAAGCTCATTATAGATGAGAGGTCAGGATCATCATCATCATTATCATCGAGACGGGCAATGAGAATTAAGCAGAGTTACACCCACTAAATATAAATTTGGCTATGTCCCTTTGACGAGGGTATCTATCAACTAGGCCAAGCTCTGAATTTTTGCTATCCAGTAATCGATTCAGAATCGCGTAGCATGATATCTGACTGGATTATTCTCAAAAGGAAGAATTTTTCAGGGTGTCAGAATTGAAATCAGAATGCCCGGTAAAATAAGCAGGAATTGGCGCCAATTTACAAGGAACATGTAAGGTTAGATATCTAAGACAACAGATTACTACTCCATCATGATATGAATAGCTTAAATTGACCTAGTCCGGCCCGACAATTTTAGATCATTCAATTGATCACCAAGGTGACCATTCTTCCATTAGTCTCGTGGTGGTATAATCCGACCGGTTAGTGCGAGCTTGCTGTCTGTAAAAGTTTGTTGAGATTCATTTACGGAACACCCGGTTGTCCTGAACTCTTGTGTGAGATTGTTCTCCTCCCTATCACGAGAGATATACATAGATCCGACACGCTTTCTTTGAGGTTTCTATCGAACAAGGAAACCGTATACGTGAAACTAATGAGCATGATTGTTTAAATCATTCTACAATTGAGTTGATATCGGCCTTCGTCCCCCCTCCCCTTCCTGATGGGCCTCGCCATTGTACCTTGTTCTCTCAATATCCTTGTCCGCCATTTGCTCCTCGTTTCTTCTCTTTTCAGTTATCTCTCCTCTCCTCCTTTTCCATACGGAGGCACATTCTTTCTGCTGTTTCCCTTTCCGCCGCTCTCGCCCACCCTCGCCTTCAGGACTGAATGGCCTCTCTCAACGCGCAATGGCCCCTATATACAAAGCCATGGTAGTTATCTCATTTCCAGGATTCGTGACAGGCATTTATAAATCCTTCTTTGATATCGGGCGCGCAATTTTTCCATATACAGCGCTGTTGTGGGGAAGATCTGTAAAGGGCATTGCCGAACTGATCTTTGATATCGGGTGCGGACGATACAAAAAGGGTCCGTCGTCTTATTCAGCAGCAGCATGGTCCGTAATGCATATGAAGAGCGTTTCCATTGATGCTGGCGGAAAGATAGGAGGTATTGTTGAATAGATGACTATGGATCTTGTCACGAATCTCGCAAGGCAGGTTGAAGAATCCAATGGGCTTTTGAAAGAGACAGCATGTAGAGCACTGATGATCCCATCAAGAATTTCTGGATTGGTTCTTGAAGAAAGAAGCTCGTACCTTGCCGTGGGATTGAATAGTAAAACGTCAAACACAGTCGCACCGTTGGTGTCTAGTTTAGAATAGACGCCCCAACTCATTTGGCCACCTTCTTAACATCAACGCTGTGAATGTGATGCAAACGAAGGAAAGTATCATAGATAGGTCTAAAAATATTGTTTGTTTATGTTGTCTAGGAACATTGTTCCTCTAAGGTTCGATCATCCTATACAAGAAGCTCAATAGGACTATGCGGGCTACGACGACACCAACATCTTTTGGCAAAATAACACATTTAAGCTTCGGTAGGCACGTTGTTTGTTTTTATAAAATCGATATGTTCTGGAGATTTTGGCCCTGTCATTCACTTACGAACCTGCTTTTGATGTTGACCTTCTTCAACTAACGATTCCAGGTTAGTTAAACTTATATAAGATTCGCCGAGAATAATTAATTTACCTCTTTGAATACGTCATAGCCGTAGACAAATTCCTGGTCCGCAGGATCAAGCCTATAGATCATTAATACCTTTTCATATCCATCCGTTTGTTGAGAACCTACCAATAAAATGGATAACCACGTCGTGGGTCATTAAACTGCTCTTGCAATAGTATATCCCGGTCTTGCTGCTCCCTACCGTCTGGTAAATGGTTTGTATATCTCTTTACCCGAAGTCAGCCTCGACACTCGTCGCATATCTCAAGGGTTATGATTGCTACTATGTACCTGCTTCATGCTTCGCTGCTGCAGTGCTGAGCTGCGGGGCTTACGAATATTCTCGTAGAGCATCAAGAGGTTCGACAGATCCGCTCGCGCCTTCGCCTGTGACAAAAGGATACCTAGGGCTGCCCCGTCTTCAAGGGACGAACCAGCTCCTTGAGCGAGATAAGGGAGCATGGGATGGCACGCATCGCCAAGAAAGGCAATTGTAGCATTCGGGTTTGACCAGCGTTCTAGCTCTTTCACTAGAAATTCGTTTGTTAGTATGTGAGGGAAGAATGAATAGTGTGAAGGAATACACACAATGCATTAATTTCCACTTGTCAACCTTTACCACCATGGTGAGCAGGCTTCGCAGTCTTCCATTGTCAGCAGTGAATATCGAATAGACAAGTTCCTAATACCTTGGATCCCAATCAGCAAACAGCTCGTGCATTTCTGCTAAATCACCCGCAACTTTCGCCACCCCCTCTGGCAGGTTATCAGGAACCAGTAATACTACATTTATCAGTGAATTGCCTTTGAGAGGATAGCTAATGACATGACAATCTGGACCGGCCCAAAGAGCAACTCTCGGAGTTTTGAAGAACGACCGCAACTCCAGATCTTCAATGTCATCAACACGTAGCACAACGCGATATGCGAGATCACCTGTAGGGAGCGGAGGCGATGGCTGTGCAAGGAAACTCTGGCGACACCTCGACCATAGACCTATGATGATGGTAAGTATTCATGCAAACAATGGGTGTCGTTAAAGTGGTGTCGCTGCAATGGCATACCATCCGCTGCAATAATTAAATCTCCTTCGATCCACTCCCCATCCGACAGTGTCACTGCCGGTGTATCGAAATCGTGTCTTGTGACAATCGCACCGAACTGAAATTCGACTCCAACCTCTACTGCGCGTTCATACATGGCAAGTTGCAAATCCGCACGATGCATATCCCAGAAATGGCTGCCGTATTTCGACAGCATTTCAGCGCCGAAATTATCACGCTGACCGAGCACCTGGCCATCGCTGTACCTGTGAATAGTGAAGATCTCCGGGCTAGATGAGGTCTTTTCGAGACGAGGTCCTAAACCCCATTGTTTAAGGAGGCGCGTCGCATTCGGGGTGACTTGCAGGCCTGCACCGATCTAGGCAAGCATTCAGTTCATCCCAATTCGTACATGATGTAGCTTTTCAAATGCTGCATGGATACGTTTAAATGGATTGAGAGGACTCAATTCAATACGCGACATACCTCTGCCAGTTCTTTTGCCGCCTCCAAGACAAGAACGTTGTGCGACGGGTTTTCGAGCTTCGTGGAGATGGCTGCTGCAAGGCCGCCAAGACCTGCGCCCACGATGATGATACTCAGCGACATTCAGGGATGCAACTTTATACGAGAAGAGTGCACCGTATGAGTAGATATGAAAGACCTAATTATTGGAATGATGAAGTTCAAAGAACATAATCCCGCATCGGGGACGGGTCAGATCCACGGAATCGGTTACCGCGTGCAATTGCCGTCAGCCGCGGCGAGAGACGCTACTCACTGCGGGGTAGAAACATGTCCGAAGCACTGCACTTTACCACAACTATAAGTATCGCAATCTAGTTCAATAACCTAATGCATACGACATATTTATTCAGCATGCGGGATAAGGAAGGCGGGTCCCAATTGGTAAAGAAAATGTGGAAGTCAATTGCGTTGAAAATCTCCATCCACTCGCTCACGTGTGCAGAATCACAATAGTTTGAGATGAAAATCCTATGTTATGTTCTATTGGCGTACCTCACTAGTCAGTTGGCTATATATATGTGTTGGCTATTTTCCTAAGCTCCTATTAAAACTTTACCCTCTTGATGCCTTGATAATAATATGAATACGAGTCTTAGAGAAAGCTAATAAATACGAGGCAATATTTCCATCTCAATGTTAAGCTAATCAAGAGTGAAATGGATTTTTTAATAATAACTTGTATTTCACAATTCCCACGTACAATCTGCATTAACAATTTTCTCATTTATGCCGTTTCTGGCACTCTCCCTGTAATCAGTGTCATCTCCTCGCCCCCAATATCACACGCCCCATCGTCATCATATTCATACCCGCTCGATTCCCCATCAACCAAACAGCACGTCTTGTTAAACAGCGCATTCCGTTTTATACATTCGACATTAATATCATTATGCAACGTCGCAGCCATCGGTCTCTTCTGTGGCCCCTCCTCCAACATCAACAACACACAGTCGAAAACAACATCACTCTTATCTAGCTCAACCTGCCTTCAATGATCTACCCACAGACTAATCCGGGAGACTTTCGCGCAAAATCAGTAATTTCCGCTCTCCATTTCGAAGAACTCCCTCATCGTGATAATTGGTTGGTCTTTGAGTATCGTCGCCATCTCTATGAAGACGCACCCCAAAGACCAGACATCAGCTGCGGTATTGCGTTTTTCGTATTTGGTAACCTCGGGCGCGGCATATGCCAATGTTTTTCCGGTGTCTTCGGTAGAGGCTGAGCAAGAGAGTCCTTCCCAGTCAAGTGCGATGCCAAAATCGGTGAAGAAGACGCAATCACCCTTGACAAGGGTGTTGTGTGGCTTGATGTCTCGGTGGCGGATTTTGACACTAGCACTATTATCGTTGAAATATCCCATGGCAGTGTGGTGAATTAGTACTAAGTTGATTATTTTTGTAAGAGATACAAATTACACAGGTTGCTGTTGAGGTTAGTATTAAGAAAGTATCTAACTACTTGTTCAGACTTAATAGGCTCTATACATAGTTACCTAAACAAGGCCTATTGAAGGGGACTTAAATAGGCTATTTTGCTAGATGAACAATCTATATTTGCTGACTTTCAAATGAAAAAAAGACATCAAGCCAGTTGTTCAAAAATGCGATGTGAAATTCAGTCTATAGATGTCTATTTCAAGGATTTTATATAGTATAGATTGTGTATAAATTGCTATGAAAAGACAGATGAACCCTACTTAATCCTTACTCTAATTGTATTGCATCAAAACTGCCCCTGGCTCAACGAGAAAATGACTTTATCTGCAAGTAGAGGTGACAATCACGTTTCAGCTAGTGTTTCTATTCAGAGAGATCACTTTTCATAGCTTATGTATACAGGAAATCAATGGCTTGCACTAAGCTGTTAACTCCTTCTTCACCTCCCCTCTCACCTCCCCTAAACTTGTCTTCCTTGTCTATTTTGTCTTTCTTGATTTCTACAAACTTCTGCATTGGCTCTTAGTTCAAAAACTGTAATGTGTATGACTTTTTGAATAAATCTACTGAATACAAATCCAAACTAGCGCCCAGAAAAGCGATCTTAAATCGTGCATGAAGCCGTGATCTTTGTCATAGTGGGCGTCTATGTTCATTAACACTTTTATCATAGTTTTTCATAGTGCTCTGAAGGCGCTCTTATGATTTACCAAGAAACTGTCTTCCTCTGTCATATTTAATATGTTGTTACCGATCGAGACATCTCGGTGAGGAATATTTTATACAGGAGCGACTCGTATTTTACTGGATTAGCTATTAATTTATGTGTTTCCGTCTAGAGCTCGACTGTTGTCCCTGAATTTTTCCCCTTCATATGCTGTTTGAATAACTTGCTTCATAAATATTCTTGCCAACACCCAACCTAGTTCGTTGTCTGCAGACAACATTTCTTCTTTTTTTGAACAGCCTACTTGACTTAGAAATTAGAGTAAGATTGTTTGGGAGGTGGCATCGAAACTTGAACGCTGTTTGTGACCTATTCCGCATTTTACCTTAACGGGCTGTGTCTGAACACTGTTCTATCCATAAACCATCTCACCTAACAAGGAATCGTATGTTTGGTGGTGGCAGGCGACTTCTAGAATATGAAAGACTTTAACTATATGTAGCAGAATTCAAAGACTTCCCTATCTGCTTAGTTTGTGGCTAAAAGCAATTCTCTTGTTGAGGAGATAGTACTACACAAGCCAGAAATGCGACTGCTCGGCAGCCGAGCATTGGCACTCCGTCAACCTCGCATCGGCTCCCTACCTTTACCAATGTCCATAATCCGTATCTCCATCGTCCCAATGTTTTATGTCTTTGGTGCCACGATCGAAGAAGCAAAAGCTCGTCAGTTGTCTCAAAAAACGGTCTCCGTTCTCAAGTAAGTATCCAGCTTTGGACTAATAGTTCTACTATGGTTTTATTGACTTCGCTTAGTCACAACGGTCCTTGCCCGCAATTTAATTGCTTTTTGTGACCCATCAGCTCCACCATGTACATTACGATTAGAACACTGCAAAAATCTTTTACTACTAATCTAGAGAAATAGCTAGGTGAGAGCCTTTATTTTAAGAACCTATTTTCTAGGAAATAGAGCAATAAACAAGTAGATGGCTTATACTTTGTTAAAAGCAACGCTGACATCTTTGCACATATTCTTTGTTGTCTTTGTACTAGAAATCTTCTAGTATTCTTTAACAAGATAGTAGGCTATAACTTCTAATTATATCATGCCCTAATGTGTAAAGCTATGTATTTTGCTATTAATTAGCTAGAAAAATAGTTGCGTAAGCGTACATATTTAGACACTGTCAAGATCTGTTACATTACTACTAAAACCTAAGATCAAGAATTCTACAGAAACACATGATAAGTAGACCTAACGGTTGCATATTTATGGTAGAAGATTGGTTTATTAAGATTGAAACGGGCAGCAACGTAGACATAACCATAGTTCCTGTAACACAACAGGTAAATTCATTTTATTGCCTAGACGCAAAGCATGGCAAGAGTAGTAAAGAATACTGTAGGAGCTGCGTTAGCCGTGCAAGGGACAATAAAATCTTAGTAAATAGTGGGTGGAAAAAAGAGGACAAACTTAAGTGGTGTATCATGCAAAAAGAAGTCGTTTTCAACTACGATCTCTGTGCCGACGCATTTTTAGGGGATGTTTAGCCAATACTTCGAGTAGGCGGTACGATGTGACAAAAGCCATGATGCTCCCGATCTCAAGAGCTCTGCATATTCTAGTTAGCTCCCTAGGTTTTCGACTATAGATAGTCGAGTAGCTACATTCCTGATATAACAATGCAGCCCTTCCGTTCAGTATATCCCTATACTATCCTCATGTTACATCTATGGACCTTCGTTATGTCAAAGTTTTATGAAAGAAGGCACAAGCCCTAGAAAGACGAGAAGTATACTAGCTACGCTATGGCCTATTTCCAAAAAGAGCTTAAGGAGAGTAGCTGATACATTGTAACTCCACAGGAACGAGAAAACTTTGTCACAATTATATATTGGGCAAATCCTGGAGACTAGAATACACGACTTGGCTAACTTAAAGCCTAGAAGTGCTCATGTCTTGTATTTCAAGATTATAGGATCCCTTGTTGGCATGCAATCGCTGTATGTTGCTTCTTTAAGGTCAAACCTAAGGACCTTATTGCTAAGCTCTACGAGATATCTAAGTATTGTGAGCAGTATAAGTACTCTTTGGTGCTAGTTTTGCTAGACGATCTCGAACCTGATGGCTTTACAAAGCCACCTCCTTATGGTCCCTCGCGAGGCCGTCTGGTCAGGAAAAGGATGAAACGAATCACGCGGGAAACAGAGGCCCGGAGACGGGGGAATTTGGCACCACCAAGCATCCAGAGAGAGCAGCAGGACGAGGCCCGAAACCGGTATCAGTCTGGCACAACGTATGTCGAGGGAGGAATCATGGGCCACATTAACAACCCTGTTGGTCAGCTTAGAGGTTCTGACCAGAGCGTATCTTCTCAACAACCTGCCGAGCCCAACCAGAGCGCCTTGTCTAACCCTCTTCTGACTCAGGACCGCAGTGTCCTTAACCGGGTCTCAACCGCGCAACCACCGGGATCAAGAGATCAAGACACTCTCTGGCAACGAATTCGGGCTATGAACGTGCGGCTTAGCGAAACCGGGGCAACTGAAGAACGCTCTCGGGCTAAGATAGCAGCTCAGATCAGAGCAGTAAGACAAACGGTGAATGAGAATAGCCATCCTCATCCACTCCCGATGTCGCTGATATTCGCAGATCAATTAGCCTTG